>OY744524.1:80322167-80544667 GCA_963556195.1 Sepiola atlantica | reverse complement strand
TCAATTTTGCTGAATTAGTGTCTAATGACTTTGGATGCCAATTTGAAATATTTGAATTTGTGATAATATTATGACACATAAAACTATTTTTAAATAGTTAAAAAAACATCTTGAAATTTCGAAAATATTTATTAATTGATGTCTAATAATTATTCTTAAAATTTTTAATTCGGAAGTATCGGAATTTTCCCGAAGGGCTTCCACTCCCTTTTCCTCCTGTGCATAAAACTAAATTAAACTAAATATAATGCACATTACGGCCACTTACGCCGAGAGCGATGATACCAAATTCATAATGATCGGTTAATAATTTTACGAGTGAATCCTGTGCATGCAAATATATAAAAATATAAATATACCTAAATTTATATAAATATGAAAAAAAGAAAAGAAATGAAAGTGCACAATAATAACAAAGAAAGAAGTCACACTATATAATATAGGTGCTTATTTAGAGACGTGGCCGAGACGAAATATGAAAGGGGGGATAATTCAAACTTTTTTAGGGGAGCGGATCAAATCTATTTATTTGATGTTTAATTTAATTCAATAAATCTATTCAAAAAGTTTTATTTTTTGCATTTAAAATTCGATATCCTCCAAATTTGAATTATCCCCCACTTTCGTATTTTCGCCGGCTTAATTAAAAAAAATAACATTTCAATTATTTACTTTTTCATTTCCGTAAATGACTTTTATTTTTTATTTATAATTGTAACATTTCAATTATTTATTTCGATAATTAATTCTGTTTATTTTTTTCCTTTGTTTTTAGATTTATTTATTAAGATTTGATCTCCCCAAAAAGTTGAATTGTCTCCCCATTTCATATTTCATCTCGGCCACGTCTCTAAAGAAGCACCACACTATCTATGACTAATGGAAATTTCGTATCGGTGTGTCTGAAGCCGAAACTATAGTATTACTATCTTGTGATGCTCAATTCAGTTTACTATACTATTTCAAACTATTGTACTATATTTCAATACTCAGTTCAAGGGGTGTAGTATCTGTTAGATCACCGAAGTCAAGCGACATTAAGTCTGGTCAGTATAAAATGGGTGATCATTTGGGAATAGCAAGGGCTATATGTGCTCTCAGCTGATCTCAGCAATGTTTTCAGTCGCCTTGGACTTCTCCTTGTCACTGGATTCAAGCTGTACCGATTAAGGACAGGTGCTTTTGGTATCTTTAAGTATTTCCGTGAAACCGAAGGTACCGATAGATGACCAAAATAATATATATATATATATATATATATATATATATATATATATATGATAATTTCTTTCATTTTGACTACAAAATTGATTTTATTTCACGAGAGCGATTTGAGGCGCTCCCGATCGTCAAATCTTGAAATAACAGCATGTTATTTCAAGATTTGACGATCGGGAGCGCCTCAAATCGCTCTCGTGAAACAAAATCAATTTTGTAGTCAAAATGAAAGAAATTATCATATATATTTATATTTCTGCTCTATATTTTTATTGAGCACTCTCATAAACCCGGTTCAACTCCCCTGGATTTATACCCTGTGGATATATACCATACCCGGATTATATATATATATATATATATATATATATATATATATATATATATATATATATATATATATATAAAATAAGATCAAAGATAAAAAGAATACAGTAAAAAATTACATAAAATAATAAAATAACAAAAAATAAGACATGAAAAATTCCAATGACCCCAGAAAAGAAACACTAATTTTTTACTGTCTCTGTCCGTAGAAACATCTTCGATTACCATCTGATCAAAATCGATCCTTGATTCTTTCCTATCATAATACAAATCTCATATTTTTTACCCCTTTTTCCCCACTCGTTAGCCTTTCTTACCTATCATATTCTAATAAAGATAAACAGTCACGTCCAAGACTGCAGACACAAATATACCAAACCTCTGTCTATAACCTCCCTTCCACTAATATGTACATTGCTCTATCGATTCAGTACGTTTCCCGCCAAAGGCTGCACCTTCCATCTTTACACCAAGCATGCGCGTTAACGGCGAACGTGTCAATGCCATGTTTAACCTTTGCTTGTTGTTCGAATGAACGTGTCTGCATTGGTGCCAGAGAAGCGGCTATCAGCCGACCATTTCGACGGTAAACCAACAACCTAGGCCACAGGTCAAAGACTAAGGACATCTGCTCAGTCGGATACACACACTTTACCCACACACCCTACCAACCCTCGTTCGATAAATACACACATACGCACATATGTGCACGAAACAAAATATATTAGTATTAATTCTATTATTAATACTATTACTAATCTATGGAAATTGCGTGGGGTAATTGTTCCAGGCGTGGATTATTAGCTCGGTATACCAAGTTCGAGTTCTGAATCAATTTAACTAATACTCTTGGAAAATAATGGAAATTATACTCCCTCCAGCTATGGATCGACTATTATGGTATAGTAGACTCTCAAGTCTTTTTTGAGCAACAAGTTTAGGAGAAGGAAAATTTTGAAAGAACACTGCTGTTTACAGTCGTTGTAGACTTCTTGAACGCCCTGAAGATGTCGGTTGTGGTGCGAAACCCTTGCTTTAATATAGACTAGCAACATACAGAGGGTGTCCATTGTCTCTCGAGGTAGGAAAAACACCAACAATAATACTATTCTATTTATGAAGCTGGTGGATGTATTTATACGTACGTAGAGTTAGACAATCTTATATAAACAATCATAGATATCACTTGCACACGTATATAATTATACGGGGAGAATTTATTAACCATATCTGGAACTAAATATTCCGTGGCCATTTGGTTGGGAGCAAGCTGTAGTGTCTGTTCTGGTACTGCACTTCATCTTTTCTGTCCACGGTCAGTGAAGGAGTAATCTTTCTAGTCTGAGACAATTTTAATTTTTTTTTCTACTCTAGAGTGCCGTATTTTGGGGTCTTGGATTTCACCCACATTAAAAAGCGACCCTCTGTCTAATTCTGCCCTTTTGGGGAGGCACGTAACTAGGAATAATATCAGGGACTAAACAACAGAGTTATAGTTCCATTTTCCAGTTGCTCTATATACTACTACATGAAGCATCCATCTACGGTGAGTGAAAAGTTATACCAACAGGTTAAAAGAATACATTTTTGCAAGTCTTTACATACCTACTGATTTGCAATGGCTATCATCCTGGTTGGCATTAGCAAGCCTCCTCACGAGCAAGTACAACGTCGTTGACCATCGCAGCACACTTTCGCCGCTAGGTCACACATGGCTAGCCAATCCTGATTCAATAGTCGAAGACAAACTACTTGTAACCCTGATAGTGCTACTATGTCGTCTTTGATTGTCTTTAACTGCCCACCAGTACGTTTGTGCCAACAAGGGAAAGAAGGAAGAGGCAGGACCTTATACAACCTTTATATGCCTTTATATAAATTTGAGAGGATCAAGTACTAAGTTATGTTTTGTTATGGGGTACAACACTTTTTTATTTATTAAAATATAAATAAATGTTAAAAAAATATAATATGATTTTCTAGAATTTTTTAGATTCTACCTCTCACTTTCAAGAAAATTATTGACCGTTCCTTGTTTTGAAAGGTGTCAAACTTGGTAAATCAGCAGAAGATAAAATACCTAATTTTCTCAGTGTATATGAAACATATATATATATATATATATATATATATATATATTCATGCAAATATTGTTAAACATAACATAACTCTTCTGTCTGGTTATACCTTTTTTATCATTTCAAAAAAGATTTAATTCATCTGTCTTCTTTGAACAATGTAGGCGTTCTTTTACGTGTACGTCTCTCCGATGTATTCAAAAAATGATCTCCTTTCCCCAGCTTTTTAGATCATTTTTGCCATCAACACCTGAAGATGATTCGAGAAGGAATCGAAACGTTTGTAACACATACGGATCTTTTATCAATTTGTTTGATTTTAACACGAAAAACATCATTAAAAAAATTGAAAAGATAAAAAAGGTATAACCAGACAGGAGAGTTTTGCTATTTTTAATAATGTTTGCATGAATGAAAAAATGACGACTAAATACACACACGCAATACAATGTATATATATATATATATATATATATATATATATATGTATATATTATATTGCATCTCTCTCTCTCTCTGTCTATATATATATATATATATATATATATATATATATATATATATATATATATATATATATATATATAAGGTAAGGTGCACGATAAGTCATGAAAATGAAATGCCGTGGTAGACAAAATATGTGAATCAATGACAAACGGAAAACAGGTTAAAATGCAAGAGAAAAACAAAAACAAAAGATTTGACCGGTTTCGTTCGTATTAACGAACGTCTTCCTGCATTGTAACCTGTTTTCCGTTTGTCTGTTTTTTCACACACACACACACACACACACATATATATATATATATATACACATATATAAATATATACATATGTATAAATATATATGATGTTAAATTATGATTCGTACATAAAAAATTTAAGTATTAATAACCAACGGGAAACATAAAACATAAAATCCATAAAAATGTTACATTTCCTGTGTGCCGGCGGACTTATATGCAGGATATTCTGTATTTCTAAATTGACTAACCTACAGAAAATGTATTTTTATTTTATTATTCCCGTGAGCCATTTTCAGTTATATTTATATAGCCACTTTGGAACAGAGGGAACGGAATTGAAATGAATATTACAGAGCCCCTGAGGGGGGCATATTCCCGAGAGGTATCGTTTGGGCCGTAGTGTGTTAGCATTTTTTAATGTTGAGTTTAAGCAATGGCGCTATAAGCGATAGAGAAACGCGTGTTCGACTACGACTTTTTCGTAAAGAAATAACGAATCTTATTACAGCAGATCAGCGTAAGTTTCGACGCCTATTCAAAATTCATCGCGGCCGTCGTTATATATAGAGCCTGTCAACTGAGTCATGTTTTTCTGGTGACGTAATTGATAGTGCGAGTAAGAACCAGTATCAATGCGGACCGGAAGTGTCCGAAGGCACCTCACGCGCATGCGACCATCTGTAATCAGAGCAAGTAATCAAAGCGAGCAGATTCACGTTCATAGGATTATTCATTCACTTGGAAATCATATTAACTTGTTCCTGCGATTGTGACTTTATTCCCCTACCATGAAAACAGCTATCCTCCTAACGATTATTCATTCACTTGGAAATTATTGTTAACTTATTCCTTTTTACAAACGTATTTTCGTTTTTATTACATCAGTTTAGCGTTTGTTTCGTCGCCGATTCAAAATTCACAGAAATAAAGCTGTACCCACTCGCAACACACTAATTTTGGACTTCATGCACGATATACGCCAATGAATAATGTCGCACAAACGGTAAGTACCAAAGAAAATTCAGATGCGTTCGATTTTTTGTGAAATTTTAACAGTATGTATTAATCATCAAATAATAAATATTCACCTAATTTCAGTTTCATTTAAGTAATTTTAAGGGATTTTAGAGATGGCATTATATAGGAAAAAGGCTGCTGCAATGAAAAGTAGGAACTCTCTACCGTGCCAGACAACTTCTCATACCAGCCAGTTTCCTATGTCTCTACAAAGCTACGATGCGCCCATGCATGGAGTATTATTGTCACATCTGGGCTGGTGCACTATCAACTACTCTCTCCCTCTTAGATAGGGTCCCAAAAAAGTCTCTAATTTAATAAGTCCCATACTGTCCACCAAGTTCCAGCTCCTGTCCCATCGCCGCAATGTTGCATCCCTGTGATTTGTTACAAGTATTTAAATAGAATGTGTCCCGAAAAACTTGCTGCTCTTGTGCCCCCTCGATTTAACTACACCCGACCAACCCGACAATCATCTAACCCCTATCCTATTTACTGTAGAGATCTCCAGATGTCGTATGGCTTTCTACTCTAATAGCCTCTTTCCTCATACTGCTAACTTTTAGGATTCCCTCCCTGTTTCCCTGACTGTACCAATATGAAGAAATTTAAATGTAATGTGAACAAACATCTCGCTACATAACTCCTCCCTAAGGGTACTCCTATAAATCTGGCCCGTAATTCTCAGTAGCCCCTTACGTTCTAGTGGCAATTTGGGTGAATCAAAATAAAATAAAAAAGCCCCCAAAACCTCCCATTTGAAAATTCAAATACATCAGATTTGCATTGGATTTGATCGATAGTCATTAGATACCAATTTACCAAGATTCCCTGAATTTCAATTCTTTCTTAGGATCTATTAAGCTTTAGCCTTAAATTTGAGACAATTTCTAGATACTTTCTAGCCATTTTCTAAAATCAGAATCATCTAATAGATTTTGATCAAAGTGGAATTAAGATTCTATACATGAGGTTTAGTACAATTATATCTTGATTTTAATCTTAGTAAGGGCACATAAAAGTGATGCAAAACTGTTCTGTTGGGGGAATTCATTGTATCTGTCCTCGGACGGGTATTTTACTTACTTACATTATAGATAGGAACAGCAATATACAAACTGAGAATTCAGAAATATCGAGTATATTCTTTTTTGTCTACCTTAACTTCTTGTAAGTAATCGTTTTGGAGTTTTATCCGGACAGATATGCAGATGGATGTTCTTTATTGATATATAGATATAGATTAACATTTCCTTAATGCCTAAAAACAAACTTGATAAATATAAATTAAATCCAGCATCGAAATAATATTCCCAACTAAAAGTAAACAAATATATGAATATAAATATATGAAGATTATTGATTATTTTTAATGCAAAATAGTTTTCCCGAGAGCCAATTCTCGTTTGGATTTTATGTATTTTGTGTTGTTATTTATTTTGCATTGCATTGGCTGAAATCATTAAGGAAAAGAATTACACATTTCATGAACCTAGTGCTAATGAAACTATATTGTTTTATCGGTTTTTATTTTTTGGTCCGCGGGCGATGCGCTCTATTTATTGCGTATAGCATGAACGATTACATACAATGCAACACAGAAGTTTAGTTAATATACATCCTCACTTTCTCTCTCTCTCTTTCTTAAATATACATACACACACACACACACACACACACACACACACATATATATATATGTGTAATTATTTTTATTTATACAAACATCTAAATAATCGGCGACACTAGCATGTCGATGTTATCAATCAACAGCTGTTAGAAACTGAGATCTCATCAGGAAGAATTTAAATTTGATCATTTCCTTAGGTTATATTTATAAAGAACCAAATATTTCCAAATGTAACCTAAGGTAAGGATCAGCTTTTCATTCAACCTGATGAAATCTCAGTTTCTAACACCAGTGCCCGTGTCAGTGCCAGTGCCAGTGTCGCATATTATGTAGATGTCTGTATAAATAAAAATAATTATATATCAAAGCTCTATTTGATATTGAGCACTTTTTATAAGACTGCTTGAAATTCTTTGGATTTTTATCCAGTGGATGTTAACTTTACCTAAACTACAATATATATATATATATATATATATATATATATATATATATATATATATATATATATATATATATATATATATGTATATATATATATATATATAATAAATTGAGATATTCTCCGACAAAGACAAGTTGGTCTTTCTTTTCAAAATTACAGTTGTTTATTCGTATCCAATACATAATAATAACACATACTGAATTTTATAGACAAAAGAATCTTAAGATTTGCTGACAAAAAACGACTTCGAACATGTTTTACAGAAAACCTCCATTTTTTCCGCATATATATATATATATATATATATATATATATATATATATATATATATATATATATATATATATATATATATAATTAGTATTTAAAATCAATTAGTAATCCTCTTTTATCGAGCTATCTGAATAACTTTTTTATCAACTTGCAAAGACATTTGAAGCTCAATATTCTATCATATGGTGAACTAGAGCTTACTATATATATATATATATATATATATATATATATATATATACATGTATATAATTACATGAATTACATTGAAATTGATTACAAAATAAATAAAACGTTTGTATACTTATTTAATATATACTTTTTACTTTAGAGTTCAAGTGTTTTTCTCTTTCGAACTTGACTTCTTTAGCTCCCCGACAACGAGTTAATAGTATTACTGCTGTGATTATATTTTATTTTGTTTATAATTGACGGTTTCAAAACCTTCTTTAATTTTTTCCTTTAGTAAGGTTGTTTTGTTTTACAGCATATTAACCCTTTTCGGGTTATTTAATGCCGAATGCGGTCATTTTGATAACATTTTTTATGCTTCAAGTACTTTATATTTTCAAATATTTATTCATGGTCTTTCGTTTGGTTGTTTTGTTTGACGGCATATCAATCCTTTTCGGGTTATTTAACACCAAATCCGGTCATTATAGTAACAGTTTTATGCTTCAAGTTCTTTATATCTTCAAAGTTTTATTCATGGTGTTTGGTTTGGTTGTTCTGTAGAGAAATACTTTTGTTTTGTTTTTAAATTTTCAGAACATGATTGAGTTTTACGAAGATAAAGGAAGAAACAATAACATAATTGTTTCGTGCATTTTTGGTCAGGACGCCGGTTTCTTCAAATAGCCTGGTCTGTTAGATACTAAATCACTACATATGTATTTCGGTATATCCTGACATTCTTCAACGGAAAACGATTGTAACTCTTTCAAAATGGCGTGGGGAATCCTACAAATAAATCTAGCCGCAAACATTATTTTCGATTCAGTTCCGAAGTCATTGCTCGCCAAGGAATGACGTTGATTTTAAACAACATTGATTTTTCACACAGATAATTGTGCGCCCCGCTGCGGGGAACATGCATGCCTTCAACTAAATACGCACTTGCCAATGCGGAACTCTTTATTAGATTTCTGTAAGGTTCAGTTATGGAGACCTGGATCGGTGGTGGTCCGAGCGGAAATGGAAGAGGAAGCGATTGACTGGTGTTTAATGTTGTTCGCAACCAATTTACTCCGAGAGTAAGCATTTTACATGAAATTTCAACATCAGACAAAAAAATATATATATCGCATCCATTAAAAAGGAGAAGGAAAGTAAGGATACATTTCTTGACGCATTCATTTATTTCTGCGAATATTCTTCTGGCTATAGCTTTTAAATGTCAGATGTAAAATTAAAAAAAAATAATAATAAAATAAAAGATTTAATAGCGTTTTCCAAATAAGGAATTAAAAACGAAAAACAGAATCTATTTATAAAAAAAAACTAGCTGGACCCGTGGAAATTTAACGATTAAATAAAAGAAAATTGATTTTGATAAATATCCGAATGATAATTGCAAATGTTCTCAAGCTTTTAATAATTCAACATTAGGAAATTTGATTACTTTTGAGGAGATATATTTATTTTTACATATTTAATTTTTATTTATTTAAAAGTAAATATTAAGATAGAATGAAAATATTTCGGTTTTTACATTTTCAAATTTTCCCTGCAGTCTTGAAATACATGCTTTAAAAAAATACTTTCGTGTCATTAGTGTTTTTCGGTGAAGAATTCCCTATTCTAGAAACAAAAATGAATTCATTTAGCTCATGAGGAACACATCCATCCACCTTTTTCAACCAGCAAATTTGTTTCAAATGCTTGAAAACCGTTAAACTATTTGTATGAAGTACCTTAGACACTTGTATAACACGTTGCCATTGGTTTTGTTTAACAATTGCTTTCAGACGCTCATTGTCAAAACTGCATGGCCGACCTCTACCTTCTTCATCTTCAAGGCACGGACAGACTTTCTTTGTAAGAGCTTTCCGCCTATGGAACATATTGCTGCGGGGCTACTTCCATGCAGATTACGACATAGTCGTCTTCTAATCCGATGCAAACAAATACATGTAGTAAACCAACCCATAAGTAATTAAACTTAGTTCATACCTGTTCCTCATCTTTCTGACAACAAATCCTCCACCTAATTAACCCTTATCCTAAAATGTCTATGTATAAGTGACGAACAAACAGCAAAAAGGCTCTCATACCCTGTACGATATTTCTAAAACCATCTTCATACTGTCAGATCACTTATAAACCCTTCTCCCCAATGTTCTGTTGATACTGGCGATTGTTTTAGAATCATTTTTACCGATTTTTAACTCGTACAAAAACGGTATAGTGAATTCCTCTTTTTTTCATCTTCGTTATTAAAGGATTCTACATTTCAAAATTGCATTCTGAAATAATTCTTGAAATGTTATTAAAGAGTACACATCAATTATTAATCATGTAGAATTTCCTAAGAAACACAAAAGAAATAGAAACTTAAATCATTTTTTTTTAAGTGGGTCGAAACATCGGCCACTATTTTCCGAACAATCTATTACATACTATTTTGAAGCGCACAGTTCCTTATACGTTTCTCGGCTATTAGACTTACTTTAAGTGTTAGGTTGTTATAAATTAAGGTTATCCATTACTAATAGAGATTTTGTATCTATCTGTCTGAAGACGAAACTTTACTATTCCTTCTATTAATTGTACTATTGTACTATCTTTTAATGCTCAATTCTAGAGGGGTACTGTAGTATCTGTTCTGTTGTCATCATACGATTCTCCGATACATTATCTTCTCATTTTTAGAAAGGTAGCGTAGTATCTGTTCTGTTGTCATGATAGGAGAGTGAAAGTGGATCTTCGGTTTACTTTTGGCAGCCTCGTAATTCTCGTTTTCCTTATTGTGTCTTTTAGTTATCGCATTCTGAGAAAAAGGGGAGGAATTGCTGTTTACTAGGTCGGAATCTATCTATCTAAAACTGTTCGCTGGCTAGTTTTGACATTGTAATAGCATTTTTTAAAGCTCTTTACATAAAATGGCTTCATGCCTTGTCTGAATCGATTTCCATTAAAAAATACCATTCTCCCAGCCATTATCTCCTCATTTTGTGGAGAGGTAGTGTAGTATCTGTTCTGTTGTCATCGTACCATCTCCCAAGTATTATCTCCTAATTTTGTAGAGAGGGAATATAGTATATGTTCTGTTGTCATCGTACCATCTCCCAGATATTATCTCCCTATTTTGTGAACAGGTAATGTCGTATCTGTTCTATTGTAATGAGACCACCCTACCAACCATTGCCACTCATATTTTGAGGGTGGGGTGGGGTGAAAGGAGTTTGTGTAGTATTTGGGCTGGTGTTATGAGACCATCTTCTCCCGAATTATCTCTTCCTTCGAGGGGAATAGTGTAGTATATGTCTGTTCAACATGATACCACCTTCCCAGGCATTATCTCCATTTTTGTGGGTTGTGTAATATATATGCCTTCGTCATGGTATCATGCGACCGGATGGAACATATATTTGCCTGTTTAAATATTTATAGAAAACAAAACAAATACAACCAATTTTCATATATTTCGGAATATCAGATGTTGTAAGCAAAAACTCCAGAGTGTGTATAAATAAGTCAATTGGAGTATAACCGGCGACAGACTAGCTCCCTGTCGCGGAGATAGTTTAGGCTGTAGAAAAAAGGCAAAGGAAAAGAATGACAAAGACAATTCATACAAAACTTATTAATATTTATTTAACAAGCTTGGTTTAAAATAACAAGTAACAAGTCTCTGTAATGAAGAGAGAAATGTCCATATATTTAAGTAAAATCTGGCATGAAAGATTCACTTTCTTTTATAGCAACAGTAACCGTTGCGATCGCGCGTAGTTCGTCTCGAACAGTTTTTATAGTAATTGTTGGTTCCGCAGCGTTGCTATGAGAACGACGGACAAGAATTCGTGTGGAAGTTTTAAGCTGACTGACTGCCCATTGGGTCCTCCTTTATATAACCGGAAACCGGCACCCAGAGCTACATAGTATTAAGTTTGGGTCTATTATTTTGGAATTCTAATTCATTGGAACCCGATTTCAATAACCAATCAAAATTAAGTATTTGATAAAAATTATTTTGCGACTGCTATTGCTGAAAGAGAGTTCCACAGATATTGATTCCGTTAATTGCAAAAGTCAATTTACTCAAACGAAACTATTTTCATAGGCTACTAACATGCCCTCTGGCATGGAACATGAATGAATGAGGACCCCAGCGTACTTTTCCTCCCAGCCCTGAACCTTATATTACAATGTTCATTTTTTTAAATTTATATAATTTGCAATTTTCAAGATATAAAAAATAAAACCGTGTCTATTGGTTTTGGATGAACCTTTTACTTGCCTCCCCACGATAACAGAATTAGACAAAAGGTCGGTTTTGAATGTGAAAAACATTCAGCTCCCCCAAAGGAGCACCCTTGCTTAGGAAAAAATAAGAATTGCCTCAGTTAAGATATGGATCTTTCCATCACCGACCGAGTACAGAAAACATACTACACTTTGATCTCAGTCCGAAGGCTATGGATGTCAAGCGCGATGCAAACCTTATGATATTATTATAATAAAAACTCTAGTATAAAATTAATACTAATATTGGAATTTTTGTAAGATTTTTACTAAAAAAAACAGCTATATTTGATCTTGGCATAGGGATTTGATTCAATTACATCAAATGAATAAGAACAGCTGCGAACTCCTGCTTCCAGTCTGAACCCCACATTACCATTTATATTATTTTTTTATTTCTATAATTTGCAACTTTCAAGTTAGAAATAAAATAAAAAAAATCGTCTTTACTTTTTATGTATCCAGTTATATTGGATCTTGGTATAGGGTTTGTTTTCAATTGTATATTCGGAAGGAAAAATAAAGACAATAAGTATAGTATAGGATAAGTTAGAAAGAAGGAGCTACTTTACTTAAAATGAACAGATACTAAACTTTGATCACAATCCGAAGGCTATGAATGTTCAGTGCGATGCAAACCCTAGGATATTGTATAAAAAAAAACTTTAAAACAAAATGAATACTAATGTTGGTATTCTTGTGATATTTTTACACGATAACAATTATATTTGATCATGGCATAGAGTTTAGTTTTCAACTGGATCCTTGGACACAACGTACTAAAATATTTATTTTGTTCGTTATTAAAAAAAGAAAGATGAAGCGACAAACATATAAGAGCAAAGGAAACTTATGGCGGCTGCAGCATGCCGATCGTAAATTATTCACGATTTTTACCAAACAGTTTAGATCATTTCACAAACACAAATGCTGACCCCGCGACAGAAATCTCCGAACTTGTTAGCGAAGAATCCAAAAATGGACATCCAATGTCAAATAGTGTAAAACTGACGGATAGAAACACGTGACCTTTTCAGATGGAGGTCGTCGAACCTATTACAATTGTTTTGGATGTGCTGGTTCTATTTGGGCATCTTGAACATCGAAATGAAAATTTTATGAACGAATAAAAAGGAAGTGAAAACAAGAAAAATGGCGGCCATTGCTGATCGATGGAAGACATAAAAGAGTTGTGGGCAAAAATAGAATCGGAATCGTCAGAAGAAGCGGCGCGCAATTTATGAATTCAAAACAAAACAAAAAAGAACGAAAGAGATTGCAAAGATTGATTCGAGAATAAACGATGAAAAGTAATGAGATTAGAGTTTTTATTAGGGGTCGCCATCAGAGACAGGGAAAAGGGATGACTATTTTATGACTGGAGCGTGAATTTATTTCCTCTCTTATATATATATATATATATATATATATATATATATATATATATATATATATATATATATATATATATATATATATATATATGTGTGTGTGTGTGGGTGTGTATGTAAGTGTGCAATTAGATGTATATGTATGTAAGCGTGTGTTTATATTTATCTATCTATCTATCCGATATATATATATATATATATATATATATATATATATATATATATATATATATATATATATATATATATAAAAGATTAAATCTCATAGTACCAAAAGTTTCCCGACTAAAAACAGAGCCTGGCATAAAGAAATTGATGAGTATAATCTATTCTATCGATTGTCAGGCATTTCTGATCTGTAAAACCAATCTGTATATATATATATATATATATATATATATATATATATATATGTGTGTGTGTGTGTGTGTGTGTATGTATATATATATATATGTGTGTAAGGTAAGTGGGAGAGAACCCCAGTAGAGTGCTCGCTTATTAAGTAAATTCTAAAATAAAAACGTTATATTTATTTATATATGCATTACGGGCGGTACCGTCGAAAACAGAGACTTAATGCGTATAAGGAGACAAATTATAGGTCCTTTTTTAGATTGGAAACCGACGGTACCGATGATGTTATGATTTTCTTTAACACACACACACGCACACACACACGCACACACACACACCCACACACATACACACACACACACACATATATATATATATATATATATATATATATATATATATATAGTTATACGGAATTTGTTATGTCTGGTATCTAAGTTTAGATGCGATTTTATTGTTGTCTTTCATAGTCTGAGATAGGTTTCTGCCTTTAATTTAAAGTAAGGTCTACGATTTTTGTTTGTACATTTTGTCTGTATAAATGTCTAGGTGTCTTTTCTTACAAAGTGTTTTTTTGTAATTTCCTTCTTAACATTAATAATTAAACAATTTATAAAAAATATAAATTACAATTTATTTTGTTTTCTACTGAAGATGGAAATTAATTCGAGGATCTTTTGTCGCATTCATCAACGCTGAATTCTAATTTATTGCTGTGAAATACAAATAATTTTAAGTTATTCATTTGAATTGATTAAACAACAAATTTAATTAATATCCATGTAATGGTCAGGATTTATTCGTTACATAATCAAGACGAATTGTTATAGTTTTTTTTATTAGAAGAAATGAAGTAAAAGCTAAAAGAAAAGTCATAATAAGGACACAAAAACTGCCACAACTGCAAATAACTTTCCTTTCTTCCCCGTGTTTCTAACATCAAACAGAATTTCCATTAAAAGAGTTTATTTCCAAGAACTTCCCATTTGAAAGACATATTACCATATGAATACTTCCCTGCGGGTTACAGCATGGTCGTCTCGAAATCCAATATTAACAAATAATTGTCATAACCCTAATCCTCTCAAGTAATAAAATGTTGTCCATTTCATTCATTATTTCCAATCCTCTCATAATATTCATCATCATTCAACACTACAACCAATCCATCTCATTAACCTTATTTTTGAGTGGGTTTTATCCTTGATATATGTGACTCATTTGTAAATAAAAAAAATTAAATCATTCTGTTACACAATAATTTTACTCTATTGTCACTAATATTTAATTCTATGACAAAATATTGGTCTCTGTGTACCTTGCCTCACCACGAGAGCAAAGTCAGACACCAGGTTGGTTTTTAATCTAGAAACAATCGATCTTCTGTAAAAGGTGAAATCTGGAAGGGAACAAAAATACTTATATAGTCATGGCGCCTCGGGAGACCGGCAATAAATGGAGGTAATACATGGGCGATATCATACACGTATATGTACTTTGTTTACCTCAGTTTAAATTTGTTTGTAAGGTTTTATTTCACCCGTGTCAAACAATTGTAACCATAGTAAATTAACTATAAGGTTCAGTTAAAAATTACATAGGGGTTTCCAAGTTCGACATACAGAAATCCTTGATCATTTGGCTTAGATAAAAGTAGAATGTCTGTTCCGATACTCTACTTTATTTGTTCTGTTCTAAGTCAATAGAGGAGAAATCCAACTAGACTGAAGCAATTTTAAGTTTTGCTCCAATTCAAAGTGCCTCGTTTTGGTTAGCTGGATTTCCCCCACGTGGGTAGACAAGTAAATAGGGGAAAATATTCGCGAATTAGAAAAGAATCCCCTAACGAAAGTTTAATGTTACATCGGTCGAAACGTTATGAAAATAACAACCACTATGAGAATACAAGTCCAAATAATTAAAATAATACAGATTATTTTAATTTTGCTTTTCATTGATTTTCCATAGGTTCCAATCTTATAATAACGTTTTGTAATCTCCCTTCTCTGACCCAGTACAAAGGGGGGGCATCGTTACAATCATTCGCGCTGATACCATTTGGAATAATAGTGTTTGTCTCTATTTACTTTTCTCCCCACGAGAGCAGAGTTAGACACAGGGCCGTTTTTTATGTGGTTAAAGTACAGCTCACCAATCCAGATTGGGACAAATACGAAAATTATCTCAGTCTCCTCCACTGACCGAGGACAGAAAAAAATGCTGTGTAATATTAGAACCCATACTACACTTTGCTTGTAGACGAAAAGCCAAAGATTGAGTTAGTTGTTGTCATACCCATATTAATCGCTATTTCACTGGTTTTTGTTTCGTTCGAATCGTTATTTAAGTAAAAATGAAAAGAAAAATAAATACATGCCTTGGTGTAGGGTAAAATGATATTATTCCCTTTGCCAGGGCAACACCGAGTGTCCTTATAGTTGAATAATAAATCGATCAGCAAAGTAATCCTTCTGGAAATATGATTTCCATTGACTAGAATCCCCCTCCCACTTTTTCCATAATCCGGAATCAAACAACGGAGCAACGTTTCAGTCGTTTCGGAAAGGCTCAGATTGCTTCCAACCCAACTATTCCATTAAGGTTTTCAATATTTCCATATATTGTACCCCAACCAACGTCCAATAATACAGCCGAATACAATGAACCTCTTAGGAGCCATATTTTGGGCTCCATATTTTCCTGTTACGACCAACTTTTCAAATTCTTTTCGTTTTATATTCCGGTTTGGTTTTTGTTTTACGTTTTTTTTTATTCCTCTATTTCTTAGATTTTTTCGACCCTCTTTTCTTCGAAATATACAAGAGAATACAATCAACTTCGGTCTTTCATTTTTTTTTTATCTCGTTTCTCTCACATTTCGTCCAAACTATTATTTGTCTTCCTTAACATACAGACGAATACAGTCAATGCGTTTCTTTATTTATTGTGTTGTCGTTCTCTCTTTTCTTCTCAACACACAATCTAATAAATTCAACGTCTTCAATCTTTTATTTCATTCTTTCCTTTTTATTTCATCTCGTCTGTCCTTTGTTCTAAACTATCATTTCTTTCGTTCAAACATACAACCGAACATTAAGTTAATTCTTCCAGTCTTTCTTTCAGTCTTTCTTTATCTCGTCTGCCCTTCCTTTCAAACTATTCTTCCTTCCTTTCTTTCTTTCTTTCTTTCTTTCTTTTTTCTTTCTAATCACGACTTTCTCACCTTTCTTCAAAACTATTCTTTCCGTCTTCCAAGCATACATCCTCGACAACCAGCCCGACAGCGACGTTGTTGTCGTCGCACTGAGATATAGTTCTGTTCAGTTTTAGGAGATCCAGCTTCCCAGGCTTTATCTTCTCTCTGAGAGGGGGTTAGTTTATTGCTCATTGTCTGAGGCGCCCTACCGAGGAATACTTACGGGGCTGCTCACGCATTTTTGTCGTGAGCTGACTTTTCAAAAGCCACCTGACCTTGTTTCTAACGTCCTGAAGAGAATGTAAATAAACTTACAACCGCATACAATCAACGTCTTCCTCCTTTTATTTCACCAGTTTTCTTTTTTTCTTTCTTTATTATTTCGTAGTTCTTCTGTCAACAATACTTTGCTTTCGTTTTACATTTCTCTTATTTATCTCGTTTATGCTTTCTTACAAAATGTTCTCTTTTTCATTCATTATGTCTTTCTTTTATCTCGTCTGCCCTTATTTTCAAACTATTCTTTTTTTCTTACTAATCTCGTCTTTTTCTTCTTTCTTCAAAACAATTTCTTTCTTTCTTTCAAGCATACAACTGAATACGATCAAGGTTTCTTTTTTATTTCATTCTTCTCTAATTTTTTTAATTTTTTATTTAGTCTGTCTGTTCTTCTAAACTATTCTTTCTTTCTTTCTTTCTTTCTTTCTTTCTTCATAATTTTCTTTTCCTATCTTTTCATAAAAACTAGTGTTGAGACCATTAATCGGAATCGGGAATTTAAAAAATCGGAACTTTTTAGGGTATCGAAATCGGGAAAATTTGAGTCTGATTTCTGATCCCCAAAACATTCTTTTAATTTAAAAAAACTTAATTTTCAATTGCTGGTACTAATGATAACATAATGAATATTTATTGATTTTAAACTATCAGTAAAACTAAAATCTATAGATCATAATAACGATTTAGGTAAAAATTTCATCGGAACAAAGGCACAGACAAATGGCACATGTAAAAATATGCACAGGTAAATATGGCACGGGTTTATATAGAACATAATTGCACGAATGAAAAATATAGATGCGTTTATCAACACGATGGATACAATACATGAAATGAAAACATTAAGAAGTTTGTTCGAATTAAAAAGAAAATAATATCAACAATATGAGATTCTACTTTTTGTAGGTGATTAGTTTGAAATACCTGGTGGAAAATATTTAAGAATTTAGAATGAGGGATCAGTTTCGCATATAAATAATTAAAAAACAACAAACCTCCTTTAACTCAACCACTAACACTAAGTTCGGGCGACAACAGCCTCCCAAACTCTTTCATAACCCTACCACTAACCTTAAGTTCAGGATGCAGCCAAATCCACTGACCCCCCCCCAAAAAAAGAATAAAACATGATTACATCTAAATTTATCACGACAACAAAAAGTAACCGCGGACCTTCTTAAGGTGAGTCTTGTCGAAATCGGGACTCTTTATGTCAAACTTGGAATTTCAAACGTAACCATTTATTTAATCCACGGGGGTAACTTGCTTTCGTTTCCCCAGCAATGACCGGATAGAAGTTTTAATTAATTATTCATTAAGGTCAATTTTCAGCGCCCAGGGTTCAGCATGCAATCAATTGAGCCGATTCCTAGTATATATAATAAACACACTTACAAACAAATTTTCAGCGTATCTCAAGAATCCCGCTCACTTCGTAGAAAAAAGCAATAATGTATCTACTCATTCCAACCAGATAGTGAGTCTGTTTACGAAAATACCCACGAACGAGACCATTCAGTTAACTTCAGATACTTCACTGATGAACGGGCCTGTACCCATAATAATTATTTTGACGTTTTTAATGTGGGAAAAATAATGCTCTCAAACAGGGTTTTTGATTAGGACAAAAATTACATTTTTCGGTCAGTTTAGAAGAATTTCTCCTTTGCTGGTCAGAAAACATGGAGTGTAGTATTGGAACAGACATGGATGGGTAAGCGAAAACGTCCAACTTTATATACGTTCAAAAATAAATTAGAATTCTGTATTAGGACGAACAAAACGTTTTATTTCATGCAGACTTGTTATTGTGTAAAAACAATATCGCAAATTTTAAGGAAAACAAGCAAATATTTGTTGTTTTTAAATGATAGATGTTCCTTCTAAGACAGATGTGCGCATCTATCTTGAATTTTAGTCTAAATGCAGTATTTAAATTTCTTAAATAAGTTAATAATTAGTATATTTAAAAAAAACTTACTTAAGTTTTTTTAAACATACTAATTATTAACTTATTTAAGAAATTTAAGAAAAAGTTCTGGTGGATTATGTTCAATTCTTTCTTAAAATATTCAAATAACATTTTGTAAACTTACGATGAACTACTGCAAATAGGTTTTGATTTAAAAGAGAAATACATATTTAGTTGCCTCGTTTTTATTAATCAATTACGGGGATAAAATTGTTAGAAAGAGCTACTTGTGAAATTTACGCCACCACATAGACAAGTATATTGTTACATTGGCGAAAATATTTGCACACATTACACGCGTTTTTACGGTAATCCGAAATAAGTAAATATTTAGAAATTCAAAAAGAATCGGAATCGGTTATTGTATCAGAATCGAGAATTTAGACCAGAATCATTCATTGTATCGGAATCGGGGAAAATATTGTAATCGTCCCATCACTATTCAAAACTATTCATTCTTTCCTTTTTTTTCTTTCTTTCAAACATACGATTGAATGCAATGAACGTCTTCCTTCCATTTTTCTATTATTATTCTTTCTTTTCGCTTTTCGTCGCTTTTATGTCAATCATACTGTTCTTTCTTTCTTTCTTTCTTCCTTTCTTTTTATCTCGTGTGTCCTTTCCTCAAAACGGTTATTTCTTTGTTTCCTTCGGATAAATCGTTAGTTTCTGTGTTCATCGCTTTTCTTTATGTCTCTTTTATTTTAGCTCCTTACTGTTCTGCCTATGACACAAAATTGCCTTTGGGCAAAAATGTTCCCACATACCACACTCGATGACCCCAAAATTCATCTTTCCTAGTCCGTTCTACCTTTTTTTCCGAATCGCAATCCTATCAAATACGCAACCTCTTTCTACCGCAATTCTCTTTCGTAGGTATGACACAAAACTAAATCCGGTAATCTGACCCCTAATTTAGAAGCATTGGGAAATGTGAAGTCAACTGTCAGTTGACAATACCCCAACACCCAATCTGACCCAGAATATAGTACATGTAAGGGTTCCATTTATTGGTTCAATAGAATCTATCGTTTATAGACTACTAGCAAGAAGACCCAACGTTGCTCGGGTTTGAATGAGGATCACTTTTTATGTACACTTATAACACCACGCTCATAACACCATATTAGTTTCTTTGTTTTTACTGCCTCCTCCTCCCCCCCTCCTCCTCCTCCTCCTCCCCCTAGCGTGTCAGTCTCTAATATAGTCGAAACAATCTGAAATGTTAGAACAACTCTCAAATTTAGTGTCCTATTGATATTTGGAATGTTAAGAGTGTTCTGTACCCATGGGTCACTTTAAGGTGGGACACGCAAATATTCGACACATAGAGAGTAGCTTAAAGATTCAGGACAAATTCCATTGTCTTCATCAGAAAATTGTATAGGTATGATTTAAATTTCATAAAAATAGGATATAGTTCAATGTTTTAATTGTGCACTTAGAGATTCTGTAACTCTTCCATTGTCTTCCACAGTAAATTTTGAATAAGTATACACTTTTAGACTTTATATAGATTCTTTAACCTTTCTTTCTCTAGGGAAAACACAACATCAAACACATGCAGACACATACACACACACACTGTCGGTTTTTCTCTATCCTCTGATGAAAAGAGTTTATCTTTGAAAATCCATTGATTAAGGATATGAAGCTCCTTGCTCAAAATATTTAATGTTCTAATAAATATTGTATCTTTACCATTTTTATTCTTATCTTTCATCTCTAGAATTGATTGCTCTATTCAATATATTGAGCTTTATATTATCACGATAGATTATTATTAAACGATAATTCAATTATCTTTAAATTAATTCAACATTTAAATATTATATATATATATTTACAATATATATATACAAACGGAAATAATTAATCTACAAACCATTTATATTCAAAACACACATTTTGTAGCCTGAATAAATATGTGGATATATTAAGAAAAGTGTAATTATTAAATATTCTAGTAAAATGACTAAATTCATCATTAAATATATAAAAAAACGGTTAGTATAACGTAAAACCAAACAACCAACATTCAACCAATTAGCATCTTCTTCATTTCCTTCATCTCCACATCATCCATCCTCTTTAAATCTCATCTTCATCCGCATTCATTGTTATACTTAAGTTTCACTATTCACATTGTGTTTTTTCCTTACCCGTTCACTTCCAGTTCCAGCATATTCATCTTTCCAAACTCTGGTCGTTTCTTGATTTTACAAGAAAGATCCACCTTTCTCCCAATCCGCGTTTCCGTATTTTCTTTCCCATTCTCCACACTTAAAATTCGTCTCTCCAAACATCCCCAATCTCCCAACATTTCCACATTTTGTCTCACTTTCCGCCATCCCCATACCATACAAACCCACGCGAAATACAACCAACCTCTTAAGATCCCGAACGTTATGCTCAATCATTTACTACCACAGCAAGTTTTTACAAATTCATTCTTTTTTTATTTTGTGGCACAATCCTTCTGTTAGCATTAGCAAAATAAATTGTCTTTCTATTTTTTCTTGAATTTAAGTGTTTTTCTTTTAGTTTCTTTTGCCACTCAAGTTGATATCTTATTCTTTCGGTTCCCACACTGTCTTCTATATATCGCCATTTTATATTATCCCTGTTCGTTTTTTTGTTTTCCTTCTTTTCCTTCTCCCTAGAATTTCTACACTTTCTATCTTTTCTATCACCCTTTTCTTCGCGTGCTTCATTTTACCCCTCCATATATATTCTACCCTTTCTCTAATCCCCTATATATATTCTCCCCTTCTCTTCCACCTCTCTATATATTCTCACCCTTCTTTCCCCCTCCATATACATTCTACTACTCTTAACCCTCCTCCTTATATACTCTACCCTTTTCACCCCTCCATATATATTTTACCCTTTCTCTTTCTCTCTCCATATATATCCATCTTTCTCTTGCCCCTCCATATATATTCTACCCATTCTCTTTTCCCCATTCCATATATATTCTACCCATTCTCTTTTCCCCATTCCATATATATTCTACCCATTCTCTTCCCCTCCATATATATTCTATCCTTACTCTCACTCTCTCTCTATATTTTACACCTTCTCTTCCCCTCCATATATATTATCCCCATCTCTTTCTCCTCCTCCATAGATATTCTACCCCTTTCTCTTTCCCCTCCATATACATTCTTCCCCTTCTATTTCTTCGCCTTCATATATATTCTACTCTTTCTCTTTCCCCCATCCTTTTTATCATGTTTCACCTTTAGTTTATTTCCCTTTTTATTTCTCCTTATTTTTACGACCTTCTATCTTTGCTGCTTCTACAATGTACTCTAACATCGTCCCCTCTCTTTCTTTTTTAACAATACTTTTACTTCCTCCTTACACATTCTAACCCTTTCCCTTCCTCCGAAATTCTCTATATTCCCCCTCTCTATGTATCTATATTTTCTTTTTTCTGTCAGTAATTTTACGTCTTCCGCTTTTTATCGTATTTTTTCCTTTCACCTTATTTTTTCATGACCTTCAATCGTTGCTGCCTCTCTACAACGTACTCAACTCTCGTTTTATATCTCTTTTTATTTCTTAACAATACTTTTATCCACTCATTACACATTTTACATATTTTTCTCTTCTTTCCCCTCTCTGTACACCTTATGCACTTTCTCTATCATCAATTTCCGATCTCTTTTTTATCATCTATTTTTCTTTAGTGGTTTTCCTCGTTATATTTCCTCTCATATCTTTTACGCTGTCTCCCAGCGTACTCTAACGTCATCTCTTCTTTCTATCTCTCTTTCTCGACAATACTTTTACCCCTTCCTTCATCAAAAATTCTCTTTAATTTTTAAAAATCTTTCTGTGTACACACACTCGGCCATTTCTCTATCAGCAATTTCCCGTCGATCCGTTGTTATCATCTTTTTCTTTAGTTTCTTTTCTCATTTTATTTCATCTAATTTTTTACAACCTTCCATCTTTGCTGCCTCCTCTTCAACGTACTCTAAACTCGTCATCTCCTTCTGTCTCTTTTACGCATTGTATCCCCTCTTTCTCCCTTCACAATTATCTGTATTTTGCCTCTCTCTACACATTTTGCTGTTTCTCTATTAGCAATTTTACGCCTCTCCGTTTCTTTATCATTTTATTTTTTTAGTTTCTTTCCCTTTTAATCTCCCCTCATATTTTTCAAAATCTTCAAGCTTTGCTGACTTCCAAATCTCTTTCTTTGCACCTCTCTTTATACCTTTTGCCTTTTCTCTATCAGCAATTTTCGGTCTCCTTTTTATCATATATATGTTTAGTTTCTTTCGCTTTATATTCCCTCTTATATTTTTTACGACTCCTCATCTTTTCTGTCTCCCAACGTACTCTAACCGCATCCTCTCTCTGTGTCTGTCTCTGTCTCTCAACAATACTGCCATACTTTGTATCTACCCTCTTCTGTCTCTATTTTCTCTTTACACACCAAACATTTCCTTTTCTCGGCAATTTACTATCAGCTATTTCATTTACTCTTCTTATCTTTACTTTCTACTTCTTTGGCCTTTTGGCTGGGATGAAAGTGTGGTATCTGTTCGATGATGTACTTCATCTGTTCTGTGTTCTGTCGGTGAAGGAGAAATCCTTTTACTTTTGTCCCAATCCAGAGTGCCCTTTTGGGCGGACCTGGATTGTCGACCTTGCGCCGAACTCTGCCCTCTTGAGGGTGGGGTGGCGGTTAGTAAATAGAGCCTCTACTCTATATTCCTCAATAATTTTCGAATAGCATTTCTTCTTTCCTTCATTTCCTTCTTTACTTTCTACCTATACACTATAATCTTTCTATCTCTCCGTAATTTTATATCACTCCCTTTCTTTCTTTCTTACTTTTTTTCTTTCTTTCTAAACATTCTACGATCTCTACATCCCAAATTTATTTAACATGTTTCTTTTTTATCACTTTCTTTCTACATTATTTTCTAGTCTCCGTTTATGCCTCATATTTGTTATCTTTTTACATTTATCCTCCCCTCTTCCCTAACTTTGTTTCCTTTTTCCTTTCACTGTTCTCGCTCATTTCCAATTCCATTCCATACATCGCTCCAAACTTTGGTCGTTTTTCGATTTTCCGAGAAGGATCCATTTCCCCGTCCCCGCGTCTACTCCATTTTCTCCGACCCCTTCCATCCTTTTATTTCGCCTCTCTATCCATCCTTATTCCCCTCCGCCCCCTTCGATCTTCAACGGCCGACTCATAAATTCAATTGGACGCACGTAATTTTGCTCTTAGCGTCCCCAAAGGCGATGAAGCGGCAAGGACCCTTTTCTTGTCGGCTTGGTTTCTCGGGGGAGGGAGATCGGGGCAGCTGGGCGCCGCTCTTTCCAACCTGCCTCCTTAACAAATACCTTTCGAACCTCCCACCAAACCAAAACCAAATCAACCGCCACCACCGCCACCACCGCCACCACCGCCATCATCATCATCATCATCATCATCATCATCATCATCATCATCATCATCATCATCATCATCATCATCATCATCATCATCTCTAACAACACCGTCAGACTTTTACCACCGTCACAATCAAGAGTCTCTAACGCAACCACAACTTCTGATTGTAGCACAAGAAATTTCCATTATTCGCAAAATCAGTCGAGTCAGTCTCGGGTGAGGGGGGTTCCACAATTGAAAGTAACTACCACTAACGCTGTGCATAACTGCCTCTCCTGCATCTCTAACCATCATACAATTTTACTCATACCACCGACAGCATCTTTTCCCCGAGTACATCCAATCTGGCCCACGTATCTTCCTCTTCAATACAGCACTACATACCATTTCTATTACACTCGGCACCAGAAGAAGATCACCTGCTTCATCCGAAGGTGACTAGTAGAATGAATTCATTCTTCAGACGCTATTTCTGGTTCATTAAAAATAGATCGAACACATTTCTGATATTTGTCTGTACAATCTTGGTTGCACACAAACACACACATATATACACACAGAGTTTGAATTACCTACAGGAGAGTTTTAATTATCTTCTGGGGAGTTTGAATTACCTACTAGAAGGATAGATTAAATTACCTACCAGACACCATCCCTGAGTGTCTTCGGTCTCTCTGGCAAATGGTTTGTTAGGAAAACCTGACATGAAGACACTTCACCCTACAAGTAAACCCTGACTAAATATTCAACATAACATAGTATTCAAAGTCCAAATAGTATTCCCTCGAAACAGCTTTACACTGGCTCATACGAGGGCTGGTGCACCTTCTCTAAGTAATGTTACCTCAAGTAACAGCATACCCCACCAGACTAGATGTATTCTTGTCTTGCAATCCGGTAAGACTATAAAACACAAGATAGATATACTATAACATAGTTAACTGGTCAATTTGGGAGAAGGACATTAACATTCTTTACATTTTTACAAGCTCAACGTTTGACAAGTAAATGAGAACTTTAATAGAATATTCGAATATCTATGTATCTCATATAAAGATCAAATGTTAGGCCCAGGAAAGAAGGGTGTTGATTTCTGAGAACTTAGACTGAAGTAAAAGGAACTAAAACAGAGAATACACACACGCGCAAAAACACAAACACACACCAGCACCCTTAATTTGATTTGTTTTGTATTCCGTTTTAATTTAAAAGAGGTTCAATCTCAAGTTGAAAAAAATGTTCACCTGAAAATATAAAAGCTTAATTAGTACTAAATAATTTATTATAATATTTCGGATTTTTTTTAGATGGAGATTGTTCTTTTTATTTAGATTATTTGATATACTATTCTCATCTTGGATGTTATTAAATCCTTACTACAGGCAATAGCATCTGAAAATCAATTAAAAATAAACGCTACTACACTTTACATTCATGGCCTACGAAACGAGAAAAACCCACCCTTGTAGATTAAATAAAGCACTCAGTTCGAAATATCGTATATGTTCTCGTATTTGACATAAAAAAGCCCAGAGTTCGAAAAGATAAACCTTAAGAAGATCAGAGGGTACATTGGCCGAAGCGATGTTAATATCACGACTAAGATGAGAATAGTAGTCCGAATAATCCAGATAGTCATCTACTCTATAATAAAGAGCAATATATATATATATATATATATATATATATATATATATATATATATATATATATATATATATATATATAAACAATAGGATATTAAATTGTAATAATCACTTTTCTATTCATTTTTCAAAAAATGTCAGACAACCACTTAGACATACCCCGCCGCTTCTTTATTGTTCATTTTGACGGTATCTCTTTCTGTGGTGATCAGTCTTTCTGTGTTCTGAGTTATGTATTTTTTCAATTCTTTTTTGTGTTTTCCACTAACCAGTCATGTTCCCCCTTCGTTACTTTTCATGTAGAGTCGGTTAGTATAATTATTTGGGTGTAGTGGATTGTGCATGGTACTTAGTTTCTTCGTCTTATGGTCAAGAAGTTATTCCTTGATCCAACTAATGAATTGTCAGGAATATCTTATTAGTGATACTGCTAAGATGTTCATTCCTTTTCTACTATATAGTTTCGTTTCTAAGAGTTTCCTTGTGCTTCTCAGGTATTCATTTCCAATCTTCTCTTTTATTTGTGGTGATTCGATGGAGTCTGCTATCAGAACTCCCAAATATTTATGATTATCATGTGCCTCTCATGTGCAGTTCCATGCTCTCCGATGTTCCAAGTTTTTTCCTTTCCATCTCTAGCAGTGCACACTTTTCCATTCTAAATTCCATTTAAATGTCGTAGCTGAGCATTCTGGTCGTCTTAATTAGCTTTCCTAGCTCTTTTTTGCTTTTTGCAAATAGCTTCAGATCATCCATATACATGAGGTGATTTATTCTTTGTTCTGTGTCTGCAAACTTATATCCGGCATCACATTGCCTTAGTATGTAGTCGAATGGCATTAAGGCTATGATAAACAGAAGTGGTAATAGAGATTCCTCTTAAAAGATGCCTGTCTCTATTCTTATCTCAGTCAAGCGTTGTCCTACAGTTGTCCGTTCCAGTCTGCATGTTCACATTGCTTTCTTAATAATATTAATAATCTTGTCGGATATCTTGTACATTCTTAAGCATTCAATAATCAATGCTTAATGGATTCTGTCGTATGCTTTCTTGTAGTCAATCCATGTCACTGCTATGTTCTATTTCCTGCTTTTTACCTCATTCAGGATATTTTAGTTTATGTACAACAGGTCGTGCATCCCTCTTTTTCATTTCCGGCATCCTTTTTGTTGATCGGGAAGTAGTCCACGATTGTAAAGGGAGTGGTAGATCTGTTTTCGCAGTTGTGCCGTTAGGATTTTGCATATACTTGGTAAACAGGTTATTGGTCTGTAGCTTCTTGTGATTGCCCTCCTTTTTGGGGTCTTTTTGTATTAACGTAGTTCTTCCTTTGACCATCCATTCTAATGCATGTGTTTTGTGGATACATCCTCTCAGTTTTTTTTCATGCAGGGTCGTGAATTATTAAAACCAGTATGCATGTAGTTCATCATGGCCTGGTGCTTTCCAGTTTGGTATTTTCCTTAGCGTTGTCTTGAGCGTTTCTTCAGTAATATTGATTTCTGTTTCTTCTTAAATCTCCTGATGTTCTTTCATGTTTTTCAGCCATTTAACATTTCTGATGCGGTCTTGAGACTGCCCCCATATCTTGGTTAATCAGAGTTTTGTTGATGTCGGGTCCGGTTGTTCTGTTTTTGTTCCTCCTCAGTTTACGTTTTGATTAAACTGTCTTTCATTGTTTTCAAAGGCCCTGTTTAGTTTATACTGTTCGGATTTGTATCTGCATAGTTTTATACTTCCTTCTTTTACTGCTATCTTTTGTTTTAGTTCCTCATGTTTCTTATTTACTCTTTCCTTGTACGTCAGATTTCCCCTCTTACATCATTATCTGTTCTCTTCTCTTATATTTATTGTTTTAGCTTCCTTCCGATTTTGGTGATCTGGGTTCCCAGTCTGATTTCTCATCCAGGCTTTGTCGGCACATTTGATAGGCCGGTTTTGTTTTTATTTTTAGTTCCATGGTTACTTATTTTGCCCCTGCATATATTAAATTGTTAAGGTCTGTGATAGTATCTGTATGGGAGGAAATGTGTTACCTTCTTCTTCTTCTTCTTCTTCTTCTTCTTCTTCTTCTTCTTCTTCTTCTTCTTCTTCTTCTAATCATCATCATCATCATCATCATCATCATCATCATCATCATCATCATCATCATCGTTTTATTATTATTATAGGTTTATTATTATTATCGTTTTTTTATTATTATTATTATTATTTTAATTACTATTATAAATATTATTATTATTATTATTATTATATTATTATTATTATTATTATTATTATTATTATTATTATTATTATTATTATGACTTTTACAAAGCAAACAACCGGATAATATAATCATAGCCTCACTAGACGTAGAAAGCCCATTCAGCAATGTACCTGTAAAGGAAACAATAGATATAATCATCAATAATATATGCAATAACTTGTCTCTCCCTTCACTTAAATTAATTTAAAAAAATACTAAAATGTTACTATTAATCTGCACCACTAAAGTACCTTTTTATGACTTCAAAGGAACATTTACACTCAAATTGACGGAGTTCTAATTGGTTCGATTCTCGGTTCAATTCTTAGCGAATTCTATACGTCAAACCTGGAAAACAAAATATTTAATAACATTAAAACCCCTCTATTTACGTACGCTATGTCGACGATATTCTTATTCTAGCATATAACAATGAACAAATACACAAACTGTAAGACCGTTTCCAAAATACTCTGTTCTTAAATTTACCATAGAACAAAACGTAAATAATAAAATCCCATTCCTAGCTGTTCTTATTGGCGCGTGTAACTTATAAAAAGTAACCAGCTTAAATTATAGTCTTTTAAATGTCAAGAGCTATTGTCATTATCGCTACAAAATAGCTATTGCTAAAAATCTATTAAACCATGCTAAATTAGTCTGCTCCTCGAAAAATACTATTAATTGAATTAAACATAATATAAAATAAGTACTTATTAATAACGAATTCACTAATTATATCGTCGATGAACAAATAAAATTAATGATTCGAAACTTAAAAAACACCAGTACAAATAATAATAATATTCAACATCACAACTCAAACAATATTAACATATATTATTGTAATCAAATACAACCAAACTTCAGATTAGAAAAAAAAGTCATGACACATATTATACACAGATACATATCCCAAATTGACAATAATAATAAAATTAGACTCATTATTTACTATAAAAAATGAAAAACCCTAAATCTTGTAGTAAAAACAATTCCTACAAATCCCCAAATCACTAGAAAGAACCAATGTTATATATAAGTTTAAATGCTCTTTGAGTAAATGTAACTCCCATAATAATAATAAAGCTAATAGCTACATTAGTTTTACAACCACTACCTTATCCCGCCGCCTCATCATGCATCTTGTAAACTCTAACTTAATTTACGAACATCTACACAAACATAACTGACACCCTCTGATTAAAGACAAATTCTGGTTAACACTAACATAATACATTCCGAAACCAATTAAAACATAAATAAAAATACTGGAAGCTATCTACATGAAAACACAACAGCCTAAAATGAATAACATCATGTATGAAAGCAGTGGCAACATTTTTAAATGCGTAACGTAATGCGATTTATTCTGTGATGCCACTGCATCGTTGCTGAATTTAAATCGTCAACGTCTTTCCTGGAACAATGGGGAAAACTTTCTCTGTGCGTTTCTCTGCCGTCTTTTGAAAAATCTCTTTTTTTTTTATTCATTTGATTTTGACACCTGAGTATAATTGAACGAAGAATCGAAAACGTTCCTGGAACCTATGAGACATTTATTTTTATTTTTTAAAATTTAAATACAAAAAAGACAATCAAAAATATTGTAAAAATAAAAAGGTATAATTAAACAGACTCATTATGTTATATTTACCATATATATATATATATATATATATATATATATATATATATATATATATATATATATATATATATATATATATACACCCAGTTATATCTGTCTGTCTTTCCAACTTTCGCTCTTGCCTGGTGTAGGGTAATTTAGTCCTTATTTGAGAGATCCGTTCCTTGTGAGAGATGTTAATCATTGATTGATACACGCCATAAACTGGTATCGTCTTGGCCTTCGGGGCTTGATTTACGCCGGTCTATGGGTCTGTCCTGTGCAGTTCTAGGCGGTCCACCCTCCCAGGCTTTGCCTCCCCTCTTTGGGGGGAGTAAGTTTATTGCTTACTGCCTGAGGCGCCCCTACCGGGGAATGCCGATGGGGCTGCCCAGGCAATTTTTAATGGCCAGAGTGCTCACCTTCTCGGGCGCTGGCTTTTCAAACCCCATTTTCCCGACCCGAGCTTGGGTCACATCTTACATGTGGGAGTAAGATAAAACTGGCCTTGTGCCTAACCTCCTGGGGAGGTAAATAAAAATGTTAGCAGGGTTCTTGGATTGCTTCGTTCAAGTAGTCATTTCTAATCATTTCATCTGTCAATGCAGTAGTTCCGTGACCGTTCAGGATCATGGATATTTTCGGTCATGAAACTGCATCTTGATTTCAATCTGCCTCTTGGTTGTTCATGGCCAGATAGGTTGAACAAATTAATTGCAACGATAAAAAATATTACACCAATATTTCACTGACTTTATTTTATCAAACAAATTGATCCAAATTTTATTATCGGAGGATACATCCATTATCCTTGATCGTTTTGTATCTGCATGACTCAATATTTGTTATTAATTTTCAGAGTTTTGTAAAATTTCATGTGAAAGTGCGTAACCTACCAGTTAAAAAAGGGTAACTTGTTGTTGTAATAAGCAACGATAACTTAAAAAGTTCTGCAGCAACCAGGATAATTTCGGCCAGATTTCTAAACTTACTGACACAGGCAAATAGATATTAAAAAGCATTTTTGCAAAACGCTATCGGACTACTGTTGTCAAAGTAACTGCTTGATTAAATCAACATCAAGTGTTCGCTGTAAGCTCAATAAATCCGGATATCCTAAAAAAAACCGTTACCTACAATTTTACAAAAGAGTTCCAAATATTTTGCACATCAACCACACACACACACACACACACACACACACACACACACACACACACATATATATATATATATATATATATATATATATATATCCAGCCATACCTATTAAGAGACTCATTTTAATATCTATTTTTCTAGTTGATTCTGTTGGGTGTAAAGTAATCCAACAATTTGGTTGGACAGTGTTGTCAACTTCCCACTTCCGGTTTATCTCCCACTTACAGATAAAGCATGGCAAATATAAATTTTATTTAATGTAATATGATTTTTATGTGATATATATATATATATAAATATATATATATATATATATATATAACATCATATAAACCTTAGTTATTCGAAGAGACACTCCACGGTTCACTTAAAACACTTTGGAGGTAATATTAAGTCTATCTTTGAATGTTTATATGATTTTAAATTAAGAGTTCTAGTTGTACACCATTGAGCTACTACATAAACATTTGTGTTAACTTAAACAAAGTTATATATTATTATATATATATATATATATATATATATATATATATATATATATATATATATATAATATATAAAAAGGAAATGTATGTATGTGTGTGTATGTAACGATATTCGTCGAAAACTAGCCAAGAAAACCTCGCAAAGTTTATGTTTTTCTAACCCCGATCCCTCGGTAACATAATATCGAAGAATTGGATCAAAACATATATTCATTCGTGACGAACGAACACTAAACGAGCAGGGGGTGCTTAAATCTGTTCGTTTTTCGGTATCTGTTCACACTACGCATGCGCAAATACTTGGGCCATTTCCGTTAGCAACTACGCTTATTAACACTACTTTCGCTACTTTCATTATGTTAGGACATTTAACAAAAACGTTGCAGGACTAAAACGAAAATAAGTATATTGACAAATTGTAGTTAGAAAAATATTATTAGTTCATGTGAACTTAAAATAAACACATTACATAATAATAATTCTCATTTAATTACGGAATCTCGCGAAAATATTGAACCGAACAGGATAGATTTGTTTACTAACAAAACTTTGTAACAAAAAACATTCGTTGATGACAAAATAATCATTTTGTTTGAATTGATAAAAAATATACGATTCAAGATTGATTCACATTATTTTTTTACAAAACTTTGTTAATAGTAAGGAAAATATATGATTCCAATCATTTACTACTTCGTAAAAAAATCCAAAACAAATGCATTTCGTCAAATTAAATGAAAAATATTTATTTTTTAACGAATAAATAAGTAAAATGTTAGTTTATTAAAACTTACAAACATATTTTTTATAAAATGTTTTTAGTTGCGTACAAAACATTGGATGAATTACTTCGTGACCCTTAGAAATTTGAAAGGAATTTTTAAGTATTTAAACTGTTGAATAGATGAGTGTCTGCTAAGAATGAAATAATATCATGAATAATAAATTCAAACCATAAGTGCAACTGAAGCAGAAAAAAAATCAAATATATTTCGTCAAATTGAATGAAAGAAATTTATTTTTTAATAAAGAATTAAATAAAATGTTTTATTAGCACTTACAAACATATTTTAATTAAATATTTTTGTTTGGTGTCCAGTGGGCTTTGTCCGCTCACCAAGTAAACAGCAGAATTGATTTTTTTGCAATTTTGAAGAATTAAAAAGACCAATTTATAAAGGCTAAAAATATAGTCGCCATCTTTATAAACAACCGAAACTTCCTACTTCCTACCATAATTGGCCTTTTCGTTGGGAGTAAAGTGTAGTATATGTTTTGTGTTTTGATACACCACCCTTCATCTGTTCTGATTTCGGGTACGGGCAGCGTTGGGAGATCCTAAGCAATTTTTACTTTCAACTCTAGTAATATTTCTTCAAGTAAAAAACTTGATTGTCTGCTTCTGTGTTTGTTTTTGTTTGTTTATACTAAAAGACAAAAAGTAACTTTGCAAAAAAAAAAATGTTTGTTATTGGAAAATATACTAAGATGTGATCTAAGTACGAGAATAAAAATGCTTTTTTATGTTTATCATTTTTAACAATCGGAACACGAGGTAGATTGGACACTGATAAGACACTTTTGTAGAGGAAAAAAAACTAATGTTATTATTTAAACCTTTTTTTAGATATGATTATAGTTTATTACATTGTTAGGTGACAGTACAGAATAGTTAACAAACCTCCTCTCATTAATAACTAGGTCGTAAATTTAATTCATATTACGCGATTACAAAATATGATTTTCTGTTTTTAAAATTGTCTTTACACGTTCGTTCTTTTTTCGGTTACGAAACAATTGTAACTACTATGATTTTTTTTTACTATTTATTGTATCTTTTTTCTAATATAATTTCCACAATAGTGTCGTCATTTCGTCTTTTATTTCTTCCTTCTTTCTTATTGAGAAATTTGATTAAAACTTAAATAAATATATATATTAAAGGTATGTCAGCATACCTTCTCGCCACTCATATCGATATGAGTGGGGAGAAGGTATACTCAAATGCCTTTTATATATTAAAAAAGTTTTAATCGAGTTTCTCAATAAATTCACCAGTTTTAGTTTGCATAACTGCTCGCGTGTCTGAAGAAGACTCATGGGAGTCGAAAACGTTAGCAGTTTTGGCGAGTTCCTGTTCACACTCGAACAGAACATTAGATCATTAGTCCGTAAACATGAAAAGATGGATAAAAAAGAAACAAACAGGAATTGTCCCTGTTGTTTAATCAAACATGCATCAATGAAGAAATGCTGCCTTAGTATACATATATATATATATATATATATATATATATATATATGAATAAACAAGAAAAATTGTTTCATTTATCCCTCTTAAATATCAAAACGAAACGAGTAACTGTTATTTAAATCAATAATACAACATGGTGTCTTCCAATACTGTATATATAGTAGAGTTGGAAAACACTAAGATAGCTATTTTAATGCCTAATTTTTCTAACTATTATTTTAAAACGGTTCATGATAAATTAATGCTTGCTGTTATTCATTTGTACTTGTATTGTCCTATTTCTCTTATATATTCAACCATTTTGTCGATATTAATAGTAAGTCATTGAACTTATTTAAGAAAAAATACTAAAATATTTCTGAAAAGATTTGTTGATTTATTTTCAAGGGAGGTCATTTTAATTAAACCACCATCGCTAACTAGAAAGACAGATATACCGACGAGACATAAGCAAGAATATTTCACAGAGAAAAGTGATGAAGAAGATGATTAAGTGCTAGCCTACTCTTACTTTCACTCTTGCTATTCGCCTACCATCCGTTAGCGACACCATATTTTATTTTTTTGGTTCAGTTATTGTTTTGAACAAATGGACAAACGTTTCGCATTTGTATTTAACTGTTCATTTTCCACCTTTTATTTAATGGGACTGACATGATGTTTAACATCTTGCAATCCGTTTCTAAATTGTAAGTTAAAAAAGAACTGATCCACACACCATCGCACAGGCGAATTGATGTCTTTATTTTCTTCATTCCTTTACGGTCTTATTTAAAAGATAAATACATTTGTATCAAAATTACCAAAATATTAATATTTATATATATATATATATATATATATATATATATATATATATATATATATATATATATGAATAAATTTTAATGCCAATCTATTTATATGAATAAATGCAACAGTTTTGTCCTGTATTTACAAGATACTTATGAATGAAATTTTTATTATTTTCAAAATTAGTTTCACGTATTTCAAGTAGAGAAATTTGCGAAAGTATGACAAGCTGGCAAAGTCAGCTAGTATGTATATAATTACTTATTATTTTCGAGAAATATTTTTAATATCCACAGGAATATTTTTCATGTTCATTAATAACTATCAGTGTGGCTATATACAGGGTGATTCATAAGTCACTTAGCTATTTATTTGTGAAATTCTAAAGTTAAAAAATACGGTAATACAAAACAGAAAGTTTATTCAACAAATTAATTTATGGGAGTTAAAAATTACAGCAACTTTCCAAATTTCCACCATCGTTCTGCATCCAGAGCTCCATTATTTTTTGCAAGGAATTTACGACTCTTTGTAGCATATTTGATTGATTATGAAATAAATATATATAGAAACAAATATATGAACGAACACATTTAAAATAACAAATAGCAGTAATTAGAGAGTAAGATAACAATCATCAAAAGTTCATAGTATGTTTGTGCTTCATATGGTAATCATTTTAAATAGCTAAGTGAAGTGACTTATGAATCACCCTGTACAACTGTTTCTCCGGTCTCACGACTCTAATCTAATCTTTGACCCCAGTCACCAGTTGACTGTTAGGATTAAACGCGCTGATCCATAAGTCCGTCACAACATTTGGGGAGAGGAATACATCCTATTCATCTTTTGCGAAGATAGTAAGCCACAAGGGAGAGAATAATCAATCATTGTTTTTAATAAATATATATATGCAAATAGTATTGGCAGTTGTGTCTGAAGGTTTTGATGGACGGCGAATGAAATAAATTATTACATAACACATCACTTAATAAGTCCCAGGTCTGGAACATAGATGGAACCACTGATAAAAAAGCCATATGCTATTTATAAAGTACTCACCTTAAAATGGCATGTACCCAACTTTTCGCCCAATCGAGGTATTAGTTTACAAATTACAGTTATTTAAGTGTTGTAAATTTTCAAAGGAATTTCATGTCTTGATAAAGCATTTCTTTCTGATGGGAAGAACTACTGTTCACGCTAAGCTACTCGGATTCTGCTCTGTCAGAAACAAATGTTATTATGACTCTGCTCCGTCAGAAACAACGTTTAAGAGCTGGTATATTGACTTTAAACGCGGTTGTACAGATACAAATGATGCTGAACGCTCCGGTCACTATAATTCGACAGTTGTCCTGGAAAAATTTAAAAAGTCCACAAACTCGTTTTGGTCGATCGTAAATTAAAGTGGTGTGATATAGCAGTGTATTCACCATTTTGAAAGAAAATACTCTTTCACCAAGACAATGCACCCTGTCACAAGTCGATTGCAACAATAGCAAAACTAGATGAATTGCACTTAAAATTATTTCCACATCCACCTTATTCTCTAGATCTGCCTTAGCAACTACTGACTTTTTTTACAGACACCAGTAGAATGCGCCAGAGAAAGAGATCTGGCTCTAATGCAAAAATGATATCAGAAACCTGAAACGTATTTTGAGACGAAAAAACAAATCGTTCTACAAAAAGAGCATCGATTCTTTTAGAAGAGCGTTGGAATGAGCGTACCACATTAGAAAAAAAGACTATGTTGATGAATAGAGTCCAATTTTGCCTAAAAGTTGTTTTACGAGTTCGTCCCGGGACTTATTGAGAAATGCGTTTTAACTGACAAGGTACCAAACTATGTAAATTTTTATCGGCTCACCTAAATATGTGACTACGAACCACAGAATAAATTAAACTTATTTGAATGAGTTAATTCCACCCCCACACACATCTCTCTCTGCCCCTCTATCACTCACTCTCTCTCTCTCTCTGACTCTCTCTCTCTCTCTCTCTCTCTATATATATATATATATATAGAGAGAGAGAGAGAGAGAGAGAGTAGAGAGTAGTGCAGCATCAGTGCAGTTCCAACGAGAGAAAAATGTATATTTAAAGAAGTGAGGCTGCAAATATTTGTAAAAAGCTTTTTTCAACAATTGTTTATTATTTTATAATTTTATAATTTTATAACGCGTTACGAACGTTCGTGCTGTCCAAATATAAAATATATCTAAAGAGAGCAAACACGAACGCTCGAAACGCGTTATAAAGTTAAAAATTATAAAATGAAAAAATAATTAAATAATAAACAATTGTTGAAAATAGCTTTTTACAAATGTTGATAGCCTCACTTCTTTAAATAAATATATATATATATATATAAATATATATATATATATATATATATATATATATATATATATATATATATATAAAGCAGATGTAAATATTCTTTCCTAAACCAGGATCGCATTATATCTTACCGTGAATCTGCTTCCACGAACTCTTTTTTGTACCTTCAACGGTGAACATTTCCCTATATTTTCTACATTTTCAATTACACTTTATATTATTTTTATATCTTTTCAAATATGGACATTTTGGTAATTTCTCTTTCACCAACTTTTCTGTTTACTCTCCTCTGACGATACCATGTTATTCTTTGAAAAGCGATGGTTTAAGGAAGGAATAATAAAATTTCACATATTTAAAACCCCTTGTTTTGACCCATTGCTGAGTTAATAGATATTGTGTTCTGCACAATTTTTAATCTCATCATTTACTTGTTTATATATATATATATATATATATATATATATATATATATATATATATATATATATATATATATATATATATATATACATATGATTTTTTTTATTTACACAGCCATGTATAAAATTTGCGACACTGGTGTCTCGATGTTATCGATCAACAGTTATTATAAACTTAGATCTCATCAGGCAGAGTTAGAATCCGATCTTAACATTAGATCATATTTGGAAAGAATGAAATGTGGAGAAAAAAAAGATGAAAAGAAATTTTAAATTTTAAAAATCGGGAAGTCACGTGGTTGTGACCGTTAAGAATCAAAATGTTAAAATCAGAATCAAAACCCAAATATAAAATATAAAATAAAATTTTATATTTGGATTTTGATTCTGATTTTAACATTTTTTTAAATGTTTCATCAAGATACTCACGAACTCCTTTGGGATAATGTGGAGGGGCTCCATCTTGTTGAAAATAAAAGTCATGTAAATTAGGTTGTTTCTGTAACTGTGGAACAACGTGATTCCTTAGAATTTCGTAATACTTATCTCCTGTGAGTGTTCCGTCCAAAAAAAATGGTCCAAAAACACCAGAACTTGAAATACCACCCCAAACATTGACACTAGGCTGATTTAGCTGCTGTTCTAATGTTAAATACATGTTCTCACTATACCAGTAAACACAATTATGTCTATTGATATGACCGGATAATTTAAAAGAAGTTTCATCACTCCACACAATGTTATCTAAAATTCCTGGATTTTCTTCAATTTTGTTCTGCATAATTTCACTAAATTGCAGTCGCCTATCTGGATCATCCTCCAATAAGTCATGAATTAGTCGAGGTCGATAGGGTTTCAACCCAATTTGCTTTATTATTCGCCTAATAGAGGTTTGTGATATGCTAAATTCCATAGAAACTCTTCTTGTGGATTTTTTTTGGACTTTTAACAAATGCATCGGCAACACGTTGCCTATTATCCTCTGTGCAGACTGTTTTGGGTCGACCAGTTTTGGGAGCATTAAGGATTGAGCCGGTGGCATCGAATTTGTCACGGATACGGTAAATGGTTTGTCTTTTTGGGGCTCGAAGTACCAAATGTTTCAACCCTGTTTCTCCTTACGGTTTCAATCTTTTGAGATTTCCAATACTCTTTTAACATCCATCTTCTTTTATGGGTTCTCTTAAAAATCTGATAAAAAAGAAAACAGATTAAATTAAAATTACAACACAATTATACAATCTTAATTATACAACACATTAATAACACTAATAACATAGTTATAACAAAGTTATAATAAATAATTGCATTAATATAACTGATACATAAACCTATTCCAAATGCTGTCCACCTACTTTTGGCTCACCCTGTATATATATATATATATATATATATATATATATATATATATATATATATATATATATATATATATATATATATATATATATATATATATATATATATGTTCTTTGTAAGCGAAGCAACTATTTTAAATTTCATGGCTGAAAAAAGAACAGTGAACGGAGAATCCCCAAAACTCATTAGTATATAAAGGTTCGGTTTGGAGATAAAAAAAAGGAAGTCAAAATACAAATACAAATTTAATTGATGGAGACGTTGTTTTTATTTACGTCTTTTTGGTTGCTGTTCGCCTTAGCATCTGAAAATAGTATCATCGGGTCGTTCGGTCTCAGAAGAACGCTAAACAAGTCAAAGAAAAGTAATACATTTTTATAAATGTGCGGCCGCCTGTCTTGAGTGTCTGTCATTGGTCTTTTATTTGTTCTTGGTTTATTTAGATCTGTTTTGTGTGGCGGGAGAAACGGGGCTAACAAAACGGTATATATGATACTAGCTGAAGTATCCGTCTTTGCTGAGTTTTTCAAATTCTCCCTTTCTAACGTAGTGGCCCTTATTTAAATTTGCAGGGGTGTAACGAGATTAGCCCGGGGTGATCGGAACAATCCGGATAGTGAGTAAGAATGGTAAGTTAGCTGGTAACGAGATGTAGGTCAGGGGGTTTGGGTAGACGTCGCGTTTGGAATACGACTTGGAGTGTTTTGAAAATTTAAAGGTTGAGACTAACATTGAAATTGCACACATTTTATTGATTTTATTTTAAAGCATGCCAATTCATCAATGTATCAAATACAATCGCATAATTACGTCACTGATCGCGAGATGATTATGAAAAAAACCCATAAAGACAGACTTGAAGATCAAAGTGAGGGAATGTTCCGGCTTTTGCTCAGCCAGTTGGGGTTAGGGAGTTAACTGTACTGATAAAGCGGAATATGCTAAAAAGTGGATGTCGACATTTCACTTGCCAATAATTGTAAGCTTTTTTGTTTTTATTTTTTATTTTTGCCAAAAGACATTGCGCATTTGAGTTACAGTAAAAGAAACGAGCACACAATGATAGAGGGCGATATGCGCAAGTCTATAAAATTGTTCAACTCGTTAGGGGTGGCTTTTCTCATAATTATGTGTGACGGAGCCAACACGGTTGTTGAGGATGTCACATTACATAAGACTAAAAATACTCGTTCTTTTTTTCGTTGGGGATTTCTCTTCGATTTTTCTGAAGCATCTTCTGCTGCAGGCTGGTCTACAAATGAAGACTCAAAAGCACAAAAATAACTTCTATCGCCTACTTAATTTTATGGTATAATGTTAGCATTATCCATTTAATCGCACTCGTCTCTTTATATACAGTGGGCGCCCTCACTGGAACTCACCAGTGGAGCGAACGTTCAGGCAGTCTTAACGCTCTGACATGTTTAATTCCGCTGAAAACATTTATCCAAATTGTTGGGTTTCGCTCATTCCTCAGATAAAATACAAATAGCAATTGTTTACTTTTTAAATCGATCGACAAATCACAATGTGTTAAAACAGTTTCGAATTTCAAAAGCGCATTTCGAACTAAATTCCAAACTCAACCTAAATTCTGCCAGCGGACTATTCGTTGCCCCATCTGACACTATCGTAACAGCTACCATAGAACTATCATTATTGTGTTAACTAGTATTAATCACTCTCCTGAATTGTAATTAAACACATTTGAATTACTTTTTTTAAAAATTAGTAAAATTTTTATTAGATATCGAATTGATAAGTACATAAAATATATCGTCATTAGCATTTCTATTAAATTAAAATTTATGTCAACAATAACGATTAAGCCGCTAACACTTTTAAAAATTATTTAATAAAAATACGCTTTAATGTATCGCCAACATTTAAAAAAGTAAAAAAATATAAATAAAAATTAGTTTATTTCTGCTCTTTGAGTTGTGTTGGTGCAGTATCCGAGTATGTCAGTTTTCAGCTTTACTTAGCTTCTACCGCTGCACAGAAAAAATATTTGTGAAATTTAAAGGAAAAACTACGCTACTTAGCATTTGCGTGAGAAAGCGAGAGTAACTGCGATAAATGTATTTACACATACTATTTATTGCCAAACTCATTAGAAATTATGTTTTTAAGTAAAAATAATTCGCGTTGAACTGACGTCGAAAAAAGTATGTCTGCATTTTTGACGGATTATCAAAAAACGTTTACTTAGTTTTAACATATTCATGTAATGTTGTTTTTTAAAGTTATTATATTACATTTTTTTTAATTTATAAAACACGTATTCAGTTAATGAAGTTTACAATATTTTTTCCCGGTTTATTTTATTTCTATTTAGTTGCCTGTCCACGAGGCCAGAGTTAGACACAATGTCGATTTTGAATGTACGAAGTAGCCATCTTCCCCAAAACACGGCGAAATTCTATTTCAAGCACCTTTTTTACTATTATTTCTTTCAGAATATCTAAGCTAACAATTATTTTCTTTCAATTACATAATTTGTTTTCCTCTTTTATTTTGGGCAACCCCTCTGAATATTTGCTGATTTTACAATATTTTTTTCTCTCCAGTCTATTTTTGTTTTATTTTGCAAAATATAATTAACGTTACAGCGTAGTATCTGTTATGATACTCTATCTAATCTTTTTACTCCTTAGTCAGTGAAGAAAAATACTTTTAAGACTGCAGCAATTTAAAATTTTGTCCCAATCCGGCGTGCCCCTTTTTTGGAGAGATGGATGTTCCCCACATTTAAAACCGATCTCGTGTCTAACTCTACCCTCGATTTCAATAATTGCCAATTATACACTATCTTTTCTAAAATTGTTGCAGTCTAGAATGATTTCTTCTTCTCTGACCGAAGAGAAAAAAAAATTCAAGTTATAAATGTTACATTTTTTAAGTAAAATAGTTATTTTCTATTTCCCCGGGCAACGTCGCGGAACAGGTCCTGCTAGTAGTAGTAGTAGTAATAATAATAATAATAATAATAATAATAATAATAATAATAATAATAATAAGAAGAAGAAGAAGAAGAAGAAGAAGAAGAAAAGACTCTACATCATGAAAAGAAACGAAGGAGGAAAATACTGGTAAGTATACAAGATTGTGTGGAAGACATAAAAAATAAAGAGCTGGAGAAATACATAACCCAGAATACGAAAAGGCTAATCACCGTTCCAACAAGCAAACATAAACGAGAAACAGTACTGGAAAACGAAAATCATAAAATCCTCTGGGATATGGATGTACAAACAGACACACTCATACAAGCAAGGAGACCGGATGTTATTATAATCGATAAGAAGGAACAATCTTGCAAATCGTAGACTTCGCCGTTCCAGCAGACACAGAGTGAAGATCAAGGAGACGAAAAACGAAGCAAATACACGGAACTTGCAAGAGAACTGAAAGGGATATGGAGGATGAAGAAAATCAGTATAATACCAATAATTGTAGGAGCTCTAGGAACAGTCTAAAAAAACTGCAAAAAAAAAACTGAGAGAAATTGGAATCAAAGTGATCACTGAGTCTATACAGAGGAAGGCACTAATCAAAACAGCTACAATCTTAAGGAAAATCCGCGAATGCAGAAACCGACCCGCATAAGCCACTAATGGTAACAAATCACATAGAATTACAAGAAAAAACTCACAGGAAAAACACCACCGCATGAACAGAAACTGCAATAAAATGGGGCCCCATAAAAATAAAAATATGGCACTCGCCTAGGCTGACATCACACAAAATATTTGTAGAGAGTCAAGGAGGATGAGAAGACTGAGGAGGGACAACACAAACCATACCTCAACTGGAAGAGTGCGGAGAGTGCTGGGACCTTGGGGAGGCTTATTGCCACCCAAATCCCAGAGAAGACCAATGATTCTTACCAACAAGAAATCAATGGTAAGCGGCTGTTGCGATACCTCAAGGTCATTTGCGGTGATTATCGAAAAGATGTGGAGAGTACTGGAAATCTGGGGAGGTTTGTTGTCACTCAGACTCCAGGGAACATCACCGGTTGTTTTCAGTCAGCAATCACTGACGATGACCTGTGTGATAACTCATAGTGTAGCACAAATAATAATAATAACAATAATAATAATAATAATAATAATAATAATAATAATAATAATAATAATTTCCACCTGGTGACCAAGTCATTCGAAAAGATTCAGTGCGACGGAAAATGATGACATTAAATAAGCTGTTTAAACTTTACTTTCTTATGAGCCCATCTTTGCAGTTCGTCTAAAAATGTGGCTAATTGTTGATTTGTCTCTCTCGATTGTTGATAACACTAAAATTCCTTTTTTTAGGTCTTGCTTAAGCTGGGATAAAGAAAGTTTAAAATTAAAGACAGCATTTATCCCGACAGTTTAATTGATTTTTAAATGTGTAAGGTGCTTTTCGTAGAACACAAGTTGTTAAAGGAAGGAAAAAGCCCTAATAACCCTCGTTCCATGCCCTGTTCCCCTACTACGGCATTTCAACCTGGTGACCAAGTCATTCGAAAAGATTCGAGGCGACGGAAGATGACAGCATGAGATAAGTTGCTTAAACTCTACTTTTTATCAGCCCATCTTTATTCTAAAAGTTTGGCTAATTACAACGATCTTTAATATCGACAGTGTAATTGATATGTTTTAAAGTTATACGATGCTTTTTATGGAACACAAGTTGTTAAAAAAAGAAAGAAAAAAGTCTCTTCATCCCATCAGTCTACCTCCCTCATCCTAACTGGTCAGTACCACCACGAAGTGTCCGGATCTTTCTTAGGCCGTTAAGCGCGACAGACTGCTGGAAACAGATAAATTGGTTAATCTTTCCTTTCTATGAATCACGTTGTACATCTATGCCTATGTAATTCGGGATGGGTCGCAATTGAGCACGATAGCCGATAGATTGGAAGACTAGATTATAAGATGTTCAAAGTTCAGTCTGGAAAGACCTTTTAAATCATCAGTCCAAAGTGTAAATTTTAGAAGGGTATTTAGTTAAACATATTACACTGTCATAATTCCATCCTCGTGTCTCTCTATAGTAAACATGGGAGGGGAATCTATCGTTTTCTTTTTAAGAAGGAAGGAACTTAGAGAACATATTAAGTAGATATTAATATATATATATATACGTATATACATTTTTATTTTTTAACGTTCTTGTCTTTGTTTGTTATACTGCTCTCTTTATGTGTGTGTATGATAGTAGACATTCTCTCTCATGAGAATAAGAGATAAACACTGTCCCTGTGATGAGACCACAGGTAAAACAAGCCTAACCTGGTATTGCCGCAAACACCAAACCACGACAGATGTCCATATACACAAATTCCAGCCGTGAGACGCAGAAAGAAGATTTTATTGTCATGATAAGCAGGTGCTCCTTCGTTGGCCAACATAGGTGACCCGGTCGGCATCCTGCGAATGTTGGCTCTTCTAATTTCAGCAACGACAAAAGCAGGTGAGTAACCTCTCTAATCCCAGGTACGACAATAACACAGATCAAAGACAAGAAAGCAGGAATAAACAGAACAACAAACCAAAAAACATAGAAAAAAGGGACCACAAAAGAGAATAAACTGGTAATGGAATGCTACTACAGAAGCAAACCCAAAACAAAAAGTTATCCGGAAGCGAATGAAAACTCTATGGGATATGTCTTCTGACTAACAAGCAACTGCACAAATGATTACAGGCCAAGCAAGACAAATCTTCAATAGAAAATGGTTCTCAGAGTTGGAACAAATGGAAATCAAACAATACGTCGATGGGTCAACAGAACAAGAAACGCCTCTTAGTAAAAACCCACAGATTGAAGATTGACAAAACATTAATACTGAAGCTGAGGTCACTGAAGACAATGAAATCACAGAACTCACTGAAGATTAAGTAGGAGAAGTGGAAAATATCAAACGATTTATGAAACAAAACTCCAATGTCGAAGGAACGAAGATTTGAAGAATCGAAACTTAGATAAAGAAAAATTAAACAGAGAGTTCGCATACATCTTAACATATACTATCACAGACTTAAATAATTTAATATATGCAGGGGCAAAACCAGAAAGTATAAAACTAAAGATAGAAACAAACTTTTCCAAAAGAGTGTACGTACAAAGGCTGGATGGGAAATCAGACTGGAAACCTAGATCACCAAGATAGATGCTCACATAGAAAGACTTAATAAGAAACATGAAGAACTGAAATAAAAAAGCAGCAAAAGAAGGAAGACTCAGATGATACAAACCGGAAGAGTACAAACAAAACTGGGCTTTTTAAAACAATGAAAACCAGTTTTACAAAAACGTAAACGGAGAAAGAACAAGAACAGAACTATGGCGTATGCCTCTATCGTCGAGTGTCGTCGTTCGGACCGCGAAAGTGTTCTTCAAAAAAAGTTACATCGGGGCAGCTATCGCACAGTCAGCATCCGTCCTAACTAATAGAAAGATAAAAGGATCCAAAGTAGAAATGGCAGATTGAGCAATGCCCGTTTTCATGTTTTGAAATGCTTTGATGGCGGAACAGGACAAAGGAAAATTAGATACTTGCGTCAATGAGTTTATTTTTGCTAAAAAAAAACGCAACACATTTCGAGTAGCGGGCGAACATACCGAGTGCTGGTCGTAAGGCGGGCATGCTTCCGGGATTGGTAATTCGATTAGGGGTTTCAGTCGCGCGGGATCCGGAGTCAGGGTGCCATTTTTGACAATGTATCCCAATAGCTTGATGCTTTTAAAGTTCTAGAAACATTTTTCACTGTTAAAAATCAGATTATATTTCTTGAAGGCAGCCATGAATCGTTTAAGGTTGTTGTCATGTTCAGCTTGGTTATGACGCATACTGTGACATTATCTATATACGCAACAGTACCCTTCAATTTTTCAATGGAGATTATTTCATATAACTCTCTAAAAGCTAGCCACACCGTTTGTTACCATAGAAGGAATTTGGCAGAACTGGTATAGGCGACCGCATGCCTCTGATGCCGTGAAGGGCTTATCTTTTGGTTTTAATAGGTACCTGGTGGTAGGCACTTCTGAGGTGTAAAATACTAGAAAAAGTGATATTTAGCAATATTAGAAATCGTTTCATCAATACTAGGCAGTAGATAGGCATCAAGTAATGTGTATCTGTTGACGGTCTGGGAATAGTCAATGACCATCCTTTTCTTGTGATTTCCGGTGGCTGTTACGAGGACCTGGGCTCTCCATGGAGATTTACTTGGTTCTATAATTCCTTCCTTAAACAGTTTTGTTACTTCTGCTGCTATGAACTGTTTGTCCTCTTATAAATAGCGTCTTCATTTTACTGCTATTGGTTTGTAGTCAGGAGTCAAGTTTGTAAAAAATGACGGGTCCCGCACTTTGACAGCTGCTAGTCCGCATACGCTTAGGGCCGGCTTTGGGCCACCAAAGGGGATTTCAACACATGAATGTTGTTTTAGGAAATTGTGACCCAAAATCACTTCGCAGCAGAGGTTTTTAATTACCGATAATTTGATCTTTTGATAGGAGTTTCCTTTTAGTTTCAGATTAACCATGTAGTATCCAATTACATGGGACAATAAAGATGAATTTGCCATTGATATTTGGTTGGAACAAGGAAAGATTTCCCATTGATTCGCTTTTACGATACTGCCATTAATAAAACTTTCAGAATTGCCTGTATCAATAAGGGCATGAATAGTCAATTAATTTATTTTAACGCTCACAATTGTCTTTGGGAGGCAGCGGAGGAATGCAACTGATAGTGTAATTAGTGATAAAGTAGAAAGAGTAGCTGAACGTTTTTTTGTGAAGAAGCTGACAGGCAAACTTTCGAAAAATATCCCTGCTTACCACACTTGTGGCATCTAATGTCTCGAGCCAAACAAGCCGAACGAGAATGTATATGAGGCCACAAAAGTAGCATGTGGATCCAGCAGAGGCGGCAGTAATAAGTTGTTCGTGATCGTTAGAAGAGTGTGTGGGAGTATCTTGTACAATGGAAGAATTTAGAACCTGCAAGGGAAGGGCTACAATACCAGCTTCAAAAACATCAGGTTCTAAATAGAAGACAGACTGCTTATGATGACCTAAAGTTAGTCTACATAAAAATACGCAGATGATGACCTAAAGTAAGTCTATATAAAAAATACGCAGAAAAATGATGACCTAAAGTTAGTCTACATAAAAATACGATGAAAAATGATGACCTAAAGTTAGTCTACATAAAAATACGCAGAAAAATGATGACCTAAAGTTAGTCTACATAAAAATACGCAGAAAGATTATGACCTAAAGTTAGTCTATATAAAAATACACAGAAAAATGATGACCTAAAGTTAGTCTACATAAAAATACGCAGAAAGATTATGACCTAAAGTTAGTCTACATAAAAATACGCAGAAAAATGATGACCTAAAGTTAGTCTACATAAAAATACGCAGAAAGATGATGATCTAAAGTTAGTCTATATAAAAATATGCAGAAAGATTATGACCTAAAGTTAGTCTATATAAAAATACGCAGAAAGATGATGACCTAAAGTTAGTCTACATAAAAATACGCAGAAAGATGATGATCTAAAGTTAGTCTATATAAAAATACGCAGAAAAATCATGACCTAAAGTTAGTCTACATAAAAATACGCAGAAAGATGATGACCTAAAGTTAGTCTATATAAAAATACGCAGAAAAATGATGACCTAAAGTTAGTCTACATAACTTATACTTATCCCTAGTGGTCCCATATATAAATCGGAGGAAATAAAAGGATTAAATAAATCCGTTGGTATAAATTAAAAAAAGAAAAGCAGAAGATCTAAAATTCAACGTTTCGTCCAGCTGTTGCGTTGGTTTTATCAAAAATGAAAAAGTGGAAAAAGAAGTTCTTTGCACGTTTATCTTTTTCGCTCTTGATAAAGCCCCGCAACAGTTGGGTGAAACGTTGAGTTTGAGATCTTCCGCTTTTCATTTTTTAATTCATATATATATATATATATATATATATATATATATATATATATATATATATATATATATATATATATATATATATATATATATGCGTAAATTTACATATATATATATATATATATATATATATATATATAGACATATATACATATATATACATATATATACATATGTATATACACACACACACACACACACATATATATATATATATATAAATATATCCCAGAAGCATGAAACTTATACGTATGTATACGTATGTTGATAAACATCTATTTATAATTATATATATATATTGACAGCATTTTTTCCTTTAAACATATTTCATTAAATACGATAGGCAACTTCTGTCCACATACGTATGTCTATACCTTACATCTACATTTCAAATGATGACTTTTGGTTTATTTCCCGCCAACTTATCTATTTATTTAAATTCTTCTGATGATGAGCAATATTTTTGAAAAGCCTTGGCGCAAGAAAATTAAAAAAATAAACATTTTTTTTATTGAATACACCTTGTATTGAATAGATTTGTTATTCGAACATTTTTATTTCACTTCTTTGACTTTCTCTGTCTGTCTGTCTGTCTGTCTGTCTGTGTGTGTCTCTCTCTCTGTCTCTGTCTCTCTCTGTCTCTCTCTCTCTCTCTCTATATATATATATATTGTATGTGTCGATTCAAGATGGTGTTCAAAGTTTTTCTTCTGAACGTTTGTCTTCCATGTCAAAATACGTTGTAATTTAAAAAAAATGATAACTTTTCATGCACTTTTTCTGACGAATTTAGGTGAACAGATCCAATACTGACATAATAATGTTGTTTGGTTTACTTTAAGGGAAACGATTCGTTAAATAATTTATACTGAAATATGTTTGTTTTTAAAAAATGCTTGTAAAAGAAAAATGGCTTTTGGAATGTAATTGAACTTATATATATATATATATATATATATATATATATATATATATATATATATATATATATGTGTGTGTGTGTGTGTGTGTGTTCGTGTACTGCAAGACCATATCTATCTATCTATTTCGTCTAACCTTTCCCATTTCTATTTAAGTAGCTTTCTCTTATTACACCTATCATCCCTCTTGAAGTCTAATCTTCTAGCCCTATGTTTACTTACCTGAGTGTCCATAATCCATTTCCCTTTTCTAATAAGTGCATACAGAGTAATCAATATTCATTTTGAGACCGAGGGCCAATATTTCCACTGGTCGAAGAAGCTGTCTCGAAAACTGGAAGAGAAGAGCGATTGCTTTGACGTAGACCCCATAATTGTGGGCTGTTTTCCAAATACGAGCGATAAGGTAATGTCCTTACTGAGTGTGGTCTCTCATTCGATTATAAAGCTGGAACAAAAAGAGCAGTGATCGGATGGGCTAGCGGCGGGTGGCTCGCATAAAGTGTAGTGGCCCTCGGTGCGTTTGCCGTGCATTGAACACCAGCCTCTATTATTAGAGGAATATGAAAGCAAATAGATTTACGGCGTTAAAAAGGGGAATACGAAATGTCCGGGAAGGATTATATTGGGGGAAAGAGGTCATAATTGGAAGAAAGGCCAAACGGGACATGATGAGCGGATACGCATTTAGCGATTATAGACATGGGGTGGATCTGAGTGCTGAGATAGATATAGAGATATATAAAGAGAGGTGGAGAGAAGAGAGTATGTGTGCGTGTGAAAGATAAAAAGTATAAATTAAACGAAAGATGGATAAAAGGCCAGAATGAAGAGTAATAATTTAACAGAAATAAAAAGGAGATAAAGAAGTAATGTGTGACTTCGAACACAAAATGAAAATGAAAGTAAATAAACAAAGAAAGACACGAGAAAGAAAAAAAGTAACGATGTCACAGAAAAAGAAACAAAAACAAATAAAGACAATTGGACAGAAAAATAAATAAGAAAGAGAGAAGCAAAACAAGAAAGAAGAATAGAAGAGATAACGGTGTCCCGAAGCTTAAAGGTCAAAAGAAGCGTTAGAGTCAAAGAGAGAGAGAGAGAGAGAGAGAGAGAGAGAGAGAGAGAGAGAGAGAGTTATTCATATTTTAAGCACATAGCTGAATTATTAACCGTTTTGTAAGACAATCTTAAAATGGGTCTTGTCTCACTAAATGTCCCATGTGAACTACGTTTTCAAAGAAATCCAGTCATCCTAATAACAAGTTATGTCATGTTAGCCCGCTTCATCGGCTTCCAGCTCCCACGATCTGACCGAGGCATCACTTTACCCCTTCGTGAACCCTATTCTGAAACGTATCCAGCATTATCGTTCATATATTTCTTAGCATTATATACTAAGTAATATATCTCAACAATATGTACTAGGTAAGCGTCTACTTTTGCCTTGGAAATTACGTAATTATCTGTCATCTGATAGTTTTCTATGGGTTGTTTGGCTGCTTTATTACTATTAATACGTACACATGTTTGTATTGTTACGCTACTAAATATTATATATATAATATATATATATATATATCATATATATATATCATATATATATATATATATATATATATATATATATATATATATATATATTTCGATATCTTCCTATTTCTGTCGAATAAAGCATTTCTACCTCATATAACATATTATCCTTTCCTCCAAAGGCATATATCTCCTTAACTTTCTTCCATATACATATGCTCCCTACTCAATACACACGGTTCTTGCTAAATCTCGGTCCTAGGAATTTAAGAGTAATCCACCGATATTTATTTTGCCAAATTATTTTTATTAACGTTCAGATCTCTCAGGATGAGAGAGAGAGAGAGAGAGAGAGAGAGAGAGATAGTGAGAGAGAGAGAGAGAGAGAGAGAGAGGGGGGATGAATGTCCCCTACAGAACAATTGCGTTACTACCCCAGTAATATATTGCGCAAAAATTTACAGAGCAGAAAATCAAGATGAAAAGAAGTTCCATATAGGAAGCAGGTCAAGGAGTTTTAAGGATTGGGGTTACGTGCACACATTACCATTCAGAAACAAAAAATGCAAGAGTCGGGTAAGAAACACTAGATAAACCAACTAAAAATGGAAACAAAAGGTGTGAAAGGCTAAGATGTAATTTGATATGAGGCTTGACCGTTGAATTATGAACCTATCCCTCTTACACAAGGAAACGTACTGTATTTCTCATTTGAGTATCTGTAAAGGTCTGAGGAAGTTGACTCCTTATAGAAGGGATAACTGAAACATGTATGCACGTATGTAACTTATAATGTTTGTATAAATAAAACTTTGTTGTATATATATATATATATATATATATATATATTACAAGAATATCCATCCGATAAAATTATTTCCCGACCAGAACACCTTTGCAACAATTGTTGGCCCCTTTGATAAACATTAGCATATAATTGATACTAAGCCTTACATCTAGAACCTTTATTCTACTTTTGATCAAGTTCGATTAAATGATTTTGATTCATAGAAATGTCTAATATTTAAGCTTTAAGCTTAATAGGGCGCAAGACGAAATTGAAATTCAGAGAATCATGCTTAATTGGTATCAAATGGTTATGGATCAAATTCAATGCAAATCTGAAATATTTAGATTTTCAAATGTGAGATTGCGCCCACATAATGCCTTCTGAAAACAACCTTTAAAATACTATAAAAAAGTGAAATTTACGGAATATTTATTAATTTATGTCTAATTCATTGTTAATTGTTAAAATTTCACAAAAATGTGATGTATAAGTAAATTAAACAAATTATAACTCGCATGTGGCCTTCGTACGACGAGCAGCTCTGTTTCAAAACTCATAATGATCGGTGAATTAGTTTGGGAGTGAACCCAGAACATACAAATGAAACATATGAAAATACCTAACTTAATATATATATATATATATATATATATATATATATATATATATATATATATATATATATATATATATATATATATGTAAGTAATGGATACATTTTATTAGTCAGACTAACAACACAGGTAAGGAAGATTAAAAAAAATGTCTTTTGTTTTTAAATAACTAATATAAGTTAGCAAAACATTTATATAGAACAAAAATTAGATTTAGTATACGGAACGTTTATGTTTTTGTCTTTTAAGGGAAGTGGGGTCTGATCAACTCTGCTGGGAAGCCATGACATTAAATACTGTCTTGTTTTTAAATTCCCGAAACAGTTTTTCATGGTAAACAACTGATGATCCCTTAAATAATGTTAGAGGTAAACTAATATAATAAATGTAAAAAATAAATTGACTTACATGAGTGATTTTCCACTGAACGACTTGGGGCTAAAAAGTAAAAAAAACTTTAAAAAAAAAAAAAATAGTTTTAATGGTTGATAAACTTCCAAGACTGTATATATATATATATATATATATATATATATATATATATATATATATATATATATATATATATATATATATATATAGAGAGAGAGAGAGAGAGAGAGAGAGAGAGCAATAATCATTACTCTATACACTATATTGAGCTTTGTTTTTATCCTGATAGTTTACTGGCTAAAGATATTATTTATATCTTTAAAGTACTATCTTACTCTCTCTCTCTCTCTCTGTATATATATATATATATATATATATATATATATATACATATATATATACATACATATATATATATATGCACATATGTAGCCAATAATGTTTACATAAATTAAATAATTTATGCTATAATACAGCTCTACTTGTTATTGAGCACTATTTTATAAACACGGAATTTCGTTTGATTAACATCTAGGAAACATCAATACAATCACACATACACACACACACACACACACACACACACATATATATATATATATATATATATATATATATATATATATATATATATATATATATATAAATTAAATTTTCTTACTTTCTTTAGCATTCATATAATTTTTATATTTCTTTTGTCATGTTCCGATTTTAGAAAAATTTAAATAAAGTCATGATAGGCCCTACCTCGAAAATTCGGAAAAAAGAAGTAAAGCAAAACTATGTCGAAAATACGTGATAAAAAGTCTCAAACTTTATAGTTTTAAGTAATTGCCCTTAGGCAGCGCCGAGATTGCTCCGCTATTGTACAATAAAATTAATATTCTGCTCCAAATTTCAGATTCCAAAACCAGATTTTAATCAATAGAGAAAGAAAGAAAATGGCATAATTAATTACAAGTTGTGCACGTCATCGTCGTATTAATATTCTGCGTCAATATTGAGCCAATAATTATTGCGAATTTAATTTACACGTGTATTTACAGTTTTCGTCTCGAACGAAATTAATTTTTTTCATGCAGAACACAACATTTTTGGTCGTAAACAGTTTTCGTTTTATAACTTTCGTTAACCTATACATATATATATATATATATATATAGATTTAGATTTTTCACTTATAAAATAGATCATTCAGTGAAGACCGGGGTTGTTCCAATAAAAAACAAGCTCGATGATACTCGATTACAGAGTACAGAGCATTTATATGTGATTTTATGAAGGCTTACCAACGCATTCCTTTCAAGACACCAATGATCACCATTAAAGATATTTTTTCTTACAAATACTATTTAATTTGAATAAATAGTATTTGTAAGAAAAAATATCTTTAATGGTGATCATTGGTGTCTTGAAAGGAATGCTTTGGTAAGCCTTCATAAAATCACATATATATATATATATATATATATATATATATATATATATATATATATATATATGTATGTACGTACGTACGTACGTGTGTGTGTATGTGTGTTAAACCGTGTTCGCGACTTGTGACTGTCTGAAATTTTCACTTTTCTTACACTGATGAGAGCGTAAGGACAAAATAATTTATTAATACTTTTGTAAATATTATTATGAAGCTCTTTTAAGAGGTTGAAGTTGAGCATTGTTCGGAAATATTAGAAAACGGACTGTCACTTACGTAGAACCCTCCAGATAGTCCGATATTTACAGCCTGTCGTATTAATTTCTATTCGATTATTGGTGAGCGTCTGCTTTCTTTGAGCTCCCATTAATGGTTTGCTAGTGCTGTTTTATTCGACGTTTTTTTGTTATTAAATGTGCTGCTCTGGTCGTAATAACTGGTTTTTAAATTTAGGGAGATCATACCCATGTCGTACTTTTTGTTATTCCATCTATATTTGGCAAATATTGTGGCTTAGTAAACAATACTTTTGGTCAGGCATTAATTTTGTAGTGGACAAAGTGTACGAGTTATACAGTTATAGGGGTTTTCTGCATTACTAACCTTTTAATTTCTATTTGGGTGATTGTCTTTATGGTTTGGTTTATTACTATTATTAGTGATTATATTTATGTTCTTCTTAGTGTTATTTTTGCTATATTGGTCACTTTTTTACACAATTTGTTCTTTTTTCTTCTCTACTGTTCTCTTTAGTATTTTGTTATTGTGTGCCTTAATTATCATTTCTAAGTCTATTGATTAGCTACAATATAGGATTACAACAAGATGAAGGGAGAAAACTTCAAGAAAATTATACATATGGAAATGAAAAAAAAACTAAGAGTATAAGTACTGGCTAACATAAAAATAACTCACTTTTTAGATGTCACTTTAAACCTAAATGAAAATACTTACGAGCCATATTTAAAAGATGACACACATGCAATATACGTAAACCCAAAGTCCAATGAACTCCATCTATCATAAAACAGATCCCTAATTCTATCGAAAGTAGGCCTATCAATAACTTTAGCAACGAAAATTTATTTAAAAAATCAATCAACATTTACAATACAGCTCTAAAAATAGTGGGTAGTATAATATCGAAATTTAATATTAGAAGCAGGATACTAATGATTATCATAAAATTAAAAATAAAAATAAATATAATCTGGTATACATCGCCCTATAATCAGATGCTAAAAAATAAAGTGGGCAAGAAATTCATAAATCTTATTGAAAAACATTTCCCCGTAACCAATCCCCAATATAAAATATTCAATAAAAATAACATTAAACGGTCATACAGCTGCTGCGAAAACTTAGAAATGATAATTAAGGCACAGAATTAAAAAATGAGTGATCGCAACGGGAGACACGTCACTCTTTACTTATTAAAATATTTTATTATTTTTTGTTGTCCTTCTTTGCGTTTAATTATGTGTTTTGAAATTCTGTTTGGGCTATTTTCTCACAGCGGGATTTGTCTATTCTTTAACTGTTTTTGTTAGTCAATCAACCATTTTGTCTTTCCACTGATCCTTATTCAATATTATTCTTTTTATCTTTAGTTAATTTTTAATTTATTTTCTTCGGGTTTTAATTTGTTTTAATTTGTTTATTTATAGTAAGAAATAATCATTCTGTTTGACTTTCTTCAATTCTCGTCATTTTCTACTTTTTTATGTAAATTTTAGTTTTTTTTCTTTCCGTGTACTTTTTTTATAATTAATTACTTTCATTTTTATTTCTAATGTATTTATTCGATTATTTATTATTGTTTCATGTAGTCAAACGTTTGTTTCTTTTCTATCTACATATTTATATTTAACTATCTGGACACGTGTCCCGGCGTTGCCCGGGGAAAATGTAAAATAATGATTTTATTAAATAAATGAATAGTAGTATATCAATCCAAAAAATAAAAATAAGAGAAGGACCCATTTTACTGTAAGTTATTTTGGTTATTAAAATAGGATTTTAATAACGTCACCAATACTAAATGTTCCCGTAGAAAATGTTTTTCTTCCGCTTAAGAAGAAATCCTTCTAGACCGAGGCAATTTTAATTTTGTTTGAAAAACGACGTTTTCCACAAATATATGTTTTAAATACTGTATTTTAAAAATAATAGTCTAATAGATTTTTTTTTATGAATAGAAAATAAATAAAATAAATCAATGTTTTCTTGTAGCATGTAAACGACACGGACTGGCAACCTGGGTGTGCCAAGTTAAAATCCAGTTTGTTCCACTGAAAAATTTTCACTTAGGATGTTCGCATTTAAAGTTAGGATGTTAGCAACCTTCACGTGCTCCCCCCCCCCCTCGGATGGACCGATGTCTTTCTAGAACGAATTTTGATTGGGTAAACCGATGCCAACACTGGAATCACCTGTGTTGTAAGATATGAATGAATTAATGGTTTCTTGTGCATTTGAAAATACATGTTAAATATTGTATGGCAAAACTATTGTTCTATTCACGTATCCAATACGGAATAATCCCGCAAAAATTGGTTTCTGATTCCGCCTAAGAAGAAATCCTTGAAAACTGAGGCAAGTTTTATTTTGTTTGGAGAGCGGGATTTTTGACCAATAACACTGAAAATAGTGTTTAAATACTTTATTTTTGTAAATAGTCTAATAGTTTTTTCCTAAATAAAAATGATAGAAATCAGTCTTGCGTGTTTGAAAATACATGTTAAATATTTTATATCGAAGATATTGTGCTAATAAGGTATACGCATATTCTCGGATAATTTGTTGATTGCGCTTAAAAGGAATCCTTCTAAACTGAAGTAATTTTTATTTTGTTGAAGAACGGGATTTTCCACAAATAATAATGAAAATAGGTTTTAAATACTGCATTTTTGTAAATAGTCTGATAGCTGTTTTCATAAATAGAAATTAAATGAAAGAAATCAATGTTTTCTTGTGTGTTTAAAAATACATGTTAAATATTTTATATCGAAAATATTATTCTACCATTACAGAAATTGGTTTCTGAGGCCGCTTAAGAACTCCTTGTAGATTGAGGCAAATTTTTGTTTTTTTTGAAGAGCGGGATTTACCACCAATTATATTAAACATAGTGTTTACATACTTTATTTTTGTAAATAAACCAATAAATGTTCGTAAATAAATATTAAATGAAACGAACGAAACAGTGCAGTAAGAATCAATGTTTCTTTTAGTTTCACTATTGAAAACAGGCATTATTTTGCGAACCTCAAAATTTATTTACGTGAGAAAGCAGATGTCGGCCATCTGTTCGTAAAAGTGTGACGCAAAATGTTTGCAGAAAGTATAGCTAACAGGCATTCAGAATATCGAATGATATTCCCTTAATTTGCGAAAAGGAGCGATCGTTATCTAGATTTAACAGCTATTTCATTATGTAGACACTATTAAGAAGGTGATATAACTAACATTCTCTTCTATTAAGAAAGGGTCCGGTTTAATTGGTTGCGGAGGGTAGATAACTATTAGCGAGTAAAATGAAGGTCACCTTCTCTTTTGGATGGCTTATTTAACAGAGTCGGGTAATCCGGAAAAGATATAATAAATATTGAGAAACACGAAATGAATGTATAATTTCTGGATGGCTGAACAGATTATCATATTAAGGTTTTGGTTATGATCCTAATATATTTTAATTAAGTTGTAAAAAAACATCGACTGTACCTTATTATATTGATCATTTCATCATTTATTTCCAAATATTAATATTTTTTGGCCCATTTATTTTTCATACCGTTCTTATTTTGTGTCTCTATTGACTTGCATACCCGCCAAGACACAATGTCGGTTTTTACTGTGAAGAAATTCCTCTCTCTTTAAAGGGGCAATCTGGATAGGGACAAAAATTAAAATTGTGTCAATCTAGAAGGATTTCTCTTCACGTACCGGTTACAGAAACAATAAAGTGTAGAATTAGAACATATACTACACTTTGCTCCTAACCAAAAGCTCAAGGCGTTTCTCATTTCATATCTGTTGAGAAGTAACATAATATAATAAGTGAAATAAATTCGTATTTTACTGACAAGCTTGATTTTCCTGTTAGTATCGGGCGGAGCACGTGCAGGTTGAAGTGAAAGTGCTACTATGGAACACACTGGATCTGTACTTGGTATACATAGGTCGTCAGACCGTGTTCGTTACCCACTGAACCACCGTTACGACCCAATACAAACTGCATAGGAAAAATGTCGCAGAAATCTTACATTGGTCGAGGAAAAAATTACAATAAATTTACACTAATATAAAGTCACTTAGGGTTAGAGTCAAAGTTTGTATACACCTAATGTTATGTTTAAAATGTAAAAGGTCAACAGTAAACTTTTCTATTAATACAAGACGAAGAGAAAAGTTGTTGCAGACCAAATTTTAGTCTTTTTTTTTATTAATCCTAAAGGAGAGCAATCAATTTCACTTTTTGTTTCTCGTCGGAGCAAAGTTGCTTCGCTTGGAATGAAAGCTTTTTGTTATAAAAAGAATGCTTTTATTTCTTTGTTTACTTAATTTACAAATAGACAAACAGACCTTGGGTATTAGCAGGTTTTTGTTATTGACTCTCTTCTTTTATGCATGGGTTAGCTTGTCTCCCACAACACCAAAAGTCAACCTGCTAAATAAGCGTTGTTTTCGTCAGCCGCGTTCAGCTCAGTTATAAGTGTCTGTAACCTGATCTACAATATCGTCTTTCCAGGACAATACCATTTTTTCTCAATCATCTCTTAACCATACTGACGTCATGGACAAAGGAATGTTTCGTGCTTGTCATTTTTAATGTACTAACGGCCCACCGCATATCAAGGCCTAAACGTCACTCTAGGATAAGGGTTAATGAGTTTGCCAGCTGTAAGAATTAGTAACGGTTGTTGAGACTGGGCAGAATTTTATTATTTAAAAAGCCCACTAAAAAGTATTTGTTAACATTGGACTTGAAAACGACCATGGTATAGTCGGCTAGGAAGCAGCCCCGTGGCACTATTTTCTACAGACGGATAGTTCTTGTTATATCTTTTCTAAAATAATTCGTTGTTAATTTGTTTTTTAATTTGCCCTGAAATCCGTCTGCAGACGTCTCAGGTTCCAGCCGCGTTCTGCCTTATAGCATCACACCATTTTCATCTTATTATTTTCTTGTTCTCTTTGTTTACTCGGATTCGTTTATTCTCTAAAACTCATCGCTCATTGATCGCTTTTATTCGTTGTCATGAAATTTATTTTCTTTCATTCTTTCTGGTGAACTTTTAATGTTTTGAACATTTTAAACGTTGTTTTCATATTTTTCATGTTTATTTTGTTATTTATTTATTTTTTTGTACTAAAGAGTCACCGCTTATCAAGGCTTAACGGTCACTAGAGGATACTGATTAACTAGGCGGACAATTAGACAACACCTTGAGGATTGAAGACGATGGTTGACACTGGGTAGAATTTGATTATTGAAGAGGATGGCTCGACGGAAGTATTAAACATTGGACTTGAAAACAACCATGTGGTAGCTTAGTATTGTGTTCCACAGACGGGTAGTTCTTGGGGTAAAAACTTTGCTCAATGAGTTTACGTTTAGGAAGTAAGTAAACTTATTTAGTGGTTAGAGCTAGACGAGGGCAGAGCGTAGAGCTCATTCGAGCATCTATTACAACTATAATAATAGAGTAGAGAAAGACTAGCCACATCTCTACCGTAAGAAAGAGACTGTAGGAAAAAGAAGAGGACATACCTATTTTGTATTCTGCACAGGGCAAGAAAGAATGCTCTCCTCATATGTGGCAGCAGTACTCTATATTAGGACGTATGTTACATTTATACAGGTAGATGATTTCGTCAGGAGTAGGATACTTTCTAGAGCAATAGAATGATCCAACCATTTTTACACCGACTTTAACACCAGATTTGATTTTGACTAATATAGTAAACGTTTTTTTATTAGTTTTTCTTCATCGTTTTTCCAATCATGTCTTTTTATTACATAAAAAATATAATGTTTTTATATAAGATAGGTCACGAAAACGTTTATTTGAAGTCTATTATAGAATTCAGAAAAACCAAGAAACGCTATTATTTATTTTTCATATATATTTATTAAATTAATAAAATAATGTTATTTTCATAAATATATCTCTGAGACTTTCGCTGTAAAACAGCCTTTTCAAAGAATAATTTCCTTTCTTTCTTTTTTTCGTTTTCTTCATCTTGCTAGTCTTAAGGTCGCAAGAAACTCTCCTCGTGGCACCGAAAAAATATTCAACGTCTGATGTTGTTATCGTCCTCGTAGAAAGATAAATCAGATGTGTTTGTAAGCGTGGTTCACGCTGATTTGAATATAAGATGGGTCACACATCCTAAAGAAAACGTTTTTTGAAGTGCGCTATTAAATTTAGAAAAAAAAACAAGAAACCTTATTATTTTTTAAATATATTTGTTAAATGAATAAAATCATTTTTTTCATAAATATATATCTGAGTATTTGCTAATAGAAGCTTAATTTGACAAAATTAAACAATCACAAAACTTTGAGCGGATTAATATTTTTATTAAACATTTTTACCATATAAATGTTTATTTGATGACTTTAAATTAGTTTATCTTTACTTATGAAATAGTCCAAATAATTCGCAATATTATAAAGTCATCCCGTGATGAGGCTTCCCAGTTTTTAATGATACACAAATAATTTAAAAAAAAATCAATCTTTCATACTCTACACGATGGACACTAATAATGGTGGTAACAGAGAGAGTCGCTATAACTAATCTAGAAGCAGTCTCAGGCAACCCATTACTTCTGTACTTTCTGAAAATAAATACTCTTGTTAACTACTTCTATATTGTCTTGTTGTATTTCAGCATTTTAAGGCCACAACAAATACTAATAATATCGTAACTTTAAGTTGATCTTTTTGAATTTTAATTTCAACTTTTGATATAAGGATAAAAAGGTGTAGGTACAGTGAAATATGAAGTAACAAAAAAGATACAAAAATATGAATTCTTCTAAGAGACCGTTCAGATTTTGAAATATACAGAATGAAGAAGAGATTAAGAGGAAGGGAACAGGCGAAAGTACGAGAGAAAGAGAAACAAGAGAGTAAGAGGATGAAAGAGAGAAAAAAATAAAGAGAGAGAGAGAGAGAAACTGAGAGAGAAAGTTAGCAGATAAAGGAAAGGAAACAATGATTTAACAGAGAGGAAGAGAGAGAGAGAGAGGGGGGGGGAAGGCATATAGACAAAAATATATACAAATAGAAAATAGAGAGATATACATATATAGAGGAAAACGAGATAAAAGAGAAACACAGAGAAAGAAAGTGAGAGAACAAGAAATAGAGAGAGAGAGAGAGAGAGAAAGATAGAGAGACAGAGAGAGAGAGAGAGAGAGAGAGTAGAGAAGGAGCGAGATATATATAGATAGAAACCTATGAAGGAAAACAAACACACATGCTTTAACAGTCTGAGATATAGACACTGATATAGATAGAAAAAAGATATATGGAGAACAAAGGAGAGATACATATAAACAGAAAAACGAGATATAAACAAAATAAAAAAATATAAAAAGGAGATGAATGACTTTCTTGTAAAATCTCGTATCTATAAGGGAGATAACTGATTCTTATTTAGCGCAAAAGCATAGCTCTTCAGAAAACAATAGAGTACAGGTATCCTAAAGTGCGAACATATATAGGTAATTTCACATTTTTATTACACGGTGAGGCGGCTAATGACTCAGTCGTTACGACACTCGCCTACTGAAAATGTATTCAAGTTTCGAATCATTGTTAGAAGCATACACCGTTTCTAAACACCATGAAGAGTCGTTATAGAGCGAACAGATGTTTGTGGATTATAATATATATATATATATATATATATATATATATATATATATATATATATATATATATATATATAACGTTAGGTATGTTTATATATTTAGAATTTTCTGTGTACTAATACACCAATTATTATGTATTTTGAAACGCAGCGTCTAGGCGTAAAAATGAGTAATGCAAACTATATTTAGTTTATATTAGTTTTATGCAAAGGGAGTAAAAGATGAGTGCGACCCCTCGTGAAAATTCAGTTAATTCCAATTTTTGTGAAACACTCCTTAAATTTCAATTATATTTAATTATTTCAATAGGCGTTTAGGGGCCATTCTATGGGCACAATTCCCCATTAGAGAATTGAAATATTTCAGATTTGCATTAAATGGGATCTATAGTACTTAGACACCAATTAAACAAGATTTGCTGAATTTCAATTTCTCCTTAAAACCATTTAAGCCTAAGCCTTTAATTTGAGACATTTTCTAGAATCAAAATCATGTAATAGATTTTGATCAAATTTAGAATAAGGATGACAAACATAAGGTTAAGTATCATTATATCTTGATTTTAATCTTTGTAAGGAGACATAAAAGTAGTGTGAAACCGTTTTGTTTGAGGAATTAATTTTACCCGTAAAGCAAGTTTTAAACTATTGAATAAAAAGTAATAATAAATAGCTTTGAAATTCTTAGTAACTTAAAACATGAAAGTTTTGGAACGTTTTATATCCATTATTTTTATAATTACTGATTAAAACAACATAGTTTTATATGGATTTGAGTCTTTTAATAGTTTAATAATTAGACCATACCGTGATAATTAAATTTAACTTTCAAAATTATATTTAAAAACAAAAAGTATTGCTCGGTAAAAACGGCATAGTTTAAAAATAAATAAATAAAATAAAAGTAAAATCACTAGCGAACAACGCCCGGGAGTTGCAGATAGAGAAGGATATATATATATATATATATATATATATATATATATATATATATATATATATATATATATATATATATATATATAAGTGCAGATTAGTCGTCAGAGGCTGTAGCAATGCGATGTAGTTGCCGTAAGATGGAACAAGTGAAAAGAAATAAACGAAGAGAGAAAGTGAAACTCAAAACGATTTATTAATAATTTCACGAAAAACTGATTAAATACCAGAATAGTAAATACTGTCTGGTAAATAAAAGTTCGACAAAGGGTAATCGTAAATTTTCGAAAGAAAAACTTTCATTTCCCCCCCAAAAAAAACAATAAAAGACCGAGAGGGTCGAAAAAAACGGGAAAAACCGGCGTCAAACCATTGAAATACCGCAGCAGACAATTGGAAGTAGGAACGCAGAAAATGTCAAAATTTAATTATACAATTATTCAACTAAAGTTAAAATATTTGTTTATTTATATACTAATTATTATAATTTTATTATATTTTATTTTATATGATTTATTAATTAATTATTTTTTTCTCCCTCTTTTTCTTTATTCAATTCTAAATTTAAATTTAAGTGTGGGCCGTTATTATTATAATATGTGCCATCAAAGGGGGATAACTTAAGGAAAATATATTTAGAAATGAGATTTGAGATTTGAGAAGGAATTTAAATTTTAGAATGGATCAATGCCAAGGAGGTAGGAAGGAACCGTTGGAACGGGGGAAGGGGGAGGATAAGAAGAAACGTTGTAGAAGGGGGGGGAATTAGGGATAAAAAATACATACACACATATACATACATAAAGTGTAAATATCTAAATACATATTTATTTATTTTTTTAATGTTAATTTAAGAGTATTCCAAGGGTATAATACTCCTAGAACTAAATTTATATAACTTTATTCTATTTATTGATTTATAGATTTAATTTTTTTCCTCTTTAATTTTCCTTTGTTATTATGATCTATTCATATATTTAATTTATTCTTTTATTATTATAATTTTTTTTTATTTATCTAATTTTTTTATTATTATTATTTTATTTTATTTTATTTTATTGAGCATACTCATACACACACATTAGAATACACCCATATTCACATACATGTATATATGCATACACATACACAAGGCCTAAATATAAGTAAATAAAGTGCATATTATTCCATTCCATAATTATAATATGTAACATGTATATATATATATATATATATATATACATATATATATATATATATATATATATATATATATATATATATATATATATATATATATATATATATATAAAAGAGAGAGAGACGGAAAGAAAGACCAATAGAGAGAGAGAGAGAATGAGAGAAAAGATATATATATATATAGAGAGAGAGAGAGAGAGTGGGAAAGAAAAAGCTATAGAGACAGAGAGAGAGAAAACAAGAGCGAAAGAAAAAGAGAGATTACGCTAACAGCAATTAATCGCCGAGGCAGTCAAGCAACGTTACTTGATTATTTTATGAAGAAGTTCAATGCGATCGACGACGACATTTTTTCATTCATTAAACTATTATTCGGTATTTAACCTCTCATTTGAGCTTCTCCCAATTTTAGATAGCAATGTTTAAAACTATTATTTAAGCTCGTACAACCACGAACACATAATAATAATTTTTATTGCAATTTTCTTTTCATTACTTTAAAGTCTTACAAATTTACGTTTATCTATTTTATCCCCTTAATGTAATTACTATAAACAAACCTTAACAATTAATAGTTAGAAATAATTAATTAAAATATTAATCAAATAAAATAGTAACTTACATTCATTGTTTTAATCGCTGGCGGCCATGCTATCTTATCTTCTCATCTATTTGGCTGAATAAGGTGCGGTATTCGATCGGTCCTGTACTACAATTACACTTTTCTTTAATCAATTTTTAGAGTTAACCTAAATACTCTTGGGAAACGGTAGGTAGGGACGGCTAGTATATATATATATATATATATATATATATATATATATATATATATATATATATATATATGTGTGTGTGTGTAGAGAGAGAGAGGGAGGGGGGAAATAGATACATAGAGAGATATAGAGAGAGGGGAGGGACAAGGAGAGGGACAGGGAGAGGAAGATACATAGAGAGAGATAGAGAGAGATAGAGAAAGGGGAAGGAGAGGGAGACATAGACCGAGAGAGAGAGAGGAGAGGAAGATATATAGACAGAGAGAGAGAGAGAGAGAGAGATAGAGAGAGAGAAGGGGAGAGGGAGATACATAGACAGAGAACCAACGAGCAAGAGAGGGCGGGATAGATATACAAAAAACGAAGAGGGGGATATGTTGGCTAGGAGCAAACTGTAGTATCGGTTCTGATACTACACTTCACCGTTTCTATACATAGATAGAGAGAAGTATAGACACAATGAAGAGCAGTATATTAATAATTCAACAATGTCTTTTTTTCAAACAGCGAGAAAGGGTGGAGAGAGAGAAAGGGTGGAGAGAGAGAGACTCTCAGCACATGTAGACGTCAGTGGATAAAGAAAAAGAGATCTCGAAATGGAACCTAAAATATTGACACCGAATTAGCCACATTCGGCGTTATCGTGTCTCACGGTTACGCCTACTCCTTTATCCTAACTGCTGCCACCTAATGGGAATTCAACCCATCTTTTCTGACCGACCAGACCGACCTGCCCCCCCCCCCTGCCGCGCAAACACACACCAAAAATTCCATCCTTTACCGCAACTGAATTTGCCCCCAGCTGTTTCTTCGAACTCGTGTTCAATTTTATCTAATTTTCTCACTGGTTTACTCACCAAAGGATGCTTTTAGATGTAATTATGAAACGCTCTTCAAAGAATGATTTATTAGCCGGATGTCTCGAACATTGCTGTTGGTAATTGTGGCTTTCGTGGCTGTAGGTGGGACGCGGGGGTCCGTGCAACGGCTTCGGCATGCAATCGGTTTGGCTCGATGTTAATGTCCTATTTTATATTATTTATCCTACTGACATAATGCAACATTTTCACTTACCGATGGGTGTATAAATGCTTTATACACACCCGTGTTGTCCTCAGTGTAAATCCAGGTCCTTGATCGTCTGTAAATAAAACACTCAGGGTTATATTAGTTTATGGAAAAAAACCGTTTTATTTACAAAGAGAGCCAGTCACATAAAAGATCAGAGTGCCAGTCCACTTGTGCACACGTGGGAGAGAGAGAGAGGTAGAGAAAGAGAGAAGACACGAAAGAAAGACAGACAGACAAATTGATCGATTGTCTCGTTACACATAGCTACATTGTGCGTTACTGCCCACCCCCTACGGACCACGTGCTACCGCTTGGTAAAGTTGTCAGTCAAAAACAAACAGAAAACCACCAGCCGGTTTCATCGACTATCGCTTTGAGATAACTTTTGACCTTTAGGGTGTCACTGAAACCTTTCCATCCAAACACGGCCTACGTTATGTAACAATAAGGGTGCAGAGTCTTATCACAAGCGCCGACATTTTAAACAAGCACCACTGAAACTTGAACACTTGAGCATTGTAAGCAGTACACACGTGACTAATTGAAGGATAGGTGAACTTACATTAGGTTATACTCAATCACAGCACGAACTGGGTATATTACAGTAATAATTATCAGTGAAAGTCCATAAATCGACCGACATAAAATAAAAAATTAAGAACATTTTTTATGATGTACGTACCCGTGACGGAATGAATATATCCTATACCAAAAATCACGTACATTGATCAAGTAGTTTTTGGCTGAACGATGAGCGTCGATCTATCGACGCCATGTTTGACATATTTGCAGAACAAGGGAGATAACTCCAAATAATTAAAACTTTTCCGATATATTTTTTTAAATAATCCGGTTGAATTTCGGAGGGACAACATTATTAAAAATAATTCAAACTTTAAGTTCATAACTCGGCCGCCAGTAAAAAAAAAAAGAATTCTCATTGATAAATTTACGTGAATTTTCATTCTGTCACGGGTACGTACATTATAACAAATATTAATTCTTTTTTATGTCAAACTTATGTTATGGACTTGCACCGAATTATCTTTTACTAGAGTATAGGTAATTTTTGATTGGCATAGTATTAAAAAAAAACTGGTCTTAATGTTAGATAGGCGAATACATCTACTAGTATATAAACTTGTTAGTTGAGAACAACAGAGAATGAAAGGTGAACCTGGTGACAACTTACTATTGTCGAAGTGAGTATTGCTAGACTGTGGGAATTAATAAAACGGATATGCCGTCACATGGCTTAAAGAGATAGTTAGAGAGAAAAAAGTCAGTTCGTTGAGAGCACACAAAGCGTTAACAAGAAGGGCTGACAATATATGGTTAAAGTGTGATGATCGATCTATCTCTAGCAAAAAGAGATAGTGTGTGTGCGGTTGGTATGGTACATTAGCTAGACAGACTAGTTGAACTTCTACTAACCAAAATACTCGGAACACCTGCTTCTCAGTGTTGGAACCACACCAGTCTATGTTGGCCGTAAAGACTGACGTACAACTACTCTTGTTCTCTGTTGTATTATACTTTAAAAAAAAATATACTTGTTTTCTGTAAACTCCGAGTTAATGTTTTCCTCCAGGCTTCTTTACATGCCCACAACAACTAACGACGTGGGATTTCAAAATACCTCGCCACAACAACTACCGACAAGGTACAGTAAGAGATTGTTGAGAACCTTTAAAAGGGACGTCACAACAAATAGAGACGAAGTACAGTACAGGATTCTTGAAAACCTTTAACTGCACGCCACAACTAGCGACGAAGTATATTAAGGTTATTTCTTTAGAACCTTAAGAAAGGACAAACGTAGAGAAATCAAAGGCAAATTCACACGATAATATTCTCGTTCTAAAAACTGTTTACCGGCGGACCAAAAAGAAAAAAAAACACGTAAAAGACATATTTATTTTTCTCAAAGAAGAAAAGTTAGTTATTTTTCATTGCTATTTCGGCACTGTGTTAATTGTTAACAGGAACGGAATACATGATATTTTCTTTTCTCTCTAAAAGCGAAAAATCCTCCCGTCGAAAGAAAAATGAAAGCCTTATTTTTTCTGTCGACTAAAATGCTGGCCGGGAATTCAACGGTTACATGAAAAACATACAAAAAATGTTCTATTTTTGTTAGTCGAAGAAATAGGTTTTATACTTTTTTACAACCAAGATTACGTTTAGCAGCGTCATATAAAAGGAAACACTTCTTAAAAGCTGTAATCTATAAATACTCATTTTAAACATCGAAGATTTCAAAATAACTATGACAAAACTCGTAAACTCCCTAATGCAACAGCAACTAGAACAAAGAAAAACGACAAGAGGCTACGAAAAACTGTAGAAAAACAACTAAAACATGGAGAAATATTTACAAAAGCTTCTACTGGAACAAAATAAAAAACTACGTGAACAAAAACAAGAAGCCGACGGAAGGCTACAAAGGGCAGAAGAAAGACTTCTTGAACAAAAAGAAAAAGCAGAAGAAAGACTTCTTGAACGAAAAAGAAGCCGACGAAAACTACCGGAACAAAAAGAGAAACCGATTAAAAGATTGAAGTATTAATGCGAACAATATCGCATAGGGTTCAAAGTAACGAAAATGATAATGAGTTTTGGCAGAATGCCGTTTGGAGTGCAATTGACGGTTTCACTTATTCCCCAGACGAAGATAAAACATTTGCTTTATATTTCAGAAGGTATGATGATCTATACAAAATAGATTGTGAAAATGTGGCAGACTCAAAACAAGTTCGCCTACTGCTCTGAAAATGAGGCACCACTTAATATACAAATTTCGTGGACGGGTGCCTTGACTTTTCTGAAGCTATTAATCTTTTAATAGAATTTAGTAAAAAAAAAGAGGTGAGACTACGCAACGTTTGCGTCAATCGTTAATAAACACTGTGACGATTTTAAATTAGCTGAACTTAGCGCAGATAACTTTAAATGTTTAACTTTCGTACAAGGACTTGTATCAGGAAAAGTCGCAGAAATCAGACGTAGGGTTTTCAACAAGTTAGAAAGTGAACCAAATTTAACATTGCAGAAATTAACTGAAAACTGTCAGGGAGTTGTAACTGTTAAAAAAGATTCTAAAGACATTAAAAAGTCGGGCATTGTGCACATAAGAAAAGTACGTCAGAAAACACATTTAAACTTACCTTAAAAAACAATTCAAATCAAAACGAGAGATTATTTTCACGTTCTTACAAAAACAAGCCAGCCGAATAAAAAAAACAGGATAAATTACCGCCTATCCCCTGTTTCCATTGTGGATACCTGCATTGGGTAACGGTTTGCCCATAACGTTTTAAAACCCGTCTAACTTGTAATACAGTCAGACACAAGAGTTCATATTGCAGAACGAATAGAGGAAATTGACTGAAACAAAACAGGTCAGCAGTATTATAAGAAAATATGTACAAGTAAAAATCCTGAATAAAACTGTAAAATTACAATTGGATTCTGATTCAGACGTTTCGATATCAACATGCATACATAAAGAAGATTGTATAAACCGACCATGTTAAGAACGAACAAAATAACCAGAACGGTGACTGGTGCAAAAATTAAATTCGATGGTTGAAATTATTACCGACAATACTTTAAACAGAACTACCAAAAAAGTAAAAGTGTTCGTATTAATACCAACAATTTATTTGGCACCGACTTAATACGGCGGTTGAAACTATGGGGATTACCAACCAGCAGTTTTGTCTAGAAAATAAAAATCTGACGACTGAGTCAGAAAAACGAAATGAGGAATATGTTTCAAACATTAAAAATCGTATGAAATTTCCTCAAAATCAATTGTCCGCAAAAATTAAAGAACATGAGGACACAAAATTCACGCTGAAAATAGCTAACACTAATCTGAAACAAATTAAGTCAAATTCTTTGGAGAACCCGTTGAAGGTTATAGAGAGTACACTCATGGTTCCAGAACAGAAATCGCTAAAGTTGCAACTAAAAGATGTCTAAGCAGAGCTAAATATTATGAAGGAAACTTGACTGGTCTTAGTCATGAATGTCAAAGCAAAGAAGACACTTTTTTAAAGCTTAAAGATGCGTTCCCAAATTAGAATTCTAGAATTACAAAAACTGAACCATACCAAATATTATTTTGATAGAGGCATACAGTTTTCTCATAAGAGAGACCTAAATCAAATGATGGAACGACTATCGAGAGACACCGACAGCACCCCATAGGAAGAAGTTATGGTTACCAGATGAAACATTTTCGACATACAGCTACTCCAAGCAGTCTCAGAATAGTGGCAATCCAAACGATATTGTGACTCCTGAAGAGGTAAGGTTTGGAAGATGGTGTTATGGTACCTTACCTATACGAACTACTTGAACTCTTCCACTCACTATAAATAATAGAACACCTGCTTCTCAGTGTTGGAATCACACCAGTCTATACTGGCAGTCAAGACTGACGTACAACCATTTTTGTTTTCTGTTGTATTATACTTTTTTTTTAATATACATGTTTTCTCTAAACTCGTGTTTTGCTTCCGGCCCCTTTACAGGCCCACAACAGTGTTAGAGAGAAAGAGAGAGAGAGAGAGAGAGAGAGAGAGAGAGAGAGAGAGATTGAAAGAGGTGGAGAGAGACAGAGAGTATGTGTGAGAGAGAAATAGAGAGAGAAATAGAGAGAGAAAGGAGGGAAAGAAAGAACATTCCTTCCAATTTCTGGGAATTGACGGAAACCGCCACTTATTATTCCACAACTAATCTCCGCTCTTTTACTATTTGACTGTCCTTTTTTCTTGGGAACTAACCACCAACGTCAGCTTTTAATTACTGTAACAAAAATAAAATGTTCGACCATAGTCGAGGACGACCCGAAGGCTCCCTATGCATTGCCCACTACACAAAGATATAGGGAAGAGCGTCACTAATTTCTCAGGATTATTCCACTTGCTGTTAATTCTCATCTGATAATAATAAGTGTTTAATAAGAATGCTTTTATGTACCATTTTTTGTGTCTTTGATATGTCTTAACCGAGGATTGAACCCCGGTCACTCGGCCAATTAGTGAATACCTTCTATATTAGGCCAAATAGACCAGTTTTCTATTATTGTAAGATACCTTTAATTAACCGAGATGATTCCTTTTCTTTATGTCATTGTTGTTTTACTTTTGTCATTTGTGGGATTTCCGCAAATTATCCGCCCTTGGCACATAGAACGCGCTTGTTTATTTACGTATTATAAAATAAAAAACACATACAAAACATATGTTTCAAACAACATTATCTCATTTGACGTTAACTACAATCTTGTGTTTTTATACTCTTACAAAATGGCTTCCGGAGTATTTCCGGTTTTATTGAATACCTTGTTTGTCATTCTTCATTTAAAATCTTTTGTTGATTTTTATTTTCTTCTTTTGTTCTTGTTTATTTTGCGTCTAGATTTGATCTCTCTCTGTCTCTTTCTCCCTCTTCCCCTTTCTCTTTCTCTCCCTCTTCCCCTTTCTTTCTCTCTCTCTCTCTCTCTCTCTATATATATATATATATATATTAGCTTTTATCGACCATAATATTAGTTTTTGAATCTTCTTTGTCCTTAATCCCGGCAAACCAAATAACCCGCGCCCAAGTGGCGTTTGTTTTGATCTTCTACTGTTTGCTGCCGTTTTTATTTACCTTATTTCGACTTAGATGTTTCTTTCTATGGCCTCAATGTTTTTGTGAAATGTTTTGTTCTTTTAGTAGAATGTTTCTACTTTATTTCAATAATGTCTGTTTATTTCAATGTTAAAGTATATGTTGTATATATGTTGCATCTTTAAACTCTTCAATCGTATCCTATTCATTCATCATTATTCTTTATTTCTACACTTTGGATGCTTTTATTTTCTTTCATATAAATATATATATATATATATATATATATATAGTAAGCTATGAAAATATATTTATGGCTAGCTTACTACCTAGCTCTACTTACGTATCGAGCACTGTTGAAGTAAATACTGAAAATTCATACATAAAAATGATATCTCCTTATAAGATTTTATGTGGATACATGAAATACTAATATATATATATATATATATATATATATATATATATATATATATATATATATATATATATATATTATTTTTAAATACAGATTTTAATCAGACATGGACCAGTGGTTTCTGACAAAAAAAGGGTTTAAATCCCCTATTCCGTCTTCGTCATCATAGTCTGAAATAGTAAAATGATGGAATTTCTTCATAAAACATTTTTAACCGTTATGAAACGCTATGCACAAAGAATTTGAAATGAAGAGGTGGTGAGACGGTTAAATCAGACAAATAGCCGTTAAGAGATTCTATATTTAGAAGTGAGGAACAAGAGAGAAAGAAAGAAAAGAGAGAAAGAAAGAAGGGAAAATAAAATAAAATTAAAATTAAAATTAAAATTAATAATAATAAAAATATTATTTATATATAAAACATGGTTAAAGGTACGTAACTCTTATTAATTAAAATATCTAAAAAAGGGAGGTAACTATTTATTATTATATAATATATATATATGTATATACATTTCACGATGGTTTCAATTAATAAATATCAAATAAAAATAAAAATATAAATATAAATAAATATTTAAATAAAAAATCAATACATAAATAAAAAATCAATATATAATTAAATATCAATATATAAATAAAAAAATCAATATATAAATAAAAAAAATCAATATATAAATAAAAATCGATATATAAATAAAAAATCAATATATAAATAAAAAATCAATATATAAATAAAAATCAATATATAAATAAATAAAAATTCGAAAAATAAGAAAAATAAAATTTAAAGAAGAAAGAGGAAAAAATGGAGAAAAGAAAAAAGAACTGTGATCAGGTTCGTAGAACGAGAAGTCTGCAGTTGAAGTATATAAGTGTCTGAAAAATATATGTAGGGCTCTGGGTATGCTTAAGTCACTCGATCCATCCAATAAATAAGGAGTGCTTGTTTACGATGTATACAACCCTTAAATACCTCATCGCGCACATTTAGACATCTGGTGTTTGGGTTCATGGTGACCTTAAAAATATGGAACTTCTCAGCATTACACAAATGGCAAACTTTAGATATAGGTGAATAAATGGGGTTTCTCTCTATGATTTTCCAATTTATAGAAAAGGGAGTTCCTTCTTCTTTTAGTTCCCAAATTCGTTTAGCCAAAGATGTGTTTGCGCGATCTTTGTTTCTAAAGGAATATAGGTGTGAATAATATCTTTGTTTAAAGGAACCTTGTGTCATGCCGTAGTATACATCTGTACTGTTATCAGTTTGACTCGTAACCACAGCTTTGTATACAACTGAGTCAACTTTACAATTTCCCTCGAGGGGACAAGACTTTTTATTTTGGCATGAGCATCCGGTGTCGACTGCCGTCCTTTGTTCTCTGGTGATGTAACTCCTTATAGGCCCCATGGTTGAGTAGCTGACCTTGATGGTGTTTTTATTGAAAAACTTATGTAAACTGTGTGTTGGAGGGAAATGTTTGCTTAATAATGAGAGAAAAATATGACCTACTCTTGATTTTGTTCTGCTGGAGAAGGGCGGCGAAAACCAGATAATCGATCTCCCCCTTTATATACTAGCTGACCCGTGTCCTGGCATTGCCCGGGAAAGCAGATTAACTTCAGAAATCCCATGTCCCAACCTTGAACTATTGAATTATTTGCTGCTTATGGTTGTCCGGGGCGAACACAGACCCCACGATGTTAATGTAAAACAGAACCAGAAAGGTGGAAAACAAACTTTTAGGCTCTGTATGCTTCAGATAGAGGCTTTGTGTTTAATGTGCAATGTTAATACGCATTTTCTTAATGGAAACTGTTATTTATGACCTCAAAATATGAAATATAATTGTCAGGAAATGATTTAATCACCGGTAGCCATGTCAATGGAGAGAAATAAAGAGAGAGAAAGAGAAGGGGATGATATGGAAAACGTAACAGCATGTTCATTCAATTTGCGCGTTTAACGATGTAAATCGTAGTTAAAACAGGAGTGTGACAGATAAAAATGAGTCGCTTGACAGTGTAATATTTAAAATATTCACGTATTAATAAAAACGCCTAAGTATTACATGAAACTACGAATAAAAAAGTGTCGTTATTATTGTAGATGAGAACCCTCAGCTAAATATACGTCTTTCCCTCCCCATAAAAGATATGCTATTTATTTTTTAGTTGATTACGTGTGGACATCCTGGAAAACTTTAGGTTGTAAAACATTGTTTTAGAACTACTACTACTACTACTACTACTACTACTACTACTACTACTACTTATAAGAATAATAACCGTCTGTGTAACAAAATTATTACTACTACCACTACTACAAATGCTACTACTACTACTACTAATAATAATGATAATAATAATGATAATAATAATAATAATAATAATAATAATAATAATAATAATAATAATAATAATAATAATAATAATACCAACAAGACTAACAAAAAAAAGTATACTGAAACGGCTAGTTGTAAAACTGACTTGTAAATTTAACCATTAGTTTAGTCGGACAGTGCAAGCGGTGACGGGGCAAAATAATCAACCTTATCAATTTGTTGTCTGAACTGTGTTGATGTTTATTTCATTTTATTTTTTATTTTTCAAATATTTCTTTTTTGCGTAATCATTACTATTACCAACATCAATTATTTAAAAAGAAATACAGTTGTGAAATTATTTAAAAAAACATCTATTTTAATTTACCTACTCATTTGTGATCTATTTGCGTTAAAAGATAATATTTAATAGAAGATATAAGTCGTTTAAGTCCACGTAAATATCGCTTCTGAGAAAAGTAGCCGTCTTGGTTCAGTCAGTTTGTTACGCAAAGATGTCTACTTTTCTCAAAATCGATATTTACGCGAAATTGAAAGGCTCATAACTTCTATTAAATATTGTTTTTCACGCAAATATGTCACAAATAGATAGGTGAAACAAAAGAAATTGCCGTTGACTTATATCCTAAGCGTATTTCCCTAAAAAGTTGTGGGTAATCAAGGGAGGCGCGAGAACGCTCTATCCCTTAATAGACTACAAAAATGGGCTATGTTGGAAATCTAATTTCTTTGATCAATCATAACTCAAAAACCAATAAACCAAATTAGTTAAAACTTTGCACACAATTGTTATTTGATAGGTTCTATAAGTGTGTATAATTTCAGCATCATTAGTCAAGGTAACCCAGAGATCCAGAAAGTTCAATCATGAAATCATGTTATCCGTGTGTACGTACGTACGTACGTATGTGCCACCATGTATCTAATCAACTATTTGATGGATTCAGCTGATCTTTGGCAGAGATAGAGGTTCTAGGGTCTAGTGTATGGCATTTTAATTTCAGTTCACCATATACCTTTGTTTTCCAGAAAATTCTAAAAAACTTAAAAATGACCATTGTATTGAGGATAGCCTTTACAAAAGTAATGACATTCAATGATAAATGCCAGTATACTGAAATCATATGCCCTTAATAGGGTTAAGATGAAAATTCATATACACTTTTATTGTCATTAATGGTATGCAAGCACAACAGGGCTATGTATTTTACTGGTAGTAATTTTTCTTCAGCGCACCTCACACACTTCATCCATTCATGCATAGAGATTTATACTGTAGTGATGTGATAATGAAATGGTTTGGTTGATATGTAGTCATACCCTTAATTAATGACAATACAAGTGTAAAAATTTGGTAATTTCCTTGCTTTTGTACATTTAGTGTATATGCATTTTCATCTTAACCCTATTAAGGGCATATGATTTCAGTATACTGGCATTTATCATGGAATACTAATTGGTTTTATGAAATTATGGATAAAATTGTATTAATGCGAATTATTTAGCAAATAATTCTTATATTTTTATTTTATTTTTGGGAATTTTCTTTTTCATTTTTATTGTACAAATATTTGAAATTATGAGTAAAAATTCGCGTTTGTCAGCAAAAAAAACCCTTTTAACACTATCACTAACTTTAAATCCTAGTCGCAACTGTTTTCCTTCTTTCTCGGACTTAGGGTTCGTGGAAGGTTGAACGGAGAGTATGGTTTGTAAGAAACAAGTAATAAAATCAGCGTTCATGAAAAAGGTTGTTCGACGAGTCGACAGCAGCTTTGTTGATGTCGACATGCGGTATGTTTCTGTTCAGTCCTAGGAAGTCCACTCTCTCAGCCTTTACCTTCTTTTAATTAGTTTATAGCTAATCAACTGAGGCGTCCACACGGGGAAGTGCCGACTTGACTGTGGGTCTTATGTCCTGCAAATGAGGTAAGTAAATATACTAAAAAGTAAACATCAAAATAATTTCGTATCGCATATGAAGAATTGTACAAAAATGTATTTCATACGACGGAGAATCTGCACGTTGGCTGGAATTCAGACAACAAATAAAGAAAGTGGATTTTTTAACTTCGTTCACCCCAAACAAGGCAAGTTGCCACTGTAGACGTAAGGGGCTAGTGAGAATTAGAGTGAAAGTTTAGGGGGTCATCCTAAATTAGGAGCTGTGCAGCTTTATTTTAATGATAATACTAGGTTTTAAATAGTCGTGTATGTAGACCAACCCCTAAGAGAAGAAAAGAAGAAAAAGTGTTCGTCGACATGTTCGAAGTATAAATTTATTTTTGTTTCTGTTCTTGAATAGCATTCACTTATTCGAGAATAAAAAAGTATATATGACGATGAAATATATAATCAAACGCAAATATAGATATGACGGCAAGAAAAAACATAAGTAACCAAATGTACTCGGCTGACCAGGAAAAGAAATGTTTTGTTGTAACAGAAATATTATTAAAAGCAAAGGTGTCTTTTGTTGTAAAAAATAATGAAGAAAATTTCAAAGGAAATAGAATGAAAAAGAAAGAAACAATTATTAAGTCGTAGGGAGCCGCAATGTTTTAATTATACATTTTCTTTTTGCTTCTGTTCGTAAATCGCATTCATTTATTCTAGAATAAGAAAGTTTATATGACGGTAAAATTGTTTAAATAAACGCAAATGGAGATATGAAAACACAAACGTAAGGAATCGAATATATCCGAAGAGACTCCAGAAAAAAGCGATTATGTTGTTACATAAATCCTATGAGCATAAAATTGGAAAGAATCTGAAGAAAGGCATCCGAACAAAAGAAAATATGGCAAAGATAGGATTATGAATGCGGACAGCAACGAACACTCATTCCGTTATTTTGTCAAATCTGAGATGTATAAAAAGCTTCTAGAATAGCCAATCAAAACGCCAAAAAAGCAAAAGGGAGGAACCAGTATTTAGGTTGTGAAAGTATAGCAGAAAAGCGGCAATCGCAAGATAAAAATGAAATAATGATGTCGATATCAAGAAACGATAGTCAATGAAGACTATTTCCTGGTGTAAGTTTTTTTTAACTATAGAGTCACCACTCATCAAAGCCCAAAACAAGAATTTGTTTACATTAGAATTGAAAACGGCTATGTTGTAGACAGCTGGGAAGCTGCCCCACGGTATTGTATCTCACAGACGAGTTGTTCTAGGAAATAAACTCTGTTCATGAAAGCGCCATTTAGTTTTAAGTACACTGAGAGAGAAAGGGAAATTATTGACAATGATTATAGTTAGAGGAGTTTAAGTTGTGAATTTTTAATATGGTGGAAACATAGATTGGAGCTCAGTCGAGCACCTACTATAAAAATAACAACAGAGCAGAGAATGACAAGCAATATCATTTTCTGTGAGAAAGTGGCGGTAGGAAAGAGAATAGAACATTCTCCACTAGATTTCGAAGTCGGTGTTGTACTCTGTCAAAGCAGGAAAAGAAGCTCTGGACGAAACCTCTACAAATGTGGCAACAGTACTCCATCTTAAGACGTATTTGACTCTTATACCGGTAGTGGATAGCGTCAGACGTGAGATACTTTCTGGAGTAGTAGAATGATCTAACCATTTTTCAAGCGACCTTAGCAACAGATTTAATGTAAGTTTTTTTTTAAATTTCAAGTCTGAAGTGAAGGTCAGTCCAGAAACTTATCAAAGCAGGATGTTACCTCAAGGAAACAGCTATTCATTTCAATTAGGGCAAAGTGAGGATCAGAGCGTTGGTGGTGAAAGGAGATAAGTTTGGTTTTAGACGCATTAAAAGAAACCAGCCACCTTTTACTTCATTGCACCACGTACTCCATGTCGGAAAATAGAGAATCACAAATATCTGATCATTAATGCTCCTCGAAGTGTTTTCATAGATGGTTGTATCATCTGGATAAATGTCGATGAATGTGTTTAGGTGGATCATTGATAGATATCAGAAGACTGGTTAGTCTGTACTGAGATACAGAGGACGGATTTCGAGTATTTTTAAATACCGGGAAGACTGACGAAGTTTTCCAATGTGATCGGAAGAATTTATCCTTTAAGCAACGAATGAGCAGCTTTGTGAGAATAGGAGCTAGTTCTGGTTGCAGTTTGTAAAGTAATATAATTGGAATGTTGTCACGACCAGTTGCTTTGTTGGCATCAAGGTTCTTGATAAGTTTGGTAATATCTCGGACAGATATATGGATGTCGCTCAAAGTGTTTTCAGTCATAGGGGAAATTAAGGTGGAAGGCGACCCCGATCACAAAGAGTGGAATTTGATAAGTTATTTGCAAAAAGTTTGGCTTTATCAGATGCTGATCAAAATCACCTCTACTCCATTAATGATGGTTGGGATACAAGTCACGAATCCGTTTAGGACTTTGTTTGTTATTCGCCAAAACTCGTTGGAACCAATCCTCCATTCAGCTACTCTCGCTTTAACGGATTTGGCATATGATTCTCTTTCGTTTTCAATAACCCCTTTGCAGTGATTGCTGGCAGTTCTAAGTTCAGCTTTTGTTTCGGAACATCTATTGGGTTAAAAGCAATTGAAATAGTGGTTTCTGTGAGCAATGGCGGCGGCGCATTTTGGGATGTAACACGGCTAGCACTTTGGTTTCTTGTTGAATTTCTTGGAGAATATTACGCGCTCAATATCAATCGATAACTAATCAGTTGAATCAGATGCAATACAGGAAACATTCTTTTCAAACATGGTATGCAGAGGAATTTCTGATAAGAAAGATCTGAGACTATTCCAGTCAGCTATCGTGTATCGATACACGATGTGATGAAGAGGAACACCATAGGTCTTGTTGCCATTTCGATTATAATATAAGAGTGATAAATGAAAAAGACTTTCGCATTTCTTTATTTAGATTTCTTCTTTTCCGATCATGCGCTGTTTGTCAACTTTTACCTTTTCTGGTTTTATTTTGCGCTTTTATCTTTTTTTCATGAAGAATTTTCGGATCTTCAGGTTTGATCATTATTTAACACAATTCATGTCTTTCGCTCGCACTTGTATTATCTATTGCAAAAATCTTTCATTCTGTATTTGATGTTTCCTTTCTTTTTTTCTAACTTTTTCGGTGGGCTCCTGCACAACAGGACGCGAATAAACTAAAATGTTTCTTATTATTTCCGACTGAGATTACTGAAACAGACCGGAAATGGCCGAGCCGTTGCTGAACAGTCAATTAGTAATTCCTTACTTAAAGGATAAATTCTTCTTATCACATTGAAACTTCATTTTAATTTTGCATTCACATGCTTAGTGTCGTCTGTCTTTTTACATTTCATCGCGGCTTTCAAATCGTAAACTGTTTCGGCCATTTCCGGTCTGTTCCGTAAATCGCAATTGAAAACAATCGGAAACATTTGTGTTGACATGGGACCTGTTCTGAAGAAGCACTCTTTTTCTTTTATTATCATTCTTTCCTTCTTACTTTTCTTTATGTATATTTTTCTGTCCTTCTTTAATTATTTAATTTGTTCTTCCTGTTTTTCTTTCACTATTTACCTTTCTCTCTCATTTAATTATTTAACCTTTCTTTCTTCGATAACTTTCCTTTCTTTTTTCTTTTAATTAATCGATTTTCTTATTCGGGAATTGTTTACATTTCTGTAACTTTTCAACCAATCTTCTTTTTCGTCCTACTTCATTTCTATTATTATTAAGAATTATCCGAGAATTCCATATCGCCAGGTGACACTGACCGACCACAGTTAAATTGAAATACAGGGTGAGCCCTTCACTCCAAATGGCACCCATAGGATCGTTAGTAATATTCACAATATTTTCTGCAATCCAACCATTTTTGATACAAATAGACCTCAGTCTAAGAAATACCTGTTCACTAGGTTTCAATTAGAAATGTCTAACAGTCTTTGATTTATCGCCGTTCAATGAGAAGCACACCTTTAAACGACGTGAAAATTTGTCAATAACTCTGAGACACCCCTCTCTCTGAAATTTCCTGCTTTGGGCCTTTTCAGTTTAGAAATCGTCTGGAGATTGTTTTCATAAACATTATCTTCATAGATAAAAATGCAGAGGTTAGGATTTTGTAAGTGTAAATCTCATTCAGAATCACATCTTCTATCTTCTTCATATGAGACGATCACCAAAGTCTCCCACATATAATTGAACGGCGTTAAAGCAAGGATTTTTGGACATTCATGACTGAGACTTAGTGGAAGAGTTAAGCATAGACTGAAGATTATTTGTATCAAATATGATTGGATTGCAGAAAGAATTGTGAATTTTATTAAATATTTTATTGGCGACATTTTGGTAATTCTGTAAAATAATGATAACAATGAAAGTAATCACAACTTGAAGAGAAAATGAAAGAATAAGACTAACCCAAGATAACTTAAAGTACTGAAGTAGTTTCGACGTTTTGCGTTTGTCGAGTTTTAGAAAATGAAGGATTAAATGGTTGAGGTAAACGATACAAAAGAATTAGACAGAAAAATTGAAGAATAAGCAGAATTTGAAAGACATAGAAAAAAATAAAGAGAGAAAAGGAATTTGATGAAACAGGAGAAGGAGTGGTATGAAACAGGATAATAATAATGGGAATGGATAGAAGAAGGAAGAAAAATGAAAAGAATAGTATAAAAGAGAAGGATCAAGAAGATAAAAACGTTGAAAGAGGGGAAAATAGAAGGAGATGGAGAATAAGTTGAAGAAGAAATAAGTTGAAGAAGAAGAAGAAGGAGGAGAACAAGGAAAAAACAGATGGATAAAAGGATGTAGTAGTAAAATGATGAAGAAGAAAATGAATATGTAGAAAGCGAAGGGAAAGAACAAGAATCTGATGAAAAAGGAAGAAAACGGACAAGTTGAAAAAGTGAAGTCGAAGGAAGAAGTTGTAAAAATAAAATTTGAATTAAGGGAAAACGGGGTAAACGAAAGTAAAAGAGAAAGAAGTAAAGAAAGAAGAACAAATAAAGAAATAAAGAAAGAAGTAGAAAAAAAGAAGAAGAAGAAAAAGAAAAAGAAGAAAAAGAAAAAGAAAAAATAAGGAAATAAAGAAAGAAAGAACGAAGTAGTAGTAGAAGAAGAAGAAGAAGAAGAAAAAAAAAGAAGAAGAAAAAAAGAAGAAGAAAAAGAAGAAAAGATCTTCTATCAGACCTTGTATGGAGTACTGTTATCATATTTGGACTAGTGAATATGCCCCATTTGATGGCTCTTGATAAGGTTCAGAAACGTATTCGTAATTTGATTGACTCCTCCACTCTTTCTTATTATATGTATCTTCCTTCACAGACATGATTTTTCTAGACACATTTTTCTCTATAAATAGTATCATAGCATGTGTTCTTCAGAATTGCCTGATCGATTTCATGCTTCCTTTGTTCCAGCTCGTTTGACTCGTTAGTCTAGTGGTTTTCACCAATTCGCTGTTTTGATACCTCGTTATAATGCAGCTTCATATTCCAGTATCTTTTTTCCAAGAACTGCAGGCGTGTTGAACTCTTTTCCTGTTGACTGTTCTCATCCTAACTATAGCCTTGGACATTTACAGATTAAGGTCAATCGGCATCTCCTGCCTTTCTGATGATCATCTTTCGTTCTTTTACTTACATCAAGTGGTTTCATGCCTTGTCTGGAGAGATTTCCATAAAAAGGGAGCAGAACTAAAAAGAAAGAAAAGCGATTAAGTAGCAGACAGTAGAGAAAGAAGAAAAATGTGGCGAATGATAAACAAATGGAAAGAGAATAAAAGCTGAAAAACAAGAGAATAGGAAGAAAAAGAAAAAGTGGTAAATAGAAGTAAAAGAAATGAACTAAAAGAGAAAATGTCAGAAAGAGAAAAGAACAGGAAAAGAGGGGAAATGAAAGGAAAGAAAAAAAAAGGAAAGAGAAGAGGCGTAGAATCAAAAGATGCTGGGAAGTAATAATTTCAACAATGTTTTGTGTTGTGATGGGATACCGAACTCCCCACAGTCACTAAAGAAATACACCAGTATTTAGAATATATATATGACCACGAACAGTAGTATGTGTATTCGACGGTATTCGACGGTATTCGACTCTATTAGGTTACTCCTATTGGATTACCGGTAGTGCTATTGTTGTTTTGTACAATATATACATTGTAATAAACAATCCACTTTGAAAGACTTTACACTCTAGTTATTTTTGTTATTATAGCTTCAAACAAAGTTATATCAGCTGGCGACGGCGATTTCGAAAACGAACCCATAAAAGATATGGTAAAGTCAACTATATGAACTGGCAAACAAGGGTTGGAAACGAAACGAAATTTTGGAATATTTTCAGTCAGACGCCTGCTTTGTTTTATTCAGTAAATACATGCAAATCACATTGTGAAAAAATAATCCGACTGATGCTGATTTAATGATATCAACTGCAAACGTGGTTCGCTAATCGAATTCACACTACAAAGAAAAAGTTACCTCTACAAGGTACAGAAAAAAGCATCCAACCAACAGGTTAAAGTGAACGAGGAATGTTCAGAATATTTGTACATAAATACACATGTTGCAATTTTCAAAATGAATAGGCTCGCTTTCGGTTTAAAGGTCGTCCCAGCCTTGTTTCAGCAGATTATGGACACTATGTTGGTGGGTTTTGAGTTTGTTACGCCTATTAAGCCGATATTCTAAACAAAAGTAAGAACGTTGACGAACATAAAAAACACATCAGAGCTATGTTCAAACGACTAGAAGAATTCGGTTTCAAATTAAGTCCCATGAAGTCTCAATTCTTCACGGAAAGAATTAAATACATCGGGCAAATGATAGACAGTGACGGCAGGAAACCTGACTCACAGACGACCGATGCAATCAAAAATATGCCTGCACTCGACACAGTTGCAAAACTACAATCGTATTTTAGGTTGGCCCAATATTATGCGATCTACATTCCAAATATGTACGATTTAAGAGTGCCCCATAACGAATTATAAAGGAAAGACAAAAAATGGACATGGTTAAAACATTGCGAGACGGCTTTCTAGAAAATAAAAAAAGTCTAATCTCAGACCTAGCATTAGCTCATTATGATCCTGTGAAAGAAATCACCATTGCGACTGATGCTAGTGAATACGGAGTGGGTTCTACACTACTACACAAATATGAAGATGGTGCTACTAAACCGATCGCGCACGCTGTAAAGACTCTTCTATCGGCTGAGAAAATATAGTCAGATCGTGGAAGAGGCATTACCGATTGTGTTCGGGGTTAAAAAATACCATCGCTTTTGACATGGTAGATCACTTATACTTCAAACAGAACACAAACTCTTAGTAACTATATTTCAATAAAAAAGGCATTCCTACCCACACTGCTAACCGTTTACAGCGATGAGGTGTAACCCTACATAACTATCATTTTAGGATAGAATACATCGCATCAAAAAACATGGGCATGCGGATGGACTGTCAAGATTAATCCCCAAAAATGAAGAAATTTAAGAAGATTATAGCAGCACTAAAAGAGGAAAAATAAACCTCAGGTTTGTTGTTAAACACTATCAGAGAATTACCTGTAACATTGGAACAAATAAAAAAGGAAGCCAAAGAAGATGATTTTATATTAAAAATAAAAAAAAAACAGATGACATTGAACGAAATCAAGAAAAAGGGAACCCAGATTTAATCTTTCTCAATATGCGACAACACTTTTATGTACGCAGATAGAATTGTAATACCTGAATCTTTACGTAAAGTTATGCTAAAAGAATTTCATACCGGTCATCCTGGCATGTCCCGGACGAAATCACTCATGCGATACTATGTATACTGGCGAGGAATGGACAAGGAAATCGAAAGTTTTTTAAACTATGCAAAGGTTGTCAATTGGCTGCAAAACGAATCCTTGGCCCAAAACGGATTTGCCGTGGACACGCCTACTTATAGACTATGCTGGACCGATTAATGGATATTATTATTTGATCTTGGTTGACTCTTTCTCAAAATGGCCTGAGGTATTCAAGTGCAAGCCTACCACATATAGGAACACCATCAGTGAATTAGATGAAATTTTCAGTCGTTTCGGAATCCCCAGGACACTGATCAGCGACGATGATACTGCGTTCACAGGAAAGAATTTAAAGATTTCTTTACTTCCTTGGACATTGAACACATTACTACACCAGTATATCATCCTAGATCGAACGGTCCAGCCGAAAAGTTTGTTGACACGTTTAAGCGTATTTTACAAAAAATAAATATATGGACACGGAAGATGAAACTATCCAGAAATGTTTAGAAATTTATAGGGTGACTCCTAATGGAAACAACGACTCGAAGTTGCCCCCTATGGAACTTATGTTCGTAAGGAAAATACGATCGATTTTCAATAGATTGATGCCCTATCCGAAGAAAAAAGTTGTTAAAGAAAAGATGTAAACATAATAAGATACTCCCAAGGATATGAAGTATATTTAAACAAATTCCAAGGTGGAAAAATCATTAGATGGATGGTATAATTCAGAAAATGATTGGCAAAGTGGTCTACACCACAAAAAGTAAAAAAAAATCGTGTGTAAAAGACATATTAACCAAATTAGACCACGATATGCTGAAAATAATGAAACAAGTGAGGAAGAAGTCCCAATGGACATTTTATGTGATGCTTTTGATGTGCCACTACCCAATATTGTACACGAACCTATGTATACTGGACCAGCCTTACGAGCTAAACAAAATTTGTCTTCCCCCCAAACCGGAAAGGATCCAATTCCATTAGTTTGGAATAAAAGAAAAAGCACGCGTGAAATAAAAGCAGTGGAGCGTTTCAGCCCGGACCCTAAAAGAAACAAATATTAGAAGTAGAAATATTAGAAGCAGAAATTTTAAGGGTGATTTTCAGCGTCGTGGGGAGATGTTGTGATGGCATACCGGACTCCCCTCAGTCACTAAAGAAGTAGACCAGTCTGGAGAATATATATATGACTACGAACAGTAGTATGTGTATTCGACGGTATTCGAGTGTATTCGACTGTATTCGAGTGTATTAGGTCAACTCTATTGGATTACTGGTAGTGCTATTATTTTGTACAAGAGATACGTTGTAATAAACCATCCTCTTTTAAAGACCTTACACTCTGGTTATTTTTATTATTATAACTTTTAACCAAGTTAAATCATTTTGAACAACATATATTCAATGATCACAGGTCGAGATAAAAAGGCGTAAGAAGCGTAAAACTAAGGCATAAAGGAGGAATAATACATTAAATATATATGCCCTCCCGCCCAATAATAACAAATTAAAAATATTTATAGAAGAATAATAAAATTGTGTTACGATTTGTGTATGGTAAACATATTGAACTCAGAGATAAAAAAAAAAAGATAGAAACAATCAAATGGAAATTGTCGGCATTACGGCTAGAAAGAAGGGAAGACAAAAACAAGAAAGTAATAAGAAAGCTTAAATCAAACAAAACAAACAAAACAAACACTCAGCTAAAACACACACACACAAAATCAAATACGGTAAACAAACAACACCTCACACACAATATAAATAAATTGAGTGAAGAGGATCGTGAAAGAAATATCGTCAAAGGTTAAAAGAAGAGAAAGAACAGACCGAGAGAACTGCGCCTCCATGGCAACCTTAAATGGCGAGATTTTTGGACCGGTGAGAAAGAGTAATGTTACTGTTGTTCTTGTTTTTGTTGCTGGTGGTGATGTTGTTCGCAGGGAGGGGTAGTTTTCGTAGAGCAGCGGATTTCGGAAAGGTGGGGGTCAATACGTGTGCACTCATTTTTGGAATCCTATTAACAACGCTAACAAATGTTTTGTTCTTTATCTCCGGAGTTATTATTCTCAATTATTCATCATCAAATTCGAGATAACCGTACCGTGTAAAGTACGTACAAAATTAATAAAAATACACAAGTAAAACTATAATAATAATAATAATAATAATAATAATAATAATAATAATAATAATAATAATGATAATAATGATAATAATAATAACTAAAAAACATGAAAGATGAACTACAGGAAATTGAATAAATGAACATAAACAGAAATTAATGAAGAATCAATTAAGACAAACTGTCAAGCACCAGTCCATGAGTGAATACATGCATACTGGTTAAAAAATTTACGACCCTGTATGAAAGGCTAGCACAGAAACTGAGAGGATGTATCCACAAAACAGACGTACCAGAGTGGATGACCAAAGTAAGGACAACGCTAATACAAAAAGACGCCAAAAAAGGAAACGATCTCAAGCAATTACAGACCAATACCCCGTTTACCAAAAATGTCGAAAATCCTAACAGCACAACTGAGAGAACAAATATACCACAAAAATAAGCCGACGACAGAATCCCCCAAGCATGGATAATTGAATGCTTGAAAATGTACAATATACTTGACAGGATTATCAATCTCATGAAGAAAGCAATGGAAACATGAAAACTAGAAATGACAGCTGGAGGACTACACCTGACTGAGATAAAAATACAGAGAGTAATCTTCCAATGAAACACTCTATAACCACTACTGTTTATAATAGCCATGATACTACTCAACTATATACTCAAGAAATGAAATGCCGGATACAAGTTCACAGGCAGAAGAAAGAATAAACCACCTCATGTACAATGACAACCTGAAACTATTTTCAAGTAAAATAAAGGAACTGGAAAAGCTGATAAATACGACCAGGACATTCAAATGGAATACGCTTGAGATGAAAACTGGAAAACTGGAGATAACTGAGGGCTTGGAGCTACCCAACCAAGGGGAGATGAGGGCGCTAGGCGAAGAGGATAGCTATTAATATTTGGGAGTTCTGGAAGCAAACAATCCAATTTATAGAAATGAAAAAGTAGATTGGAAAATAATATTTGAGAAGAACAAGAAAGCTCTTAGAAACAAAATTATATAGCAAATACCTCGTAAAAAATAAACACCTAGACAGTATCACTAATAAAGCACTCTGGTCCATTCATAGGCTAAACTAAAGAAGAATTCAGGAACCGTGGCCAGAAAATTAGAAAATTAATTACCATGCACAACACTACATCTAAAAGAAGATACGGAGAGACTCTACGTAAAAAGAAATGACGGGAAGAGGACTGGTAAGTATAGAAGATTGTGTTTAAGATACAAATAAGAGCTGGAGAAATACATAACCCAGAACACAGAAAGGCTGATTAACGCAGCAAGAAACACCGTCCCAATGAACAACTAAAGAAGCACCAAAACCAGAAACAAAAAGACAAGTAAAGAAAATTGGGAAGAAAAACAAGTACATAGTCGTTTCACAAGAATTACAAGAGATAAGACACACGAAAATAGCTGGGCATGGCTAAGAAAAAGACACCTGCACAGAGAAACGGAATCCATACTGACGACTGCACAGAACAATGCGATTAGGATGAACTATATTAAAGCTGAAATAAATAAAACATAGGAAAACAGTAAATGTTGACTGTGTTGACAAAGAGGCGAAACAGTAAATCACATAATAAGTGAATGCAGCAAACTAGTCCCTAAAAGAATACAAGAACAGACATGACTGCATGGGGAAAGTCGTACATCAGGAACTATCCAAATTACTGCGTTTCGAACACGTGCACAAATGGCACAAACATAAACCAGAGACAGCGCTGGAAAACGATAATCACTCTTGGACATAAAGGTGCAAACAGATAAACTCATAAGGAGACCGAATTTCATAATTGTCAACAAGAAAGAAACATCCTGCCAAATCGTAGATTTTGCTGTCCCAGCAGAGCACAGTGTGAAGATCAAGGAAACAGTAAAACGAAGAAAATACACGGAACTTGCCAGATAATTGAAAGAGATATTGATTATGAAAAAAATTAATATGATACCAATTATCGTAGAAGCACTAGGAACAGTCCCCAAAACAACTAGAAAAAAAGACGGGAGAAATTGGAATCAAAAGTAAAGACCGAGACCATACAACAGACAAGAATTCTAAAAACAGCTGAAATCTTAAAGAAAATCGTTGAATGTGTAAACCAACCCACATAAGCTACGAAGACTAATCAGTCACATGCAAGTTGCAATATGAAAAAAAGCACAGAAAGAAAATCACCACAAGAACCAAGGAACACACACTGCAAGAAATTTCCTCAAATACCCCCTCCCCGCAAAAAAGTGATAGCACCAGCCTCGGCTGATACCAGACAAAATAGTTTTGAAGGATCAAAGAGGATGGGAAAACTGAGAAGAGAGAGCACTAACCAGACCTCAACTAGAAAAGTGCGGAGAGTACTGAGACCTTCTGGGGGGGGGAGCTTATTACCACCCAAATCATATGAACAGACATCACTGGGAACATGTGGAGACTTGTTGACAATCAGACTCCAGGGACACCACTTGTTATTGACAGTGATAAATCACTGATAATGAATTGTGTATATACTCTGTGTAAATAATCATGATAATAATAATAATAATAATAATAATAATGATAATAATAATAATAATAATAATAATAATAATGAGAATAATAATAATGATAATAATAATAATACTGAAACTGCAATAAATCTTATAAACTGTGCCCCACCCCCCAAAAGGCATCAGCCTCGGCTGATACCACACAAAAGAGCTGTGAAGAGTCAAGGAGGATGGAAAGACCGACGATGGGTACACAAACCAGACCCCCACTAGAAGAGTGCGGAGAGTACTGGGACCTTGGGGAGACTTATTACCACCCAACTTCCAGTGAAGACCAATGGTCGTCAGCAGCGAGAACTCAAAAGGAAACTGGCTATTGCGATAATGCAAATTCATTTGCAAAGTTTATCGAAGGAGGTGGAGAGTACTGGGGATCCTGGGAGAAAAGTTGTTCACTCAGACTCGAGGGGACACCACCGGTTATAATTAGTGAGTAATCTCTGATGATGACCTGTGTGGGAACTCCTTGTGAGTACAAATACTAATATATAAAGCAGACATACTAGAATAGATGACCAAAGAAAAAAACTACATCAACACAAACAGACACAGAGAAGGGAGCGATTCGATGCAACTACAGACCTATAACCTGCCCCCCCCCAACCAATGTTGAAAATCCTAACGATGCGATTGCGAGACATATCTAACACTCTCTAAATAAATGTGACCACTCTCCGAAGAACAGAAAGAATGCTGAAAAGCGTATAAAACAGAAACAATAACGTAACGATGGCTACAAGAACACCTACGATTGAATTTCCTAAGCACGGATAATTGAATGTTTGAAAATGTACAACATATCCGACAAAATTACCAACGTTATGAAGAAAGTAATGGAAAATTGGGTACTAGAACTGACAGCTTGACAACACCTGACTAAAACTAGAATACAGAGTGTAATTCTGGATACAAGTTAATAGACACCGAAGAAAGAATAAACAACTTTATGTATTTGGATGACCTGAAATTATTAAATAAAACAAAAATGAACTAGAAAAGCTGATAAATTGAACCATAATCTTTATCCAGGACATTGGCATGGAATTTGGAATGGGAAAAGTGTGCACTACTAAAGCTTAATAGGGGAAAACTCGAGACGGCAAAGGACATGAAACTACTTAACCAAGAGTAGATGAGGGAACTTGGCGAACATAATACCTGCATATATCTGGGAGTTCTTGAAGCAAACACAATCAAATCAATAGACATGAAATAGAAGATTAAAAAAGAATACATGAGAAGAACAACACCTCTTAGAAACGAAATTATATAGTAGGAACGTGATAAAATAAATAAACACATGGACAGTATCTCTAGTAATATATTCTGGATCACCCACAGGCTGGATACAGGTAGAACTCAGACACCTGGACCAGAAGTCTAAGAAAATACAGATCATACACAACGCACTATATCCAAAGGATGACCGACTGTAGGTAAAAAAGGAGTAAAAGGAGTAAGTATAGACGACTGTCTGGACGTAGACAGGAATGATCTCTTCTCTATCCTACAACTCCCTTTCCCAGAGAAGAGACATTGCTAGACTTTCTCTATTCTATCGTTATGGTCATGGTAGGTGCTCGACTGAGCTTCACTCTATGATTCCCCCTTGTTAAACATTCACTGCAAGAATTTGTCTAGTTACAACCACTCCAAGTAACGTTTTTTTCTTTCTCTGTGCACCCTATACCAAATGTAACTTTCCTGAACCAAGTTTATTTCCCATCTTTGAAACACAATACCGCGCAGCTGCTTTCCAGCTGACTACAACAAAGTCGTTTTCAATCAAATGCCAACAAATACCTGCCGAACTGTCTTCTGTCCGCTCCATCCATCCTTCCCAATCCTCTTCTAGAGTTTCTCATCATCATACCGACAATTTTACTAACCCTTATCCCCGAGTGGAGATTGGCCTTGGTAAGTGGTGACTCATCAGTGAAAAAACAGGACGAATTGGAAACTATTAGGATTTTGTTATAAACTGTGGCACATCATGATTCGAAAAGGGCGTCCTTAATTGTTGTCGCAAGTTAAAAGCGAAAGGAAGAAAAGAGAAAGGAGAGAAGAGAAACTCGAATCCTGATTCTATGAGATTTAACCTCTTGCAGTAATTGAAGATAGCCAGGCGACGGCATCAGCTGAGGTCGACCAGAGATTGAATTAAGTACGAACGATTTGAAGTGAGTTGCTGTCACTTAATATTTACTCATGTGTGAATCCACAAATCAACGCCTACTACAACTAATACCACCCTACCACTCCTACTGCTGCTGCTACTACTACTACTACTACTACTACTACTAGGCCCTTTTTACTTGCATCCCCACAAGAGCAAATTCAGACATATGTGGGTAATCCACCTCGCCACAAAGAGGCACTCTGGACTGGGAACACAAATAACTAAATTAATTCGTAATGGATCAGCAGGATACGGCTTTTTTAAACGGTTTGATTCTGTTGTTGGCATTAGTTTCCATGATTATAAATCAAATATTTCTAAGAGGGACCACAGAAAGGTTGCCGACATCCATATAGGAAAATCCTGCTGTGAAACCGACTGGATTCGAACATGGCACAGACCAGGTTGTTTGTCCGAGTCGTTATCGACTTTATCACGGCCACCTACCAACTAACCTGTATAGTCTCGTAGACACAAACAAACCCATCGCGCTCTCCGAAAAGAGGAGGTAATGCCTAGAATAATAGCCTCTACTGATCGAACAGATACCACATTTTGATATTACCATAAAGGCCGGCTTCAGTGTAAAACTGCAAACTACATAGTCCTACCACAACCATTTAAGCTACTAAAATTACTAATAATCATGTCCACCATTGTGAATCTAAAAATAACTTTCTCTACTTCTTTTGTTGTTCTAATTACTACTACTACTACTACTACTACTACTACTACTACTACAACTACTACTACTACTACTACTACTACTACAATAATAATATTAAGAAAAAGAAGAAGAAGAAGAAAAAGACCAAAGAAGAGGAAGAATTAGAATAAAGAGACAGAAGAAGAAGAGGAAGATAAAGAAGATAAAAACATGCAGAAGAGGAAGAAGAAAAATATAGAAGAAGAAAAAATGAAAAGAGACAGAATAGGAAGAAGAAGATTAAGAACAAGATGAAGAAGAAACTAAAAGAAGAAGAAGAAGAAGAAGAAGAAGAGGAAGAAGAGGATAAAAGAAGAAGAAAGATTCTCGAGTGCGGAAGCTGATCCACATAACTAGGTAGCACCAACCAACCGCAGGTAGGTTGAAACAAAATAACCTTGCATGAACACAACTGGAAACATCGAAAGAACATGGTATGAATGAAATCGAACTACAACTGCCAGGGTAGATACGTAAGAAACATCCCATAAACTGAGAGCCCTTTCCTGACACAAAAAGAACACAGTTGAACCAACATGGGTTGGTGACACAGGAAATGGTTGTGAATTTTTGGGGAGGATGGAAAGACTGAGGAGGACACCATGAAGAATTTCACTGAAAAAAAACGGAATAGTAAACGACTGTTGCGAGAATACAAAGTGATTTGCAACAATGATCGGGAGAAGCGAAGAGGGCTGGAATCTGGAGAGCCTTGTTGTCACCCAAACTCCAGTAAACACTGCTCGTTGTTGCCAGTGGTAGATAATAATAATAATAATAATAATAATAATAATAATGATAATGATAAGGATGATAATAATAATGATAATAATAATGAGGATGATGATAATAATAAGCAACTAGATGGAAGATTTATAAGATTTACCAAAGAAGTGGCGCACATATGGACATGACTACGAAAATGGCATTTGAACAGATAAACCGAATGGCTACTGTATGCTGCAAACTAGCCCAAAAAGAATACAGCAACTGGTCGGGAAGACGGTTAATTGGGAACTCTGCAAACGAATGCAATTTGAACATCCAGACAACTATTAATTTTTTTTGTGGAAGTCGCTCTAGAGTCTAAACCATTTGATGTTAGGAGATAAAAAGAAATACATCAAGGCAAAAAAAAACTAGCCAACGATAAGTGTTAGATAGATAGATTTCGACCTAGAAAACAGCAATTCTTCACCCTTTGTCATAAACATCGCTCATGAAATGTGAGGACTAAAGGGCACAATAAGGGAAGCGAGAGTTACAAGGCTGCCGAAAATAAACGTAAAGTCCACTTTCTACCCTCCTAAATGCAATAATAAATCGGATACAGTATTAAAAAAATGAAAGATATAAAATCCTATGCGACATAGAAATACACACTGATAAACAAATACAAGCAAAAAAAAAATAGTGAACAGATAGAAAAAACATGCTAAAAGGCCCTTGTCTCCCAAGCTCCTATATTAAGATCTTAGAGCTGGATGGAGTCTCGTGTCTTACCCAAAACAGATTCTATTTACCTCATAGATGAGTCCCTGACAGATACTCCAAATCTGGGGCATAGTGGACCTGGGAGTTAAAGAAAGACAAGCTCTTCAGTATCCAGACATACCATCATGTAGAGTACCTGTCTCATATGATAACAGCGTGCCAGTACCACAACCACCAGCAAATGTAAGTTTACTTCTAATCATACTCTCCAAAAGTTTTACTTTTAATTAACTTAAAAATTAAGTATTTACAATGCATTCATTTTCCTACATATTTATGGAATACTAATGTTATTCAAGTCTTAAGTTGCTATATGTAGTTAGTTTTCTTTACAGACGGAAAATGCAATGGATATTTTATCTGAAAAGTCAGGAAGTCGCAACAGCCAAGAAATAGAGGAAGCTTTTGTACCAAGAACGACTTCGGAGCCTCACTTTCCAAATCAAAGTGACATAGATGATTTAATCAGGGATTTAGGTCTCACTAAGTCAGAAGCTGAACTTCTTACATCAAGGTTGAAGGAATGGAATCTAGTTGGGGAAGACTGCAGGGCATCTGTGTACCGAAAACGACATAATAGATTTTAAATTTACTATGCCATTAGTTATGATCTGTGTTATTGTAATGATGTTACTAATTTGTTTACTGATCTTGGACTCATGCATGGCCCTGAAATATGGCGACTGTTCATAGATAGCTCAACACGAAGTCTCAAAGCAGTATTGCTCCACAATGGAAATAAGTACCCATCTTTGCCTCTTGCACACTCCGTACACAAGAAAGTAAACTATGATAATGTCAAACAACTTCTTGATAAAATAAATTATGCTGAATTCAAGTAAGATGTTTGTGGTGATTTCAAGAGGCTTGCCTTCTTGCTTGGCTTGCTAGGGGATACACAAAGTACCTATGTTTCATTTGCTTATGGGACAGCAGAGATGATGATGATCATTACAAGAAAGTTCATCGACCTCCACGAGTGGAACTGCAGCCAGGAATGAAAAATGTTCTCAGGCAGCCGCTAGTAGATTCCAACAAAGTCTTATTACCCCCACTTCATATTAAACTAGGATTTGTAAAACAGTTTGTGAAGGCCTTAGATTTTGGAGGAGAAGCTTTTCAAAAAATTCGTCTCATGTTTCCAAAGCTATCATAGGCTAAGATCAAAGGTGGTATATTTGTTGGACCGCGAGTAAATGCAATGTTGAAGTCGGATGAACTGGAAAGAGCGATGGCAAAAGTTGAAAAAGATGCTTGGTGTGCATATCGTGATTTAGTTCGTGGATTCTTAGGAAATCACAAGGATCCTTATTACAAACAGCTGGTATCAAGGCTTATTGAGAACTTCAGGAAACTGGGTTGTCGTATGTTCTTAAAGGTTCATTTTTTGCATTCTGATCTAGATTCCTTCCCCGAAAACTTGCGTGATGTTAGTAACGAACATGGTGAGAGATTTCATCAGGACATCGCAAAAATGGAAAGAATATATCAAGGACGATGAGATACTGCTATATGGTCTCTTGTCAGAAAAGATGAAAGTGTGCACGTTAAAAAATCTCGATGGTCAAAGCACTTCTAATCATAAGAAAAGAGTCATCAAAGCATTTACATTGCAAAGTTGTATGAGTTGTTTTATTCTAACTAACATTGTATTTACTAAATACCATTCAATATATGAAAAAAGTACTAAATGCTGTGTAATTATCTTTACAACATACTGCTGTAGAGAAAGGTTGTTTATAAAACGCGAAAATATTAAATAAAAAAAATATCGATGTTATGTCAAAACGAATGTCATTTTTGAATTCAGTAGCAAAAAATACATATACAAATATTAAAAAATACATATACAAATATTAAAAAATACATATACAAATATTAAAAAAATACATATACAAATATTAAAAAATACATATACAAATATTAAAAAATACATATACAAATATTAAAAAATACATATGCAAATATTAAAAAATACAAATAAACAAAACGTGTTACATTGTGTAATGAATAATTCAGTAAATTATATCATAACACTTTTATTTAAATTTTCTTATTCAGAAGTAGTGTTCACGTTTCAAATCCTACAGTCAGATTTTAAATGAAGATCTTGTTTCTTGCTATTTACTTTTCTAATCGTCCTAAGAATTTTCGACATTAGAATTCAATTAATTTGCTTTTACTGTTTAAGAAATGGCTGATGCCAACACGTTTCTCTTTAACTTAAGAAATCCTTGTCATAAACCATCCTCGTAAGTAATCAAATTTTATCCATTCATCATTTTCAATCCTCTCGTAATATTCTTTATTATTAAACTGACAATCTATCCATTTCAGTAACCATTATCCTCGACTGGCGTTTAGCCTTGATAAGTGGTGACTCATTAGTAAAAAAATAGAAAAAATTTGTCTAAGTATGAAATGTCTAATATATTACGACATCATCTAATCTGCAATGATTTTATCCTTCTGTGCAGCACGGTTGGTTATGAGGGCAAATAATTCGTGTATGAATATAGTCATATAAAATAATAATATTATACACAAAGAATTATTTTAATTATCCCTCGATAGAAGTTTCAGTTTTAATATTGCTCGCATTGAATGATTAAAGACCATTTATTTTTTGAACTAATTGTTGATAGAATTGACCCCTGCCCACGCGGATGTTATGTTTCCGGTCGTGTTTGTTTGTTTGTTTGTGTACAGCTTAGCGTCTATATCGGTTGACCAATCGTCACCAAACTTGGTCAAAATATCACTCATGGCCTGACATTGAACTTAGTTCATTTTGGGATCTTTAAGTTCAATATTAAGGTCAAGATTACTTAAAAAAATTAAATTCACGCTTTCAATGATATCTTCGGTTCTGTTCATTGTAGGGATTTGCTACTTGATCCATATGATAGCCAATGAAGTCTAGCATTCTATCTGACCTTTATTTTTAACCTAGACGGTCATGGTCAAAATTTTGGCGGAATTTCAACTTCCGATTTTTCCAAATTTGATATATGCATCTGATGCCGTTTGATTACAGTAAACACCATGCACAATTCCAGTTTGATCAGATAAATAGATTTAAAGTTATCAGCGTTTCCATGGCATAACTTCTGGAATACTTCATACAATATGGAGAAGTATTTCTCCAGCTAAGACTTTAGCTCATCCTTAGGTTGTCTCGTGACTTATTTTCTTGTTTCCTAGGTATTTTATCTCTTTCTTAGGTCTACTATTTCTCTCATAGACTCGAACAACTCAGTCACTGGTTACAAAATCGAACAAACCACATCCACATTAATAGGGCGCGTTATAGAGCGAAGGATATTACTGAATGATTATTACTTCCCATAGAATTTAAATAATATGGTAAACGAGAATCGAAGAGAAAACCAAAACGAGAAAAATACAAATAAAAATGTTGTAAGTGGAAGTGGATACACGGAGACAAAAATAAGCATAGCATGATAATCGCCATTTGCAAACCTTGCGCGACCCTCCATTATTTCTCGAATTCTTCATTCCAACCCAACAACTATATTTATTTATATATTTATTTATTCCTTAAGGGGTACAGGGAAAGGGAGGTTTGCTAGAAAAACGGCATTCCTTCTTTCTGAAATTCTTTGTTTTTTTTTACTTTATCCCATCTCACTCCCTTCTTTTTTCCTTCGACAATTTATGCCTTTTCCACTTTGTCCCTACGCCATTTTCTGGTACCTTCGATTCTGTATTTTAAGGTTTCCAACCCCTACGTGATTATTATGACCGTGGGTGCTTGTCGCCTGAGGATCTGGCGTTGGACTAATTATGTGTTATGGCCGATCGAAGCGTTTTCTCGCAGGAGGGTTGAAAAATAGGACTTGTGAGAGAGGTGCTCTGTAGCTAGAAGCGAAGTACGACCGACGACATTCTCAACGACGGTCGAAATATGCACACGAATGTGCACTTATGATTCACACATACACAGATATTGAGAGACATAGAGACACACTAATGAACACTCACGCATATGGCAGGAACCGAAATATTAAACTTAAGTGTGACCGAACAGTGAAAATTATATTTTTAACTTAAGTGTGACCGAATAATGAAAATGATATTTTAAAACTTAAGTGTGACCAAACAATGAAAATGATATTTTAAACTTAAGTGTGACCGAATAATGAAAATGATATTTTAAAACTTCAGTGTGACCGAAAAATGGAAATGATATTTTTTAACTTAAGTGTGGCCGAACAGTGAAACTGATATTTTAAACTTAAGTGTGACCGAACAATGAACATTATATTGTAAACATAAGTGTGACCGAACAGTGAAACTGATATTTTTACCTTAAGTGTGACCGAACAATGAAACTGATATTTTAAACTTAAGTGTGACCGAACAATGAAAATTATATTGTAAACTTAAGTGTGACAGAACAGTGAAACTGATATTTTTACCTTAACTGTGACCGAACAGTGAAACTGATATTTTAAACTTAAGTGTGACCGAACAATGAAAATAATATTGTAAACTTAAGTGTGACAGAACAGTGAAACTGATATTTTTACCTTAACTGTGACCGAACAATGAAACTGATATTTTAAACTTAAGTGTGACCGAACAATGAAAATTATATTGTAAACTTAAGTGTGACAGAACAGTGAAACTGATATTTTTACCTTAACTGTGACCGAACAATGAAAATGATATTTTAAACTTAAGTGTGACCGAACAATGAAAATAATATTTTAAACTTAAGTGTGACCGAACAGTGAAAATTATATTGTAAACTTAAGTGTGACCGAACAGGGAGACTGATATTTTAAACTTAAGTGTGACCGAACAATGAAAATGACATTTTAAACTTAAGTGTGACCGAACAATGAAAATTATATTAAAAACTAAAGTGTGACCGAACAATGAAAATTATATTGTAAACTTAAGTGTCACCGAACAATGAAAATGATATTTTAAACTTAAGTATGACCGAACAATGAAAATGATATGTTAAACTTAAGTGTGACCGAACAATGAAAATTATATTGTAAACTTAAGTGTGACCGAACAGTGAAAATTATATTTTTAACTTAAGTGTGACCAAACAATGAAAATGATATTTTAAACTAAAGTGTGACCGAACAATGAAAATTATATTTTTAACTTAAGTGTGACCGAACAGTGAAACTGATATTTTTAACTTAAGTGTGACCGAACAGTGAAAATGATATTTTAAACTTAAGTGTGACCGAACAATGAAAATTATAATTTAAACTTAAGTGTGACCGAACAATGAAAATTATATTGTAAACTTAAGTGTGACCGAACAGTGAAACTGATATTTTTAACTTAAGAGTGACTGAACAGTGAAAATGATATTTTTAACTTAAGTGTGACCGAACAATGAAAATGAGATTTTAAACTTAAGTGTGACCGAACAATGAACATGATATGTTAAAATATAAACGTGAGCGAACGCTGAAAATTATGTTTCGACTTGAGTTACACAGACGTACCGACAGCCCCTGTTATAGAGAGACGTTGACACAAATAAGAAACACACATGCACAGACATACACATATCCATAAACATACGCACGCGTCGTGAATTATTACGACGATACACGGGACGGTGCTTGCAACAGAGGGGATTAGGAGGGTTACAGATCGGGTGGAGGAGGAGGAAGGGGGCGGTCTGTCTTCGGATGACTGTAAATGATGGTTGAAAAATGCGCTCCTTTTTCTGTACCTAGAAAAAATGCCCAAGGCACACGGTGCCAATTCCATGCAAATTCTTTGGAATCCAAAACAAACCCAACCCTCTCGCAAATAAGCAGCAAGAACGCCCCTCCTTTCGAACAAGGTAGTACCCCCCTCGCCGCTCCCCTCGAAAACCGGGCACTTTCTCACAAACGCCATTTAGAAATTAGAGTTCTTAATACTCTAATTTGCCAACTGCTTCATTTAATTCAAATTAAATTGTTTTATTTGAATTAAGTTCAATCTTCCCCCCGCTACACCCCGAGACGATAGATGTTAAACACAGAAGGATATCATCAAGATCCGTCCATTCAACACGCGCGATTAGTGATGAACATGCTCTTTCATCCTTTAAGCGTGGCAGACGAACGAACATACTGTTTCAAACTTAACGGGATACACCGGCATGCCTAAACTCTTATAAACTTAAGCATGAGAGACAGACTAAATTGTTTTTATTTGAAACAGATCATGACAGACCTACAGATAAACATAGCTTCTTTATAGAAATTCTTAGAGACATTTAAAATAATCATGGAATTAAAGTATAACTCATGAAGAAAGCGTGGGCATCTATAATAGACCCAACATGCACCAAACATTGATGTTTTATGTTATTTTTCTCTTTGCAAACACACTCATGTCATGCAAAGTCAAAAACATAAAACAACAATTCCCTCATCCCTCATCGTCCTTTCCACATCTCCCTCCCTCCCCCAAAACTTTTACCAAAAATGACCTGATTTACATAAAATAACCCGAAAAGGGTTGATATGCCGTTAAAATAAACAACCAACATCTATAATAACTAGCAGGACCATGTGGAAATTCCACAGTGCTTTCTACATCAATTTGTCTCATTTACTGTCAATAATAAACATTTTTTTGAAATAATAAATCTCTGTCAGTATCAATCCTATTTAAAAATGACTATTTATTTTTCCATTTTTAGTTAAATATCAACTAACACAACTATAGTTAGTAATACTATACTAGCGGGCCCCTTGGAAATTCCGCGGTGCTTTTTACATCGATCTGTATAATTTACTATTAATAATGATATATATATATTTTTAAATAATAAATATCTGTTAGTGTCAATCCTATTAAAAAAATGACTGTTTTTTTTCTCCGTAAACATAACTGTCATTTTTAGTTCAATATTCTTTAAATAAATAAAACGAATATGTTTTCTCTTTCTTTCAAATTGTAACAATTTAATTATTTTTAAAACAATAAATATTTTACTGTCTCTTCTTACCGAAACATAATTGTCAGCTAAATATTCTTCAAATGAATAAAACGAATGTCACGAATTGAAATGTATTTATTTAAAATTGTACATGAAGTGCATTAGCGGGTTAATATTATTATAATTATTTTTACTCACACGAAGTTATTACACAAGTCATCGTCGTTATTTAAAAAAAAATATTTTTCCTTGATCTGAGGTCAACATGACATTAGTATCGTATCGGCATATTTTTCAAAGACCAAAAAAAACAAACTGTTTTGGTCGCCCATGACTAAACTACCGGCATAATTTGCAAGTAGACATACCCAATTGGTTAGAAATTATTAAAATAAAGATAAAAAACATAACGCGTGAACAGCTATCTTCCAGGAATACAGACATAAATAGAAGCTGCAGAGAGTCCGATAAAAAAGGCATTTATAGGTTCTTTTTTGTTAGGATTTGAAACCGACGGTACAAATGTTGTTCTGATCTTCTGTAATACATACATTAATAAATATTACGCACTTATACACAAACACACACACACACATATATATATTAATTGATCAAATTACAATATGTTAATAAAATGAACATAACATTAATTTTTTCAAGAGTGCTCAATACCAAGTACAGCATTTATAAAAATATATAAACAAAATTATAGCCTTACGTCAATCAACCAACGTTTCGATGTTATGACATATTGTCAAATACTGAATAATTTTTTTTATTCAGTCTTTCACAAGATGTCATAGCATCGAAACATTGGTTGATTGACGTAAGGCTATAATGTTGTTTATATATATATATATATATATATATATATATATATATATATATATATATATATATATATATATATATATATATGGTTTGGTTTTAATTTCTATTCTTCTCTGCGGTGTTTCATTCTTCTCTGTAGGTTTTTATACATACATTTATTATCTTACTCCTTATTATTATTTCACATTTTTTTTCTAATCCTGATACATTTTTTCTCATTAGAATTATAGTTTCAAGTTATATCTTTTCTCTCAGTACATTTATATATTTTTTATTATCGACTTGTTTCGTCAAATTATTTTAAATTTTTCATTAACTTAAACTTACTCTAATTTTCTTTCTCTTTAAAAATTTTAAATAAAATGAAATAAATTTTAATTTTAATTTATAAATTTATTTATTCTTTTATTCATTCCTAATCTTACTCTCATAGGTTTATTCTTATTTAGTTTTAGTTTCATTCTTATACTCTATAATGTTATGTTATTATTATATTGTATTCTCTGTAGTATTCTCTATAAGTATTGGGTATCAGCCCCCTTTCTCCGTTTTTCTTCCCGATTTATCCTACATTGTGAATATTTGAAATATATAATTTGTGTACTTAATTTGCTGTATTTAATTTGCTGTATTTGCTGTGTCTAAAGTGCCTTAACTGTCATTGCCTTTATTGAGCTGACTGTTTGGTATTATATGTAGTGACATGATTGCACATTGTGTCTTCAATATTGTCTGAAGATCTGTTTCTATTGGATAAGACGGAAATCAAATGTTTTCCTGAAGGACTACCTTATAAGATCAAAGTGTAGTATCTGTTCCGATGGATACTGCACCCCATAGACTGGTATTGTCTTGGCCTTCGGGGCTTGATTTACGCCGGTCTATGGGTCTGTCCTGTGTAGTTCTAGGAGGTCCACCCTCCCAGGCTTCGCCTCCCCATTTTGGGGAGGAGTAAGTTTATTGCTTACTGCCTGAGGCGCCCCCACCAGGGCTGCCCAGGCAATTTTTTAAACCCCACTTTCCCGACCCGACCTTGGGTCACATATTACTTGTGGGAGTAAGATAAAAACTGGCCTTGTGCCTAACTCCTGGAGAGGAGTAAATCAATACTATATGTAATGTTGTGAAGGGCGCTGAAGAACAGATAGCTTGGAGTCTTAGACACCATAATGTAAAATAAAATAAAAGATTTCTAAATCGATCGTACGTCATATAATCGTTGGGTTTGAATTCTTGAAAAAATGTTCGATTTTGTTGTTCTCTCTCTCTCTCGCTCTCTCTCTCTCTCTCTCTCTCTCTCTATATATATATATATATATATATATATATATAATATATACATATATATATATATATATATATATATATATATATATATATATATATATATATATATATATATATATAGTAATTCAGGTAAAGTAAACATCCACAAGATAAACATCCGCATAATTTTAACCGCGCTTATAAAGAGTGCTCAATATCAAATAGAGTTTATGCATATATATTTATATGTAATGTATAGATGTAACAGATAGACACGAAATGAAGCAAATTTGTGTCTACCCGTTACAAGTCTGCCTTCTAATTTGATTTTATGTACGCATTAAACAATGCTTCAAGCAAACTACATCAATCTCACGCACACCCACACACACACACCCACACACACACACACACACACACACATATATATATATATATATATATATATCAATAACATTAAATATTAAAGTGATAAAAATCGTACATATTTCCAGGCAAATTTTATAATCTATCCAATTATTATATGAAAGCTCTGTTTAACATAACCTGTTAACCGTTGAGATTATTTTAATGCAGTATTGTATTGGATATATCCTTCTAGATACATAAGATCTGATTTGTATTATTTTATCTCTTCGAAATATCTTGAATCTATTTGGTTCTTTAGTATTAACTTTTATCTCTCTCTCTCTCTCTCTCTCTTTATATATATATATATATATATATATATATATATATATATATATATATATATATATATATATATGCTAATAATAATAAGCTAAATAATTCCCACTACATAAATCTATTCTATTGTAACCAAATGCATCCAAACTTTAAATTGGATGAAAAAGCTCTTAAAAATATAATACATCGCTATATATCCCCCACCAATTCTGATGATAAAATACGATTTATCATTTATTATATATATATATATATATTCATGCAATGCATTATTAAAAATTATTAAAAGTAACAGAAAAATTCTGTCTGTAAATACATTTTTATCTTTTCAATCTTTGTATTTATTTTTTTATTGTGTTAAAATAAAATAAAATGATAAAAGACTCGCATGTGTCACTAACCTTTCCGATTACTCTTAGAATCATCTTCAGGTGTTGATGGCTAAATGGACGAAAAAACTAGGGAAAGGAAACTATTTTAAAAATACATCCGAAAGACGTGAAAAAACGCCTTACATTGTTCCAAGAAAGGTGTTGACGATTAAATTTTTATAAATTTATTTATGTATTAATTAATTTTTAAAAAAGTAATGGCTGATTTATTTGTTGTAGTCGAATAATTATGGAGAGAAAAAAATGGGGAGGCAAGCAATAATTAATTTAATAAAAAATGTCCCTTTTTTCGAATTTGATTTCAGCGACGCTGGGGTTGCGTCACTGAAATAAACTAAACTATGCTAAGCATTTTTAAATGGTTTTACTAGTCTCATTGGCGATATTATTAATCGTAGGTTGTTGTTTATTTCATGTAGATGGCTTCAAGTATTTTTAATTTTTTAAAGATTGTCTCGGAATGTATTATTTTAGTGTTGTTTACTAAAGTTTGTCTTAAATCGGATGGAGGGCAGTTATGTTTTTGTAGATGTTTACAAATTGAACAACTAGAGTTTACGAGATACATGGCGAGACGGCTGTATAGGGTAGTTGTTGTAAAATCAATGTAACTATTATTATAATGGAAGTTACCGTCTCTGAAAATGCATTTAAACTTATAGACGACATTGGTTCTTCCTAGTGATTTTTGGTTGGGGAGGGGTTCTTTTTGACTACTAGATTTTGGGTTTTAAATTTTTTATAGTAAATAATTAGTTTAATTTTATTATTGTTTTTTGTTCGGGATATATTTCTGTGTATAATATTTTTAATAGCTTTTTTTTTCATAATCAGAAATTTGGCTGCAATTGGTCACAGTAGTATATATTGATATAGTTAGAATTGAGATTTTGTATATTATTATTATTTGTAGTAGTGTTTTTAAGTTTCGAATTATTGATTTTATTTGTTCATCAACGATGTAGTTGAAAAATTCATTGTTAATCAGTACTGGTTTTATTTTATTTTTGTTCGATGAATAGTGTATTTTGAGAAGTTGATCAATTTTGCAGTTTTGTTGATTTTTAATAATAACTATTTTGTAGCGATAAAGATACTCACTCTTTTAATTTAACAGAGTAGAATTTTATCCATTTTGTTTATAAGTAGAGGTGTTAAACGTATTATTAGAAATACCAATAAGTACGTCTAGGAATAGGATTTTATTATTAACGTTTAGTTCTATCGTAAATTTAAGGACAGAGTGTTTTTGGAAAAGGTATTGAAGTTTATGTATTAATTCATTGTTATTAGCTAGAATATGTATATTGTCGACATAGCGTACGTAGATAAAAGCTGTTGTAAGGTTAATATTGTGTTTTCCAGGTTGGAACTGTAGAATTTCTTAAAAATCGGGCCGAAAACTTAACCCATTGAAACATCGTCAATTTGCGTGTACACGTTTCCTTAAATTCATAAAAAGTTACTTCAGTGTTGCAAATTAATAGTAGCTTGTTTAGTATTATTTGATTTATTTTAAGTGGACGGAGAGATGGGTTATTGTATATATCATTGATGATTATGTCTATTGTTTCCTTTACGGGTACATTTGCGAATAGAGTTTTTACGTCTGAAGAGGCAATAATTTTATTATTGGGTTGTTTACTGTGTAAAATTTGTAATAGTTCTTGTGGTGACGTAACGCTATATTTGCTAGGAAGATACGGGTTGATGCATTCATTGAGGGTCTTAGTTTATGAGTAAATGGTAGTAGTGATTTGGGATATGATAGGTCGGACAACCATGAATGAAATGAATGAAAAATACTGTCTCAATACACACATAATATATATATATATATATATATATATATATATATATATATATATATATATATATATATATATATAGATAGATATATATAGCAAATACAACGTTAAGTCCACACAACAACTGTTACAAATCTTACACAGCAAAAAACCTGAGAATAAAACCATTGCCTCTCTAGACGTAGAAAGTCTATTTACTAACGTACCTGTAAAAGAAACAATAGATATAATCATAAATAATATATATAATAACTCATCTCTCCCTCCACTTAAAATAAATAAAACAATTCTTAAAAAGCTACTAACAATTTGCAACACTGAAGTACCTTTTTACGACCATATGGGAAACATATATACGCAAATTGACGGGGTATCCATGGGTTCGGTTCTCGGTCCGACTTTTAGTGAATTTTACATGTCCAACCTTGAAAACCTAACATTCAACACAATTGAAAAAGCTCCTATTTACGTTAGATTTGTTGACGATATACTAATTCTAGCCAATAACACTAAACAAATTAATAAACTTAAAGACCTATTTCAAAAAAATTCTGTCCTTAATTTCACTATAGAATTAAACACTAATAATAAAATCCCATTCCTAGATGTACTAATTGACACTTCTAACAATACTTTTAACACCTCTACCTATAAAAAACCAACTAGCAAAAACTCCAGCCTATTAAATTTCAAGAGTGAATGCCCCCACCGTTATAAAATAGCTATCATAAAAAATTTACTAAACCGAGCAAAATTGATTTCCTCCTCTAAAAAAACACTAGTCATCGAACTAAAAAATATAAAACAAGTATTAATTAACAATGAATTTCCCAACTACCTCGTCGACGAACTAATTAAATCAATGATAAAAAACCTTACAAACACTAATATAAATAATAATATAAAACATAACAACTCCAATTACATCAACATATATTACCGCAACCAAATGCAGCCAAATTTCAAACTAGAAGAAAAAGCTATAAAGAATATTTCACATCGATATATATCTCCAACAGATAAAGAAAACAAAATTAAATTCATTATTTATTATAAAAGATTCACAACGCAAAACCTTGTAGTAAAAAGCAACCCCTCTCCAACTCCCAAAACACTAGAAAGAACCAATGTAGTTTATAAATTTAAATGCCTTAGGAAGATGTACCTCCCAAAATAATAATAGCTACATTGGTTTTACAACAACTACTCTATCCCGCCGCCCCACTATGCACCTCGCAAACACTAGTTCAATATACAAACACCTACAAACGCACAACTGCCCTACATCTGAGTTGAGACATATATTAGTAATGAACACAAAAATAATACATTCCGAAACTAATTTAAAAAAATTAAAAATACTTGAAGCCGTATACATAAAAACGCAGCAACCTAAAATCAATAACATTACATACGAGACAAGTAAAACTATTTTAAAATGCTTAGCCTAATTTAGTGATATCAACCGGTGTCGCCTAATTCAATTAAAAAAATAGGGACATCTTATTAAAATTACTTATTGCCTATCTCCCCCATTTTCCTTCTCCATAATTATTAGACGAGACAAAATTAAATCAGCCACTATTTTAAATTAAAAATAATAATAATAATAATAAATAAAATTAATAAATAAACGAAGAACTGTTTCAATAGTCACATTTTAAAAACGAAGACGTCCGTATTTTACGCTAACGGTTTGCCGGCGTATTTTTTTTTTTTTTTAGGAAATTCCATTCTTTCACTCGCTTTGTATTCATTTTAGCCATTAAAGACCTGAAGATGATTCCGGAGAGAATCGAAAACGTTAGTCCAACACATGGATCCTTCATCAATTCATTCCATCTACACGTCAAAAAGATCATTCGACGAATGGAAAAAATAAAAAATGAATCACTAAACAGAAGATTTCTGTCGTCTTCAATCACACATGCCTTAATGAAAAAATGCTGCCTAAATACACACAATATATATATATATATATATATATATATATATATATATATATATATATATATATATATATTGGGTTTAAACACTTTAATACCCTTTTATTTATTAATTATTTTTATAAAGCTCAATCTGAAATGCAATCAAGCTCTTTTCTCACTTGATTCGGTTCTGCTCCGATTCAAAAAAAGTTGATTTGTAATTTTATTTACAAACACAACGTTCCAATCACAACGCTTCAAAAGCTACAACCTGAACTAGCTTCGATTGTCACAAAGCTGTGCACTTGTTGCTTAAAAGGGAAATGCTTCCCAACACCTTAGATAACTTCTTCAGTCTGCCCAGTATTTAACAAATACTGCAGCTCCGTATACTGCATCTTAGTAAAAAACCAATCAGTCCCTGTGCGTCATGGGTAAGTTACTTGAATCTGCGATGAATCCAAAAGTCAATCACCTCAGCAGAAACAACCTACACAGTGACCAGCAATATTGAATAGTCCTGCACGATCAACAGCTGATGTACTGAATGTAATATCACACAGGATCAGTGAATCTATTAATGGGGCCTTCGTTTCTAGAGCAAAAGCTTTTGACATATCAAAGTTTACTTTAAAGGTTTTCTAGCTATTGAATATCTGGAAATGTAATCTCAACCATCAAATCCGCAATCTCTGACTGGTTTATAAAAGCAGTCGTTGATGGCAAATAGCATAAACTCTGACCTGCCTCAAGGATCCATTCTAGATCCAAGTCTCTCCCTGATCTACATCAATGATTTACAAGATCACATTCGAAGATCATTCATCGACATTTATGCAGATAACACAACCATATATGGCAACACTGCGAAGATCATCAATGATCAAGATATTTCCGATCCTCTCTCTTCCACCCTGGAGCACGTGGCGCAATGAAGACAAATGTGGTTGATTACGTATACTACATCTACAACCAAGCTTATGTCTTTGAAGCACTAACGCTCGGATACCTACTTTGTTCCAATTGAAATGAATGGCTCTCTCTTTGAGGAAGCCACTTTCTTTGATATGTTTCTGGGACTGACCTTCACTCCAGATTTGAAATAGAAGACTTTCATCAAATCCGTTGCTAAGGTCGCTGGGAAAATGTCTGAGTTATTCTACCGCTGCAAAAGTATCTCACTCCTGACACAATCCTATACCTGTATCGACTCAAATCGATCATAAGATGGAGTTAGGTTGTCACATATGGGGAGATGCCGCATAGAGCATCATTTCTTGCCTTGACAGAGTACAAAACCGACTTCAAAATCCATCGCTGCGATGTCTTCTGTCTTCCCTACAGCATGTTCCTCATAAAAGAGACGTTGCTAGTCTTTCTCTGTTGTATCCTTGTGTTCATGGTCGGTCCCGGACTGAGCTTTATCTATTGTTCTCTCATGTAAAACCTTAACAAGAAAACTCGTTTAGCTACAACCACTGTCAATAATTTTTCTTTCCTAGAACTGTTCGTCTGTGATGCACAGTGGAATTTTATACACTGATGAAACTTTCTTCGTGGATATTTTATATTTAATGAAAATATATATTCTTGAAATAGGCAGAAACAATTGTTTGTAAATCAAGTGTTTTTTGAAGGAAATATGGAAATTTTCTCTGAATAAGTAAGTTTTACATGATGTTATATAAACATATACTTAACTTATATATAAAAAAGTGAGATCCTCTCAAATAAAATTCACTGGAATTGTATAATATACAAAAGCTTCACAAAAAACAATTTGGTCATTCATTTTTCGTGTCATGAACAACTAAATTTTATTTTCAATCATATTCATAACTTTTACTATTTGGTCTGAATTGGTATTTCAGTGTTTCCCGTTTATTAAGAGAAAGTTGGTGGAGATTTACCCATCATTACCATATAGTCCGAGTGCCACTAAGTAGATGGAGTTCGTTTATTTTGTAACACGCGTGAGTTTCCCTTAACCGATACATAAACCTATGGATGCGCCTTATAGTAATAATCTAATATACACGTAGTTTGATTGAAACATTGCGTATAATATGTATATAAAGGGGTATTAGAAGGCTACCAATAGAATATGTCGGTGTTGAGGATCACAAAAACAAGTTATTTGTTTACTTTTTAAACTTTTTTTAATAGTAAATTGTTAGGGATAACTAACGAAACGATTTATCTCCCTTGCATCATACGGTAAGGTTAAGAGTTATCGCCCTTGTCGATAGAGTTTTGCCGAGAGAGAAAAGAAAACATTGACCACGGATCAGACTGTCTTATTTCATCTCGCGTTACAGCGGCAATTAACTCATTATTTTATATTGGGTTCAGTTGTAATAAATTTGTTAAAAGTTTCTGCTGATATTTTATCCATTTTTCTTTACAAATATTATTGATTAAACCTAAATTACAAGGTTTACAAAAGTGGCGACGACGACGAGATAAACTTACAATTTTTTCAAAAGCAAAAAAAATTGATTGCACAATTAAGCTTGAACAACAGTTACGGTTAATGGAATTATTTTCAGAGAGATTTTCCGCACTCACATCGTCGATTACAGAAACAAATCTTAAGACATATACATATTTAATTTCACAAACAATAACGGAATTTCGTTATGACCCAATGGCAAATTCGACGTTCGAAACATGGTTTGCGCGTTTCGAGGACATTTTTCGAGTGGAATTCAAGGATCAAGCTGATGACTGGAAGGTAAGACTTCTGTTACGGAAGCTTGGAACGTCGGAACATGATCGGTATGTAAATTACATATTACCGAAACATTCTCGTGACTTAAATTTTTACATCACAGTCCAAACCCTTACTCAGACTTTCGGTGAGCATATTTCATTATTCAATATGCGGTTCAATTGTCTTAACATAACGAAATCTTCCTCGACCGATTTTTCAACGTATGCAGGCCTTGTAAACAAAGAATGTGAACGTTTTAAAATCTCCTCCATCACAGATGCTCAGTTCAAATGTTTGATTTTTGTGTGTGGTTATAAATCAGCAGAGAAAGCAGATATTCGCACGCGGATTTTGTCAAAAATAGAACAAAATCAAGACATAACATTGCAACAAGTTGCCGTGGAATGCCAGCGTCTAGTGAATCTAAAACATGATTCTACTATGGTACAACAAGCATCCATGGTAAACACAGTTCAAAAACAACGTCGGCCCACCTCACCGACTTCAAAATCAGTCCAGCCCCCAACAGCTTGTTGGAATTGTGACAACTGACATTTTGTGCGATACTGCACCTTCAAGACACACCGCTGTCGCAGCTGCAATCGACTCGAACATAAAGAGGGATTTTGCACCCCTCCAGGACGAAAACCAACCCATAATAGGCAAACCTCACATAACAAGCAACGACAGCAGCACAGTTTTTCAAAAACAAACAGTCTAATAGCAACTTTTCCCTCAAACCAAACATCAAAACGAAAATATGTTGCAGTACAATTGAATGGCCATCCTATTCAATTGCAAATCGGTACAGCATCAGATAAAACTTTTATATCACAAAAACTATGGAAAGCCATAGGTCAGCCTTCATTGACACCAACAAGTCAGGTAGGACAGAGTGCTTCTGGAGATTGTGTTCACATCACGGGTCAATTACCTGCTACCATCAAAATAAAAAAAAAACGGTGTCAGGTATCGTATACATAGCAAATTCATACCATAATTTGCTGGGACTTGATTTTATCGAGTTACTAGGTCTTCTCGACATTCCACTCAATCAGATATGTGAGGTGGTGTCCAGATCGTCACCTCAGAGCAGTAAAGACGACATCAACAAGAAGAAACAGCAACGGCGGCGGCGGAACACTCGACCAACCACAACCTTTCGGTTGGACCAACCTTTGGCTCCACTTCAACAGGAACTCCCACAATAATATCAACACCAATGATTACCACAGTGACTCCTAAAATCACCACAACATCAGGACCTACTTCAACAACATCAGTTCGATGTGAGTCTACTAAGGGTATGACTGATAAAACCTTCATATCTGATGACTACATTAATGGATCACCAAACACACCAAACCTTCCAGTAAGTGATGGCAGACCAGATGGACCTGGATGGATTGTACCAGCGTCGACTACATCTACTGACCCCAAACCTAGCATCACCGTTAAACTGACTGATGCCCCTCAAGGGGTAGAGCTGCTCAAGGTTGATGTGACCGGTAATGCTGAGAAAATCACAATTCTTGTACAACGTCCAGGATCAGAAGATTTTGTAGAATATCCTGATGGCACTAAAATCACTGGTCCATTCATCTCAACCACATTTGACAAAGTTATGGCAATCAAGGTTATTTTGGAAGAAAAGGCAGTTGATCAGAATCCAGACTACAAAGTATAGCTGGATATTGAAGCATGTTTCCATTTGCCAACATCTCCAATAACATCATCTACAGAGAAAATTACCACAGCAAGACCTCGACCAACCACCTCCTATATGAAGCAAGCATCAATTCACCATCGAGTCAATTACCCACCAGAGGTGTACCAGCCAGGACCCCACCTCAATTGGTATGGACCGCCACAGCCTCGACAACAGGCTCCCTACTTCTCTACACAGCATCTCCCGCCTGGAGGTCCAGCAGCAGCATTACAAGGTTCGGGTCCTCGCAATACAACAGTCCTAAGCAGAAATTGCGCACAATGTTGCGTGCTCGTCAGTCATCAACCCAGGGTTACATTCAGCATGACACACGTTCGGTCGCTACCGAACCATCCTCAATCCAACGGACAGGCTGAAAGATTGTAGACACATTCAAAATGGCACTACTAAAAGCAAGAGGGGAGGGAACAACAGAGGAGATACTACATGCTTTCCTCCCTTCTTATAGAATAACACCAAATGGAGCCGTGAAGAATGGTCTATCACCAGCAGAGGCACTTATGGGACGAACACTCTGTACCACACTGGACGCTTTACGTCCCCAGCCACAAAGGCAACAACCAAGCCCTAACCAACCAAAAGCATTTTCAGTTGGCACACCAGTGTTTGCTCCGAATTACAGACATGGCCGACCAAACTGGGTACCAGACATCATCCGCAAAATAAATGGGCAATTTCTGTATGATGTTCAAGTCGGAAATCAATTCTGGGCACGGCACAAAAACCAGTTGCGTCTCAGATACACTGTAGGAAACTTAGTGGACAACAGAACAACCATTTCGTTTGATTTGGTAATGGACACATTTGAACTGCCATCTTCACCACCTCTCATGCAGACAAATTCAGATGAGAATTATCAAAGACCTCCCAGGACTTGGCCAAAGCGCTGTCGCACTAGAGTCAAACACCTCCAAGTTGACCCCAGGTGCGCTCGATACAGTTAAAGACTAAAACGGGGAGATGCTAGAGATAACTAACGAAACGATTTATCTCCCTTGCATCATTCGGTAAGGTTAAGAGTTATCGCCCTTGTCGATAGTCTTGCTGAGAGAGAAAAGAAAACATTGACCACGGATCAGACTGTCTTATTTCTTCTCGCGTTACAGCGGCAATTAACTCATTATTTTATATTGAGTTCAGTTGTAATAAATTTGTTAAAAGTTTCTGCTGATATTTTATCCATTTTTCTTTACAAATATTATTGATTAAACCTAAATTACAAGGTTTACAAAATAAATCTTACTTGATTAGTCAAAACTTCTATGCAGAGATCTAATATGTGTGACGGTGTTCCATAATATATTTAGAGAAATACCTACTTATTAAATGGTAGGTGTTTCAAATCTTTTGCAATCAGTATGGACCGGTAATGTTCTTTTATATCTATATCACAGTAAATATCTATATAACCTTGAGTAAATGGATTACAATTAAATTTAAAAAAATATATTTAAGTTATGAAATGGTTATTGTCACATTTATTATATTATCTTATTTTATTATTTTCTGTGTTGGGGGTAACTGTGAGAATACATTCTATTAATTTTTTAAATATATTATTTATTTAATTTATTATTTTTTAAAATTTATTTTTGAAATGGAAAGTGTGTAATCGAAAATTATTTACTAAGTCTATTATTCTATTAAGATTATAATTATTATTTCATTTGAATTTGATTATTATTATTTATTGTTTTATTTGTTTACTAAATGACCGGTGATCTTGTTTTAATTTGTACCACGGCAAGTGTCAACGTGACCCGCAACAAATGAAACAAAGCAAAATTAGATTCTTTTAAATGATGAAATGACTCTAGTATCATTTATTTGTAACTGTTATATTTATCTTCTAACTTAGCAATATATCACATTTTTACATCAAAAGATATGAGTGACGAATTATTTTCTAATAATTACTTAGCTAAAAGCAAATAGCGGTTATTGCACAGTTGTCATTCTTCAATTAGTAAAAAAAGTCCAATTTAAATACAAGGAACACATAAGAACGTTTTCGAATTTTTGAAATGATGATTGATAATTTGTATTATTTGTATTATTTAGACTTCTATTCTAATCTTGAATGTTATTCTCACAACGTTTGTAACTTTTTCAGGTGCATCTTGTCGAACTCGAAAATCTTTATGTCGATCTCGGGAATCTATACAGAATTTCGAACTGAACCCTTTATTTAATCCACGAGGGTAGATTGGTCTAGTTTCTTCGAACATGACCGAGTAGAAGTTATAAGTAATTTTTATTTTGTATTCTTAGATCGTATTGCTTGTAGTGGGGATTGAACTTTCAACCGCCATTTTCCAGTATTTACTCTGGGTTATTCATACCAGTCGAGGATACGTTCTCAACAATTAGTTAGACAGTCGCTTTGTTACTGCCGGGCTAATGTATGGTTCTGCTGAGCCAAAGCAGGTCTACCTTCCAAGGCTTTACCTTAATTTGGAAAAGAGGTTAGTTCATTTATAATCGCCTGAGGTGCCCTTACAGTTAAATGTCGACGTTTTTCGGCATTTGAAATATTTGCTTTATTTTCTTGTTTGTCTTTTATTTTTTGTTTCTTTCCCTTTCATTCTTTCTCTCTTTTTGCTTTTCTTACTTGCCCACATCGCAATATAGTTATTCTATTCATTGCCAGTACTTCTCCCATTCCCTTTCCGTTGTATTACGTTTTTTCTGCATTTTAATCTTTGTTAGTTCTTTTGCTGTTTTTATTTCTCTGTATTTTATATACCTGCTTTATTTTCTTTTTCCTTTCAGTTCTGCTTCTTTTTTTCTTATTTGTTCCATATCTCGTTTTGTCTTCTCTTTCTTTTTTTGTCCTTTCTTTCTTGCCTATATCGCAATATATTTTTTCTTTTCATTCCCTATACTCACGTCATCCGTCCTTCCTATAATCAATCTTTTACCATTCTTTTGCTTCTAATTCTATAAGCATCCGCTTTTTTAACGTTTCGTTTTTCCTTGAATATTTTTTTCATTATTATTCCAGCCTACGCTAATTTATTTATTCACAAATCTTTACCTTTTTACATATTTTCTCCTTGTTTTTTTCTCTCTCTCTCTCCCTTTTGCCTATTTGTCGTTTTAGTTATTTCTTTAGTCTCATCATGATTGATCGATTAATCTACTGGGTGACTGATGGCTTGATTAATGGTTCGATTATATTGCTGTCTTCCATTCCGTCTATCTACGCGTGAGGCCAGCCTCACTGACAAACGCGAAATCGGATTCTCATTGCCATTAAAAAAAAAGATTAATATATATATATATATATATATATATATATATATATATATATATATATAATTCTTTTTATCTCCGTATGTTATTCTTCATTCTTTTACTCTCACGCAACCTCCAAGACATGTCTAAGATATACACGTGTTAACCCACTAACGCCCTTAATCGGCCTGGGTTCAAACCAACATCAAAAACTTGGATTTTCAATGCTGATTTGATAAGAAAGTATGTTTTTTCCGTGGTAGACGTTTTTGTATAATCATATTTCTAAAATCCTGATTCCCGCATATTATTTAAATAAATCAATACATATGTATAAATGCAACGACGATGGTAAACCTAAACCGTAAACGTAATCCTAGACCGTATGATACTCAAAAGTACTAAATATGGAAACCATAGAGCCACAATTTGAATATATTAAAACATGACAAACATGTTAAACATTTAACGACATTCGCGTTAATTGAAACTGCACTGTTGTGTTTAATGATAAGTTATGACTTCATTATTGTATATATAAATATATATATATATATATATATATATATATATATATATATATATATATATATATATATATATATATATATATATATATACTAGTAGAAGTCTGTCTCAGGACGGGTTTAAGCAAGAAATATAGCGTTAGTTTAAAACTTTAATGTCTATTCTTTATTTTGTGGGTATGGTACGGTGTAAGTGTCCCAATTAATTATAAAGTAAAAATAATGACTCACGTTATATACCCTGTTGTCTAGAGTACATATTCCAAAATTCATAATGAAAGTTCCACTTTACTTTCCTAACCTGTTTCTAATAGACTTTATTTAATTTAATGTCTATTCTATCTCCGTATATCCTCTGTCACAGGAGGATTAACCAACCACTAATGGTAAGGACACCCCTATCTTATTTTCATTTTTTAGCTACTGTCCCATTTCAGTAATCCCCCATTCCCTGTATTAATAATTTATCAATTAGCCCCATCTAATATTTAAGACTTTATTCAATTTATATCTACTCTATTTCAATATATCCTCTGTTATACGAGCAGTAACCAATCCCTAACGGTGATGAACCCCTTATTTTATTTTATTTCTATTGTCCTATTAAAATAAGCCATTTTCTTTATTAAATAATTAATCAATTAACCTCCACATCTAGATAAAAAAATAACATTAAATAAAATATTAGAATTAAAATTAATTTAAATTTTATTTACTACCCAACTTGCCTTTATGGATGTTAGGCGATTTAATCTTTAGAATTAATTTCAAGCATCTGTTCCACTCTTACATGATATTAAATTTATTTTGGATTAAAAATTTGAAATTAAAGATTTGAAATCTGATATTTTAAGATTTAAACTAAGTCCCTCTACGAGTTATTGCCTTGCACCTTTCATTGTTTTACGGTTAAAATTAATAACACATTTTTAAAAATTAGTTTGGATGAAATTAGATATAGGCTTTAAATGTCTTTTAATAGGTAACATAATTCATTAATTCTACAATTAGATTTAAGAATACCTACAACCAATAGTCTTATTTGAATATACGATAATAAAAAAAATTGATAAAAAATATTTTATAAAAATAAATTAAATTAAATTATTACAATAGTAAATTGTGGGCATCTTTACTTTCCTAACCTGTTCAAGTGATAATTTACTCACTATATAATATCCAGTTAATTAATTTAATATTACCCCCTTATTTTGAACACCAGATCTATGTGTAAGATAGAATCTTAAAATTTATAGATTTATTATTTTCTGTGGCACTTCCCATCTCCATCTGCGAGACTAATCCTTTTTTTCAATTCTACTTTCCGGCATCCCTATGCTGGATTTCCGGCAGTCAAACTTTTCTTTTGTGTCTATTTTTGACACGAAGGGGGAATTTCTCGCAATATCAAATGATTTCCAATCATCCGGACAGTATTCACAGGTAATATAATACTTTCTGTTTATTATGTAAGATTGAAAAGAAAAGTAAATAGATAATTGTACAATCTCACATTCGATTGTTTATTTTTGTTCTTTCCAGCATCTTATCAATCCGGCTCTCTACATTACCTTCACCCTTCTTAATATCATTATATATATATATATATATATATATATATATATATATATATATATATATATATATATATGTGTGTGTGTGTGTGTGTGTATATATATATATAATGAGATGCCAGGAAAAACAAATTAAATACAGGATTGCATCATCAAAAACGAAAGCTTAACCGGTTTTGTTTGGATCACCTTTTCTGAAGACGTTCGTTGATCAGAACGAAACCGGTAAAACTCTCGCTTTTGATGATTGAGTCCTGTGTTATATATATATATATATATATATATATTTATATATAGTTGCAGTTAAATTATGCTTGATAATTCAATTTTTCTTATTTAAATAGCTTACAGAGTACTAAATTAGAGAATCATAGTATCAATTTTCTAACTAAAAGCCTAATTATCCTAACAGATAGGAGCTTAAATATTTATTGACATATTTCAAATAGTTATTCTCCGCACAAAATTTCAGAATACGAAACCATTTTAATCTTCAAGATTTACACGTGTTTCAGAGATCAAGGTCATGTTATTATTGAATAAAAAATAATCCATTGCTTCAACGTACATTTTCACAGATGATTTCAGCCAAAACCTGTTTACTTTTATATAGATATTTGCTTCATCGAAATGAAAAAACAAATAAATAGAATGATCGCGTCTTTTCACCATCCATAGGGGCGCACTAGCCATCAGTTATTAGCTGTATCAATTATCCTGTCATATATCCTTTTGACGTATGTATGTATTTACTTATGACTTGTCTATTGTATCGCTACATATATCCTCTAAACATCCTTTCTATCTGGCGTGATAATCATTCATCTAAAAATTAACTATTCGATCCTTGGCTTATAGGGTTCAACATTCTTGGTCTGTCGAAAACATCAGATATTCAAACCAGCGTAGTATCGCATGAATCCATTACATTGACGACAGACTACTGTTCTGTAACGGTGTTGGTACAGTTTTCGCTTTGATAAATTCTATACATGATATGAGCACACTGTCTTAAAAAATATTTTTTTCTTTTAACTTAGTTCACCCCAAACAAGGTAAGTTACCATTGTAGACGTAAGGGGCTACTGCGGATTAGGGCGGAAGTTTTAGGGGTCATCCTAGATTGGGATCTGTGCAGCGATATGTTGGTTCACATTAGTTTTAGATTTCTTTATGTCGGTACTATCGGGGAAACTGGAGTTCCAAAGATCGACAGCTTGAGGAAAGAAGCTATTGAAGTAGAATGCTCTCCGGCATCTGGGTACCTCCACAGTGAATGGATAGGCTTTAGCTGATTGTCAGGTTGGTCGAGTGTATTTAAGTCGAGACGGCACTAGAGCAGCAACTTCATCAGAGCACATTCCATTGAAGTACTTGTAAAATAAGCACAAGGATGCAACCTTGCAGCGATGGGACAGGGCTGGAGCTTGTTGAATAGTGAGGGACCTATTAGATTAGCGACTCTTTTTTGGACTTTGTCTAAGAGAGAGAGACTAGTGGATGGTGCACCAGCCCAGATGTTACAACAATACTCCATGCATGGGCGGATGGTGGCTTTGTAGAGATATAGGATACTGTCAGGTGTGAGAATTTTTCTAGCTCGGTAGAGGAACTCCACTTTCTTTGCAGCCGCCTTGGCAGTGTCTTCTAGGTATTTGTTCTAATTCATGCTACCTGTAAATGTTAGGCCGAGGAGTTTGAACGTAGGTTTTATTTGTCATGGCAATCAGTAGTTGAAGATGTAATTTGACTTTTTGTAAGTATATAGACCTTAAAAGTTTCTAATTAGACAAACTTTAATTTAATTTTCCTTTATGTTGTTATGATACTATTTCTCATGTTTAACTGGAATAGAAAACGCCCCAAAACTTTTGACGAGTTCAATATAATGTCTGACACGGCAAAGTGATGACTGGCCTAATTATACATGCATGTTTGATGTAATGTTTGCAGACACCTCAAATTATCTCTCGTCATGTTAATGCCACGTTTAAACAAACAAACTACAAACGTAACTCATTACTTCTGAATTAAAGACAGTTTCATTTCTTTAGCAGATAATGCAAACACTGCATATTTTGTCAAATTGAAATGTTATCTCTCTATATGTAAAGTTCGGTATGTGTATATGTTTAAGCATCTCTCTATATTAAATTAGGTATGTGTATATGTTTCTATATTTTTATGTATAGAATTTATTCCTAAACTACTTAACCGATTATTATGAATTTTAGAAACAAAGTAAGGGCGGGTAACGGGGGCTATATTTAGTTTAATTTTAGTTTATGCGAAGGTGAGAGTATTGAAACATTTTGTAAAATTCAGATACCTATCGTTTTTGTGAAATTTACACAAGACATTAGAAATATGTTAATAAATATTTGGTCAAATTTTAATTCCTTTGAAAATTCACATATTTCAGATATTCATTAAATTTGATCCATAGTAACGTAACTTTGTATGAATCAGAATGGTACAACTTCGTTGCCCGGTTTGATTCTTTTGTCGGCATTCTTACAGAAGGGGTCACGTAATTGTTGCAAACAGTGAAAGTGGTATTATGGAATCGACTGGATTCGAACTTGGCACACCCAGGTCGTCAGTCTATGTCACTTAACCACCGCCACCTTCTATACATAGTGACTGAATTTCAATTTCTTCTTAAGACCCCTTAAGCCTTAAATTTTAGACATTTTCTAGAATCAAAATAATGTACTGGATTTGACCCTCCCCCAATTTTTTTTAACCCTAAACTGTCACTGGTTTTTATTTCACTCTCTCTATATATTAAGTTTTAGTCGTAGTTCATGAATTTTACTTCCACGTATTTACTCTGATGAGTGTGGACGAAAGCCGGATTAGTAAATTTATGTAATTATACCTTTGTTCTCTCGTGTTGAAGACTTTTCAATTTCATCCCCTCAGAAAAATGTCAAAAACGTCTATATTCCTTGCCTTAATAAACTTTTGTACCACTAAAAATGTAACATATATATATATATATATATATATATATATATATAATGTTGGCCTATCACTTGCGAAGATGACCGTGCTCATGTAGTTGTTTTGTGGGTCCGAAGATGGTTCGTCAGTCCAATCCAAGCTCTGAAGTATCTCCCACATGTAAACAAACCTGTGACGTAATTCTGTCGCCGAGTTACTGACTTATATTTTCTCGAATAACAAGTTTCCTCTTGCGCTCCCCGATGCGTGCAAATTCAACAATCGTGACCCCTTTTTAGCTTGCAGTACGCCTGGAACATCTGTTCTCATCTAGGTTTTCCCACGAGTCAGAACACAGGCCGACCTGTTTGAGGCACCCATGCAAGCTGTCCTTGAACCATTTCCGCTGTCCTCCAACGGTTCTTTTGCCTTTGGCCAGCTCACCGTAAAGGAGCACTTTTGGGAGTCTTGAATCTGACATGCGGCATTTATGACCCGCTTATAATATATATATATATATATATATATATATATATATATATATATATATATATATATATATATATATATATAAACGTGAGCAAGCTACGCGCTAATAACTTATTAACCAGACAAACATGAAAGATTATTTTGATTTCGTAAAAGCTGAAATGATAACAAATAAAGTGAGTGTTCATTCAGTAACTCTTTTTATAAAATGATAGTTTTACAAGACATGTTCTAAATGTGCGTCTCGGCGCACATCAGTGCATATGCAACACAACTTGATAAACAAACACCATTAAGTAGAAAGAAACAATAAATAACAAAGGTCTTCTTTCTCACAGAAGATAAGTTGCTAGTCGTTAACCACTCTATCGTTATTTTCGTGGTAGGTGCTCGACTGATCTCCAATCTATGGTTACCTCTAAAACATTCACAACAAAACATCCTCTATCTACAACCACTGTTCATAATCTTTTTCCCCTCTGTGTACCTAAAACTAAACGAAACTTACATAAGCAAATTTCATTTCCACGAATTACATGTTTGTGGAACACAATACCACGGGGATACTTCCCAACTGATTACAGCATGGTCGCTTTCAAGTCCAATGTTAACAAATTCTTATTCAGCTGTCCTCTTAAATGATTAAATTCTGCCCAGTTTCAACAACCGTTACCAATCATCACGGTTTTGCCTCACGATCCAGCTGATCAACTTATTAACCTTTATCCTCGAGTGGCGTTTTGGGCTTTGATAAGCGATGGGCCATTAGTAGATAAAAAATAAAAATCAATAAAACAACAGAGAAAACATCCTTGACCATTCGTACTCTAAAATTGTAGGATAAACAGCGAGACAATTTCATCCGTCTGTTTTTCGGCAAATAAACGCGTTTCATACGGCTATGAACGTTGACGCACCGGTGGTTCCCGTATGATTACTGAAGTTAAACGACACTCAGCCTGGCCCGTACTAAACGAATGACCACTTGAGAAAATCCGGTGCAGTATGTTTGGCCTGAAGAGGAATGGACGTCATCAGGCTTCGCCATCTCAAGACGGCGCATGATGGACATCCCCCATGCAGCGCTCCTAAGAAGCCTCAGGAAAAGATGGAGCTACAGAACTTCTGTCGCAAACGCGTTTTAGCTTATTTAATGCTAAACAAACAATACCTATTGTAGATATTAATTTTAAGCGATTGTTTTTACACATAGGTGTAGGGGAAATTTCGGAAAAATACCTTAACCAATGCTATTGGTTCGCAAATAAAGATAATAGATGATATAAGATTTAATAATGGCTTAGCCGTTTCAATAGGCCAAACAAGCCCCGCCCCCAAAGGGGTAAGATTGGTCAGTACTTAGATAAGCGACCATTTCTATATACAAAGTGCTGTAAACAAAACATTCCAAACAGCTGTATAAATGGGTACCACTTTTGCCGTGAAGTATAACTTGCGACAGACTAGCGTTTTATCACGACGATTGTCCAGGCTATTCGGTTCAGAAATAATCTTTTTTCTTTTGGGTAAGAGCAAAGTGTAGTATCTGTTCTGATACTACACTTTATCTTTTCTATCCTCGATCAGTTTAGGAAAAATATTTTTAGACAGAGGCATCGTGGGGAAACAACTAAATAAAAAACTAAGAGACTACTACTACTACTACTACTACTACTACTACATTAAACTATTCTTTAAATACGATTAATTGAACACAAGTTTATATTTTACTCATAGCTCGAGTTAATGAATCTTTATACAGATGACATTTGGTTTTTCTAACCATCCAAGCCGTAGCGAGAATGTTGACGTGGGTTTCACGGTGGATCTGTTTCCGATCGGGATCTGGGCGTCTACTTTAAACATCAGCTTAAAGTGAAGATCAGATGCGATTGGAGGAGATTACATCGCACGGAGTTCAATAGGAGGTGGGTGAGCGACAGTAGTTTGTGCATCAGTCGCGGAGCTGGGTACGAGTTCGTGCTTTCTGCATATGACATGGCACACACTGTCCTGGGTTCTGCAGAACAGTTATCTCAAATTTAAAAACACCCTTAGCTAGTATAGTAAATGAGTCCTGACCCTGTTTTGTTTGTGGTACAAGAGATCTTCCAAAGATGCCCACTCTTCACATTTATTTTTCCGCCGGTCACCCCGAAACTGTTGTATTATATTTTGGATGGCACGATCCAGCCCAACATTTCACCCCGATTTGTTTTATTTTTGAAATCTAACTTAGCCCCATTCTCATATAGAGACCTACCTCCTTTTTTCGGAGCACTCGAAAAACAGTTGGTGGCATAACACTTAGGAGAAGGTTGAGAGGTCCCTACTAACCTACATTTTTCTAAATGTTGTCTGACTTCCCTCGATTAATATTTTGTAAATAAAATCCTTTTAAAACAAATTTGGGATCATCTAAGTAAGACCAATCCACAGAGTAAATGTGGTATTTTAGTGAGAGTGTCTAGCGTAGAGTAAACCAAAACGTTTTTAAACAAAATTAGATGACCATCGACCTCTTATTCTCTCTCAAAACGATTCGGGTTTCATGCCTAAGGCAAAAAATGAACTTTATGATTATTGTTCTTTATTTAAAAATAAAGACCTAGTTGTGAATGTATATTTTTGCTTAAATAAAATAACGCCGGAATTACGTTCTATATGTTAAACGAACCTCTTTGTGTAGGACTTGCTTTTGTAAGTGCGCTTCATTACTAGTCTCATTTTCTTTGTGGTCCATTGCTTCCTATACGTGGTCTTTAGGTTGTGATAATCATCTTACTTTACATGCATTTGCTCTGTTGTATTCTGTGACGTGAAATAAGAAGAATTAGCACCGGGTCCTCCACGTTAGTTATCAAAGAAACCCCTGCCGATTGTGACGTTGAGATCTTTCTCTCGGCTCCACAACATTTATATTTAGGGTGTCATTTTTCATGGTTTTGTATGCAGTAATAAGAATCTCAAGTTTATTTTCACAGGGGTAGAGTTTATCTATCCGATACGTAAGAACTAACAGTGCGCTATCACAGACATTAGATGTTTACAACGAAGAATGCTGATCAGTATTATTTAATAGAAATCGCTCTAGACAAGGCATGAATTCACTTGATATAAAAAGCTAAAAAAGACTACGTGAAGGTCAAAAACTAGCCAACGATAAGTGTTAGATGGATATTTTCTATTCTGACCCCAAAACAGCAATTCTTCTCCCTTTGTCAGAAATACCGCTCATGGAATGTAAGGACTAACGGACAAAATAAAATATGTTTCAATTGCGATTGCACGGAAATCAAGAATTTTCAGACCTATATACACATATAGAACATAATTCAGAGGATATGTCATCAACTTTCCAAACACCATGTATAACTTTTATCAATGTTATTAGTGCGTAACTGATCACAATAGCTCCCAAATGATTCGAACTCGACATAGCTGATTCGATAAGTCGCAATGGTATCCATTGGAACAATCACGCCACACACTAATAAGGGAAGAAGGCAGTAATATATTCCCCTTCAACATTTGAGTGGCCTTAAAATACTTGTTTGGGAATGAAGTCATTCGCATATTCTTTGTCTGTTGCTGGTTAGCGGGACCGTCACATCCTACAATATACTGTTAAACTGACAGGCGAACACGCAAGAAAAAATTATATATATATATATATATATATATATATATATATATATATATATATATATATATATATATATACATATATATAAAGACAGAATAAAAAATAAAAAATACTAAAAGCATTAACAGAATAAAACATGGCGACGATGATTAGATAGCGTGACAAGAAACAAAACTTTCTACTCTGATTTACCTGTTCCACGTTCTATCACACGAACGCCCCATCTCTATCTCTCTGACGGACGAGTGTCTTTGAAGGACTTGTTAATCATGCTGAGCCGTATTCCCTTTTTGTTGGCAACTCTAGTCTCTCATTTCAATTTGGTTTCACTTCTTATATATATATATATATATATATTTAGTATATCAATGTAGTTTGTGACTGTATCTGCGTGTTTCTTGCCTCAACATTCGGGGGTGTTTTTATTCTAGTATTGTCGTTATTGTGTGCACATTGTTGCTTCGTGTCGTTGTTCCGATTTTTTGATTTGCCACAACTTGCTTTTATTTTTGGATTTATTCTTTCCCTACTTCCAGTCAAAAACTGTTTTTATTTTATATTTGATTTTATCTTATTTTATCCCCTCCTGTTATTCTCCGTCCATTCCGCTATTATTTCCATCTGCTTGTATCCACAAGTTATTTACAAATTCGTTTTGTTTCTTTATTTCTTCGTTTCGTTTCTTTAATTCTATTTGTTATTTTTCTCGTATTCCGACGTCACAACTTATTTCATACATGTCGATATTCAATAAGCATAGTATGATAAAAGGCAAACCCCTTTTTTACGGCATATCAACCCTTTTCGATTTGTATTATTTGGATTATTCGGACCACTTTTCTCATCTTGGATGCTATTCTCAAAATGTTTCGGCCGATGTAACGGAAATTCATTAGGTGCGTCTTTTCGAACTCGGAAATCTTTATGTTGAACTCGGGAATCTACGAAATTTCGAACGGAACCATTTTTTTTAATCCACGGGTGTAGCTTGCTCTCGTTTTGTCAGCCATGACCATGTAGAAGTCTCAAGTAATTCGTAAGTGTATTCTTAGTATCGACTGTACTGAAGATTGAACGTTCAACCTCCGAAAGACTGTCACTTAGAACTGATTAGTACTTATCACCTTTCTCCGTTGCGCTACGGGTCCTTACGAGAGCAGTACAAATTATCAATCCTTATCTAAAAAAATACGAAATATAGCCCTTTTCGAGTTATTTAATACCGAATCTAGCCACTTTGATGACAGATGTTCAAATATTTAATAGATTCTATTTAGTATCCATATGGTCTGTGTGACCATATGGATGAACACTAACCGGATTCAAAGCGCCCGAGATATCTCGCATGTCGAACGGTCATTTGAAAGCAGGAAAATGTGCATACTTAGAGTTGTATTGTTTTTAAATGTTAGCAATTTGCATGCGTTTTAAGAGACGAGATATGAAGATGGTTAAGCATATGTAAAAACGAGATTGCTGTGAACAGACGTGAAAGAGATTCATGCATTTGGGATGCGTTTTCTGAGTTTTATTAGTGTTTATCCGATGTTTTCTTAAGACTTTCTTCTAGGTTTTTGACCGTCGTGCAACAAAGTATTTTCTCGTTTCTTACAATTTATAGATTTGTAAATAAATTGTCTGCAATTGGTACATTTTACTCCACACATAGATGGGACCCTGGCAGACACTATCAACCCGGGGCAGAGTAGACCTGGAAGCAATGACAACAAAGGGGTCATTCCACACTCATACAAAATATACTATTATCTCTTCAAACTGGGATTAAGGTGTATAATCTGTTTTGTCCTCAGTCTGTGAAGCATATATTCTTCTATACCAAACCAATTTTAATTATTTTCTGAATCCAGAGTCCTCCTTTTCGTGTAGCCGGATTTTTTCACATTAAAAACCAACATTGTATCTAACGCTAGCCTCGTGTGGAGGGGGGTAAGTACACATAGGCTCCACACTCTTTAAAGTTCCCAAAACGGGTCCTCGTTACCGGATGTACACTTGTCGGTTGGGGTAGAGAGGTCGAGTGGGAAATAGTTTATGCAGAAAATAAAGAAAGGCCTGAGGAATACGGGTTTCGTGGTGGGTAGCATAAGAGCGAACACCTTACTAAAAACTGTGCGAGAGCAGTTTATTGTCGTGCCCAGAAAAAATTATATTTAATCCATAGATAGGACCATGAAAGATACTACCCCATCTTTTGTAATAATGCATGTGACTGACGGCTGACTTGTTACGCGGTAAATATTATATCTCAATAGGCCACCAAAAATTTAAGTTTCAACTTACAAAGTAATTACCTCTGAGAAAAAGAATCCCAAATGCTGAAAAAGCGGCCCATTTAAGATTCCGTGAAATGTATGTCCACTTAATTTCATGGATGTCGCGGGCCAACGGTTTTTAATGTCCTGAAATTAACAAGACATAAAATGCAAGTTACTTGTTGCAAACTCTGAGTAGTTATTTTATTTGGAAGAAATCCCGTCATCTCATGAGTAAGACAACATTGTTGAGACTCCTGCAACTCTGAAAATCGTACGAAAACCACAACTGGACGATCACGATCTTAAAGTTACACAACCAAAAGTTCACACTACCACTCCGGGTCAAAGTAGATATAGGAGTTTATAGGTAAAGGAGTTATCTACTCCTGTGTTGAGATAGTAAACGAGAGTAATCTGCCCATCGAACAGGAAGCATCATGAGTTATCTGCCCATGGTACAGAAAGTACCATGAGTTATCTACCCTTTATTAGTATATAAGGCACTGTGGGGGCAGCCATTTGCAGTTCTGTAGTGAACAGTAACATACGTTGAAAGGGACATTTTTCATAATTTATAGAGAGTTATGATAAATAATAATTGTTAGCAAAGGCGGCACCATCCTTGAACAAAGCTTTCTCATTGACAAAGTGTATGCATATTAGTGAACACACTGCCTTCAGAATAATGTATGTTTGTACAACCGTGTTTAGAGTCAGCATCCCCCTTAACTTTTGGTTTAACTGGAGCAGAGTCCGAACAACATTTATCAATCCAATGCTTTGCTTGGGCTGTATTTTTTCCTAGCAGAGAGCAATTGTTTATTAACACACACATTCAGATTTTTCTATTAAAAAAAAATTGCAACAGTAGCCTTACTTAAATAACTGTAATTTGTAAACTAATAATCCGATTGACTCAAATGTTTACACATGCCATTTTAAGGGGAGCACTTTATAAAAATCATATCGTTTTTTTTTATTAATTGCGTTCTATCAGGCCTGGAACTTATTGAGTACTATGTTATGAAGATTAAGGTAGCGTCTTACTCACTAAATCTGACAAATTGAATTTGGAAACATAACGTAAAACTTCGATCCTGGTTACTTTGTGTTTGTATTCATATATATATATATATATATATATATATATATATATATATATATATATATATAGATGCGTAAAATAATAATAAGCTTCTAACGATAGGATTTACCGTGAATATGCAGTAACGTTTTAAGATTAACCACTTTTAATTATGTACAACTAACTGTACCTACCCGGAGTAACGCAGGAATCATTTTACTTTTACTGTTGTTTTTCTCTTTTGTCTTTAAATACAAAATATAAAACTGCCGTACGTTATATATAGTATTATAAATTATAACAAAGTTACGTGACAAAAAGAGGATGACACACAGCAAAGAGAACAAAAAACACTATTCTCTAATTTATGATTTTTCCCCGCCATTTATGTGACTGTATTTATTTTAAAAAGTTACAAAATTCTGATCACTTTGTTTCCTTCTCCCCTTACCCCTTCTCCTTCACCTTTCTGCTCCATCCCAACGAATAGATAATATTAATACCATTAAAAGTCACTTTGATTCTTTCTCCTTTTACTCCGACTCATACATCTCCCCACTAGTAGATAGATAATATTATTACTATTCAAGTCGCCTTGTTTCGTTCTCCTCTTTCTCCTACTCCTACTCTTACATCTACCTACTTGCAGATAGGTGACATTACTACTATTGAAATGACTTTGCTTCCTCCTATTACTTCCCAGCGAATATATATTTGTAATACTATTAATACGATTTTACACTGGATAAATTATTTCTAAACGCCCATAAAAATTTAAAAGAAAACAATAATTTCAATTACGCAGGCAAAGACAGTTTATGCTAAAATCATTTTTCTTTGATTCCCCTTAAGTAATTAACACCTACTTTTTAAAACTATAAACAAAATAAGGATTGTTATGTTGCGAAAGATAAGAATAAGTAGGGGCAAGTATACTCATCAGGTGAAGTTGTTAGAGCGAACTCTTCTCTCCTACATTTTTGTTCTGTTGTAACGGCGGAAGCCGGAAATTGTCTGCGATAATAATAAATATGTTAATCTGGTAATCCACTACACGAGACTGAGAAATAGACAGATAATAGCATAAAAAACCCGAATAACCAAGCATAATACAGTATTAAGGTTCTTTTAAATGCATAAGTGAAATCAATGCGAACATCAAATGCTGTACACGGCGGTCGAATTTTGGAAATAGCTTTTTATCGTAGAATGGCCAGAGACAAACAGTGCACGAAAGATGATATCCTGTTAATCTTTTATTCCGGTAAGCGAGAATAGATTAGCGAGTCAAAAGAAAGCGACTGAGAAAAAATGTCATGGTAGACTAAGCGTATTTTTCTATTTACCTTGTGTAAAGCTATCCCGGTCAAAGAAATAGGGGAATTCTGACTTTACTTTATGTATTTTTCTCTGTCTATTTATTCACTTTTCCGTCGATTGCCTTTTTCTGTCTGTCTGGATTTCTCCCTCTTTCACTATCTATTTAATAAAGAATATATTTTTGCATCTGTATATTCATTAATTATTATATTCTTTCTTTCTATATTTCTTTCTATCTTTCAACGTATCTATCTATTTTTTCTCTATCTACTGTGTTCAGTATCTATCTATGTTAAACATGCTTTTCTTTTTCTTTTTCTATATGCATTCTTTCTCTCTCTCTCTCTCTCTCTCTCTCTCTCTCTTTATAACTATATAGATATATACATATCTATCTGTATCTGTTTCTTTTTATATCTATTCACGGCTGCTCTATATCCTATTGTCTTTTCTTACCCTATTTCTATCTATCTATGCATTTCCAAAATATATCCACGTATTTCTGGCTACTTGCCGGTCCAATTTACAAAGTTCTCTTCCTGATAAGGCCTTCAATCTTACAAATGTAACGGCAAAATGAAATGTAATGGCGCCGGTAATTCCCATTCTGTTACTGACGAGTTAAGAATGCAATTCTGACCCCCGCCCGTCCCTTTTACACGCAACCCGCCCCTCCTCATCTATCTCTGGCCATTTCCCGCTTAAATGAACCTCTTTCGAGTTGACAGACGAAATTGAATGCTAAACTCAGATTTGAATTTTCCGCCTAACCGAACAGCGAATCAACAGAATTTCATCCAGATATTAAAGGTTTTGCTGTTTAGGTCAGGCTTGCTCAAGCGAAGAAGAAATGATGCAAGTAGGGTGGGTCCTGTAAACATGGATATAGTTAAAGACACATGGAGAAATAACATACAATAACTGACTTATATATATAAATACCATATTACTTTCTTTTCTTTTTTTTGGCTCCTCTCCGTTTTGTTAAGTCGGAAATAACTGAAATTTTGTAAAAGCTCTCTGAATTAATGTCTTATATATATGTTTTAAATTTGATAAAAATCTAATATACGGATTTAAAGTGTTGAGAGGGTTCTGCCCATATATCTCTCTTACAATGAAGACATAGGGAGGTTCGACACATTGATGCCCACGTACAGATTCTGCACCAATTCTAGTGTCTTCGCCGGATAACTTTATACATATTATTTAAATTTAATCAACATTAAATATATTTAATCTTTTAAGGTAGACTCTGCCCCCATTGCTTCCTTAGAGGTACTTAAAGATTCGTGACCACCTCAATTGTCTTCCCCGGAAAATTTTACATATAAATACACTTATTCTTTTATGTAGATGTTCTACCCTTTCTTTATATTAGTAACCCACACATAAATTGGCATTACTCTCTCTCTCTCCATATATATATATATATATATATATATATATATATATATATATATATATATATATATATATATATATATATTATTTCATGCATTCACATAAAAATTTATAAGGAGATACAATCTTTTATGTATCAATTCTTAGTATTTACTTCAACAGTGCTCAATACGTGAGTAGAGCTAGGTTGTAAGTTATGAAAATATATTTATGGCAATTAAGCAACACGGAGGCTTTTCGCCTGACGATTCACTACGGGGATGAAACGCGGAAACCTTTCTGTAGCTTAATTACCATAAATATATTTTCATAACTTACTATATATATATATATATATATATATATATATATATATATATATATATATATATATATATATATATATATATATATATAACGTGAGTTGAGATCAACAAAATTTGAACATTGTCCCAAGAATTCAAAACCAACGATTATTTGGCGTACGATCGTTTCCAAAAAAATTTGGAATTATTTTCTGTTATAGTTCTGATGAGTCCAAACCGCGTCTTCGTCAGCGCCCTTTACAGCATCACATACAGAAGTCATTTAAGAAATAATCAGATTTCAGTACTACTAAAAAGGCAATATATTCAGACAATATTGCAGACATAATCTCTCAGTATGCACCCATACTTATATATATATATATATATATATATATATATATATATATATATATATGTGTGTGTCTCTGTGTGTGTGTGTTCTTATCATCATGAATCATGAAATATATATTTTAGGCAACATGGTGAGAAACGTGGTCACGTTATTTATTTATTTTTATACTTTACCTTTTAGGGGATTCCATCGAAACTGTACTATGACTTGCAAAGAAAGATACAACACATTAATATTTAAAACTAATGCTATATTTCTTGTTTATACTCGTCTTGAGACGGGTATGTTTCTAGTATATATACAGGTCACACACAACATGGAAAATATTTTAAAGCCATAATAGACGGATCCTAAACCAGAATAATAGATGTAGTAACAACAATAAAATTAACAAGATTGTAATTATAACAGACATAATAAGTGTAGTTGCAGAAATAAAAATAATTGTCCACTACAAGAAAAATATTAAACCAAGAGTATAGTATACTAAGAAGATACGCCTAGTCTGAAAGGATTTTACGTGAGCTCTGATTTTTAGGCCCGGTACAGAGACCATCAAAGATCTTTCAGCAACCCGGGAAAGGAGGTTGATACTTCATTATCTGAATGCATATAGTACCTAAATAGGACAAAATGTTGTATTTGTCCTGGAATGGAGCACTTTACGGAACACTTCAACTCCCACGCTGCATTACCCTATATGTTTTCTCTGTCCGAATAAAAACACTAGCGATTATTACGTTACCAGACAGAGATAAATTATTTAATTAAAAAGATGAAGTGAGGATTAGTTGTAGACATTTCAAACAATTCACATTGGATAATATAGTAACAACCAAGGGAACTTATTAAAATCTGAAACATCAACTAATATAAACATGTTATCTTCTTCTTTCGTGTGAATCAGATGATTCTGGTTGTTGCATTAGTTTTCCCGATGCCTTTCTAGTTAGAAATCTTTCTGGAAAGACATCGGGTACTTACGGGAAGGACCACGAGAAGGTTGCTAACATTCCTAAGTTAAAGTGGTAATGTGGAACCGACTGGATTTGAACTTGGAACACCCAGGTCTTCAGTCCGTGTCGTTATGCACTTAACCACCGTCACCTCCCAATATGTTATCTAATTTAACATCACAATAATAACATAAATAGCTAAGTGTGTAACAGCTATCATTCTAACTCCCTTATTAAATGTAGTTAATATTAAATAAGGGATTAGTAAATAGTTCAATAAACAATTAGTAAATAGTCCACAGTAAATAGGTATCTTTTAATGGAATATAATAGGTTTATTAAATGCAGTTTATATATAATAACTAATTAAACACGTGAATTAATTAAAAACAAAAACAAACAACAAAGACTGCAGGTAGATAGTTGTATATGAATAGAATATGATTGGATTTAAAATAAAAATGGTTTTGCCTTGATTATTACATAAAGCTAATTAAAAATGTAGAATTTTGAAGTTTCAATGCTGTATGAATCCGTTATGTAGCATCATCTTTATGAATGTAAGTTCACATGCATATTTATGTAAATATGGTTATGGATTTATTGGTGTATATTTGTATATTTATGAGTGTCTCTATTGTTGCCTTACCGTTTTCTGTTTGGATCTGTGTGATTGTTTTGATGCAAGCTTGTGTACTTATATGATTATTTGTAATGGGACATAAATCGTTGTGTACTTAAGGGGACATTATGTTTGCGTACTTATATGATTATTTGAATTATATGTTGATTTTAATTTTTGTAAAAGGACATAAAATTGTGCAAAGCTGTTCTGTTCGATGGATTAATTTTACCCGTTTTGTGGCGGGTATTCTAATCTCTCTCCCCCCGTCTCTCTCTCTTTCTATATATATATATATATATATATATATATATATATATATATATATATATATATATATATATATATATATATTCTCAGACTGTTTCGTTGAATCACGGCTCTTCAGTGTGGATAGATAAGCAAGTGTATCCTTCCGGGTGGAAAATCGACTGCATAGACGACAGTCGACGCTTCTAGCTGTTGAAAGTAAGCAAAGTCACAGCAAATGGCTCATCGAAACATGTATGCACATATGTAACCAATAATGTTTGGGATTTGAGTTGCAAAATACTTGTAATCCGGGGTTTCGAATCGCATGACCGGTAGTGAATAGTCATATCTCTATGCTGATGAGCCCCGATTATTAAGGACGAAATGTATACGTACATAGATAATAAACAATAACAAATATTTATTATTTGTAGCTCCTAGAAAACCCCGTCTAGTAGAGCACTGTAAGTGTAGTATTAACACAGCATGACGTCGCTAGCTTTAAATGCATCGTTCCTTTCATTAAAGTCGAACGCTCTACGACGTGAAGCCGTCGCATAAAGTGTTAAAATTATCACCGTTTATTTGCTGTTAAACATTGGCCCAGTTGGTTCAGACGTCGGGATTTGAGTTGCAAAATACTCGTATCCGGGCTTTCGAATCGCATGACCGGTAGTGAATAGTCATATCTCTATGCTGATGAGTCCCGATTATTAAGGACGAAACGTATACGCACATAGATAATAAACAATAACAAATATTATATATATATATATATATATATATATATATATATATATATATATATATATATATATATATATGTCCCTCAGCAGTTGAACACACTTGGCGAGAGCTGCATTTTATGGGTTTAATCTCTCGCTGATTTATAAGGTTGTTTATAGTGGCCGTGTAGGCTAGTGCGTCATAATTTGAGTTAAAAACATGACTCGTGTTCTGGGGGTTCGGGTCCGGTGTGAATAATCATCTCTACACTGATGATTCTCGAAAAGATGAAACGTATACGTATGTAGATAAAACAAATATTTATAATTATATATATATATATATATATATATATATATATATATATATATACTAAGGAGATTATTTTTTAAAAATATTTTGAAAACCCAGAAAACGCAGATTATTACAGCAACGTTTCCAATGTGTGACATTTCAAACTACCTTATTCACGTAACTGCAGTCCACACACAAAGCCATATCAACATCGGTCGCCGATAACATCAATACGAATTTCAACTTGACTGCGATAGATATGTCTAAGTCAGGGAGAGAAAAAAGAAGAGAAAAAATATGCTTATACTTCTGACAAGCGTATTTATTACCGAAAGTACCCAAGTTAAAAAAAAGAAAAAAAGTTTTTAAAGTAAATAAAGCATTTATTTAAAAAAAACAAATAATCTGCGTTGTTCGGGTTTTCAAAATATTTGAAAAAAAAATTCTCTTTATTATTTCCATTTCAGCAACGCTTCAAATGTGTGTCTTTTCAAACTATATATATATATATATATATATATATATATATATATATATATATATATATATATATATATAGAGAGAGAGAGAGAGAGAGAGAGATTGTTTAAAATCCGTGTAAATATTTTTCTTCATAGTTACAAGTTCCTAATTACTATATTAAACAATATCTCACTTCCTTTCACATCCTGTCCACCTGCCCGTCTGTCTTTCTTTCTCGTCTCTCTGTCTGTTTCTCTCTCGCTCTCTCTTTACATACCGATACGCATTATCCACTTGAGGAATGTATGACAAGCTCTTATTCATTGGCATACAACGTCTCGTCTCTCTCTCTCTCTCTCTCTCTCTCTCTCTATATATATATATATATATATATATATATATATATATATTACATACATATATATATGTATATATATATGTATATATATATATACAAATATATATATATATACATATATATATACATATATATATATACATATATATATACATATATATATACATATATATATACATATATATATATACATATATATACATATACATATATATATATACATATATATATATACATATATATATACATATACACATATATATATATATATATATATATATATATATATATATATATATATATATATATAAATCGTACATATTACAGGACTTCCTTTGGGAGACGATCGACTTTCTCAAGCACTTCCCCAAATATGTTTTCATATCAGCACAAAACACGAAACTGCTACGGCTTCGCTGTGTTTTTGTTTGTCTCTCCGAAAAAGCCGAAACTTTGCTTCTTTTATTAACATTAATTCACTGAAACAGTGTAAGGGTAAACAAATGTTATAAGGATTCAATATCCATTATCTCTTACGGTCGATAAGAATATTGACAAAACCGCTAAGCAATATTTTTAGTGCCGTTATGAATTCAAGTGTGTCTCTCTCCCACCCTCTCTTCTCATTCTCCCTCTCTTCTATGATAGAATTCTTCTTACTCGCGAAAACATGAGGATTCTCCTTTTATTACACATTGTTAAAACCATTTATATATATATATATATATATATATATATATATATATATATATATATATATATATATATATATATCTAGCGGAACAGTTTAATCATTCAAACTGATAAGTGTTAATGTTGACACGAAACATATATATATATATATATATATATATATATATATATATATATATATATATATATATATGTATATGGATAATAAAACATATATTTATTAAAATTAATTATAAAGCTCATTTATGTCGAGCACTTTCAGAGGGATTAAATTGAGATTCAAATCTAGCCACGTGGCGAGTTCTCTCAATTTAGGTAGATTGAACACTCTCTGTTGGTCATTATCAATGTTTATAAATAAAAATATAAAATTTATTTGAAGCCTCGATTTGATTCGTAATATTCGGATTCAGGTTTGAATCGTTCGATATATATATATATATATATATATATATATATATATATATATATATATATAGTAATCCAGGTGGAATCCAAGGAATTTTAACCGGGCTCATAAAAAGTTCTCAATATCAAAAAGAGCTTTTATGTATATGATTGGTTTTATTCATGAGATCTCATCAGTCAGAATTAGAAGTTGATCCTTCCCTCGAATATTCCCAAATACCATCCGAGGGAAGGATCAAATTCTGTCTGATCTCAACTTTTAACAGCTGTAGATCGATAACACTGACATGCCAGTGTCGCAGATCTTGTACATGTCTGTTTGAATAAAAACAATCATATATATATATATATATATATATATATATATATATATATGTATGTATGTGTGTGTGTGTGTGTGTGTAATTATTTAGAATAAACAAATACTTATAATTATCAACAGACATATATATATGTTTCGTTTTACCATTAACACTCATCAGTATGAATGATGAAGCTGTTCTGCCAGTCGCACGATTCGAACCCGGATCCAATATTACGAAGCAAAAGCTCCGAGTAATTTCGTTGATTATTCTAGTTTGTCTCGATGTTTCCGCTGTATTTAGCATAACTATAATTTAATTTCTCTATACTACGCGATAATTTCCTATCACCGGGAAGTGAAAGCGTGCGGACTCGAATGGTTACTCTGTGAAACGGGTCCACGCCTTGTAACCGTCTGAAATTATAACCCCCACCCCATGCACTGATGAGAGCAAAAGCTCGAAACGATATTGTCTGTAGGTACATTTAATTTTATATTTATTCATGAATATTATTATAAAGAGTCTTAAGCAAATTAAAGTTGAGCACTATTAAGAAATATTAAATGCTAACATTTGTCGTAGAAGACAAAAACACCTCTCTAATCTTTTGAAATCACACAAAAAATAGATTATTTTTCTTTAATATACATTAAGACTTTTTTTCTGTATATTGACAATTTAAAAATAGATAATTGCGAAAGTTTTCTTTTCATTTATTCGAACTATAGTAATATCAAATCCCATTAGTTCTACTTAATTCAATTATACACTACAATATTTTCATATACCGTATATATACTCACAGAAAACTTGTCTAAACACTCTAAACGCTATACATTATTTGCATATTTATTTTTTAAACATTGTCTAATAAATTCATATTCAGTACTATTCACTTATAATTTGATTCTGCTATCTTATATACACCCAACACTTTTCTTGATATTACTTTCTTAATTATTATCAGTAGTAATATTATTTTAAGCGATTTAATGAATTAAAACAAATAATTAAACAGCCATTATGATTTTGAATTTTAAAATTAAAAATCATAATGGCCGTTTAATTATTTTTTTTTTTCAGTTACGTTTTCGCACGCGTTACAACCTCGATAACTTTCGAATTAATACTTTCTAAAAATAAAGTTTGCATTGAACGCAATAATTACCAAAGAATTTCTGTTAATAATTAAATACATGCGTTTATTGTTTTTAAAATTAGTTTGTTATTGTTGCTGTTATTGCTGTTCCTATTTACTTCGTCCCACGAGGGCAGAGTTAGGCATAATGCCAATATTTAACGTGGGGAAAATCCAGCTGGACCAAAAGGGGCACTCTGGATTGAAACGAAAAATTCAATAGTTTCGGCCTAGAAAAGTTCCTCCTTCACTGACCGAGGACATTAAAACTAAGTGCAGATTCAGAAAAAAATACTGCATTTTGCTCGTAGCCAAAATACCAAGGAGTCAACATGTTTGTAGTGATGATGATGATGATGATGATGATGATGAAGATGATGATGATGATGATGATGATGATGATGATGATGATGATGACATTTGTCGAAGAAAACAAAAAAAAACACACTATAATCTTTCTAAATTACACAAAAATAGATTCGTTTTCTTGAATATTTATCAATACTTTTTCTGTCTTTTATAATAAAGGCGAAAGATACAAAGTACCCATTTCGAATTACTCAGTAATATGAAATTGGTTAATTTGACCAATCAATCTTCTACCCTTATGTTTATTCATTTAATTATATAACCAGTTATTAATGGTTAATTATTTTTCATTTCTATGCTGAAACCAAATAAAATCCTCAGCTTTGAATATCTTATAGACCATATAAATTAATCTTTTTCTGGTTATTCTCCTAAATATGAAAATTTGACTATGTTCATGCACAGTACATTATCTCCACATTCGAATATATCAAATAACACTACGACCATTATCATTTTGTTGTTTCCCTAAATTACTAAGATATCAATTGAAAATTATTTCTTTGCTTTCTGTAAAGAAGACTACAGTTGCAGTAATTGGTACCTGAATGGCGGTTAGTTTTTGCTAGTAGATATATATATATATATATATATATATATATATATATATATATATATAACACTAAAATTATACATTTCGAACCCAATTAAAACAAATTAAAAATACTCGAAGCTATCTACATGAAAACACAACAACCTAACATTAACAACATCACATATGAAACCAGTGGTAACATTGTAAAATGCTTAACGTAAAGCGATTATGTGCTTTGATGCCATCCAGCGTTGCTGAATTTAAAATCGCCAATGACTTCCTGGAACAATGCGAACACGTTCGATGCGCGTTTCTCCACCGTCTATTTAAAATTCTCTTCTTTCTCCAGCTTTTTTGCTCATTTGCTTTTGACAGCTGAGGATGATTCGACGAAGAATCGAAAACGTTCGTGAAACCTGTGAAACCTATGGAACATTTAAAAAAAAATTTTAATACAAAAAAGACCATCAGAAAAATTGAAAAAAAAAAAAGGTAAAATTAAACTGACGAATTCTGCTACTTTTAACAATGTTTGCATAAATAAGAAAATGCTGCCTAAATACACAATATATATATATATATATATATATATATATATATATATATATATATATATATATATATATATATATATACTCAGATAAATATTGCTTATCACTAAGTGGATTGCTTTTGCTGAGTTGGTGACAACTTTTTAATTTATCACAGATTTAAATAATTTGAGACGCAAAAGACAATGATCAGTTTTGACTGATCACCAGTATTTTTAAATACTGGGCAAACCAATGAAGATATTTTTAGATGGTATAACGTTGCCACATCTGAGGAGGTGCCGCTCAGAGCACTCTTTCTTGCCTTGACAGGAGTACAAAATCGACTTCGAAATCTAGTGGGGAGTTATCTCGCCTGTTCATTACAGCCCCTTTATCACAGAAGAGACGTTGCTAGAAATACTGTCCTCTATTGTTACTTCATGAGAGGTACACAACTGAGATCCAATCTCTATTTCGTTCTATTAAGTCATTCAAAGCAAGAACTCGTCTTCTATCACAATGGTAAACACTTTCCTTTCCCCTTCCATGCGCCTAGCATCATGCTGAATTTATATAGACGGCGCTTCTTTCCAAAGGCTTCCCAACTATGAAATATATTACTAGGGTGTTGCTTCCCAGCAGAATATTACATGGTCGTCTTCAAATTCAACATCAACAAATAATTGTCATAAACCGTCCCATAAGTAATCAAACTTAGTTCATCCCATTAACTATTTACAATACAATCTTTCAACTGACAATTATTTCATCTCAACCGTTTATTCGTGAGTGGCTTTCGGCCTTATAAATAGTGATTCATTAGTAAAAACTGTATAGCTATATAAATATATGTATATGTATAATCTGATATATATGCAATAATCGGGATTTATTTTCGCTAATATCTTATGTATCACGCTGATATTTTACTGAAACCTATGATGCTTGAGTATGTAATACCATTAAATAAACGGTTAATTTAGCCTATGTAAACAAAGATAGATTACAGAGCTTGAAGCATGAGTTTTTTGGACGAATTCATGTTTCTCTAACAATGCTGCTCTTTATCCAAGCAATCAAAGACGACAGCGTCTTAGGTGGTCTTTCATTTGCAGGCAAAGGTTCGAATCCTGTACGAGTTAAATTTGAGACGTTGATTTTTTTTGTTCGCGTGGACTAAATTAACCGTTGATTTAATGGTATTACCTACGCAAGAACGAGTGTAAAAACGCAGCTTGACGCATTATATATATATATATATATATATATATATATATATATATATATATATATATATATATATATATATATATATAAATATTTCATGATTTTTTGGGAAGTACAATATTTTATTATCGCAAGCATGAAGGGAAGACGAATTCTATCGTTTATGATTAAAAGTTAATCAAGAAAAAAAAAGAAAAAAAAAGTCCCTCCCTTGGTAAGCAAAGGGAATGTCTATTGGGACTAGATGTGATCATTCTCTAAGATGCATCCGCCATTGTACATATAACATAACGCTATTTTATTTTCTGTACTCTCTCTTTTCACCCCGTTTTATTAATCCCTCGATACAGCCTTTGTTAAGAGAGGGCGAAACCAGTCGGCTGGCATTTCTTTTTTCCTGATAACCTTTTAATCATGAACGATAGAATTCGTTTTCCCTTCATGCTTGCGATAATATATGTATGTATATATATATATATATATATATATATAGATTGATAATTATATCTGTGTATAGATATATACTTATATGTATATATAGATTGATATGTATGTATAGATTGATAGTTATATGTTACTATAGATTGATAGTTATATGTATATATACATTGGTAGTTATATGTATGTATATATTTATAGTTATATGTGTATATATGCAGATTGATAATTATATCTATGTATAGGTTGATACTTATATGTATAGATAGTTTTAGTTTCATATGTATATATGTATAGATTTCTATTTACGTGTATGTATAGATTGATAGTTATATGTTACTATAGATTGATAGTTATATGTATATATACATTGGTAGTTATATGTATGTATATATTTATAGTTATATGTGTATATATGCAGATTGATAATTATATCTATGTATAGGTTGATACTTATATGTATAGATAGTTTTAGTTTCATATGTATATATGTATAGATTTCTATTTACGTGTATGTATAGATTGATAGTTATATGTATGTATAGATGAATAGTTATATGTATATATGTATAGACTTCTATTTGTGTGTAAGTATATATGTCTAGTTATATTTATGTATATATTAATAGTTATATGTATATATGTATCTATATATAGTTATATGTATATATGTATAGTTTTGTAGTTATATGTATATATAAATGATAGTTATATATGTATGTATAGATTGATAGTTATATGTATGTATAGATGAATAGTTATATGTATATATGTATAGACTTCTATTTGTTTGTAATTATATATGTCTAGTTATATTAATGTATATATTAATAGTTATATGTATATATGTAGCTATATATAGTTATATGTATATATGTATAGTTTTGTAGTTATATGTATATATAAATGATAGTTATATATGTATGTATAGATTGATAGTTATATGTATATATAGACTAGTTATATGTATGTATATATATATATATATAGAGAGATAGTTATATGTATGTATAGATTGATAGCTATATATATATATGTATGGGTACTGATATTGAGAAATAAAACTAAATAGAGAGCCTTGTATTTCTGTTTCTTAACAATATTTGTATTGATTGCTGATATTTTGCAATCTCTCCCTTACTAATTTTTCATGCATTTTAAAATTGTTCCCATGTATTTCCATGGAGACTCTCTTGTAGACAACAATTACAATCATACGATCCAACCGCATAGAATATCTTGAATATAAAAAAAATAATATCAAAAACACAAGACAACAAAAAATAAAATCACTGTTTTTTTTTTTCGTTTTTTCGTTCAATGTATTTCCAGTTGTATCTTAATTATTTCATTGTAAGAAACATTTTCCCGCTGTTTTTTTCATTTATTCATTGGAAAAGAGTGATCCGCTCCGCAGGACTTTGCAACCCTGGAATGGGCGTAGAAGATGTGCTGTGAAAACACTGATTTACGATCGCTCAGAATGCTTATAGTGCCCAACCACTACATTTTGAACGCATTGATTAGACGCGTTTTCAGTATTCAAAACATTAGAAAGGCAACGATGTGGGGTTTTACGCGCGTAATTATTATACGGACACATGTAACTATGGAAATGTATTGGAATTCATTTTTAATGTAAGAATTATTGAAAATCGGGAAGGATTACATTGTTAAATGTATCACGAATCGGCAAACATGTTATTAAAATTAATAACACAAGCAATTCTGTCTCTTTCTCGCTCTTCCTTTCTCTCTTCTTTTCTCGGTGTCGATCTTTCTCAATCTGTATGTACGCTTGTATGTAATGTAATGTATGCTTGTCTGTATGCACCTACGTGTTTGTTCTATTGAAATGTTGTATAGCAAAACAATTTCATGATAGAAAATCAATTTCCTTTAGAAATGCATTAGAAATAAAAATGGGTAGACATTTGTATGCTTCGAGAAGGAAAAGCAAATGTTATCCAGAGATAAAATTACAAATAATTTCATGCATAGTTCTAGAGTATTTTCATGAAGAAAAATAATATGAATATTTTTTTTAAAAAGTGTAAGAGCCTACCGCAAGAATACTTTTTAGTGGTAAGTGTCAGTGTTCCTTCCTACCACAATCTCCTATAAGAAAATCTAACAACAAAAACATAGCAAGAAAAACGAAAAACAAGAACAATTAGTGCGAATCAAGATCTGGTATTTAAGCATACGTGGAAGGGTATATCTAAACATTATTTTAGTGGTTTGGTGACGTGGAAGGGTATATCTAAACATTATTTTAGTGGTTTGGTGACGTGGAAGGGTATATCTAAACATTATTTTAGTGGTTTGGTGACGTGGAAGGGTATATCTAAACATTATTTTAGTGGTTTGGTGACGTGGAAGGGTATATCTAAACATTATTTTAGTGGTTTGGTGACGTGGAAGGGTATATCTAAACATTATTTTAGTAGTTTGGTGACGTGGAAGGGTATATCTAAACATTATTTTAGTAGTTTGGTGACGTGGAAGGGTATATCTAAACATTATTTTAGTGGTTTGGTGACGTGGAAGGGTATATCTAAACATTATTTTAGTGGTTTGGTGACGTGGAAGGGTATATCTAAACATTATTTTAGTGGTTTGGTGACGTGGAAGGGTATATCTAAACATTATTTTAGTGGTTTGGTGACGTGGAAGGGTATATCTAAACATTATTTTAGTGGTTTGGTGACGTGGAAGGGTATATCTAAACATTATTTTAGTGGTTTGGTGACGTGGAAGGGTATATCTAAACATTATTTTAGTGGTTTGGTGACGTGGAAGGGTATATCTAAACATTATTTTAGTGGTTTGGTGACGTGGAAGGGTATACCTAAACATTATTTTAGTGGATTGGTGACGTGGAAGGGTATATCTAAACATTATTTTAGTGGTTTGGTGACGTGGAAGGGTATATCTAAACATTATTTTAGTGGTTTGGTGACGTGGAAGGGTATATCTAAACATTATTTTAGTGGTTTGGTGACGTGGAAGGGTATATCTAAACATTATTTTAGTGGTTTGGTGACGTGGAAGGGTATATCTAAACATTATTTTAGTGGTTTGGTGACGTGGAAGGGTATATCTAAACATTATTTTAGTGGTTTGGTGACGTGGAAGGGTATATCTAAACATTATTTTAGTGGTTTGGTGACGTGGAAGGGTATATCTAAACATTATTTTAGTGGTTTGGTGACGTGGAAGGGTATATCTAAACATTATTTTAGTGGTTTGGTGACGTGGAAGGGTATATCTAAACATTATTTTAGTGGTTTGGTGACGTGGAAGGGTATATCTAAACATTATTTTAGTGGTTTGGTGACGTGGAAGGGTATATCTAAACATTATTTTAGTGGTTTGATGACGTGGTTAACTAGTTTGTCTAGAATTTAATCAAAGTACATTTCTATGAATCAGCGTGGTACCATTTTTTTGACCAGCTTGATTCTTTTCCTGTCATTGTTATAGAAGGGGATCAGGTGAAGGTTCTAACATCCATAAGTGAAAGCGATGCTATGGAACCAACTGAATTCGAACTTGGAGCACTCCGCGTCGTTCTCCACTTAAGCACCGTTACATTCCTAAGAAGTTAATTCTACTATTTTGAATATCGGGAATTACAGCTAGTTAATGTTCTTGGAGTATTTCAATATCAAGTCTTAGAATACATTGCCATGTGAAGTTCGGGGATTACGGACGGTCGATGGTCGGGGTCAGACATGAAGTTAATGACGAATATATGTCTGAGATGTGAGAAAATGAGGATCGTGGCAAAATGCAGTTTTGACTAAGACTCACTACTGGTAATACGAATGAAAACGGGGAAGCAGAGACGCCACTGATTTGGCACCATACGGCCGTATGACACACACTCTACTGAAACTCATCAAACGAAGGGAATTCTCACTACTATATATATATATATATATATATATATATATATATATATATATATATATACATATATATTTCTCTCTCTCTCAATATATATACATTTGCACTCGATTTGCTGCGGGGCTTGACATTCTCATAGTTTAGAATCAAATTGGTTTGGGAAATAGCTATATTAGACACTGTAAGATTTTTGAGTAATAATTAATAATAAATAAACGCTAAAAATAATTTACTGATTGTCGCGGGGGCTTCGGGGGTATTTTCCTCTAATAGAGAAATTTTGATCTACTAACAGGAATTATTTAGGTTAGGTTCGTAAATATTAGCTTTGGGGTCATCGTTTGAGAAATCTTATTCGTGTATTTTCTCGAGTGTTAACATCTTTTTGGGAGTGGCATTTTTTCTTTTTCTTTTTTCTGAAGTAGTCAACTGTTTTCCCAAGTGAGTGTTTTGCCTTATATACTTCAGCTTGCTGAATCTTAATAAAAAATCTACGTGGATATTCACCGTATTTTCCTCTCCGGTGTTTCTGTTATGGCATGAATTTTTTCTATTCAACAATATATACTGCAACCAACTGAAAATTAACCAAATTGAACTGATTAATACAAGATACACTTATTCAATTTTTAGTATGAAACGCGCGTGAGGAATAGGGATGAATATTAAATTTGAATAAATTAATTTTGTGTGTAAAATGAGAGATGTAAAAAAACTCATCGAAGTACAGAAATAAAAAAGTTGTTAAAACCAATGAAAATTATGGTTTTAGACTAATTTCCAATGGTCTATGGAATGTAAATATAATATCTCTCTCTCTCTCTCTCTCTCTCTCTCTCTATATATATATATATATATATGTGTATATATATGTATATATATATATGTATATGTATATATGTATATATATATATGTATATATATATATATAAAGAGAGAGAGAGAGAAAGACAGACAGAGACAGAGAGACAGAGAGACACAGAGAAAGACATAAATAAATAAAGAAAGATAAAGGGAGGTATTGTTCCCTAACAATAAATCTGATAATCATACGTCAAAGAAAACAGGAGATATTTCGGCAGTTGAGCGTCGCAACGACTGAACCATTCGCCACGTGTAAGAAAATTGTGTCACCTCTTCTCAAGGTCAAGATCCACTTGAGGATAAGAGTTAATTAAATTGAGTTGATTATCTGCTGAAAGATGAGGCACACTATGGGAGTACTCACATTGATCAGTGGTATGAACCGATCGTTACTTATGGGGCGGTTTTTGGCAAGATTTTGTTGAAGTTGGATTAGCAGGGAATCAGTCCCGCAGCAATGTTTGCCACAGAGAGAAAGCCACTGCAAAGAAGTTCTGTCCACGAAAATTCCACGTGATCCTAGGCACAGTGAGGGAGTAAAGAAAGTCTTTTCTCGCTGTCGTGGCAAAACAAATTCCTGTCTTACAAGGACAACCGAAAGGTTGAAGCTCAGTCGAACACCTTCCATGGTAATAACGTTAAGGAAGAGATAGACCTGCAACGTCTCTTCTGTGAGAAAGGAGCTGCGAAGAAGGGAAGAAGTCACCCCAGCTAGATTTGAAGTTGATTTTGTACTCTGTCAAGAATTTAAGGAGTTCTCTGTGGAGCTCTACCTAAGATGTAGCAGCAGTACTCCATCTCCGTACGAATCTTACTCTTATATAAATAAAGGATCGCATCTTGAGCGGTAGAATGATCCAACCATTTTTTCAGCGACCTAAGCAACGGACTGGATACACTTCATTGTAGATCTGGGGTGAACTTCAGACCTGAAACCTTATCAAAATTAGGGGCCTCTTCAAGGAGATGGATTCATTTCGACTGGAACAAAACAATGGTCAGAACATTGGTGGTGAAAGGAGAGAAGTTTGGTTTTAGAGGTTTTCCTATTTACTGACCTCTTCACAAAACAAAGTCGGTTTTCATGTGAAAAAAATCCAGCTCCCCCAAAAGAAGCACTCTGGATTAGAACAAAAATTAAAAAATTGCATCGGTCTAGAAGGATCCCTTGTATACTCAGACGACAGAAAAAAAACCTTTTTCTCAAGTGCACCACATATAACATAATTTATATTTGAGCAATTATAAGTCTAAATGAATGTCCTATTCTTTCGAGGAGAGCTATGCATTTAATGTAAGTGGGAGCTAGTTATCTCCCTTTCAAGGTTCGTGTATGTTATGTATTCTTAGAGCATGTATGAAAGTAGTGCATGTTTTATGATTAAATCCATATTTTTCTGTGCTTCTCAGTTTCTATGTGCAAACCGTTGTGATGCATCTATTTTGATTCTTTCTGTTAGTAATTTTGTTTTTCTTTACACAAAATTAATTTTTCGATTTTCGTTGTAATTTGTAATATAGTAAAGCGAACAGCTGGTGGCGGGAATGGCTCGGACGAAACCGTGTTTGTAGGAGTTGAATAGGGAACCGTGAGTAAAAAGAAATCGAATTTCTGGTTTATTAAATAAAGAACCAATTGTTGTTGCTGTTGTTGTTGTGGTTGCTGCTGCTATTATTATTATTATTATTATTATTATTATTATTATTATTATTATTATTATTATTATGATGTGCTTTTTACGATAGACATTGTAACTGGTTGAGGATGGTGTTGCATATTGATAATAGAAATTAGAACAGCCTTAAACTCACAAGGGAAGCAAAAAAGCAAACCGATAAACACACTTTTCTCTCTTATTATTCGGTTCAGTCTTTGTTCTCTTATCGCTATCTGCCAACCAATCTACCAACATTTCAATACATCAGTTCAACATTATTTTAAACGCATATTAGATTACAAGCAATACACACACATATACATTTATACAAATATATTGCCTATATATATGTATATATATACACATATATATGCATATATATATATATATATATATATATTTAATTAATTCATAACAGACCGAGAGAGAGAGAGAGAAAGCGAGACAGAGAGAGAGCGAGGGAGAGAAGGGGAGAGAGAGAGAGAGAGAGAGAGAGAGAGAGAACGTAGAGATAGAGAGAAGGGGAGTGGAGAAAGAAGTGGAGGAACTTGGAAACTGATAGAGGGGGATAGAGGATGATGAAAGGAGATTCAATTTAAATAAATAGAGGAAGATAAGCAAAGAGAAGGATACCGATGATGATAGAGAGAGAGATAGATAAAGATAGATAAGAGGAGCGATAGAGAGAAAGCCATACATATATATATATATATATATATATATATATATATATATATATATATATATATATATATATATATATATATATATATATATATATATATATAGTAGAGATTTGTAAGTGTAGTATTAACACAGCATGACGTCGCTAGCTTTAAATGCATCGTTCCTTTCATTAAAAGTCGTACGCATAAAGTGTTTAAATTATCACCGTTTATTCGCTGTTCAACTTAGCCCTGTGGTTCAGGCGTCGGAATTTAAGTTGAAAAATACTCGTAATCCGGGGTTTCGAATCGCATGACCGGTAGTGAATAGTCATTTCTCTATTCTGATGAGTTCCGATTATTAAAGACGAAACGTATACGTACATAAATAATAAGCAATAACAAATATTTATTATATATATATATATATATATATATATATATATATATATATATATATATATATATATATATATATAGAGAGTGATAAATATGCGACGATTGTCCAAATCCATCCCAAATTTCAATTGTTCAATGCAAGGTTGTCAGTAATAAACTAGTGTTTATTTTCCATTCCTTAAGCCAAGGCTTTTCAAAGATCGAAATCCTATCATCAGAGGAGAAACACAGACGGACAAGTTGGCCTTCGAAAAAACCAAAGTTCAAATATTTGAAAAATATGAGAATTATTTTAAAAAATAATTTTAATAATTTTTAAAAATAATTCTCATATTTTTCAAATATTTGAACTTTGGTTTTTTCGAAGGCCAACTTGTCCGTCTGTGTTTCTCCTCTGATGATAGGATTTCGATCTTTGAAAAGCCTTGGCTTAAGGAATGGAAAATAAACACTAGTTTATTACTGACAACCTTGCATTGAACAATTGAAATTTGGGATGGATTTGGACAATCGTCGCATATTTATCACTCTTTTTTCTTCTATCTCTACTATTGCTCTATCTCGTATATTGAGCTTATCCTTTTCACAATAGGTTCCATCTACTAAAAGTTTTCACTTTGGTTTATTTTGATCCTATATATATATATATATATATTTAGTCCTCTTATAGATGACGACCTATGTTTCCTTGGATTCGTGTCGTCAACGTTCGGGGGCACCTTAGAGTTGACGAGGCCAAAACTGCTAAGCGCTAAATTGAATACTGGTAGCCGAAGAATTACGGAGAAGAAAATAAAACTAAAATACATACATAAAACTAAAGAACAAACACGCCATAGCTAAACAACTGTTATTAATTCGATGTTTATTTTTGTTTGTTTGTTTTTTGTCAAAAAGAACCATTGTTAATACATTTTTAAAATAAAATGTGCTTTTGTTTGTGCACCTGAAAGTTTCAAAATATGATTTTTTTTTGATTTGTGAAGAAAATGTTTTGTTTTTTAATTTGTTTTCAATGTTTCTTTTACATGTTTTATCAAAATTTCAATTAGTCCTTCGGGAGATTCAACGAAAGTACACAGATTATAGAAATTTACGTTCTGTTATTGGACGCGATTAATTTATTCCAAAAGTTATCGGCTGCTTGCTGTAGCCCGATTGTCTAATGCCTGCTGCAACCTGATTGGTTAATAGTTTCGTCAACTCTCGGGCTCTTCTGAGACCTGCCTGAACATTGACGACGCGAAGTCACGGAAACATGGTGCGTCATCTATAAGAGTACCATATTTAATTTTATGATCTACTATTTAGCTCTACTCACGTATTGTGCATTGTTGAAGCAAATATTGAAAATCGATACATAAAATATAATATTATATCTCATTATGAAATTTCATGTGGATACATGAATTTAATATACATATATATATATATATATATATATATATATATATATATATATATATATATATATTTCATGTAAAATGCCAGTAAACTGAAATCATATACTTAATAGGGTTAAGATGAAAATTCATGTACACTAAATGTACAAAAGCAAGGAAATTCCCAAATTGTTATACTTTTATTGTCATTAAGGGTATGACTACATATCAACCAAACCATTTCATTATCACATCACTACAGTATAAATTTCTATGCATGAGTGGATGAAGTGTGTGAGGTGCGCTAACGAAAAATTACTACCAGTAAAATACATAGCCCTGTTGTGCTCGCATACCCTTAATGACAATAAAAGTGTAAACATTTGTGAATTTCCTTGCTTTTGTACATTTAGTGTATATGAATTTTCATCTTAATGGCCTATGATTTCAGTATACTGGCATTTTTCATGGAATGTCACTACTTTTGTAAATACAATGCCTTCTCATAACTGATATAGTTGGTAGTTTGACTAATCAATGTTTCTTCTAATATTCACAGGTAAATATTTTTAAAAAATTATGATGAGTGTATATTTACTCATGATACAATTCAAACTGGAACAATTTTTTTCAAACTTTACCATGTATTCATTGCAAACAATAAATGGTAATTCAATCATTTTACAGTCAGTGTGTTTGAAAATTGACAAGGACACAATGCAAAAATATTTAATTTGAATGAAATAAATAAATCAATCAAACATTTTTGGAGCAGGGAGAAATATAATAAAGTTATTCGCAATAGTAAACAATAAAATATTCAGTGTACAACGGAAAACAAAATGCAACCTCTAACTGTGCCATAACACAGCTGAATTAATCAAATAGCTGAGGAGATATAGAAGAAAGTGTATGTGGACTAGTCATTTTTTAAGGTTTGTTGGAAATTTCTGAGAAACTACGGTATATTGGTAAACTGAAATTAGAAAGACATCAACTAGAGCCCAGAGCCTCTATCTCTGCCAAATATCAGCTGAATCCATCAAAAAGTTGATGAGATACAGAATAAACTGTATGTAGACTAGTAATTTTTTAAAGGGTTTTTTGGAATCTTCTGGAAAACTAAGGTATATGGTAAACTGAAATTAAAATGCCATCAACTAGACACTAGAACCTCTATCTTTGCCAACCAAAAATCAGCTGACTCCATCAAATGGTCGATAAGATATAGAATAAAGTATATGAATGCTGGTCATTTTTAAGTTTTATATGAATTTTCTGGAAAACTAAGGTAAATGGTAAACTGAAATTAAAATGCCATCAACTAGAGCCTAGAACCTCTATCTCTGCCAACAATCAGCTGAATCCATCAAATAGTTGATGAGATGCAGGGTGGCACATACTACGTACGTACGTACACGCGGATAACATGATTTCATGATTGAACTTTCTAGATCTCTGGGTTGCCTTAACTAATGATGCTGAAATTCTACACACTTATAGAACCTATCACATAAAAATTTTGTGAAAAGTTTTAATTAATTTGGTTTATTGGATTTTGAGTTATGATTGATCAAAGAAATGAGATTTCCAGCATAGGCCATTCGTGTAGTTTATTATGGGATAGAGCGCTCTCACGCCTCCCATGATAAACTGTGTTTCTCGCTTCATTGCAGATCATAATATTATTAATAACTTCAATAATATAAATCGCACAAGTTTGAAATTTTGCACACTGAAAAAGTGCTCCTAAGTAGGTAAGATACCAAAATATTTTGCAAATCTATACTATATTTCTAAAGTTATAGACATTTATGCATTTGTTAGCCACTTTTACTTGAAAAGCTTGTGAGCGGGAAAGTGGAGTGACAGAGATTAAGAGAAAGAACAGTGGAGAAGATGAAGAGGTGAAGATATATATATATATATATATATATATATATATATATATTCTTTCATCTATCTTTATATATATATATATATATATATATATATATATATATATATATATATATATATATAAAGATAGATGAAAGAAAGGGGATAAATATGTACGAATGACAAATTTATTTCAACTTCGATTGTTCAATGCAAGGTATACTCGGTAATAAAATTATGTTTATTATTCTTTCCTTAAGCCAAGGCTTTTCAAAGATTAAAATCTTATCATCAGAGGAATTACATAGATAGATAAGTTGGCAGTGGAAAAGCCAAAATTCAAAATTTGAAAAAATATTAAGTAATGGAGAGTGAAAAAAGTTCGTGTAAAAAGAGATGGGGTCTGTCCAGTTGGTAAATGTCTGTTGATGAGGTGCCCAATGAAAGGAGATTTACAGATAGAAAAAGAAGGGTTTTCGTGAAGGCAGCATGGAAAAGAGTTCAAGAATGAAGTAAATCCAATATAGAGATGTTGAGTTCAGTTGTAGGTGAAGCGCACTTATTCGGAATTAACATTGAGAATTCGGGCCATTTAAAAAATACTTCCGTGGGCCGAGAGAGAAATTGAAGTTGAACTGTGTACATTAAACATCTTCACTATTTTATTTTATATATATATATATATATATATATATATATATATATATATATATATATATATATATATATATATATATATATATATAGAGAGAGAGAGAGAGAGAGAGAGAGAGAGAGAGAGAGAGAGAGAATGAGAGAGATGATAGGCGAATCAGGAGAAAGAGAGAGATGAAAAGTGATGGCGTGAGATAGAAGAGAGGGAAAAAGAACTTAAGAAACTCATACAAGCTCTTACTGGCTATTATTGAATGCAACAGGTCCATGTGGCGTTCGATAATAACCATCATCATAGTTTAGCACGGCCTTATTTTGCATTCAACTCTCATCGATTAGCAGATTCATAGATTGAATGAAATACAATGTGACGGAAAAGAGAGAGAGAGAGAGAGCAATGTGCAGAGAGAGAGAGAGAGAGAGAGAGAGAGAGATAAACAATTAGATGGGCAGATACGGGGAGAGAAAGAGAGGGAGTACGAGAGCAGATACAGATAAATAGAAACACAGAGAGAGAGAGAGAGAGAGAGGGGGGGTAGAGATAGAGATACCGAAAGAGTAAGGAGAAAAGAGGGAGAGAGAGACAAAGAGTAACGAGAGAGAGAGAGAGTAATGAGAGAGTGAGAGAGAGAGAGTGAGAGATTAGGGATTGAGATACGGACAGAATAGGGAGAAGGGAGAGATAGATATATAGTGGAAATTAAGATACTGATAGAGTGAAAGGAAGGGGGAGAAAGAAAAAGTGGGATTTTACACACTGAAAGAATGAGAGAAAGAGGAGAGATAGAACGAGAAAGACCGAGAGAGATAACGAGAAAGAGAGAAAGAGAGAGAATGAGTAGAAGATAGAGAAAAAAAAAGATTGATTAATAAAAATAGAAAACATTAAAAAAAAAGATCCAACTTAATGAAAACGATAGAAAATCAGGAAGCTGAAGTAAAAACGTAAAACATTAAAAGCGAAAAACAAACAATAGCGACAATTTGATAGCGATGAAAATATGTAAGTAAAGTTACATATTCTTGGCAGCTGGAATAACACCAAAAAATAATAAGTAAAACAAAATACAAAAACCATATCGATGATAATAACAACATTAATAAACTGGAAAGCATTCGAGACCAGATTGAATCGATCTTCTGCTTCAAGTAATAAACAATATTTTGGAAGAAATTATATTAGCAAAGTTTGAAAATTGCCTAAAGCGGACTAACCTATACAGGCAAGAAAGTTTAGAGTCGTAAAAAAATTAAGAAAATGTTTTTTTCTAAATTATATATATAGCTACATAAAAAAACAATCGTAAGAAAAATACTAGCAGATTGATCAGATAATATGGGGAACCGTTAAATGCGAAGTGTTTTAAAAAGTTGTTCCTAAAACTAAATAGATTTTCTAAAATCATTAACTTAGTTATGCAAACTGATTACAAACAAAAATTAACTAGATTTGAAATTGTAAAAAGAAAGGAAGAAACAAAAAAGAATCTGTTCTCAAGTGTTTTGAAAAAGAGATGATATCTCGAAATATCATTCAAAACTATACAAATAAGCACATACAAATCTTTATTTTACGCCCCCTTTCCCTCCGCATCCTGGAAAGCTACTTATATGAGACGGCACTTGCTTCGATCATTTAACGCCATCAAGACAGAAACTTACTTCAACTACGGCGCTGATGCTCTGTTCGGCACATCTCAGTCAAAACGTAAGGGATCCTCGGTCATGGAAGGAGAAATAGTTCTAGAATGTGTCAATTTTAATTTTTATCCAAATCCAGAGTCCCCTATTTTGAAAGCTGTATTCTCTACATTAATAACAGACCTGTGTCGAAACCTTTTATTCGCGGGAAGACAAGTAAATAGGAAGACACGTAATTAATAACATCATAAACTAAATTACTACCTCCCAAATGATATTCTACTTTTTTAGGCGATTATGTGTGAAAACCCTGAAAACCTTAGCATAAAGAAATCTAGAAACATTATTCAAAAATGGGGATAAGTTTCGTATATAAATTTAACGTAAATGGATACACCTTTCCGAACTATCTTAAATTTTTATGGCTGTGCATTAAATCTTAAACCACGAACACTCAGTCCGACTAGTAAGGTCACAAAAACACACGTAATTGCTTAGAAAAGTACCCCTCCTCAAATAAAACTCACAGAGTTCATCTCCGAGAGCAAATTTATTCCGGTAAACTGCCCTTAAACACTAGAATAGCCCGGAAACAGAGTTCATTTTATTCGGTGATGCCACTCTTTAAAATCGTCAACGTCTTTATTGGAACAATGCAAAAAAGTTTTTTTACGTGCGCCTTTATCGGCTGTCTTTTAAAAAATTCTTATCTTCCTCCAGCTTTTTTGTTCATTCGCTTTTGACACCTGAGGATGATTCGACGAAGAATCGAAAACGTCCGTAATACCTATGAAACATTTATTATTATTTTTATTTTAATACAAAAAAGAACATGCGAATAATTGAAAAAATAAAAAAAAGTATAATTAAACAGACGAATTCTGTTATTTTTAACAATGTTTGCATATATATATATATATATATATATATATATATATAAATATATATTAATATATGTGCGTGTACATGAGTATCTATGTAGATAAGTTAATATATGTATGTATGAGTGTATCTGTCGGCATCAATATGTGTAATTACGAACTGCATTCGAGCCCATGCGGCTGCCTGCAACCGCCACTCTTACACTGATGAGTGTCAGAGAGGCCGAAACGACGTCGTCTGTAGGTTAAAAACACTTTAATATTAAAAGAAATATATTTATAGATAAAAGCCCCTTTAAAGATGTAATAATCTTAAAAGTAGAGCCCTGTTTGAAATTGTAAAGTTTGTTGTCATTTCTGCGATAAGCTAGTTCCTCTCGCGCGTTGAACACTGTAGACAGCAATGACACTTTCCCAGCCTCCCGGGTAAGTGTATCCTTATTTCAATTACTGTATATGTCGATTTCTCGCGGCTGCGTTGTTTTAAGTCTTTGTCTCGCGATTCTACCCTTAGACTACGAAGTGCGTTCGAGCTCATGCGACCGCCCTCAACTGCCACTCCTACACTGATGAGTGTAAGAGAGCCCGAAACGACGTTTTCTGTAGGTTAAAAACACCTTAATATTGAAAAAAATATTTATAGTATATATATATATATATATATATATATATATATATATATATATATATATATATACTATAAATATGTTTTTTCAATATTATGTATTGGCAGAGAGAAAGAGAGAGAGACAGACAGACAAAGAGCGAGAGAAAGAGAGATAGAGAGAGAGAGAAAGGAGAGAGTCAAAGAAGACATGTTTTGTTTGTATTTTTATTTCCATTATCTTTTATGTGATAAACACCAGGGGACTGGCGGTATTCACCAAAATAAACAGAGTTATATCAATCTTTCACAACGTGCTATTTGCTGCAAGGATAAAGATTTCGTTGTGTTGACTTCAAATACAATCGATAATATGAGGTGGAAATCTATTACTAGTTGTTGACAAACTAAACATTTAGGTTTATAGCGAATACCGGTGTATCCCCCCTCTTATAAAACATGACTGAAAAATTATTCATATAAGATAATTAATTACATTTTTCGTATGTAAGTCATTATTATCATTTCTGATGACCTGAAGAAAATCATCTACATTTGATTTAAATTTAGAGTGGATGATTTATTACTGAATTTATTTCAGTTGAAGGGGGTTGTCTGACTTGCTATTTGCTTTCTCGCTTCCCGTCATCACTTGAAATGTTTTCGTTCGGCGTTCGAAAAATTGCTCGTTTTTTACTCGGTAACTTTAGTTCGACGCAGCGGATTTGTATTTATTCATATAGAAATACATACACATTGGTCTTTATTATACAGGTGGATGATAGTTGCCATGTTGTGGGGTTTTATATAAGTATATTTGCTGGTTCTCTTTTAATATAAATAAATAATTTCTTAAAGATGATATGGTTTTAGAGGTTTGATTGAAGTATTGTAAACTCTCTCGGTAGAGAATTGGTAATTTGGTTATTTGTAATTTTGTTCTTATGTTTAATGAGTTGTCGGTTTCTTTTTATGCACTAACGAGCCCCCGCTTATCAAGGCTAACAAGCCACTCGTGGATAATGGTTAATTAGTCTGTCATTCAGACGGTGAGACAACACCACGAAAATTGGTAACGCTAGTTAAAACTTGGCAGAATTTGATTATTTAACAAGACGGCTCAACAAAATAGTTTTAATATTGGACTTGAAAACGACAATGTTATAGTCAGCTGGGAAGCAACCCCGTGGTATTGTGTTCCATAGACCTTTGTTAATGAGTGATTCAATGAGTTTTATATGGTAGTTTCTGTGGTAGAATTTTTGTCTTAATTATTTTATATGTTAAACATAATCTTGGGGAGTCTGAGCACATGCGTTTGATGCGCATAATGAGACTATATATCATGGATCTTTATAATTTTCATAGGTATCACCGTTTTTTATCGTTGTAGATGTTGAGAAGACAATACAAAGGAAGTGGTGGAGCGAAAGCAAAAAATAAAAATAAAAATGAAAAACACTGAAAAGTTTCATCAAACAAAATATCATTGTCACTCTAAAGAAAAAGAAATAAGAATGTGCAATAACACAAAAAACATCCGAAAAAAACCCAACAAAACACGTGCGAGAAAAAGAAAAGAAATGCAAAAAAAAAGAAAAACTGAAAAGAAAAAAAGCACCCCCCCCCATTCCTCAAATCGAAAAAACAAAAAAATAAAGAACAGAAAAATACGTGACGTTGGTATCAGTCATCGTTATTTCACACTCGGCTCCGAGGCAACACGTTTTGCAAGAACCGAGTTTGGGATTGGCGGAACACGTCTTCGTAGCCCGAGGTTGCCAAGTTTTCACGTAGAAGAAGCAAGAAGGTGCGCTCGTGCGTAAGCGTTGAGGGGGGTGAGAGATTGTGGACGCCCGAAAAAATAAACACAAACACACATTCGTAATCACACGCGCATCCACAAACATACATACGCATATATATATATATATATATATATATATATATATATATATATATATATATATATATATATATGTATATATGTATATAATATATGTATATACATAGATATAATGTATATATATGTATATAATATATATACAGACACACACATATATATATGCGTAAATGCATATATATATATATATATATCATATGCATATATATACACATACACCCATATATATATATATATATATATATATATATATATATATATATATATATATATATATATATATATATATATTATCCACTTGATAATAAAGACCAATGTGTAATTATTTGTATATAAATCACTGTATGTACTTCCATCCCGTCACGCAAAATTTACTGAGTAAAACACGTGCTTTTTCCTTGCCCGAACGTAACAATTTCACGTGGTGAGGCAAGCGAGAAAGCAAATAGCTAGTCAGAAAACCACCCATACTTACTGTCACCTGAAATGAATTCGGAAGGAAATTCTTCGCTCCATAATAAAAAGTCAACGGTGGGTGTTTATTTTTCTTTAGATCATCATTAATTATAATAATATTGGATATCATAATATTTCTAACGTATTGATTTCCATACTAAAACTATTGGCTAATTAGTCAATTACCTAATCTATTATAGTATGTAGATATCTGCATATGTAAAAAATCGTGAGGTATTAGAAAATAGTTAATTAGAATATAATCTTAGTTGTCTCAGCTCCCAGCTTTTTGTTACACGTCTGAACATGTTTAAACCAAACGTCTTTTATAAAATATGTTAAAGGGGCCCATGTTATATTAATCCTATCGTTATTTTACAGTTAGCAGGGGTTTATTAATTAAAGGCGATTACGCTAATAAACGTTGGAAGTTTATGGCAGAGTAAAATTTAATTAATATATTTAACTAATTTTGAATTGTTGATATTTAATTTTACATTTGTAGTGACAGTTGGGTATGATTTCCGACTTCCTATTCAGAAAGATATCGCTCGTTTTTCAAGATATTTAGTTGAGGACATCGTAACGTTTATAAAGCTTTCTAGTACGCTGTAGTTTATTATGATTCTAGTATGCTGCTATCTTGATTGTGATCAGTTCATTAGTTGTTGAATCTATTCTGCACCACAATATATATATATATATATATATATATATATATATATAAGTTCGGTCCTTGTAAATATTAGCCATGCTGATGACGGCTGTGAGCCAGAAACATATATATATATAAGTTCGGTCCTTGTAAATGTTAGCCATGCTGATGACGGCTGTGAGCCAGAAACATATGCCTATAGATTACTTTTATGTACGTTTAAAATTAATAAAAACATATATATTAACGAAAAATAGTCTTATAAAGTAAAGGGCGACTAATAATGCAATTTTCTGCATCTTAATCACTTAGTAAGTGAAACGATCAGTATAGTAGTAAGCAAAAAACTACGAACGCATCAATTACAAATAAAAACAATTACGTAAAATACATTAAATATTTAGGTGATGAAATCGTACTTGTTTAAATGCAAAGCGTCATAGCCTGGGGGTATAACGAGAGACTATTAAAATAACCATCGATGATTAGATCCTTGCCTGAGTTAGCTATGCTGATGACGGCTGTGAGCCAGAAACACGTGTCCATGGATTGCTTTTATGTATGTATGAAATTAATAAAGATATATATATATAAACGGAAAATACGTCCTATAAAGTTAATGGTGACTAATCATGCAATATTCTGCATCGTAATCACTTAGGAAGTGACAACATCGAAATAGTAGTAAGCAAAAAGCAACGAACGTATTACATAAAATGCATTAAATATTTAGGTGATAAAAAACGTAAATATTTCTAGGCCAGACGTCCTAGCCTGGCAGTACAACGCAAGACTATTTACATCAACATCGAAGGTTCGATCCTTGTCTAAGTTAGCCATGGTCATGACAGCTGTGATAAAAAACACGTGTCCATAAATTACTTTTATATACGTACAAAATTAATAAAAAAATAAATATATACCTAACTTTATATATATATATATATATATATTGTTCAATTAATTTATTTATATATATATATATATATATATATATATATATATATATATATATATATACAGGGTGGGCCAAAATAAGGGTCCTATCTTTAAATTTGAATAACTTGAATTTGAATAACTTCCACAAAATAAAAGTTACACTCACCAAACTTTATGTGTGTGTAGACTGACCCTTCCGAGATTTTTTGAAATAAACAAAACAAATTTTAGCCGAAAAACACTTCTTAAAACTTACAAAAACTAAAGTATTGTTTTTTACACTGTTTTGAGTTTTTTAAGCAAAAATAATGTTTTCTAAATGAGGGTACGTTCCTTAGGGCTAATACGGCTCATGCTTGCTTCGGAAGGGGTCCTTTACTTATTCTAAAAAAAAAAAATCAATAAATAATAAAGTTATGAATTTTTAAAAATAGGACCCTTATATTTGCCCACCCTGTATATATATATATATTAAGTGCCTAGAGTATACGTCAAAACTATAGTTTTAATAAACTAAATAATAATCGATTATATGAATCCGGGCTCTCATATATGATAGAAATAGAGCGTTATTGAAATATTTGAAATTGTAACTATGTTTTGAACTTTTGAAAATATAGAAATGTTATATATATATATATATATATATATATATATATATATATGTTTATATATACACATGTATGTGTCTATATTATTTTATCTGGGATATCAGTTGGCTTTTGATGAAACCATAACGTTATTAAGACGACATATAGCTGATAACCCTAAACGTTATCAGAGAATACATCATATTGTCAGACGCAGTGATGATGTATAATGGTCAAATATATGTTAAGCATCAAGGAATGTGTCCTTGAAGAATGGTAGAAATATGGCGCCGGTCAGTGAACCGAAGGAAAAGGAAAACTGAAGGGAAGGAGAGAGTGTCCGGTAGTGCGTGTGGGAGGGTGTATTTCAGAGGGATTATTCGCTTTCTAGTTATCAAAGGACTAGAATAAATAAAATAATTGGCAGAGGAGAAAATTGGCACGTACGATTTGAGCAGTCCAATAGATCAGTGTACGGAACCAGTAATTTATATATATATATATATATATATATATATATATATATATATAAAACTAGAAAAAAACCGTCTAACGACGGGCATTAGCAGTAAATACAACATTACTTTAAAAATTCAAAGTTTTTTCTTATTTTTTTTGTGCGGTTTCGGTAGCATCCCCTTAAATGGTAAAGTTTAAAATATATATGCCCACGTTACGGATCGTGTTGCTTTGAATACATATGATACAACTAATAATAATAAGTTAAAAAGTTAAGGCCATTAGCAGTATAGCAGTAAATACAGCATTACTTTAAAAATTTACTGTTTTTTTCTTTCTTTTTTTTTTGGGGGGGGGGAGGGTCTTGTACGGTTTTAGTAGCATCCCCTGAAATGGTAAAGTTTAAAATATATATGCCCACGTTACCGATCGTGTACTTAGAATAAATATGATACAATTAGTAATGATTAGTTAAAAAGTTTAGGATTTAACCAAGTACATTCATATTATTGACGCCCACGCGCAAGCACCGATCTTCTTGAAAATGTATGGCGTTCTAATTGCTCATTATTATTTTTAATAATTCATATTACCATATAAACAATGCTTTCTAAACAAGAACAACATTTCTTATTCAATGTGCATAGCCACGTGCCGTTTCAACAACACACGAATTGATAACAGTAAAAACGAGATGAAGAAAAGAAGAAAAAAAGAAGTTTTTTTATGTATCTTTATTTGAAATTCTGTAAGGAAGTATATTTTCGAACATTAAATTGAAACAAAAAAAGTTAATAAAACTAAAATGCATTGTATTGCGTTCTAATTGTTCATTATTATTTTTGATAATTAATATATATATATATATATATATATATATATATATATATATATATATATGCAAAGCTCTTTGTAAATGAACAATTGGAGCATTGTTTAGTAGCGATCAATATTTTGTATAAAAACATAGAGATATCACTTATAAACGACGAACGCACAGTGGTCAGAGAGTTAGAACTGCCGATTATCAACTAGATGGTTGTAGGCGTGATCTCTGGCTAGGGACAACAGCTGGTCTAACCCCACTAAAGAGCTGTGGTACAGCAACATAGTCGGCCTGTGAATGACTATAGAAACCCACTTTCCGGTTTAACACTGGCGTAAATGATATCGCTTGCGAATATCTAGTGTAATGCAAAGGTCTGTGTTAATAAAGCAACGAAGCATCTATCAACTAGATGTGCGTAGGATCAATTGATGAAGAGTTGTGATTCAGCGAAACAGTTTGTCTGTGGATTCCTATACACACATATACATATATATATATATATATATATATATATATATATATATATATATATATATATATATATAACCCTCCAAACTAATGGCTACCCCGCTCCCACCATAGCCCACCGAAATAAGCCCAAAATATGTAGACACCGCACCCTCTCTAACACCTGTTTCTTAAAACTTCCTTTCTTCAGCGATAAAATCATCACTTCCATCCGCTAGGCTATACATAAAGTAAACCTTGATATACAACTAACCTATACTGGCACTTCCTTACGCCAACACCTATCTAAAAAACATACTAACCACACAACCGAACCCTGCTCCCTGACCAATTGCACTATCCCCAACACCGGTCTGTGCCATCGCACCAACTGTGTTTATAAGCTACAGTGCAATAAATGCAACAAGTTTTACATCGGTAATGTAACAAGACCGCTACACCTGCGCATCAAGGAGTACATGAACACCCGTATATCCTCTTTCCAAAAACACACGGAGATTTGCTCGAATACTCAGCGTGATATTCATGCCTTCATCTTAGCGTCTGTCAGAAACATTGGGGATCTTAGAATCACAGAATCAATCCTCATCTCCAGATTAAACCCCTCACTCAATCAGCGTCACGAGCTCCACTCACATTCATTCTATAATATCTACCTCTCAACAACTTCACTCATTACTTGCCTCCTATATTAAATCATCACACACCCAAACAATCAAATAGGTCCCTCCCCATATGTACATCTATCCAAACACACATTCAGCCACAAACCAAAAAAACATATTCAATATACTCCACTATAACCTGGCATTGTTAATTAATTAATCCAAACATATATAAAATGTATACAAATAACATACAAATATTAAATAAAAATAAATAAATAAATAAATGATAATAAATAAATAAATAAAATATCATGAACAAAAATATAAAAAAAAACCTATATAAAGAAATATGAAAACATGATAAAAATAAAGAATATATAAATAAACAAGCAATAACACATGCATATATGCACACGTATATATGTGTGTATGCATGTATACATATATATGTATATATATGTATATATGTTTGTATGTGTATATATGTATTATATATATATAAATAATAATTTATTACACAGACTTCCACCGACCGAATCTATAAATTAATTCGCATAACAAACAGAGTTACTTCCCCTATATCCTATAGTAAATAAATATCAGATTAATTCGATAAACTAATTTGATGAAACTCACAATTAATATTACTTCTTGAATATATTATAATCAATAAATTTAATTAAAAAAATCTAGAATATTTAAAATGAGAGATTAATTACTTTACTTTATATTAAAATTTTTAAAATACGAAAGAAAGAAAAATACGAAGATAAAACACACTGAAAATAAAAAGTAAATAATTAAAATATGAATTTAATAAATATATATATATATTATTAAAACTAACAGTTTATCGATCACCATACAGTTATCCAATATTACACATATTTTTGAACAACAACATTTATATACATAACATAACCTTAAAAATCTTTAATTTCCATTCTCTGCGGGACTGGTTTTGCTGCTGTTCTGTCTTTTGGCAGCCATTTTGTTTTGTCAGATTTTCTGCACGGTCGTAGCGATTTCTTCTGGTATTAATTATTATTCAGAAAGGGAAGTTTCTGTTCCCGAAATATTAAATAAATGATTTTATAATCATCCGGACATTACACAAACACCTAACACCACCCTTGCTGTTATGTAAGATTTTAAGAAAAAATAAATAGTATGTCATATTTCGTATTCGATTTATAATTTTTGTTCCGTCCAACTTACATTTTACCCGGAATTTGCATTGCCCACAGCCTTTTAAAACATACTACTACTATACCCAGCAATGCTTCAAGAAAACAACAATTCTCCCTCTCTCTCTCTCTCTTTCTCTATCTCTCTCTCTCTCTCTCTCTCTCTCTATATATATATATATATATAAACTTTTACGCAATAAAAGGAATCCATGGACACGTGTTTCATGGCTATCAGCCGTCATCAGCATGGCTTTTTACCACCAGACCACAAACACATTGTCGAAATATGAACGCTTGTTATCGCCATAATTTTATGTAGTTTCTGTTATTGTTTTTACTAGCGATAGAAACATAGCTGTTATCTTAGTATAATCCACTTTCTAAGCAGTAAAGAATATTGCATTAAGTTGCCCTTTTTTAATATATATATATATATATATATATATATATATATATATATATATATATATATATATATATATATTAGTGTGCACTTTAAGCTAGTTTTCACACTCGGTTATCTAGATATAATATTAAAATATTCATATAAAATCATAGAATTAATTTGATTTTTCACTTCTTATGATCTAAAAAATCTTCCACCGTTGACTTTTAATTATAGAATTTGGGATTTTTTTCCGAATTCATTTCAAGCGGCGTGGTAAATCTGAGGTAGTTGGCTTACTTGCTACTTGTTTTCTTTTTTTCGCCTCACCACTTGAAATTGTTTTGTCTGGGGGCTAGAAAAATGCACGTGTTTTACTCTCAAACTTTTTTATGACGCGATGGAAGTACACACATAAACACACACACATGTATATATTGTTATACATATACAAATAAATCACATTGGTCTTTATTGTTGAGTGGAATATATATAAATAGTATACTTTTTTATTTATACAAACACTTTTGCCTACATATGTGCATATATGTTATAGCTGTAACTTTATTTCAAGCCCAGCTTTCTCAAACCACAGTAAATATACTTACTTATATTTACTGTGACCTGAGGAAGCTGGACTTGAAATAACGTCGCAAGTGAGATATGTGAACACAAGCTAGCCACAAATGTTTATGCAAATAAAAAATTATATTAAGATACAGTACTACTTTTTATTGAGAACTATCTTATAAACACCGTAGTTTCATTGGATTAAAATCTATGGGACAACAGTCATGCAAACACTTTAAATGTTTATATTTCTATCATACCATCATGCTAGCATTTTCATCCTTTCCAACGTTTCTTTTTCTTCTCTCTTCCTCAATTGTCTGCACTGAGTGTTGGTAAATGTCAGCATCATAAACTTCTTTCTATTTCCCTTTCTTTCTTTTCTATTTCTCTGTTTCTTATTAGCCGTTAAACAAACAATTTTCCCAAACATTATTGAACTGCCTTTCTATTTTCTTTTGGTCTTTCTGTACTTCTAACTCGTCTTCTAATCTCTCTTTATATCAATCATGTCTATCTGTTTAATAGTAAATATCGCAGAGACAAGGATATTAACTCTGTTCCCATAAAGTATTTTGCATAAAAAAGCCGAAATATTAAAATATCACCATATGAATTAGTTTGATTAAATTATGTTGGCGTATACGCATTGTTCCATTTTAATCGCTCCTGACACACAATTACATATCTAAACGAATAATTAAGAAACATTTTTCCATTTATCCTAACTATGTTTACATCTAAACATGTTACGCTTATTTTATTAAACTATACATGTATTTTCAAATACATTATATATAGCTAACAGAACATTGCATAAACAACTACATCCCGATGCTTCATTAGCATGGCACTTTTATAAACATCTTCTAATAAATGAATATTCTTAACAATTCATTTCTATTTTCGTTTTACAGTTTTCTTATATATATTAAAAAGTTTTGTTAATATTAATGTTATTATTATTATTAGTAGTAGTAATATTGATTCCAACGATTTTATGAAAAATGATTATGTTGAAATTCGAATAACTTCGGTCATGCGTATCTTTACACGAACCAACAACTTAGATTACCTGGTATAATTTATTTTAAAAATTACACTCTGCATTGAACACAAGAACTAACAGTTTTTCTTTAGATATATACTTAATCTTTAAAAGTAAATTTGTTGTTGTTTTCGACGACGACAACAACTATTGAATCTGATTATATTTGCTATAATAAAGAAAAAAAGTTCCCCACCCCTTTCAGCTTTTTAAATAATAAAAAAATAGATTCACATTTTTTTAAAACTTAATTTTATTCTGTCCTCTAAATTAATAAATGCGAAAGTTTTTATTTATTTATCCAAACTATATTTATATCAACACACCAATGAAGTGAGGATGAGTATAGTTAAACAATGTTTTTACTCAGAGACTTCCATAAGTTTAAACAACAAACTTTGATACATTTGTAGATTAACAATCTCGGCTAATTTTAAATAATGTGATTCTACTTTTTAACATAATTCTTACGTATTAAGACAGTTAACTAATATATTTTAACACTAACCCTAAGTTCGACTGGCAAGGTCGTAAAACCACACATAATTGCCTAAAATATAACGCACAGAATTTATCTCCAATAGCAAAGAAAAAAAAGATTAACTGACATAAAACCATAGAATGGCCCGGATATAGAGGATCATTTTAAGTTAAATTTATATGCGAGACTGATGCCCAACTCTAAATTCTAAAATACTTTTTTTTCTTTTTTATTGCCGCCAGGATTTTCTGGGTATCTATACGTAATCGTCTAAAAAGGTACACTCGTATTTTTTAGGGGGTAGCTGAGGGTGTTAATCTACAATAATACGAAAACTTTTAATAATTTTTTTTATACATAAAAAATAAGGTATTTAATTATTTAGAAGGTATTTATTTAATTTTCATGCGAAAAAATAACACAACTAAACTCAAATGCTTAAAATTAGAAAAAAAAACGTACAGTTAAAAATATAGGATTTAAATAATGAAATATGGGTACATTTGTTGATTTACAAACTCCGCTACCCCCCACTTAAATATGTTCTGCTTTTTTAGGCGATTACGTGTGAACAACGTAGACAATGGAAAGAAGGAAAACATATTTTAATATTTAGAGTGATGGATCAGTTTCATATATATTTAACGTAAATTGTGCGTTATTCTGTGCGTAAATTTTTTTTCGGGGGAGGACACTCCTTTAGGCGATTACGTGCCAGTCGGACTTAGGGTTAGTGCTACAAATATATTAGTTAACTAGACCCTTCCCTAATAAGGGCGGGTAGGTTTTTCTAATATATATATATATATATATATATATATATATATATATATATATATATATATATATATATATATATATATATATATATAAATCCTCCGAGGACATCTATTTGTGTTAGAGTTGTATCGCTCTCACTAGGAATACGAAAGGAGAGAATGCTTCTGTATTGTAAGGTATGGGAGCTGTTACTGGAGATGCAGTTTTTTTGTAGATGACCTATATGGATTGTTTTTTTTTGGTTGGGGGAGATGGGCTGCATTGTATAATTAATGTTGAATATTTATAGAAAAGATTATATCAATGTAATTTAAATTTATATAATATAGATCAAAATGATTCCCGAAGGAATCGAATTTTAATTAAAATTATAACAAACAAGCTAAATTCTTAGAATTAAATGGAGTTTATACATATATATTTCTATTTCAAAAATTATTATAATATCATTTTATGATACTTTACACCGAAACCAAATAATGCTGTTTACAATTGTTTAAAAATTCTTCACAACCCAGATGTAAACACAAAATGTTCACCATAAGAAAAATAAGAAGAATCAAAAGTTTTTACGTCCATCACCCTTAAAAAAAAGATTAATCAATGGTTATGACAAAATTCAAGTAGTCTAAAAAAAAAAACAAGTCTTGTACTAATAAATATTTGGATGTAACAGATCAGAAATACAAATACTCTGTTCCTAATCGCTCTAATTACTGAAAAAAAGAGAAAAGTTCCGAAAACCCCCCAGAAAATAACTGGGTAAATTAAATCATTTCTTAGTTATAAAGTAAAGTAAATTATCTTTTAATGGCTAAAGAAACTATATTAAGCGATATATATTAGGCATAACTAAATAAATATATAAGTATATTAACTAAATAATAAGTATATTAACTAAATATATATATATATATATATATATATACATATATTGACAGTTTGAATGACCTACTGTGGAGTTTGAATTACCTACTAGACACTATCCTTGAGTGTCTTCGGTCTATCTGTACAAGGGTTTGTTAGGCCAATCTGACATGAAGATACTTCACCCTACAAGTAAACCCTGACCCAATATTCAAAATAACATAGTATTCGCATCACAAATAAGAGCCCTCTCAGACGCGCTATACGCTTGCTCATACGAGGAATAGTGTACCTTCTCTTAGTGATGTTACCTCAAGTAACAACACTTACTTGGATACTCCACGAGACCAGATTAATTCTTGTCCTAGAATCCGGTAGGATCAAGAGACCACAAGAAAGATATACTATAACATACTTAACTGGTCAATTGGAGAGTGGAAGATTAATGCTTTTAACTTCTTTACTAACTCAACGTTTGAGAAATAAAGGAGAACTTTGATAGAATATTCGAATACCTATGTATCTCATATAGAGATTAAGTGTTAGCCTCAGGAAAGGGGCCCCTTGATTTCTGAGAACTTCAACTGAAGTAAAATGTAAAAACAGAGTAATTCACACACACACACACACACACATATATATATATATATATATATATATATAAAAGACATAGACAGAGCTATTCACATTCAAACACATAAAATTCACCCATGAGACTGACATAGACGGCTCGATACCCTTCCTAGATACTCTTATAATCAAGTCCAACAATAAACTAGAATTTAAAGCACACCGCAAAAAGACTCACAAAAATGACTACATACACTTCTACTCCCACCACCATAGCAAGATTAAAACAGGTATAATTATATAATTATAAGGTTCTTCCTACGCGCCCTTAGAATATGTTGCCACCAATACATAGATAAAGAAATAAAGTACATTTTTAATTCCCTAAAAACACTGCAATACTCCACACATTTTATATTAAATGCCAAGAAGAAAGCCTTCCAAATATTCTCCAGAAACAACACACAAAAAAATCAGACTCCAAACACCTCTCTTATAGACAGACCTCTTCTCTTACCCACGCATTCCAATAACACATCCATCTGCAACACGCTTAACAAACTAGGCATTCCAATAGTACAAACCACATCTCAATCCATAAAACAAACATTAAACACATCAAGACATTTCCAAAAAAAACCACATCCCATGCCGGCTTATACACTGTCCCATGCAATGACTGCCATCAACTTTACGTGGGAGAAACACAAGGTGAATTAAAGAAACAATTGAATGAATACAAAAGGGACATAAAAAACAACAATCCTCTCAGTGCACTTTTCTCCCATGCACTAGAGCACGGTCATGCCTTCAAATTTGAACAAGCTGAAATCGCAAGATACATCCACAACAAAGCTCGGCGAAGACTTCTGGAAACTGCACTCATCACCGCCTCCAACACCATCAAGCAACGAAATGGCTTCTTTAACCTATCACCCTTAATAAGCAAAATCATCCTTACTGAACAAAGACTCATGCCAGATCATAGATAACATCTATTTTTATCTCTGACCTTAATGACACTCTCCCACCTATCTCCGCACATATACCCCCCACACACATCTTCATTCTCCACGATTTCTTAACTTTTTCTAACTCACTCTTTCCCTCACATTTTTAACACAGCAAGCCGGTGAAACTTTCTCACTTTTCAAAATATTTCAAATATTTCATACCTAATCACAACAAATCTCCCCTCTCCCCCTCACCCATTCCCCCTCTCAACCACTTCTCTCTTACTCTCACTCTTCCATACCCTCCACTCTCAAATCCCTTCATTTTCTCAAATCCTCTCTAAGACCGTGACGTTCACCCATCCACCAATATCACAGCCCCCCCTCGTTCTCTACCCTCCCTCCATTTCTCTGCATACACCCCCACATATGACCCCCTTTCACCATGAACCCAAACCTTCCAACCTATTTTGTTTTCCTTCAGTCTTTGCCGCAGTCACCTGTTTAAATATTCCAGCCTCCCTCTTCCCCACCCTCCACTCCCTCACTCACTGCCATCCACATTATTCCCGCTGATCCCACCCCCCCACCTTTTTCTCTTACAACCAACCACAGTATCCCTGCTCACCCCCACCTTTCCACTCTTCTCCACTCAGTTTCACAAACATTTACTTTCATTCCTCACTACTGACTCCACTAAGTCCGTACGTCAGCCCTACTGTTTTCTCCAGTAGTGGCTACTACTTTCCTCCCTTCTTCCCATAATGTCAACCCTATATGTGCACGTACTTGCATGACATTTTTCTTTATATTATCATCCTGATGAAGTCTTATAAATAAAGACGAAACGTTGATGTACACATAAAAACCGTCCGTTTCTGCTTTTCCTTTTTCATTTTCCCATTACGTCGAATTAGCTTCATCCTTCTTTTCCCATATATATATATATATATATATATATATATATATATATATATATATATATATATATATATATATATATATATATATATAAACGTGAGCAAGCTACACGCTAATAACTTAACAAGACAAAAATGAAAGATTATTTTGATTTCCTAAAAGCTGAAATGATAACAACTAAAATGAGGTTTCATTCAGTAACTCTTTTTATAAAATGATAGTTTTACAAAACATATTCTAAATGTGCATTCTATGCCTTTGAGAGACGATAGGTCGTATTCTCTTTAAATCTCTTTAGAAATAAACTTGCTTTTATAAAAGCAAATTGAAGAAGCCTTTTCTATACGAAAAGTGTTATCATGGCTTAAACCACCCATCCTGAAATAAATATTTTTACCGTCCAAAATGTGTAACATGGTTCAGAATTACAACGCCTGATCCTTTGTCTGGACGAGTGATATAGATATCAGAGTTCGACTTAAGTAATTTCGCAGTTTCAAATTTTTTTTTCTGCCAAATACAATCGTTTGCTTTAGTACGTATAGCAGAAAACCTCCGGCCTAATTTACCCAACTGGATTTTAGCGCTAGTTGATTCATCAGTGGAAATAAGCAAATGAATTTTAGTTGAGAATATAATAGTTCAATCTCACTAAATATGTTGATTTTATCAACGCGAGGGGGGGGGGGGTGCAAAATTCTAAGTCGGCAGACAAGACAAATTTTTAAGTATTGGATACAGCATAAGACGAATAATTAAATATATATTTATTCGAATATGCTCTCTCTCTCTCTCTCATATATATATATATGTATATATATATATATATATATATATATATATATATATATATATATACACATTTAAAAAGAATACGCGGAAATCTCTCTAAGGCCCTTTCGACTATCATCTCGTCAGGAGAAAATCGATAGTTTTAATTAATAATAACGTCGAAAGAAAGAGCAAAATGGGGAAATTGAGTGTGCCAAAATTAACGATAAAGCGATTAAAATTCAATTTAATGATTTGGCCAGCATTTGGTTGAAACCCCTAGCTGTGCCAGTGGCTATAAAATAGACCGTTTTGAGGTCTTGAATCGAGCAGATTCCAAGAACCATTTGAAAATATTGGAATCTATCTCTATTGCTATTCGAAAACCTTCCTTGTGCCGGCAGAAGGAATTTGTAAGATCGCTTAATCTCTTTGGGGAACTTTGAACTCCTTCCCAATTTTTTTTTATCCCCTAACGTAGTGCCTTTTAATCGACTTTTAACGAAATCATTAAATTGAATTTTAATCGCTTTATCGTTAATTTTGGCACACACACACACGCGCGCACCTACACCAATTTTTATATACATCTACGTACACACGCACACGCACACGCACGCGCGTGCCATGCATCCGTTCTATGTATAAGTAGATAGATAGAGGATAGATAGACCAACACACATTCATGCGCGTGAATCTACATCCATTTTATATACATGTATGTGCACACACACACACGCACGCGTGTGCCATGCATCCGTTCTATGTATGTGTGCATCTACGCATCCACATACAGGTTCGCATATGTGTGTGTGTGTCTGTCTATATATGTATCTATTTATATATCCATTCATCCAGCGATCTATCTAGCTATATGGTAATGGAGGAAAGCATACAATGAAGTTGAGCATAGACACGTTCATTGTCCACGTCATCAGCCGCGTGTGTCGGTAAATTAATTTCTCAAAGTCATAAGCCTTTCATCAACTCCAACAGGTAGTTCTTTTAATTTTGGGAGAAGATCGTTTCTGATTGCAAAGCCCACTCCATGGATTCGGGGCTGTTTTGCATCCAGACCCTTCCAGAAGAAGATAAACTGTCTCTGTTTTTCTCTCAATTTCCATTCTCATACACGCCGCGTTTCACTCAAACCAACTATGTCAAAGTTGGATATTTGCAGTTCTCTCGCAATGATAGCTGTCCGCCATCATGATGGCGGTCAGACTTTTGGTTGCCCATTAGAGTACGGAGATTCCCTGCCCCGAATTTTAAAGTTTTATTGTTTTTCTTTAGATTTTATTTATTTTTATTTTTTCAGGTTGGTATTCAAAGACTGAGTTTAGGGCACGTTCTATAGCTCCTAGGGGTGATCAGAGCAAGTCGTTAAAATGGCTGCTGAATCGTGGATGGAGCTGTCTCACATTTTCACTGCTTTTTTTGAAAAAGTGGAACGGCCATCACACATCCACCGCTTTTGTGTCGGTTTATCTACTAAAGGCTTCCAGTCATCACATATCCTGCCCACGACGTCAGTCGCCATTTGCCGAAAGACGTTTTGACTAGTTGTTGCACGATACTATCGCGAGAACATAGATACCTATGCGTGGATCTTTTACAAGTGTGCGCAATTCCGCATTCCAGAACGCACATCTACCTTCACAAATCTATGTGCAAAGAGACCTGGATGACTGGGGAAGTTGCAAGTCTTCATACGCTGACCCGACAGTTGGCTAAATTCCTGCCAGGGTAACCTAACTCTTATACTATGCGTAAGTACCATGAATCGCAAGACAGCGATGTGAGATGTCAGCTTAACCCAGTAGAAGGACCTACGTTGCCAGGCAGCAGGATGTGTCAACATACCGGTGGGCCATGCATGTCGTGACTATCTTGGCGCAAGAACTCCGGATGATTTTTACAGGGACCTCACCCTTAGCCTTTGGAGCTCGACCTTAGACAACAAGGCAGCGGTGGGTCAGATTATAAGGGCACCGGACACTCGCCCTTCACCATCGCCCTTATAGTCACTTACTGTAACAAGCAAAAGAATAGCTATTCATATATATTGCTCATGAATCAGAAACATAAGGAGGATAATTATATTAGACATATCTGTATCTAGATAAATGTATGTATATATGTAGTATACATGTGAATATATTACATACTGTATATGAAGTATATATATATATATATATATATATATATTCAAATTCTGTATTATGTATATAATGTATTTACTATATATATAAAGTATGAATATATATTTATAGACATTGAGCTACACGGAAACCTTCGAGTTTCATCTTCGCAGGGAATCGTCTGCAGGGATGAAATGCCATTGTGTAGCTTAATTGCCATAAATATATTTTTATATTTTACTACTAAGCTCTGCTTAACAAGTATTAAGCACTGTTGAAATACTGAACGTCTATACACAATATATTATATCACCAGATAATATACGTGTATACATGACATAATAATAATATGTGTAAATATATATATGAAAAGTTCCAATGTAAAACGCGATATATCCAATTTCCTTGAATTGTTAAATTTAAAAATAAAATTACAAACATATAAAATCTAGAATCGAGTAAATGCTTATTTTAATTGAAAGCATACAAAACTATGCCGATATCAGATTATGTAAAATGTGATGTAACATTTTGTTAATTATAGGTTCGAAAATTGGAAAATGCCGTTTTTCATTCGAGCACTTCATATGTACATATGCATACTTATATGCATTATTTGTATTGTATATGTGTATATATTACACATATATGTATGCAATGCATAGATGTGTATTATATATATATGCATATAATATATATGCATATAATATATATGCATATAATACATATATATATATAAATACACATAATATATATGTATAATATATAAGTATGTATATACAGACACACACACACACACATATATATATATATATATATATATATATATATATATATATAAGGGATTATGTACATGTCTGTATAAGGAAAAATGTATATATATATATATATATATATATATATATATATCATGGCATTTTCAGACCGTTTCCTCTAAGTTCGAATAAGCCAACTTTCTCCGAGAGAATCTTCATAAAGGTTACATATTTTAAAGATGTCTACCGTTTCCACATCTCCCCAGATCTATATTTATATGTACGTTTACGCACACATGCATGCACGCATACGTCCATCGGAAATATCGAAGTCTCCTGCTAGTAAACATGTGCACCCGCCGAATATAATAGTTTATGTGCAAAACACATATTATCATGAATTCATCGGAATAAAAAAAAATGAACATTTCCCGCCTCACCAATTTTTTTAATTTTTACTGAAAATAAGTAAAAAGATATAAACTAATTCAATAAATGTTTATATGTGTGTTTTTCATCTATTTTGACTTGCCGTTACCTTTTTCAAGAACTCTTTTAAAACTTTTTTCATCTTCCTTTCATATGTCTTTGGAATGATGTGTTTTTCCTATAACTATTGAATGAACAATTTCTCTGGTGATCATCGTAGTTTAGATGATTTTGCTGTGAAACGCGCGTAAGATTTAGAAAAAGTATTGAATTTGGAAAGAAATTAACATAAAAATAAAATATAATTGTATTAAATATTTGTTGGTTAGACAAAGAGAAATTACAGGTATTCGCTGATATATAAAAGTAAAGAAATTGAAAGAACAGATGCAAGTTACGGTTATGGTTGTTCAACGATATATAAGGATAAAGAAATTGAGAGAATAGATGAAATTTATGATAATGAATTGACTACCCCGATGGTGATTTTAATGAAACTATAATATATATATATATATATATATATATATATATATATATATATATATATATATATATATATATATATATATGATAATTTTAATACTATCTATCTAAATATTATCTATCTTGCGGAATCATCAGTCACGGCAGTCAATCGATTCAAATCATGAAACATAAGTCACATTCAGCTCCAATTCCGACCACGCTTACCAATAAGGCTATCAAAAATAGCTAAATACGGGATGAGAAATAAATACTATTTATATGTCAAAGAGGAATTCAGCTATAGTCAAGCGTACAGTGCTAAACAGAGAGGACATGCATTATAGATTTTGACGCTCCTCTTATTTACTAAATAACCGTCCCGGTATGGGTAAAATTAATTCCCAGAACAGTTTTGCAATACTGTTTTATTCATCTTGCGGAGATTAAAATACATATATAATATATTAAACCTTGTGTCTAGAATCATTATTCTAATTTTGATCAAAGTCCATTACATAGTTTAGATTCTCGAAAATGTCTAAAATGTAAGGTTAAAGCTTAAGGGGTCTTAAGAAGAAATTGAAATCTAGGGAATATATGAATAGCAACACCACTTGCCATTGTATCGTCTTTTGAAAATTTATTAGTGTGTATTTATTCAACCAACCCTGAGGATCGAAATCTGGTTCTCCAGTCACCACTTACAGCTTGCTAGTTATCATACTGGAGGAGGAATTTACAGTATTTAATTTATGGTATATATATATATATATATATATATATATATATATATATATATATATATATATATATATATATATATATAACTATGTAGTTTAGGAACCAAAACACAGTGGGATCGATTATGTTTTAAGAGCATACTATATAAAATTACATGAAATTAGTCTGCTGACTGAGTTTAAGACCGTAGTGATTCGTGTCAAATCTTCCGCATCATTTGCAACCATTGACATAAATGTGGCTAATCTTAATTTTTCTTGTATAGTACTATCAATAATAAATAAATGTATATTTAGCGATGTAAATCTTTAGACAAGTACTCTTTGTACAGTTCATATTTTCAATTTCTAGTTTACAATTCATCAGGTTTTGTTGTCATTCTTTCCCTTCATTCTTATGTATCCATAGCTTCACGTAAAAGTCATGGACTAACTCTTTTTAACGTCTTATACTGCATTTCCCGGAAGTGTTTCTTTTGTATTCTCAATCAGACCGACAACGCATTAAATGATAACCCTTTGTTTAGATATGTTTTAAATATAATTCATGGTTCCAAATAGAAGCAAAATGACTTCATACCAGTTTTTGTGAGACATCTAAATACTGATAAATACTTCAGTATCTTATCGTTTCAATAAATGTCTTCTTTTGATAATAATTCAAATAATTGCTTCGATGACAGCATTATATTAAAGAACAAATTATTTCCAGTCAAACAATCAAGTTTTATAACACTCTCTCCCAACGTTAAGTAATAAAAGATTAATATTCTTTCTAACGGAATAAAGTGAATTCACTCATCCTTAACGCCATTTCACCTTCAGGCTAACAATTCGCGCTGATAAACGTTATATCATTTACAAAATTAAACAAAACATAAATAAAATGTTGTCGATAAAATAATTAAACTGTAAAGCATTAAAAATAATCTTCAATATTATTTTTTAATATTAAAAATACCGATAGCCAAAATAATATTATATTTTCTCATGTTATTAAATTTTTCTTAATTTTTATCTTCCAAGAAATGTGCCTAGCGTCAAGCAAAATATCCATCGGCAAATCTTATATGCAAATACTTCCCGCCTGATTAACGCATTACCGTGGGACTACTTCTCTTCAGATTACAAAATGGTCGTCTTCAAATCCAATGTCACAAAATAATTTTCATGAATGCTCCAATAAGTAATCAAATATAGTTTATACCATTAGTTGTTCATACCCTTTCAGTTGACAATCATTCATTTCATTAACCCTTATCCTCGAGTAGCTTTTGATCTAATAAAAATAGTAAAGCATACATTTTAGATTAATATTTATAGAAACTATATCCTTCAATGAAAGTATACGATACGTCCGCATTCACCCCTAGAGATCTTTTCGATTCAATAAAAAGAGTTTTGAAAAATCTATTGTTTAAGTTTTAGCAATGGGGTTCAGTTTTATATGTAGATTAAACGGAAGATGACTCCTTAGTTGATCTTTCAGAAAAAAAATCCAGTTTACATACGCGTTTTCGAAATTTATAGAAGGGAGTCAAATTACGGTAAACTTACATAGAAAACGAAATTTCTTATAATAATCGAACAGTAAGTTAAAAAAATATTTTCATAATCTGATACATTGATGTTCAGTTGATATAGTAATATGAAGATTTTAAAATATTTTTTGAATCATCTACTAATATTGATTTAAAGGGGATCATTTCTCACCAAACTGGCATAGCAAACCGAAGTCTAATTTCAACATTGAACAAGTCAGTTTAAAAATAAAAGATATACTCTTAAGCGTAAGTGTTTAATCGATAGAAATATGAATAATTTTTGTCAAAAAAACAAACAAACAAGCAAACGATTTTAAGCTAAGGGGGTGTCGTATACGTCAGCCAACAATTTTTATGATGGCAAATTTTATGTTGCATAAAAGCACGCATTATGTTCAGAAAAATTAACAATTTTAATGTAAGAGACTGCGCTATACACTCACACATGCGTAGTCGCTACACATGCGTCCACGCATGCGCAGTCTCTTCACATATGTATTCACACATGCGAAATTGCTAAACATAGTTTCACGCATGCGCAAGCCTCCAAGCATGGTTATCATATTCACAAATTGTCCGTTTTCATTGTTTGTGTACCATACAATTACGCGAAATGTAAACAAACTATCTTTGGGAAAAAATTTCCATTTTAATTTTCTTTCAATTTAAGTAATTTTTTCTTTTCTTCATCGCGTTATTTTGTTATTTTTTTTTCTTTAGTAATTTCAAACCCTCTTTGCATTTGTTTATTTTGTTCCGAACCCAAACACTTTATTTGTGTCCCCTCTCTCCACTTCGTTCGAGTTCAATGCCAAATACAGGACGGCCATTTTTTCTTTCACCCGGAGGTGATCCTCAATGTTGGCATCAACCAATCATAAAGTCTTATTTGTTTTAAAGATTTATTGAATGGGAAACAAGAAAGAAGGAAACAAAAACGTGATTTTAATTTGATCCGCATTTTCAAAATGAACAAAAAATAAAGCAAAAAGAAAATGTTACAACTAAAAATCTGGTTTTATAGAAAATTTCAATGAAAATCAGAAACAAAAAATAATAACAAAAGAAAAATAAAACCATGTTATTTAATAAAAATAATACAAACTGCAAGTTTTATAGAATATGGATTATCTGTGAATTATAACTACTACAATTAGTAGTAGCCATGTTTCATTTTACGGCATATCAATCCATTTAGGATCTTTTAATCTCGAATTCTGTCATTTTACTAAAATTTTAATGTTTAAAGTTGTGAATATCTTCAAACATTTATAGATTCATTTGAATTAATTTTATTTGTAGGCATATACTTTGTAAAAAAGTCTGCATTTTATTTCGTCAGAGTAGACCTGAAGAAATAGCAAATAATATTGCATTGCTTCTGTCTTCATTTGTAGTTGCTATCTATAACTGCCATCACGTAGTAGAAATCTACTGTCGGTGGTAAAAACAACACAACCCAACGCGTTTTCATGGTTCAACTCTTTTATTATTTGCTTAGGTCAGAAAGCGCATTCATTAATCATAGTATTAAGCGTTATTTAGATGTACCCAAACCGCCCCAAGTCTTACGAACTTACAGAAATGTCTACTCTGTTTCAACTATAATGGGTAAAACATTACAACTAAGGTTCCATTTCCCGCCCATGACATAATAGTAACAGACCCTTCGCTTCCCACTATATACACAACTCAGGGATAAGTTCACAAAGCATTTTATAATGCTATTTCTAACTTCACATTAAGGCAGACCGAAACGGACGCACACCAAGGGGCAAGTAGTATTCAATTATATATATATATATATATATATATATATATATATATATAGAGAGAGAGAGAGAGAGAGAGAGAGAAGGAGTTAAATAGATAGATAAAAGAAAGAAGAGAAATAAAAAAATGTAAGAATGACAAATCTATTTGATCTTCAGTTGTTCAAGACAAACATGTTTATTTTTTGTTTCCTTAAGTCAGGCTTTTCAAAGAATAGTATCTTATCATTAGAGGAATTAAATAGATAGATAGGTAGGCGAGTAATAGCCAAAAATCATTATTTGAAAAATTTGAGAAAGTTATGAAAAGTAGATGTGAGTGTGTTAGAAGGTTGCCAAACTGTAAAAGATGTCCGATTAGAAAAAATGTCCAGTGACAAATGTTCAGTAAAGAATACGTTAAGAATAGAAAGGCAAACATTCACCGTTAAAGAGTTCGTAGAGACTGCATCAATAGGGTCAACTCCAAGAGGAATTAATCCAAACAGAATAATATGTGGCTCTGCCGTAGAATATATATATATATATATATATATATATATATATATATATATATATATATAATAAAATAAAGTAACACGGAATCACATAATCACCGGTGCGATAATTTATTTCGACCCTCCGGCTTTATTCAAGCATTAAAGCGAGGCGATTACATTTTTGAACACTCACTATTCAATACACATATAGAGAGTGACAACATATTTAATACATATAATGAGAGAGGGGGGAAATAAACTATTTAAGACGTATATTAAGGGGGAAAGAGAGTGATAACATATTTAATATATATATAGAGAGGGGGAGATTGCACGATTTATAACGGAAAAAATATAGAGAGAGGGAAAGAGAGTAATACATGCATATATAGAGAGGGAAATTGCATGATTTACAACGGAAGGTATATAGGGAGTGGGAAGGAAGGTGTAGCTATCATAACTAGGTCAGTTTTTCCAGGTCCCCCCTAACCGCTTAACCATAAGTTCTTTAAAATTATCTATGAAAGCCGAACATTCAAATTACAGCGTCTGCAAATCCTCCGTCTGGCGATTGAGAAATCAGTTAGGAGGGAGAGAGGATGGGAAAAGAAGAAGGTTGGAGAAAGGGAAGAAGGAACAAACACGAAAAGAGATCGCCAGACAACCAAGGCTGTGACACTTAGCGACCATGTCAGAATGGCAGACAATATAATTTTTAATTATTTATGTTTAAACAATTATCAAAAATAGACGCAATAATAATAATGTCAGCCGTAATGTTAAGATTAAATAACAGTCCCCAAGTCAATAATATATTTACCCGTACACCAACCCACACTTCTACACATCTCTACGTCAAATAGTAATCAGGCTTGCGTTAATATAAAGTAATAAGATAGCCGGAATATCAGCCCCATGAAATAATTACAATTGTAGATAATTCCAATTGAATCATGATCATATCACTTGGAAAAACACCAAACAATCCTAGGATTCACTACGGCAACTAAATCTGATGGCGGAGCATTCATATCATATCATATCATATCATGAAGATATCTGCAATCATTTAAGACCCAATGATAGCAGTCACAATACCACCAATAACTTTAATGTTATTATCACGCTATCACCGATCACAATAATGAAGACACCAACAGCCTCGCCAATAGTGACAACGGTAACAATGTTACCAATGACCACAACAATTACAATAATAATAGTAATAATAATGGTTACAGCCGCAATTGTAATCCCAATGACAACTGTGGCAGCAATAGCCAAGCTGGTACAAATGACCATAGCGACATGGATGATAATGGGTTGCATTCAAAAGTAGTAGTATTTATAATGAAACTACCCCGATATAACAATATAGCAATTCTAACAATCCTAACAATTGGAATGATAATAATAATAATAATAATAATAATAATAATAAAATTTATGAAAATATGGACAATATTAATAGCTATAAAAATATAAATATATAATAATGGAGATCCTAATAATAATAATGATAATTGTATTTTAGTCATAATGAAATAAAGAAAAACCTAGACAAAGAAATAAAGAATCATGAAGGAGATCAAAGGATAAAGCATAACGGATGAGAACCATCCAGGCAAACCCAATTCAGTATATCCACCGCTACGGATCTCAATGGATCTCGGATTATGAGTTACTGGTTATTTTAAATTTACATTTATGTTTGCAGGTCGCCATTAGTTAGCTCTTAAGTTTAGAAGATTAATGTGTTCGTATAATGACACCTTAAGATGAATCTGTCAGAAAAATCGAAAGTAATCGTCGTACATTTAGAACCATTATCAGTCATTTTAACTCTGAAACAAGAGAAAGATTGAAAAGTTTTAAAAGGGTATGGCTAAACAGGAATATTCTAATGTGACCAATACTTGCGTATATATATATATATATATATATATATATATATATATATATATATATATATATATATATATATATATATGTGTGTGTGGGTTCTCAGTAGTTGGATGACTACACCCCTTGTTAAGAAGACTTGGTATATTTCGCAGTCGGCTTTCGTCGCGTTTTGCTTAATCTGTGTAAGTTAATAGAGTTTCTTGTATGTAGCTTTAGACCTCTTCAAAATTGACCTTTTTCTTCAAACATATGGAAACTGCTATTATTCCCATTCTCCAAGGTCTAGATCAGCTAAATATACCAGTTATTGTGATCTTGAACCTTGGCTATGCCTGCCTCAAGAGCCATGTAATTTTATTGTTGACGTTTTTCAAAAACGCTGCAAAATATGGGATATTATGTCCTTATTTTCATTGTAGCTTTCCAGAGGTTGATGCTATAGCATTGAAAGTGATACCAAATGAAAGCTAATAACATTTTCTTGCATATGGTAGTAAGCACAATAAAACACATGAACACCTGTGTAAATTTTAACTAATTTTAATGCACAAACAGCTGGGACACTACAAAAAATCAGTTTGGTAGTATGATAGTACTGCACTGAAACATATATTGCATAAGAAACTGTCAGATAGGATGTTACTAATACATGTATTATCACTTGTTCAATGTGGCTTTTTTGAAACTGTCAATTTTTTTCCTGTGGTACTCCACAACTTGTAGTAAGCAGCTTCTTTGCTCTGGGTCACTTGTGATCTGAGTTGCAAAGTCACTCATTAGTTTCACACCTCTCTCAGCCACATCATTGGTCACTTTCACTGACCTCACAAACTTCTGTGCATTCCTGTAGCTGTCATTGTCTTCCCAGATGTTAGCAGGAGTAGTGAGCCAGTCACATTTCACTCGAAGAGCATCAAACAGAAAGTGAGACTCTGGCCCTACCAGGTCTGTGAGAACTGTAGCTGCATTGATGACAGGAAACACTGGCTTGCCTTTCCTGTAACTCTCAGGTTTCTCTTTTTCTGACAGCTTGACTGCGAGCTTCTCTTTTGCAGACTTGGTCATGCTGGCATGTGAACTGAACAAGGTGAATGACACTAGTTCCTGGGTCAGATACCAGCGGTGGTTGTTCATTTTCTTGAGAACAGAGGTTGCCAGTTCATAGTTATACTGCTTGTATTGCAGCATGTTCTTCATAAGCTGGAGGTCATGGGTAGGTGCATCAGCTGCAGATGTGGTGGTCACCCAGTGGCTTGTGTAGAATAAGGTCAGGAACTTGTTCATCCTCTCCAGCTTGAAGATAGTGTCCGTGTTGTATTTTAGTTCCTTGGAAAACATGAGCATCTTCATACAGTAAATGTTCCTGGCCATCCAGCGGGCTTGGTGAATGGCACCTGGCTTGGCCCAGTGGATACCTCGAGGAGGTTACTTACCAAGCAGGATCAGGCACAGCTCTGCCACCTCTCTGTAATCTGCCCTCGGACTTGCTTCCTCAAGGAAATTGCTTAAGACTGCAATTGTGCTTGTCTTCTTCTGTTTCATGTCTTGTTCAACTAGGCCCAGAACTCCTGGGCAGTCCTTAACCAACTTGGCCCACTTCTCTTTCACATTGCTGAACATTGGGTTGTCAGGACTCTTGACCTTGCTGAACACAGCCTCCCATACACTTCCAATTATTACCTCTGATATGTGATGGCGACAAGCGAAGTAGAATACCTTTTTGCCTAGTTTTTCTTCAATAAGCTTCGCTGCACCCTGTTGATGCCACTGTTGCTTGCTGTGGTATCAAATACCAAGCCTACAATCTTGTCTGTGAGACCCCATGCTTCTATCAGTTCCAATGTAGCATTACACTGGTGGAATCCTGTGGAACTTTCTATGAAGGACACACCAAGCAGCTTTCCTTCTTCATACTGTGGAGTACCAGAGACGAGCACTGCAAGACTTTCCACTGGGTATCTTTCACCAAGAACATCCCGTATAAGTTTTCCATCCCAGTGTAGTGTGCAGTAATCTGGCGGACTTTCCTTGAAATTATTCATGTAACTTTGGCACAAGTTATGACGAGTGTTTATCCTATTTCGTCTTGAAGTAGAGGCTGATATAACAAAGTCATCAAGATCTGCGCCTCCTGCCTTCAACACTGCAGACACCATGGCTGTAGTCTGGTTGTCAGAGAGTGACAACCGATCTGCAGTGCTACAAATCTCTTCACTGGTCATAACTGAGTGTGGAAAGTGTAAGGTTATCGTACTTGGTTTTGATGAACAGCTTGGTGTTGTCTCAGTGTATTCTGAACCCTCACTAGTACCAGAGCCTTGACTGTTCTCTGGGTCTTCATCACTTGAAATTTTCCCAACTTCTGTTGCTGCAGCAGTCACTGATGATAACATTCTCTCTTCTCTTTCTTCTCGGAAGCTTTTCTCTCTAGACTTCTTCTCAAACACCTTATCATGACCTGACATGTGTGCCAGGCGAGTTGTCTGTTGGTCCAAGTAGAAATTGACGTCCTCTTCCTTGGTCTCCTTTGTGAGCAGCCTGTTGCTTCTTATCTCCTCCACAACATCCTTTGCTCCAATATCAAATAACTTGTCTAAGTCCTTCAGAAAGTTAGCTCGTTTCTCTTCCTCTGGTTTGTTATTTCTTCCCTTGTTTTTAACAATTGTCCTGTACTTTTCATGGAGGATCATGAAACGGTTGACTGCATTTGGTCTAGTTAGTGTTTTAATCCTTGCCATATTCCAGAATGGCAAAACGACATCCACTGTATCATGGGCTAAAGACCTATTATCACTGTTGGGATTATCATTCCTCAAATGCAAGAAATACTGGAATACCTGGCGATTAGTAGGAAGTTGAGAGCCCCTGATGCTGGAGCTGGGTTGCCCAATGAGATACACATCACTGAATGACCTTGTGGCAGGAGTTGCCACCTTTCTTCTCTTTTCAGTTGGTTCATCCCGTTCACTTGTATCGCTGACCACTTTCCCACAGCATAGTTGTCTTCCAGATGCCATGTTGTCAGCAGTTCACAAATCTTAACAAATCAGCTTTAACTTACAATCTGAAATGAAGAGATAAAACATACTTAGTGATAATAAATTATATACATGCATTAAGAGTAACATTTTTGAGATAAAGTTATGTATTATATGATGGCATCCTTTCCAAGCATAAAAATATATATGTTTGTGCATGAAAATTAATTAAAATTAACACAGGTGTTCATGTGTTTACTACCATATGCAAGAAAATTTTATTAGCTTTCATTTGGTACCACTTTCAATGCTATAGCATCAACCTCTGGAAAGCTACAATGAAAATAAGGACATAATATCCCATATTTTGCAGCGTTTTTGTAAAACGTCAACAATAAAATTACATGGCTCTTGAGGCAGGCATAGCCAAGGTCCAAGATAACAATAACTGATATATTTAGATAATCTAGACCTTGGAGAATGGGAATAATATCAGTTTCTATATGTTTGAAGAAAAAGGTCAATTTTGAAGAGGTCTAATGTAGCTTGGTGGCAGATTACTCGTCTTGCATGCAAGTGACTCGGGTTTCGAATCCTGAGTTCGGATATGTTCTACTGATGACCACAAAGGAGGGCGAAACTCGCGTCTACGACTTCCGGTTAGTGGCTTTCACGGTTTGTGGCTGCGGCGTTGTCTGATTGTAGAAATAATTATATATATATATATATATATATATATATTTGGGCAGCATCTTTCTATTGATACAAGTTTGGTTGAACAGAAGTAAAAGATTATGTTAATTTTTTTATTGAATCTTTCCAGCTGGCCGACCAGCGATCTGATGTTATGTTGTAGTGTAAACAGGAACTTGTGCCTAGAGACTATTCATGCGAGTCGAAACCGTTTGTAATTATGGTGAGTTCCTCTTTATACTTGAACCTTACATCAGATCGCTGATCTCCCAACTGAAAAACATTGATAAAAAAAATAAACAGTTTCAACCCATGAAAATTTAATAAAAATAAACTCACCGCTTTCGCCCATTTTCTTTCTTGTCTTATCTCGATTTACATCGAATTTTTCCTTCAGCAAATGAGTTTTTGCATAGACTTCTGGAACATGTACATGCACACAAACGACCTCCAGTCTTTTCCAGGCTTTTGTTGTTCTTACTTTATTTCCAACCCTTATCAAATACTCGGGCTCTTTCTACTCCTGGATATGTCAAAAAACGTCAACAGTGATGCCGCCTCAAATCTGTTTTGAAAAGTGTGATATCATCCTGTTATAGTAATTTTCCCACGCACACATGAACTATCCAAGCTATAAATAGCAGCAGGTACTGTTCATAGAGGGAAGTCAATATCCAGCAGACAGCCCTGACAGTCGGACCGAACAGTCTCGTCGTTACCCCTCTCATTTTACATTATTTGTACTTCTGTTCTTTGTTTATATATTTGTTTACCCAATTTCTTTATCGTGTTTTTATTTCTGACCCCTAACAAAGCCATAACAACTGTGCGATGAAGATCCGTAAAGGCTCTTGAGAATCCCGAAAAAGACTACGTGGCAATTGTCAATATTGGTTTAACATTGGACACACGATATTCTATTTTCGTCACACCTAGTTTTACTCAACAGTACTTGGCAATCCAGAAAGAGAAAACAAAACAAAAATGAACTTACACTGAAATTTAATTCCAGCCAATAAATTACGAGAATTCATTTCTTGCACAAACGTTATTTTGAGAAAAATTGTTTTTGTCACAGATCTACTGATCTTAGGGAAATCAATATTCCAGCAAATAGGCCTGGCAGTCGGACCGAACCTTCTTGCTGGTAACCCTCTTATTCGTTTTGTACTACTGTACTTTGTTATTATACTTCTTTACTCAATACCTATCCAGTGTCTTTATTTCGTGCCCCTGACAAAGCCACAACATACTTTTAGCTACCATTACTCCCAGGTCCACTCTTACCCGAGTTTGTAGCATATGTTAGGATCCCATATACTGTTAAATATAATTCAGATCTATTTTTATCATACAAATCGCCACAGACAAGGCATGAAGCCACTTGATGTAAGGAGCTAAACAAGAATACAACTTACAGGTAAAAAGTAACCAACGATAAGTATTAGATGGATAGATTCCGACTTAGAAAACTGCAATTTCTTCCCTTTTTCAGAAACATCGCTCATGGAATGTGAGGACCAAATGACAAAATAAAGGAAAGCGAGAGTTACGAGGCAGCTGAAAGTAAATTCAAGGGCCACTTTCTACCCTTCTTATACATATATATATATATATTTATATATGTATATTCGTTACATATAGTTACAAAAATATGTTGTAATTGTTCTAATTAGCCGTAATTCATGATTATCTGTACAAATATTCTATCTCTCTTTTCTAGTCATATATTTCTTGCCCATCTCATTATATCTTCATTTAACCAATCTATAATATATTTTAATGTTTCTTTTTTCAACGTCATCTAATTTACCTACGTACACACCACAAACACGTATGTAAATTAGATGACAAAATAATAAGTCTTTTACTTCTCTATTTGAATTGTATTTGTGTGGAAATTGCTCAAGAGAAGGCATGAAGCCACTTGATGTAAGAAGCTAACAAGAACAAATCGCAAATACATGAGGTACCTATTGGTCTCAGTTTTGACAAGACCAAGGTAATAGGTAGTATGACAACAGTCTACGGAAAGAGAGTTCCACAGGCCTGCAGTTGTTGGAAATAATCTACTGTATTACAATGAGATATCCACACAGCGAATTGATAGAGACAACTAGATAAACGTGTCAAACGAGCTGGAACAATAGAAGCGAAATATACGCCTACAAAACAAATTAATCTAGAATCTATTAGTATACAAGATAGAATCTATTTAAAATTTGAAAATATTAAGAATTTAAAGCTTTAAAACTCTTACCAAGATAACTGTATTCGGTATTAAATATCTCACAGTGGGTTGATATACTGCAAAACAAAACAAGTAAACCTATTTATATCTAACATGAAGTAGCTGTTTCGCGATTGCGTTCTTGCATTGCAATAAAGACGAAACAATATTCAACGCAAAACGTATCATTTTGCTGTGCTATTCGAGTTCCACTACCCACGCACGAAAAAAATTGAGTTTAGGCTCTATTTTCCGAATTTGCACTATTGGGAAATAAGTTCTTGAAAAACTCACAGACACTATGGAATTTAAGACAAAACGAGAATTTATCACGAAATTGCTTCTCAAGTTGCTTGGGTCTTCAAGAGAAAGAAAAAAATCCCAAGTCGTTTAGGCTTACTGAAAGATAATAAGTAGACTATTGATTACGTACAATTTCCCAGAAATAAAAGAAGCAGCACTTGGTAAGCGCAAACCCCCGCAAATACATACAGTATTGTATTTAACATCTATAATATTAAAAGTATTTTTCAAAAATTATCAATATAAATCGATCTAAGTATGAGACTTTTTGAATCGATAATAAAACTAGAATGACACCGAAATAAAAGACTTATTGAATAACATTTAATTTAAAATAACAAAAAATACAACTTAGATTTTAATATTCGTTGTTGCTTTTTAATTTTAAATCCAACTATTTTAATTGAAGGTTGATCTTTTTAATTTTAAGTTTCCCTTTTGGGGAAAAAGACAAATTCTTTTAAGAGCAAGTTGCTGTTCTGATAATATACTTTATCTTTATGTCTTCGGTCAGTAAAAAATAAATATTTCTAGATTGAAGTAATTTTTATTTTCATCCCTATCTAGAGATCCCCTGTTTGAGGAGCTGGATTCTCCCTATTTAAAACGGATTTTGTCTTCGTGAGGAGGCATGTGAATAGGAACGTTGGCCAAAACTGTAACATAATTTTAGGACATTATTCAAGATTGTATTCAACACTATTTCTGGATTCACAGGACAAAAGCAACTTTTCTTACTATCATTGGGTTGGTGTCAACTATATTCCTCATATAATGGACTGCATTGTCACTCGCTTCTCTATCTTACCATTTTAGCTCAGAGAATTCATATTCGCATATGTAAAACTACATTTTAGAGACGCCACTTTAGATAGAGAATGAGTTTTAATACGCAATTTGTACGGATAAGTGTTTACAATAACACACTTGAGCAAGATATAACTTTATTCAGAATACAATATACATAACTATCTATAGTTATCTATATGCTAAAGAGTTCTCATTCAAGGAAGATAATATCCAAAAAGAAAGGTAACTTATGACATTACTTACTGCACTTATATAGTAACCTGTGAACCTAGTAATATGTAGATGTGACTATTTGCTGGAAACCGGCGATATCATCTCTGTTGAATCTAGAGCAAATTGTAACACGTATTTTGGGAGTAATCTCTATTTAATATTCTATTTGTTATTGCTGTGGAAATAACAGAACTAACTCAGCAGTATATTTCAAAGTAATCAGATAGGAAAGCCATTGTTCTTACTTCCTTCAAAATGGACATTTTTGTGAGGTACAAATCAATAGGAGACGGCCTAATGGTCTATCAAATTGTCGTCCTCTTTCGATTTTCTCTATTCTTCCCGAACTGCTGCACATTTCAGCTCCAATAAAAGCCAACAATCACCGTCGCCATTCTTCCCCATCATTCAATACAAATGTCCGTCACTTCAGTTTATATATCGGATCCCCTTTCCGCACTGATTGTCTGAAGTCTTCACCAAACGTAAGTGATAGCTTTAGGAGAAAACTGTAAACATTTGAGCGGGAAATTGATATTAAATGAATTGGCACCAACTACGCACCTACAAGCTTTCGCCATTAATACTCCCATAAACACACAAAAATGATGGATGGAAAGTTCGATTCTTCTTCTAATTCTCTTTTCAATTCTTGATCATTTTGTTTTAGTAACCCACAGTTCCCTCCCTTTGCGAAGAGCATTTTTTTTCTGCCATTCAGCTCTCTATTATGATGCTAAATGTTTAGTTTAGAAAATGGAGTAGGTCTCCAGATATAAGTATTTTTACTAAGAATAAAACGTACTATCTAGTGTAAACTGTCAAGTATACTACAATCTACAAGAATAAACTGTTAAATTGTCTTCCTCCCTCGATATTCTCTATTCTATATCTCGGATCTCTTCTGCACTGATTGTCTGAAGTCTACACTGGACGTAAGTGATAACTTTAGAAGAGGAAAACTGAACATTTCATTGATAAATTGATATAAACTTAATTGGCATCAAGGTCATCCCTATAACAGGCCACGCGAAAGTGCAACTGGAGGCGACGTGAATAATGTAATTGATTTAGCAGTTAGACACAGAGGGAAACTTCCCCTGTGAAATCAGCTTGATGATCGGATTTACATACTAAATAATAAGAATCACAACAAGCTAATTGATATATTTCACAATTATTAACAAATGAAGAGACAGGTAAATCTAAATAAACAATAGTAGGTAAACCTGTCGATTTCTAACCAAAATGTCAGACAATAAATCGTCTTTCCGACCTCATAAATAAGTAAGTAAACCCAAATAAATTGTTTGGGGCTAATTTAAAATTTACCTTAAATCATTTTAAAGGAAATGTTGTTAAGAAATTTGTTCAAAACAATTTATTTGGGTTTACTCACTCATTTGTGAGGTCGATAATAATCAGAAAACTACAGACGATATATTGTCCGCCATTTTGGTTGAGAATCGACAATTTTACCCAAAGGAAAATACATATTTTAATATGTTATTTCTATTTCAATATGGGATTCATTTTAGAGAATTTGTACGTGATCATGGCCATAGTTAGAATCCTTTTAGAATGACATTTCCTTAGGAGTAATGGCAGATGTTAGATATCTGGGCCTCTTATAGGAATGACCATGATTAGCACCTATTGCCCGCATACCAGCCTCCGCCATTTATACTTATAAATGATGGATAGAAAGTTCGATTCCCCTTTCAGTTCTTATTTGTTTTGGTTTAGTAACCAACGGTTTCCTCCCTTTGCTAATCGCTCTTTTCTGGCATTCAGTTTACAATTGTGATGCCAAATGTTATTTCAAAATAGGGTAGGTATCAAAATATAAGTAGCTTTAATGTTAATAAAACGTACTATATAGTAGACGCGCCAACATATATTCTACTCGACAATAATAATAAAAGAAACAATATGTATTTATTTGTATATATATAAATATAAATCCATCCCATAACACAAGCATTATCGAATGTCTTTTTCTTGCTCACCGGGGAAACAATATTAAGTAGTGAGGGGAATCGATGGAGGAAAAAGTAAGTCAGACTACCTCCGCCGCTTGAAATGAATTCGAAAATAAATGATCAACTCTGAACTAAAATTCAACGATGTTTTTTTCCTCAAGTCATCAGATATGATAATAAAATAAACTCATGAAAAATTAAATTATTGCCGTAATTCTAGCATTTTAAAAGAATATTAGTACGAACACTGGCAAAACATACTTTTTTCGGTCATCTTTGAAGGAAGGTGTACACTATTTACGATATATATTCGAACACAATAACCCACACCTACGGTTATGAATACATTCACGCACCGCTTCTTCTTAGATCACCGAAGTTGCGGGACGTTGTGCCTGGTCAGTAGTAGATGGGTGACGATTTGGGAATATCTGGTGTTGTATGACGATAGCGAGGACACATTGATGAGGTTGTTACTGAAAAAGAAATAACGTTGTCAAGGCATTGCAGGCTGACGAGCGCAAATAAAAGTCTCCTTTATATAATGTCTATAATTCTAAATGTCTACCGCTGTAAGAAGACTGAATGCAGCTGCATAATGTTACACTACTACAAAAGAAACAAATAAGCTATATATATATATATATATATATATATATATACATAAATATTTATATGTATATTATAATTTAATATTTTATATCCACAGACTAGTGCTTGTTTCGTCCTTTAAAGACTCATCAGTGTCGCTATATAACTTATCCGTCGACTGTATGGATCGAACCTTAGACATTGGGACTGATAGCCCAGCATAGATATGCATGTGTCTAACTGACCAGCTACGTGAATCAGAAGTGTAAATATGCATTTATCAGTTATCTCTAAAAGGATTTTAACAAGAGAGAGAACCTTTGTGTTACTGTTTTAAGTGAAAAAATCAATTATACGAGAAGCTTAAGAGAAACTACCGTGGTTTCATCGGGGTTGTTGGGTTGGTCGAATAGTTCTAGGTTTTTAGACAAAAGTTAAATTGTTGACTTTGGTCTGGGGTTGTGAATCGTGTAACCGACAGAAACAATCATTCTCCACACTGATGATTCCCGGAAAAGGATTAGACACACGTGTATGTGGATCCGAATTTAAAAATATTTATCATAATATTATATATATATATATATATAGAGAGAGAGATAGATAGATAGATAGATAGATAGATAGATAGATAGAGAAAGAGAGAGAGACAGACAGAGAGACAGAAAGACAGACAGAAAGAGAGAGAAAGAGAGAAAGAGAGAAACAGACAGTGAGAGAGAAAGAAAAGACCAGAAGGCGTCATCAGAACAGAGCTGTCTCAACAATCGTTAATGCAAAGAAATGTGAAAACATAATGTTCTATTAATTTCGTGGAGACCGTAATGGTGTACGAATAAGATTGCTAACTGCCGTCAAAACGGTCGGGTTTCGAGTATCCACGTGAAAACTGCATCATGTCTAGCCATAATAAATAGCCGTGATACTGTGTGTGGAAAACTATAACTATGGTAAAATCATTTTTGATTTAATGTTCTAGTGATATCAATTCCTTTAATCACAATTAACAAAAACCAAGATTTAAAACAATTACTTTGGCATATTAATCCTTGGACCAAGTTTATAGCAATCATCGGGACTACACGAAAACTGACCATAGAAAAAGTAATATCATCATGCACTAGGGTATGTTGCACCCACAGAAATTCAGTGTCTTTGAAATATTGTTAGTGTAACTCTTTAGTCAGTCAAAATAAGTGCCTTAAGTGAAGCCACAAGTGTAGGTCTGATTAGCCTATTATCTTTTAAACATAAATTGGTCTTAGTATAGCTTTTGAACCAGTAAAAAAACGAATTTTTGTTTCATATCTTCCGGCCGTTTACGTAAACAGCCGGAAGACGCCGAAGGCCTTAGTCAATCAGAATGCTCGAGAAGCAAGCGACAAGTTTAGCTGAAAATTGAGTAATTCTTAACATTTATGAACGGCAGAAATCTGCGAAATAAACCGGACAAAATCGAACTATTTTTTACACCCCCCCCACATATATATATATATATATATATATATATATATATATATATATATATATATATATATATATATGAATGAGAGAATGGTAGTTTGCTTGATACATTGTAATAAAGCTATTAAGAAAGCTGAAAGCAATGTGGAGAGCCGGTTTGATGAGCCTCTGGAAAGTACAAAAATAAACAATCGAAGGTGAGATTTTACAATTATCAATTTCTTTTCTTTTTAAATCTTACATAAAAACAGCAAGTATGGTATTAACTGTGTATAGTTTCCGGGTGATTGGGAATCATTTGATATTCGAGAGAAAAATAATCAAAAGAAAAGTTTCAATGTCGGAAATCCAGCAAGATCCATACCGGAAAGTAGGGGTGACAACAGGAGCAGGCTCGCAGATGGAGATAGGAAATGCTGCAGCAAATAATAAATCAATGAATTTTAATATTCGATCCTACACATAAGTATAGTGTTCACAATAAGTGTGTAATATAAAATTAATTACCTTAATATTATATAGTCAGTAATTAATTGTTTGTTTGTTATTATTTAATTTAATTAATTTATTGATTTTTATAAACTATTTCTTTTTTTATTAAACTATTTTGATTATCGTATATTCAAGTACGATTATTTTTGTAGGTTTTCTTAAATTTAATTATAGAATCGATGAATTATGTTACTAGTCTATATCTAATTTCATCGAAGTGGATGAAAATAATTTAAATTAATTATTTTAAATTTCAACAGTAAAACAATGAAACATGCAAGTGGAATATCTCTGAGTGAGACTTATTTTAAATCTTAAAATATCAGACTTAAAATCTTGAATTTCAAGTTTTAAATCCAAAATAAATTTAATATCATGTCAGACTTGAAACATAAGTATGTATTTAGGGAACAGATACTTGAAAATTAGTACTATAGATTCAGTCACCAAAAGTCAATACACTAATGTACCCAACAATTACTTAAAAGGCAAGTTGAGTATAGTTAGAAGTAAAAAATATATTTTAATTTTGATAATTTATTTAATATAAAACATTTTTTATATTAAGATGTGGGAGGTTAGTTATCAATTAATTAATTGATTTAGGGAATGGGACAATATGATTACAACACAATATGGGTTTCCTCACCGTTAGGGATGGGTAACTCCTTCTGTTACAGAGGATACACTAGGATAGAGTTGATATTACATTTAATAAAGTCTTAAATATTTAGATGGGGGTAATTGATTGATTAATGAATAGAGGGAACAATAGGAGTAAAATAAAATTAAGATAGGAGTTTCCTTACCGTCGTTAATCCTCATGCGACAGAAGATATGCGGAGATAGAGTAGATATTAAATTGAATAAAGTCTCAGTGGAAAACAGGTTAGGATAGTGAAGTGGATCACAATTAAGTGCAATGAATATAAGTATAACAAGTAAAAATGGTGTGTGTGCACGAGTAGGTGTAGGACATCAGCGTTATTGATGTTTCTAGTAGGAAAATAGTGTCGTAGTAGGGAAGCCCAGTATAGAAAATCAGCAGTAACGTATTAAAGGGGGATGCGAAAAGTGAAATCAGAATACAAGAGGGTGTTAAATATGAGAGTTGGTAAGTTAGTAGAAAGATAGATTATATAATAAAAGGTGAATTGAATTCGTGACGATGCGTTATTGAAAGGGTCAAGTCTTGAGATAAGGAACAATTCTATAGATTATTAGGTCTCCAATATTTCTGACAGAGGCAAGGATCATATTGCATATAGTGGTGTATTTGTAGAAGGAGAATATACGGGCGTTCATGTGTTCCTTGATGCGTAGGTGCTACAATCTTGTACTGCATCCTATATAAAAGCTATTGCACTTGGCGCATTGTGGGTTGTAAACGCAACTTGTGCGGGCACACAGTTCGGTGTTAAGAATAGGGCAAACGACCAGGGAGCAGAGTTCGGTGTGTCTTTTAGATGAGTACTGGCACAAAGAGGTACCGTTGTGGGTGAATTGGCTGTCAAGGTTTTCTTTGTGTATTGGCTTACGAATGGCAATAGTGATTTTATCGCTAAGGAAAGGGAGCATTAAGAAGCAGCTATTGAAGAGGGCGCGGTGTCTGCCTGTTTGAGTCTTATGTTGGTGGGGTTTGGTGGGAGTGGGGAAGCCGTTTGTAAGTAGGGTTTTATAGGAGTCGAAATATTCTTTTGTGTCTATTTTTAACAAGGGGAGGCGTCTCCCGAAATATCAAATGATTTCCAATCATCCAGAAACTCTATGCAGTTAATACCATACTTGCTGCTAATGATGTAAGATTAAAAATAAAAATAAATAGATAATTGTAAGATCTTACCATCGTTTGTTTATTTTTGTTCTTTCCAGCTTCTCATAAATCCGACTCTCTGCATTGCCTCCAGCCTTCTTAATACTTTTATTCATATATATATATATATATATATATATATATATATATATATATATATATATATATATATATATATATATATATGTGTGTGTGTGTGTGTGTGTGTGTATTCTTCTGTAAATATTCTTTGGCGTTGGTAATTCACTCGACTACATATTCCAAGCATAAATGGGAGATCTAAGATGATTACATAGCCCACACGTGGGCATCCAAATAAATCCACTATAATTACTAAGAAAACAATATACAACGTAGACTCTTTACACTTATTATAGTGTTTAAGGATGCGTCAGTATTATTAATCTGTACCGCCACGGGTACGTATACTAATATATATATATATATATATATATATATATATATATATATATATATATATATATATATATATATATATATATATACATTTATGCGTGAGGCCAGAATAAAACTATCCATATTAGCTGAGGTCTGATCATCGAATTGACGTGAAAAGGCCGTTAAAATGATGGACGCATCGTCGTTAAAGTAAATGTCGATATATAAACTAGTCAGGGATTGATGAATCACAAATATAAGTTAGATAAATAAAACGAAACAACTCACAGATGACACATAGATAGCAGGGAAGCTGTGTGACGATGGGGCAGACCCCACGCATATTCGCTGCGCAATAGACACCTTGGGGGTCATGAAGCGCCGGCCACCAAGAATCGATCATTGGAGATTGGGTTCAGCGAGACTGACACCATGGCCATGGTCGCAGTCGAGGTGAGGAGGGAAGTCGGGTACGCGGAAACACGCTTCGAGTTCGAGCAGAGAGCACGAAGTGTTAACACAAAGCGCAAGTGGAGGATGTGTCAGCGAAAGTGGGGTCACTTGGAGATGCGCTCGGGGACAAAGGTGACACCTCCATTGCGGCTTGCTTGGCAAGTATTCTGACGTCGATAATTATGAAACATCCACGAGAATTACATAGTGCAGTTAGGGAGATTGACTGTGGTCAAAGAAGACTTCCTTATCGATACACACATTTTCATCACCTAATACATTCTGGTTTCGAATCTCGTTGCGCCTAGCCATACAGATTAGTTGTAAAGACAAGAGAACACGTATCTGTTGATATAGGCATTAAGACAAATGTTATTAAATTACACAGCGTTTTTCTTTGTATTTAATGAGGCTGTTTGAATTTTTCAATTTTCTCAATTAATCATTTGGTATTCCGATAAAATAGACACCAATTTTATCAGAATACCAAACGGAAAATCCAAAAAATAAAAAAGCCTCTTGAAACAAAAATAAACTCTGTGATTTTTAATAACAATTGCTTTATGAAAAATATTCATTATATATATATATATATATATATATATATTTGACGTACCCGTGACCGTTTAGATCACAACCACTACTGTTTATTTTGCTTTAAATTCTTCTTGAGTAAAAATAATAAATCTCCTTACTTCTATATTATTATTATTATTATTATTATTATTATTATTATTATTATTATTATTATTATTATTATTATTATTAGTAGTAGTAGTAGTAGTAGTATTATTAGTAGTAGTATTAGTAGTATTATTATAAGTGGGAGTAGTAGTAGTATTTTATTATTCAAATAGAGAAGTAAAAGACTTATTATTTTGTCATCTAATTTACATACGTGTTTGTGGTGTGTACGTAGGTAAATTAGATGACGCTGAAAAAAGAAACATTACAAGATATTATAGATTGATTAAATGAAGATATAGTGAGATGGGCGAGAAACATGAATAGAAAAGAGAGATAGAATATTTGTACAGTTAATCATGAATTACGGCTAATTAGAACAATTACAACAAATTTTTGTAACTATATGTAACGCATATATATATATATATATATATATATATATATATATATATATATATATATATATATATATAAGGAGAGTAGACAGGGGCCTTTGAATTTACTTTCAGCTGCCTCGTAACTCTCGCTTTCCTTTATTTTGTCATTTAGTCCTCACATTCCATGAGCGATGTTTCTGACAAAGCGGGGAAATTGGTGTTTTCTAGGTGGGAATCTATCCATCTAATACTTATCGTTGGTTAATTTTTAACTGTAAGTTGTATTTTTTAGATCCTTACATCAAGTGGCTTCATGCTTTGTCTAGACTTATTTCTCTCTATATGTATATATATATATATATATATATATATATAGATACACACGCACACATTCACCAAAAATCGTTCTTATTTGCATATAATTGTTTCGGCCTACCACCAAGATATATGCAATATCTGAAATGTTTAAGGCATATATTTTTCTTGAAGAATAGTCATCAGAGCTCGTAAAAAGGGTATTCCTCCAAACAGGGAAACAATGCATTGCATTCTGCATTTCTTTTATTTTATTTTGCTTCACTATATACTATTTCCATAAACTATTTAAAAACAATTTATTGTTCAGATCACATTGTTCAATGGTGTAGTTTACACCCGTACACACAAATCGTGGTATCTTCGTACCATGTGCTTTAATCATCCAGCGTAATTGTATGTGAATAAAAACCGTTTGTTTGGTGTGCGCGTGTGTATGTGCGTGTTTATGTGCGTATGTGTCTCCAGCTAAAACTGAGAAACGGCACAAGATACACTTACAGAACTTACATATTCGGAATCAGTCTGATCACGATCGAGTTACTATACAAAATTCCGTACTATCTAGTACCTTCGGGTCGTCAGGGCTGAAAATATATAAAAGGGAGAAGGAAAAAATTACTTATTTTAATTCTTGCTGGTTGTTGTTCCAAAAACAACACTTGAACTATGTAAAACATTCAGTTTGTTTTCTTTTCCATTCTCTCCTGCTTTACATATATTAAACAAGGTTTCAGAGACGGACGCACAATTTAACCCATTCTTACCAATCTTCTCTGAGAATCTTATTAACACTTATCCTCAAGTGGCCCTCCGGCCTTGATAAGCGGTGACTCATAAGTATACACTCAGGTGAAATAACAGCGAGAGAGAGAGAGAGAGAGAGAGAGAGAGAGAGAAACAGACAGAGAGACAGAGGCAGAGACAGAGAGAAACAGAGATAGAGACAGAGATGTTATATCCATATTTGATTTAAATCACCTATATTTTGTTATCAATGCTTCCCGGGCAACGTCAGATAGCACTACTAGTATCTAATATAATAGTATAATCTCTGTGCGTGTTCTTTGTACTAATTGTATCCGGTTTTGTTTTGGAGCTTATCATTTTTCTTTCCTTCGCCTTTTGCTTAGTCATAGCTTAGTCTTTCCGAGTTGTCTACCCTTGGGAAACTTCACGCTGACAGCTTTATCCAACGTCAGATTTATTAACCTTTGATTTTCCTTGTCTTATTTCTCCCGCGTTCCCAGCAGACTGGGATTGTTGCTCCATCTTCGCGCCGGCGACGCAAGCCCAGTCGCCGACGGTGCTGCGGACTGTTCGAGTGCCAAATAGTTTTCTTTTGGGAATTGCCATCTCGCGTCTCTTTTGAGAGTCAAACTTCATTATTGGTTGGATACGCGACGGAATTAATCACGGAGAAACAATCACATAGACATGAATACACACACACAATCACAATAGAAACTTTATAGATTAACTAGAATGCCGGTCACAGGACTGGGAAAAATAAATTTACCAAATAGAACAGTTTTGCATCACTTTAAGCCCCATTACTAAGAGTAAAATCAACATATTATACATTATGTCTAGAATCCTTATTTCGATTTTTAAAATCTATTTTGATTCTAGAAGATTTCTAAAATTTAAGGCTTAAGATTAAGAATGGTTTTTAAAAGAAATTTTAATTCAGGGAATTCAAGAAAGATTACTTAATTGGTGTCTAATGACTATGCATCAAATTTAATGCAAATCTGAAATATTCGAATTTTCAAATGGGAGATGCTACCCATATTATGATTCCTAAGAACCATTTAAAATATCCCCCCAAAACTTAAATGTGGGGAATATTTATTAATTGAAGTCAATATTCATTGTTAAAATTTCAGAAAAAAGCGGAGACATCCGAATTCTAACTTAGAGCTTCCACCCCTGTACCCCCTTTAAATAAAACTAAACAAAACTAATAAAAACTATACATACCCCATGTTACTCAAACTTTACGCCTAATAACTGTGTTCCCAAATCTATAATGATCGGTTAATTAGTGCAGGAGTTAATCATATACATACAAATATACAAACACATAACTATACCTAATTTATCTAAATAGAAATATAAACAAAAACAAACTAAGAGATATTCTAAAGCATATGAGTAGGCTAATGGATACACTCGCGGACTATGAAATCGGTGATGCGAGTTGAATACCAATCTTATTTGTGATGGTGGTGGCTAATTACGCACTAGTATCGTCGAAAAAGGTGTGAACCCAAATTTCTGTTGAAAGCAACTTGTGTTCAATTAATTATGTGTTATTCAGATATTGGGATCAACATGAGGTATGCTTTTTTATGTTTTATGACGCTATCCTTGCACGCATTACATGTTTCTTGTATTATTGTTTCTATAGATAGTTCTGTCTTTAAAAATATATTTTGTTATAATTTATTTAACATGTAGGGCCATTCCTTCACTAAAATATAATATACGTATAGATACTTTAATACTACATGTTTCTCCGTTGAATTTCAGATAGCTGCTGACTTTTCACCCCAGAAATATGTATATATATATGTATATATATGTATATATATATGTATATATATACATATATGTATATATATATATATATATATATATATATGTGTATATGTATATATATATATATATATATATATATATATGTATATATATATATATGCATATATATATGCATATATATATACATATATATATATATATATATATATGCATATATATATACATATATATATATGCATATATATATGCATATATATATACATATATATATATATATGCATATATATATGCATATATATACATATATATATATATATATATATATATATTTATATAAAGAAGGTAAAGTAAAAATCCACAGGAAAAAGTCCACAGAATTTTAAACGAGCTCATAAAATAGTGCTCAATAGCAAATACAGCTATTTATATAATTATTTTTTATTAATACAGAAATGTACAAAAGCCGCTATACTGGCATGACGATGTTATCGATTAATAGTTATTAGAAACTAATATCTTATCTAGCGTAAAAGTGTCTGATCTTTCACTCAGTTGTTCATATTTCCCAATATGAACATCTGCGTGAAAGATCATAGTTTCTAATAAATATTGATCGATAACATCGACATTCCAGTGTATCTGCATGTATGTATACATGCAAAATAATTATATATACATAAACATATATATATATATATACATACATATTGATTATTTATATTCCAATAACCAAAAAATTCAGTCTTTAATCAAATCATTTATTTTTATTTTTCCATGTCAAGCTTGCTTGTGGTTATACATTTGTTCCTAAACGAATAAAATGCACCTATTAATCTCATTTATTCACTGTTCACCCGAGACTGAAATGAAAGACATATATAAAGTGTCATAACCAGTACACAGTTCGTGAAGAAAAAACAAACAGAAAAAACAAACAACAGAAAGCAGATAACAATCACAATTGCCCCCCCCCCCGCCAATAGGATGACAGAATTGCAGTCAGACCGCCATCTTAAATTATATATATATATATATATATATATATATATATATATATATATATATATATATATATGTATATATATATATGTGTGTGTGTACGTATAAAATTAGTAAATATATATATATATTAACGAAAAATACGTCCTATAAAGTTAAGGGCGACTAATAATGCAATTATGTAGATTCTCTACACTTTCTTTCTATAGGGAACATACAAACATAACACACACATAATCACATACATTGCTAGCTGCTCTCTATTCACAGGCAAAGCCCAAGTCATCCTTTTGTTTCAGTTCAAATGAATGGTTGTCTTCTTGAGGAAGCCCCTAGCTTTAAAAATCCATCGCACTGACATTGATTCGAAACCTGAAATAGAAGACTTACATCCAATTTGTTACTAAAGTCGCTGGAAAAACGATTGGTTAATTCTACCTCTCCAGAACGTGCCAGACTCCTGGCGCATTCCTTAACTTTGATAAGAGTCAGATACGTCCTAAGAGAGAAATAGAGAGAGATAGCGAGAGCTGGAGAGAGAGAGAGAGTACCGCTGCCACATCTGAAAAGGTGCTACTTTGAGAAATGTGACATAATTTTCGCTATACAATGACAGGAATTCTATATCATATAATTATATACATTCTACTAAATGAGTAAAGAGGGTGATCTTTTGATGCTTTTCTCAGGACGGGTCTTTGAAAATCTTTTTGAAGAAGTTAAAGAATATAAAACGATGCTTTTGCTGATTATCTTCGTTTTACTTCGGATATACTAAACTAGTACACATTTTCCCAAGACTTTTTTCAATATCTATTTTTTATAGGTTGGTATTCATAGTATTGCAGTTCGATCCACCTGTAGACAATCACATGCACCTCTATTGATTTGTATTTCATTCCAGCGCCAGGAGATTTTTTTGTATCCTTATAGTCACACTTTGTGAGAGATATACTTCTCTTTTCATCCAATCTGTCTTCTCTCTGGACGATAATTGCAAATTACCGCCACTCAAAGAAGATGTCTCCTTCAACAATACAACCACCTCCCTCTTTTTCACCCTGTGTTCATCGCCATAAAGTTTGCCGATCTCCCAAAGATAGCTCCAATACAATGCCTGCGTTTGACCTCTATCTCAAGTCGTGACCTGACTTCTAATCAAATTCGATTCGTGGATACTTAAGAATGTATCGTGGCCATATGTTGTGTGTAAGCGTTTACTTTGTGAGTTGAACAATCATAGCACCAGCATCTATTGTAAAGAGGGCTATACAACTAAACTGCGGATTCACTACCATTTCGTCCATAATGATACGTAGTCGCATATCCGAGTCTATATTAAGTGTGATTATTTTCAATTGGACCATCACCAAATGGTGTATGAACGTCAAAATGCAATGTGGTATAAGGTAAAATAAGGTATGATTTGATTGTTTCTCACTACAGCAGAACATGGCACAAGGTCGTAAGAGAACGGTTCGGTCAGCTTTCTTCGGTAGAGGCACTTCAAGCGATCGGTACTAGACGACTCCCTACCGAATGAGGAGATAACGCCCGGGAGGGTGAAACTCCTAAAACCAAGTCGAACCGTACCTCATTCTGACAAAAGAATTAATTAATTACTTATCAGGCGGTCCATCTTAGTCAGAATGACGCCAAGCACGTATCCTCGTCTTCTATGTACATATTTGGCGAACCAATCATTCTGGATGCTGGTAAAACAATATGCTAACGTATACATAAGGAAAGTTCGATTCTGCATACAAACATGGGGTCATACTGCAAATTACTAAAAAAAAAAAATAACATAACACTGATCTTCATACATGATATGGAAATAAAGCCACAGAGCACACAACCACAAATAAAATTAACAGATTAACTTCTACGGTCAAAGTGTAGTATCGGTCAATGTGTTGCATTACTGCCTACATTCACGGTATCTACCCAGGTTTCTCGCTGCTGGCTTCTGTCCTTCGGTCGTGATCAACAAACACATGGACTCTGGGTTTGTTTTTAAAAGTTTTATTTAACGTAAAACAAAGAGACAGAAATTACTGCATGTGCACGAGAGAGAGAGAATGAAATGATTAGGGCAAGATATCGTCAGGCCATTTTGGACTGCACTGCGTTCCACCTTCCCCAGCTCCTGCTTACTAGCACAGGACAGGCTGTTTCTAACGTCTGATCGATCTGGTGGTTAGCGGCTAAGAGGCAGAATCAGCTTCGAACGGAACTGACGTCATTTGTGACTTCCGCTTTAACTCCCCCTCCTCTTTGTGCATCCCTCACTATCAAACAAATGGAGGAGAAATCCTTTTAGTCTGAGACAATTTTACTTTTTGTCCGAATCAAGAGTGCTTTTTAGATAGCTGGATAGTCTCCACATGAAAAACGGAATCCTTGTATCTAACGTAACAATTAGAATATACCTTTTTCTCTCTCCAACTGCTGCTATTTGTTCTGCTTTGATTCTATTTAAAAATTCATAATCTGTGATATATCGGTTAAGAAATTCTTGAATAACTAAAAATAATAAGTCTTTTTAAATCATAAATTATCCTTATAGTATCCTTAACTAGCAATCAAACTCGAGGTTGGTCGGGATTGAATGAGGATCACTACTATGTACTTTTTCACTAAGCTTAAAACACTAGATTACTTTCTTTGTTTTTTTTTATTATTGCTGTCTCCTCCCATTTCGTCCGCTTATTTAGTCAGAAGAAACTGAAATGTTGGAAAACCTTTTAAATTAGTGTCTTATACATATGGTTTAAATTTCATCAAAATCGAATAAAAGTATTTGTAGTTTTAAGGAGTTCTGTCCCGATTGACCTACATATTCGGCACATAAAGAGTAACATAGAGATTCAGGACAACTTCCATTCTCTTCCCCGGTGAATTTTATACATATGATATAAATAACATCAAAGTAGGATATATTTGAGGTTTCAAAAGTAGATTCAGCCTCAATAGTTCCCTTAGGTTAAAGCGGTACTTAAAGATTCGTGACCGCCCCATTGTTTTTCTCCAGAAAGCTTTATACACATGATTTGAATTTTATGAAAAATAGAATAGATTTAAAGTTTTAAGTGACTATGTTCTCATACCTTTCTTACAGGTGTATTTAGAGATTCAGGAACACTTCCCTTGTCTTTAGCGGTAAATTTTAGAGAGGCAGACAGACGGACAGGCAGAGAAGCGTTTTGTACTAAATATACAACAATTCTTCACTTAAATTTTATTATATAAAAATAAAAAATAAAAATAATTCTTTAATTTTATGCAAAAAAATATCGACAGGTAGAATCGAAATCGCACACCCGATGTTTTCAGTCCGATACTTTCCCAACTAAAAAATTAAGACATCTGTTATGTCAAATCTTAAAATAACACCCATGAGAAAAATCGGATATACGTATTTAAAGTTTTAAGGGGATTCAGGAACACTTCCCTTGTCTTTAGTGGTAAATTTTAGAGAGGCAGACAGACGGACAGGCAGAGAAGCGTTTTGTACTAAATATAGAAAAATTCTTCACTTAAATTTTATTATATAAAAATAAAAAAATAAAAATAATTCTTTAATTTTATGCAAAAAAATATCGACAGGTAGAATCGAAATCGCACACCCGATGTTTTCAGTCCGATACTTTCCCAACTAAAAAATTAAGACATCTGTTATGTCAAATCTTAAAATAACACCCATGAGAAAAATCGGATATACGTATTTAAAGTTTTAAGGGGATTCATCCCTATGAATCACTTCGAGGTTGGGATACGTAGAAATTCGACACATAAAGAGTAAAGTAATGATTCGGTCCACTTCCACTATCTTCCTCGGATAATTTTAAACACATGATATAAATTTAATCAAAATAGTATATTATATTTCAAAATTTTTTAGATGAGGGTTGATTATTTGTAGAATTTGGTATATTTGGACTACTGTTCTCATCTTTGGTGTTTTTATCACAACGTTTCGGCCGATGTAACGTACGACCTTTCTTTTTAGAGTATTCATTTTACCCGTCACGGGGTAGATATTCATCTAGTTAAAGTACATAGGAAAACGTCTGTGTGGAACAAACGCTGATTGATTCCTATTGAGTTTAATAAGCGGCAATTGAGTCTGCAAGTTAAAGGATAAAAATGTTATTTCAAACTGAAAGGTGACAGACCAACCTATGAATGGACAAACTGACCGACTTAGCCAATCATAAAAATTCAAGAACACATATAAAAACGACCAATCAGAAAAACAAGAACGTTCCCAGTGGTTCATTAATTCTTCTTTTCTTTCTTTAGACATTCTCAACTTCTATGAAATACCTTAACACATAAAAACCGTTGATGACTCCTTTGGTATAAATGTCAATTTTAATTTAATAGTTAAGCCATTACCTGTCGGACGGGCGACAATAAACTTGGTAATTTCATTTGTCAAGCGACTAGAATTGTCAATTAAGATTGCATATTAAGAGTAGTTCAATTTTAAACGTAGTGGGTTTGACAACCCTAGGTGGGCGGGGGACAACACCCATTAAGTTTTGGGATAATGAAGGAACGTCCTTTTTGGCTTTTGAAAAAAAAAATAAAATCCCTTATCTTAAAGAGATCCAGAGGAAACGATAATGTGTGAAAGGATGGCAGTTTTTCTTCTGGCTTTTTAAGTAACCCGACACTACCCACTCCGACGTACGAAATAACAACGTTGGAACACCGCTTTTTTAGATCAGCGATGTGTATCCTGGTTAGTACCAGATGGGTGGCCATTTGAGAATACCAGGCGCTGTGTGTGAGAGAACTGCAAATGAACTTTTGATTCTGCTTATTTCACCATCTGGCAAATTTTGGTGTTTAATTCTCTGCTCGGAGTTTCTTAAGATAAGTAATTTCATTTATAGTTAACTACGTTAGTTTTTGTTAACTATGCAAATTTTCCGATTCAATTGTTAACCGAATAACTTGATTTGGTAATACATTTATTATAAAATTATATAATAATAATTCTTAAAACAAATATAACATCATGTAAACCTTAGTTATTCAGATAAGCACTTCATATTTTCATTCAAACACACTTTATTCACAAACAATTGTTTCTGCCCATTTCAAAAACATATATTTTCATGATATACAAAATATACCGATATTCATAGAGAGGTTTCATCAATGTATAAAAATTCCACAGTACGGATGAAAAACATTAAAATGCACCCAAAGTTCATTTAACTTACACATATTTAGCCGTCTCATGAATTTAGGTATATTTTGTATGGTATAAAAATATGATTAAAATGTGTACAAACAATTGTTTGTAAATATAAGTGCTTTTGAATGTAATATGGAGTGGTGTTTCCTTAATAAATAAGGTTTAAATGATGTTACATTTAGAGCTCTCGTCGCACACTATTGCGCTACAACATAAACCTTTGTGATGACTTAAGGAAATTTATCTTATACACACGCACACACACACACACACACATATATATGTATATATATGTATATATATATATATATATATATATATATATATATATATATATAGTAAGTTATGAAAATATATTTATGGCAATTAAGCTACACAGGGGATTCTGCGTTTCATCACCGGGGGCAATCTTCAGGCTTAAATGCATGGAATCAGTTTTGCCGGGTGTGTTTATATACACGGCTAGCTAGTTAACCAACCAGATGCTTTTGTTGTTCTCTTAGCCAATCGTTGGGCTTCTCACGAACAAAAGCCCGGTTAGTTATACTTCTTATTTCCATTTCTATTGTTCTAAGAAGCCCAACGATTGGCTAAGAGAACAACAAATAATCTGATTGGTTAACTAGCTAACCGTGTATATAAAAACACCCGACAAAACTAACTCCATGCATTTTAGCCTGAAGATTCCCTCCGGGGATGAAACGCGGGAACCTCCGTGTAGATTAATTGCCATAAATATATTTTCATAACTTACTACTTAGCTCTACTTACGTATCGAGCACTGTTGAAGTAAATCCTGAAAACTGATACATAAAAAATTATATCTCCTTATAAAATTTTATGTGGATACATGAAATATATATATATATACATATATATATATATATATATATATATATATATATATATATATATATATATATATATATAATTTACCTTTACTTTAATCGCACAGAATTTAACGTCCCCTCGCTGTATTGAACACAAAATTCTGTCTTCGAATTACATATTTCAAGAAGAACGCCGTATTGTCCATTAATGCTGTCGGACCATCTTTTTGGCGGGCGTTCTTGGTCTTGAGTTTCATAAGTTTTTTCTGTAGCTAGCATTTATGATTCCACTATTCCTAGCAACATAACAAAACAATCGAAGCCTCCGAGCCGACACCACATGTTCGATGGTTTGCATCACGACCAGCGCTTCGCGTATGCAAGCATTAATAAGGCTCTCACTCCTCGTAACCGTGAGGATTGTCCTAACACATTTAATCTCAAACGCCGACAGGGCTCTGACTTCTTGTTCTCCAATGGCCCATGTCTCTGAACCACTTAGCCGCTGTGCCGTCTCCGTACTACCCTTAAATTCTAGCACGAGGACTAATGAGAAAAAGTCAACTGTGTAAATAAAATGCCTCTGACTGATAGTTTACATAAGCTGTTCCCAGTTCCAATGGAGAAGCGTTACATGAAACTAGCACGCTTCGTCCGATCGCTATCGCTTCGAAATTTAAGTGCTATTCATTACTTGACGTCATTAAAACGAAACTCACCGATGAGAAACAAAGACAAAACTCCCCCCCCTCCTTCTCTCGTCCCATCCCTCCTTCTCTCTTTCCTTCCCTCCTTCTCTCGTTCCCTCTCTATCAATAAGAAAAGAAGATAAAATTAAAAGTAATCGATAAGAAAAATAAGACAACACTAATCGATAAAAAGACAGAACTAATTGATAACAAAAAGAAGACAAAATTCTCTCCCCTTTCGTTCGGTTTTATTAATAATAAGGTGATAATTTTGTTTCTATATTAAAAGTAAAAAAATGATTTTGTTTTTATTTTAGACATCATTAAGATTAAGCCTCTCTATTTTTGCCCAAGAAATTCTAATTCGCATACGTGATTATTCTTTTCTTATCTTTTCATAATTATCATTTATTATTAAGATTAAGCCTCTCTTCTTTGCTCATAAAATATAAATAGCCAGGTACACGTACATTCACTTTTATTATATAGATTATGTGACTGGGATGTTCTTTTAAACGTTTTCAAGAGTCACTTCTCTATTTTGTTAAATGAACTAAAATAGACTTTGTCGAATTTCGAACTGTATTTTTGCTCAACTCACATAACTGCCACCGACATCTTCCCTGTTGCATTTGATTATAAGACAGTACATAAATGTATGCATATTCATTCATACCATCAACACATCGACGGTTCCTTGTGCTGTGTCTTCCCGCTTGTTTGCAGAGCTGCATACGTGATCTCGTTTTGAGTGACAAAGATGGCGAGACAAGTGGACACTTCTTCCAAGACGTGTTAGCGGTAATTACATCTGAAATAGCTTAATCAGGCAAGGAGGAAGGGCGAACAGAAAAAAAAACAAAAATCTAAATTCCTCTCTATTTTGCTTTGAAGCGATTTTAGTCACGCCCACATTCTACTCTTTACCACAAGTATTGCAAAAGAACATCTCTTGACGACGGACCTAATAGACATCAGAAAAGAAAATATTATATATAAAAGGATTTTAGAAGCAATCATTAAATACTATTTGCTAGATACTGTTAATAATGCTTAGGAGATTAGTTGCTACTGTTTACTTATAAGCAAATAAGCATTTGTATTATTTTGATTATTCGGATTACTATACATGCCACCTATGTGATATTTTCATTTAGCGATGCGTGTATAATTGTTTATACACCCGTGTCGTCGTTGTCGTCTAACTAAGGTTCTTGATTGTCTGTGTATACAAAACGACTTATTTCTTTTTTGGTTTTCATAAACTCTCCTTCAACAACCCAGACCATCCTGGCCAAACCGGACTTTCACTACACTACCACAAAATAAAAACCAAAAAAGAAACTCCCATAATAAAGTGGAAAATCTTGAAAAAATCCAGCACCTGCAAATCAATAAACTCTCCATGTAGATTATGCTTAAATGAAAAACTGGAAATTATCCGCTTTAAGGACAAAAACAAACTCTTAAATAGAAAACAAGAGACATCTATCAACTGTAAACATAGTAGACTCTACCTCCTTAGCAACCCACATACCCCACCTTAACCCCACATCAAAATAAAATTAAAAGCTTTTACAAAAATGAATGATAACAGTAAACCCCCACTATACACTACCCAAAAACACACTATAACCCCTACCCACCCACCCAAATTTACCACCCAATCCCACCCTAACAAGTCATGATGAATCTATAAATATATAACCACCCCTCTAAACTACCAATAACATCAAATCTCTACGTACTACCTATAATGCACAGCCTCAATAGCCTCTCAGCCATACTACCAATTCTAACATAAACCCATAACTGGGACAGCTATTAACACTGATATCACTTGGACTAATCTAATCTCAATTACTTAACCCCTCGATCACTACCTTGAACACTTAATTATTAACTGGTACTTAGTCCTTGTTATTGGCAGTAGAATAAAAAGGCCTACCATCACTTGTCGACTTATTTCGCCCAATGACTTCACAGGTAGCAAGATAGCAATGATGGTGATATTTATTATCATTATTACTATTATTATTATTATTATTATTAGTATTATTATTATTATTATTTTTTAATACTATTATTATAATTATTATTATTATTATTGTTATTATCATTAATATCCTTACAAACTTGTTATCTCTATTTTTATTCTAATTTTATTTATATTTATCTTTATTTTTATTTTTATTTTTATTTTTATTTTTATTTTTATTAAGGCTTTTATCAAGGCTGTTATCACTGCGACTATCGTAGGTATGATTGGCAAGCGTTATCATTGTTATCATAATCGGTTTTGTTAATGATAAAACTGGTAACACCAGAAAACTTCTCTTATAAAATAATTCCACTAGGATTGATCTCGGTATAATATAATCACAATTTAAAAAATATAATCACAACAAAATTCACTACAAATAATAAACAAAACATTAAAATAAAATAAATAAAATGCAAAAGTAGCAATTAATACCCTAAATTAAAATTATCAAACATTTTTATCCTCATGATAATTACTTATTAGAATTAAAATAAAATAGGATTGACGGTTGTAATCATAATTTTATTCTCATTTTAAATTTAACTCACTCTGGCCGTCGATCCATCTCCCTTCCTCCCACCCCGGCCGAGATTGAGATCATCACAGCACAGACACGTGAAAAACCTCCCACGTAATAATTTGAAACACGACTTGTTGGGGTCCTCCCCCTCCCCTCTCATGTCCCATGTCACCGTTATAGACAAAGCCCCAACTCTGTCCCCCTCCCCCTCCAATGTATTTTCAATTTTCAATCTCCCGTTAAGGTGAACTTTTGCCATTTGAATTCCATCGCTTAGCCCGATGAGTTGGTAGCTATTTGCACCAATGAAACGAAACTTGTTTTGTCGCAACTAATGGAATAAAATAAATATATATATATATATATATATATATATATATATATATATATATATATATATATATATATATATATATATATTAGGCCGAATTTTCTTTGTGATACAAGTGTTGTCGGATATTACACAAAATTATGTCTGGATATCCCTGTGTGGATCATTTCTATTTGTCGAATCAGGGTCTTTGTTTCGGTGGGGAATTGGCTGATGAATCTGCCATAACTGTAGGTGTCCCAAGTACTTCTTCAGGGGGATCAGGTAAATATCATGGTGTTTATGCTAATATTAATAGGTATTAATGCTAATTCGGCAAATAAATAGGAGTCACGCAATGATATCCAGACATAAGTTTTCTGTAATATTCAACAACACTTGTATTACAAAGAAAATTCTGCATATATATATATATATATATATATATATATATATATATATATATATATATATATATATATATATATATAATAATGGTAATAATCCAGGTGAAAAATATCCACAGGGTGGTAATCCAGAGAATTTTAACCGGGTTTATAAAAAGTGCTCAATATCAGAATAGAGCTTTATATATGATAATTTTATTTACACACACATGTACAAAATCTGCGACACTGGCATGTCGATGTTATCGATCAACAGTTACTATAAACTGAGATCTCATCAGGCAGAGTTCGAATCCGATCTTAACCTCAGATCATATTTTGGAGAGAATGAAGTGGAGGGATAGAGAAAGAGAAGAAGAAGAAAAGAAATTTAACATTTCAAAAATTAAAGCCGTTAAAAAATTAAAATTAAAAATTAAAAAATTAAAAAATCTAAAAAAATCTAAAAACAAAAAACAAGAAATCTAAAATCTAAAATCTGAAACAAAACAGGGCAAATAAATAAATAAATAAATAAATAAAAATATAAGGTGGAAAGAGGAACAAATAATGAGGGAGAGGTGTTGGGGAGGTAGACACATAAAGGAAAAGAAGGAGAAAGAGAGGGCGTCTGTTGATTCAGATCGAGAGGGAAGGAGGGGGGTAGTAGGGGGGTAGACATGCACGAATCAAGTGTCAAAAAAACAGTCGAGTTTATAAATGTATTTTTTCAAGTGAACTGTAATATTGTGTATATGTGCGTATGTGTGCGGGTAGACCGGTCAGATGCGCCTGGTTGTGTGGTGGTGGGGCGGTGATCAAATGTGTCGCGATTCTGGATTTGAATTGTCTTTATAATTTATCTAGAGTTTATTTGCTTACTGTGTATAAATAAATATATTCGTTAAATATAACAGAATTAGTAATAATAATAATAATAATAATAATAATAATAATAATAATAATAATAATAATAATAAAGCATAGGCTGACGCCACGAAAAAAAAAAAATTATGGACAGAGGGTCGAGAAGGGAAAGCGCAAACCAGACCTCCACTGGAAGAGCGTGGACAGCTCTGAGACCGTGGGGAGGCTTGTTGCCACTCGGGCCCCAGAGGGGACCAATGGCCCTTATCAGCGGGAAATCGTTGGTAGGTGGCTGTTGCGATTACCGCAAGGTCATCAGCGGTGATGAACGAAAAGAGGTGGAGCATACTGGAAGTCTGAGGAGACTTGTTGTCACTCAGACTCCAGGGAATACCACAGGTTGTCGGCAGTGGGCGATCACTGACGACGACCAGTGGGATAACTCATAGTGAGTAAATAATAATAGATACCCCTAATAATTGAGGTGAAATAATGAAAATAATAAATGAATGATAGTAAAAATACTAAAAAATACTAAAAAATACTAAAAAATATATAACTAAAAAATAACTAGAAAATGCCGGCGTAATTAATTATTAATAATAATAATGATGATAATAATGATAATAATAATAATAATAATAATAATAATAATAATAATAATAATAATAATAATAATAATAATAATGGTAATGATAATAAAAATAGTAATAATAATAACAACGACAACGATATTGCTGGTCAATAATATTTAAGAATTTATAAAAATAATAGTTTAGGAAAGAAATAGAATAATTAAAAAATATTAGGAATCCTAGAAGGTAGTGATTATCATAATAATATTAAATAATGATAAGATAATGTTTGCCGATATACTGATATGGGTTAATGGTTGCAATAATGCTGATCATATAAAAAAGGTAATAATAGTGGTTTAACTAACAGCAGTAATCAGAGTGGTAATCCCAGTAATCTTAACAATAGTAATAATGATAGTGAAAAAATGATAGTGAAAAATTAATAAATAATAATAGAAGTAGTCATAATGGTGGCAATAATAGTAAAATGAAAACCGTAATAATAATAATAATAATAATAATAATAATAATAATAATAATAATAATAATAATAATAATAATAATAATAATAAAAATGGCAGTGGAAGCAAAAGTAAGGTAACGGTAAAACATGGCAATATCAATATTATTAATAATAATAGTGATACTGTTAATTTCATTGCCGCCAATAACAATAACTATGATAGTAACATCAGACATGATGTCACCACTGATGACAATAATTATCTTGATAAAAGTACAGAAATGAAAAAAAAAAAATTCAATGTCAATAATTAAGTTTAAGATATTAATAATAGTAGTAATAAATAATTGATAATGATAATCTAAAAATAATCTAAAAAATATAATCTAAAAAATCTAAAAAATAATCTAAAAAATATAGAAATATTAATCAATAAATGGATAAGCATATAAGGGGGTATTTAAGAGTAAAGAAAAATACAGAAGATGACAATTAGTGTTAATCGTTGTGGGTATGATAATAATAATAATAATAATAATAATAATAATAATAATAATAATAATAATAATAATAATACCAACCAATACTACCGCTTACAGTACTACTACAAATAATACTACAAACAATAATGCTACTACTAATAAAAATAATAATAATTAATAAAAAAGGTATAAGATGATAGTTGTGTTGACAAAATTTTCAGTTGATGGGTAGGTGAAGTTTTTTTTATTTATTTAAAAAAATTTTTTTTTTATAGTAACAGCCTAAGGGGTTATGAGTGGATTACTAAGAAGGTGTAATCTATTATGCCTACAGTTAATTGATGTTTCTTGTTTTTTGTTTAGAAGTTTACTCCTATCACTAAATTCAATTATTTCAAGTTTTTCTGTTAGGCAAAGGTAGCAAGGTGAGTTTAGGGAACCACAGGTGCTAGTTTTTCTAATTGTGTTCCAGGTTACTGTTGGTGATAGGTTATTGTTGTATAGTTCCCAGTAATATATAGAAAGTGAGGTTCTTTTTTGATATGTAGGGTTATTAAAAGAACACTTATGTCCAGTATATCTTTCTTTGAAGGTATTACCAGCCATACCTATGTAGAATTTTTTCATGGTTGGGTTTTCTTTAGTAGAGATGGTTGCTTGATATACTGATTGGGTTATTTGGCAGTTATGTTGTAATGGGCATTCTTTTTTGTTTGTGCAGTTACAGGCCTTGGTATTTGCTGTTTTCGTTGCGGTAGTTTTTTCATTTAGAATTTTATTGTTATATATATATATATATATATATATATATATATATATATATATATATATATAGTCTAAAGAAGCTCTGAGTCATTTTAACAAAAGAAAAGTAAAATGCAGTTTAAATTCCCAGAGAAACTAACTAAATCCAAGATCATGCAGACTTAACATTCGTTGGGAAATTCATAAATAAATAAAAATAATAAGTAAATAAAAAAAGAAGGGGGGTTAAGTATCTAACGGTAAAACAAAAACAGGATACCTTATGCGTCTAATATTAACACGGGGATCATCAGCTGTTTACCATATATATATATATATATATATATATATATATATATATATATATATATATATATATATATATATATAATCAGTTTATCAGTGCCTTATGATGGTAACGACATAACCGAATAAATAAAGGACTTTCCATATTACTTTCGGATTCTATCTTTTTTCATTCAGTTTTGAAAACGTTGTAAAACATCTTACTAATGTTAAACGCGTTATATTCAACTTCCTGTTTAATAATAACATTGGAATATTTTGTTTTTAATTTCGCTTTTTTTTCTTTAAACAAAAAGAGTTTACTAAAAAACTGAAGCTTCATAAACATTGAGTGATCTATTTAGTTAGACAGTCTTTTTTCACCTTGCCAAAAGGTGAGACACTAGTGGTTGGTGCGCCAGTCAAGATGTTGCAGCAATATTTCATGCACTTGCATATGGTTGATTTATAAAGATATAGGATACTGGTAGATTTTAGAAGTTTTCTAGCTCGGTAGATGGATCCAACCTTTTATGCAGCAGACTTGACAGTATCTTCTATGTATTTGTTCCAATTCATGTTATCTGTGAATGCACTTTATATAATAAAATAGAATAATAGACTACATATCATCTGCTTCGTCAACGTGGATACATTACTGTATATATATTCAGTGCCCTGAGCAGATTATGAATGTAAAAACATTGCTATTTTAAAATGACATCCACCGAATTAAAAAATACAGTTACAGAGTGTTTTCCTTTTAACTGTAATTAGCAAGCTTTCACGAATAATTATTGGATATGTCAGTTAAACGGCATCATCACGTTGACACGGATGTTCTCGTTAAATCACCGAAATTAAGTTACTTTGAATCTGAGCAGTACAAGATGGGTGACCATTTGGAAATACTAGGCGCTGTATGTCAGCTCCCCTTATCGGGGATATACATGTTGACTGGGGGCCGCAGGTGAATTTGTAATTGCCATAAACTTTCACTTTCAGTTGAAGGCGGAATGCCGGATGCTGGGCGAATACCACAAAAAATGGTAGTACCTGTTTTTTTAATCGATGACAGTTATGATAACAATGCATACACTGTTTTACTGTTTGAGACGCTACTGCTGAAAACGATGTTTACGTATTCCTAAACATTCTCGACGAGATCTGCAACATAGCATACACACGTATTATTGCCCCAGGAGATCAAATAAACATGTTGGCGATGCTGATGATTGGACTTACAATTTAAAAAGGAGATAGGCTTAAATACTGCAATAGTAAAGAACGGAAAAGAAAACTCGTGTGCGCAGCAAAATGTAGAAGTAGCATTTATTTCAAAGAAATAAATATATATCCGTTAAGAAGAGTTCATGATTCAGTGAGCCGAGAGGAAAGATAATGGATCTTGATGTTGATGGTTATCTTAGCAAAAATGTCCTTTGTTGTTTTTGCTAGGAACTGTTGCTTTTAACGTAGCTGCTGTAGAACTTTGGCTGGTCGCAAAACAAACTGTAGATTCTGATAATGGTGATGATTATAATGGTCGAGTTGCGTAACGGTTATTTTGTTGGTTAGAAACGAGCTGCTGTAGTTGCTGTGAAAAGAGTGTTTATGATGGCAGTCATTGTTGGCGTGTCGAAGACTGGGAGGCGAAGCTTCTGCTGCTGACAGTCGTAGTTGTAGTAGTGGTAGTGGATTCGCTGAAAAAAATGCTGGATTATTTGACATCAACCCCGAGGGTGAACCCCGTTTGTCAGCCTTGAGTGAATAAAATACATCCGTTTTATACTGTTTTGACAGCTGCTGCTGATACAACGTTTTGATGAGGTCTTATTGGCGGCTCGATTGACGATATGCGGAGAAAAAAACTGTGTTGGTTTCTGCCACACGGGATAAGATGTTCAATGATTAAATATCCGTGTTGTAGGAGTGCTGAGTTATGAACAGAGTTGGCACGACAAACAATCATCGCGATTTAAAAATCCATCAATTAAATCTCAAGATAAGGTAATTTGGGAGAAACATACAGGTGTAAGAAAAAGGCAATCGAGAGCAACGTATAAGTGTAAGGAAGTAATAAAAGGCAAATTGGAAGCAACTTATAGGTTTTCCTATTTACTTGCCTCCCCAGGAGGGCAAAGTTAGACACAGTATCATTTTATGTGGGGGATAACCAGCTTCCTTGAAAGGTTTTCACTGGATGTGGCAAACATAAAAAATATCAATCAGACAGGATTATTTTTCCTCGTAGCGTGGACAGAACAGATACTACACTCGACTCGTAGTCCTAAGACCTGATGAAATAAAAGGTTAACCGAATTACGAATCTTCCTAGTGGCTATTATCTCTAAGCTTTTGCTTTAAAACAATATTAGACACAAAAGTAAATTATCTGTTTAGTATGTTGCTTTCGGGGTGAGGTCTTGTTGATTGATCAAGAAATAAGGTTCGTGGTCACTGCGGGAATGGGTTGTCAACTGAGGAATGAGAAATACAAATAAACAGACGATCAAGGTATCAACAACTCAACATGTATTCTAAATTTAAAAACTAAATGAGAAAATATATTTCCGTGAAACTTGCAGTTACAATGACACACGTATTTCGCTAGTTACATATATCGTGTACACGAAGAATTTTCAGTCATGTGTCGGTGTGAAATAACTGGAAATTTCCCGTGTTCACGATGTATTTTTCAATAAAATAACACTCCAACAAATGCATTATTGCTTAATAATTCTGTTCCTATACTTTTTCTCCAAGGAAAATTCTTCGAACTACTTGAAATGAAGAGATATAAAAAAGTCAGACGAAATGGGTTTCACTATTTTTACGTTGCACATCTCATTTGTTAAACTTTAAGAAATAATAATCAATAGATTAAACAGAGCTTGAAATTTTACTCGTCTTATTAACACAGTTGCAAATAACTTTTCTTTTCTTCATTCGTATGACTAATATCAAACGAAATTTCGATGAACAAAGTGTCTTTCCAAGAAATTCTCATCTGTGAAAGACGCTGCTACAAGATGGTTTCCATGGAAACAATGTCATAATGTCATAATGTACTTGGAATACATCGCCCCCATACACTATCAATTTGCATTCATTTCATTCATAAGTTTCAATAGTCTCATAATATTCTTCATCATTTATCTGACACTCTATTAATATCATTAATCTTTATCCTCAAATGGCTTTTAGTCTTGATAAGTTTTCACTCCTTAGTAAATAAAGTAAAATACGTTTGAAATAATATTTACACGTATATTTAGACAGCGTAATGAAACAGGTTTGTTCGACTCGGCAGATTTCGACTATGGCGACATTAACAAAAAAGGCATATATCTCCACAGCAATACGTCTTTTTGATACTATGGTCTGTCCATGCCGCAACACGGTCAGTTTCATGTGAGGAATTACATTCGAAAAATATACATATTTTATTGTTGTAGATTTCATTGTTCTGACATCTATCAACAGAACATCTCCCAGCACTTATGATCTGATAATATGCGTAACAAGACTACCCGTGGTAGATAAAGTAATAATAATGACGAGCGGGACCCGTGGAAATTCCACGGGTTTATCCTACATGTATTGTATAATGCTGCTGTTCATAAAAATATATTTCCTTTTTATGAACGCCCAGCGCGAACGAAGACCCCACAATATTATAGTAATTTTTTGTTTTAACTGAAATATACTTATCTAAATACTCTAGTTAATGTAGTTTCAGAATATATTTAGTTATGGTTATCCAAAAAGCTTGTAGGAGTTGTGGCATATTTCTATTCTATGGATGTTTGACCTGAAGGCAAACTCCACAATATTATTGTACCGTCTTTCAGCTAAACATAAATTACTCTTTGATCTTAGCCCGAAGACCAGAAAAGGGAATGTTAGTTCAAGTTTAACGTTCGACACAACATTTAAAAAAATGTTTCTATTGCTTGTTCGGGAATCGGGCGATCCCATCTTTTAAAAATAGTAAAGAGGGTGAAATTGTATAATTATATAGAGACTAATTTGATAACTAGTAATGCCTATGACAATTATTTTGATAGCTGTCTTTGTTACAAAAATGGGTTATACAAACATAGGTTAGGAATTTCCGAAACTCAAGACGGCGTCACTTTGACAGGTTGTGATTTAAGAAATTCGGTATGTAATATATTTTAAATAACCATTTCTGTTCTGTTGCGTTGACAGAGATGCGTAAAAAGGAAAACAGATTTTGATAAGTACGGTGAAATGATCGGGAAACGAGGGATAAAAAACGCGACTTCGAGAAACGAGAGCGCGCTGTGCCTTGTTCCCCCATTAAGTAAGAAGCCTATATGCGCACAACGAAGATGATAGATACGTGACACATAACAATAAGATCAACGTCACACATTCACGCATAACCATTTGAAGTATATTGCAGAGGTTATATCGGCCGAAACGTTGCGAGAACAACACCCAAGACGAGAGCAATAGTTCGAACAATCCAAATAATACATATTATTAATTCTTATCTAAAAAATACAAGTTAAAAAAAAATAATACCAAATCAGTATGGACCTGAATTTAATACAGAAACGGAAACTACTCAACGCTCTTTCCGTTTCGTAAGTAAGCACAGATTTTGAAATTTGAACGACAATGGTCGTAAGTACATCACAGATTTTGAAATTTGAACGACGATGGTCGTAAGTACATCACAGATTTAGAAATTTGAACGACGATGGTCGTAAGTACATCACAGATTTAGAAATTTGAACGACGATGGTCGTAAGTACATCACAGATTTAGAAATTTGAACGACGATGGTCGTAAGTACATCACAGATTTTGAAATTTGAACGACGATGGTCGTAAGTACATCACAGATTTTGAAATTTGAACGACGATGGTCGTAAGTACATCACAGATTTTGAAATTTGAACGACGATGGTCGTAAGTACATCACAGATTTTGAAATTTGAACGACGATGGTCGTAAGTACATCACAGATTTTGAAATTTGAACGACGATGGTCGTAAGTACATCACAGATTTTGAAATTTGAACGACGATGGTCGTAAGTACATCACAGATTTAGAAATTTGAACGACGATGGTCGTAAGTACATCACAGATTTTGAAATTTCAACGATGATGGTCGTAAGTACATCACAGATTTAGAAATTTGAACGACGATGGTCGTAAGTACATCACAGATTTTGAAATTTGAACGACGATGTTACGTGTGAAAAAAGAACAAAAACATTTGTCCACTATTCACCAACAACAGCCATTGTTAAGATAAGAGCAATATTCCGAACAATCCAAATAATACATAATATATATTACAGACGTTGTTAAAGCGCGCGGCTGCTATACTTTTTACAAATCACAAACATTGACAGCCTAGTCGCCGGTGAATGTGAACCTCTCGAACACCGGAAAAAAGTGCTAGATGTATAATTCCAGCTTAATACACTCGAACAATTGCCTTTTTGTCTCTGGCTATAGAAGGGATCTTTTCACTTAAAACATATAGAAATAAAGAAACGAATGCATTCATGTTAATTAGGATTAAAATGTATAATTTTTCAATATTCACAAGGCATAATGCGATATTTAAAATAGGTCTCTGGAGTTTAAAACGAATGCAGAATTATGAACGAAAAAAGAAAGAAAGAAAAAGGAAGGAAATATTTAAATCATCGCAGACTTACATTCTGGGTGAAAATTACCCGCCCGAGAAACAGTTCCAATGGTAATTGTTCGACAATATGTTCCGTGCCAACTTGAATTTCAAATGACATGAGTCAAATCCGATTCCATACACTTAATTTTTTGTTGTTTCTTTTTAGATGCGACTTCTTATCTGTATGAGAGGCGCTGTCTGTCAGTCAGCCCTTTGTTCTCTGACGGTTCAGTTTGAAGTACAGTTTTCTTCGCGAAAGCCGCAGGTTGATGGACACATCTTCTGTTAGATTCGTCTAAGTATCCAATAAGAGACTTTGTCGGTCAGAAGGGTTAGCACGTGTATATTTGAAATAGCATTTTTGTTAATTGCTCTCTCAGGCTTAATATTTAAATCGCATTTTCGACAGACTCGCACGCTACATTTGATATAAGAATTTCGTCAGTCTGTCGCTCTTGGGTTTGAAATTGCATTTTTGTTGGTGTGTCACGCTAAAGTTTGAAATATCATTTTCATCTGTCTGCCACGCTTAAGTTTGAAATATCATTTTCGTTTATCTGTCACGCTTAAGTTTGAAATAACATTTTTGTTAGTCTTCTACGCTTACATTGTTGAATTAGCATTTTTGTTGATCTGTCACGCTTAACTAAAATGGTATTTTTATCATAAAACGTCTAGATTGACTGGATGTATCTTATCCAGTCTTGTTTTTTTTCGTGTCTTTTTCCCCTCTAAACCCCAATACCTCCCTCTCATTCTTGATTTTTTCCCTCCCCTTTAAGTCAACCAACCCCCTTCCAGAAAAGACGCACGGCACTAAGAGCCGATAATGGGTGGGTTAAGGATAGTCGGAAGAGAAGGACGGGTCATCAAGCAGTGCGGTGCCTCGCCAATGCGCTAGAGTTCGTTTTTAAAACTCATGTCACATATTTTTCTAAAACGGTCTCGCAACCCACACCACGCCTGCTCGATTCAGCAGTGAAACTAATTTCATATTCCTGGCCATAATCCGCCCGTTCATTGAATTATTTTTAGGGCAGATCCTGCGACAGTCGGTCTGCGAGTTTACAAGTTAGGAAACCTAAACAGAATATATAAAAACCAAAGCGGCTTTCTCTTTTTTCGCGACTGCGCCACAAAAACTTTTGTTTCGAATTTGTGGGCGTTGGTTTTGCATTTTCACAGATTTTATTTATTTTTGATTTTGCTTTTAACTCTCACTGTAATCTTTTATTTTATTTGAAGACATTTAAAAAAATATTTTTCATTTTTGTTGTTGGCAAGGACTTTTAGCAACGATCAATTAGAAATCATTTATCTGGTCGTTTCCCAACAGAAAGCATGCGACATGGCGTCGAGTTTAGAATCTGGTTTGGGTAAACGTAACGTATTGGCGACATGAATTATTTTAAACGAAATACAGTTTGGAAAATAGTCCCAAACAATTTATTTTTGTTTATCTATTCATTTGTGACATTTTTGATAAAATAGTTACATATTTAATATTTAATATATGATATAAGAATTTTAAGTTACCGTTAATATTGGTTTTGAGAAAAGTAGCCAATCTTCTTTAGTCGCAGAAAATAAACAAGTGACCAAATAAGATGCCGACTCTGCCCATAACCGATATTTACGGTAACTTAAGATGCTCATATCTTATATTAAGTATTAAATATAATTTTTTAACGCAAATAAGTAGTAACTAAGTAAGTAAACAAAATAAATTGTTTGGAACTAATTTCCCCATCCGTTTTTCTATAAATTAATTCATGTTACCCTGGTTTAGTTTGTTGAAAGGTAACACAATACTTTTAATGCTAGATCACACTGTTTTGGTATTATTTGGATTATTTCGACTACTCTTCTCGTCTTACATGTTATTCTCACAATATTTCGGCCGATGTAACCTTTAACTTTCTTCGGGTGCGTCTTATCGTACTCTAGAATATTTATAGACATTTGTCACAGCGTATAACGTGTTAATTATAGTCAGTTCTAAGTGACAGTCTTTCGGAGGTTTAAGCTTCAATCCTCAGTACAAGCGATACCAAAATATAATTAACAATTAAGAATAACTCAAGACGTGAACCTGGTCATGGCTGACAGAACAAGCACAATCTTCCACTGTAGATTAAATAAAGGGTTCTGTTTGAAATTCGGTATAGGTTCCGGAGTTGGACATAAAGATTCCCGAATCCGACAAGACGCATCTGAAGAGGGGCGGATGTTAAATCTGTTGTGAGAATAACATTTAATATGAGAACAGTAGTCCGAATAATCCAAATAATGCAAATTATCAGTCCTTATCTAAAAGATTCCGAAACAAAATGTTTCATGTAAACTATTCTGTGCATACTCTTAATTGAACACAAGTTGCTGCTTTAACCATAGCGTAGGGAATATTGCAGATTTATCTAAACAGTATTAGTCATTTGTTTAGTTGTGTCAGCAAATTCGAACTGAACCCTTTATTTAATCCATGGGGTTGATTGTTCTCGTTTCTAAACTAAACAAGCAAAAACCCTATTGCCGGATCTGGAAGAAACGGCGAATTGCATTGGGATTTTTTTTACACAAACCAAACTGAGCACATCATATTGGACCGACATTGAAATATCTCTTCCCTAATTTGGACTTATCTAAAATATGTCGACAAGTTCATCAATCTATCACCGGTCGCCTATTAACACCAGTTTTGTGAAAGCGCCCCCGTGGGTTCGAATATACTGCCTCTTTTGTACTGGTTTTCGTTAAAGGAAGAAAGGTTTCAACATCGCCTCGACTGTTATAGCATGCGTGGTATAAGGGCCCGACAGAAGAAGCAACATCAAGAAACGACTAACCTAAAGACAATTTCTTCTCAGCCATCTATCTTCACATAATTATGCATGACTTCAAGAACTGGTACTTGGACGAAAATATTATTTTCACAGATAAGTCCTGCAATACTAATTATTTGCAACACAACACGTCTCTCTCTCATTCTTTCTTTCTTTTCTATCCAGCATATCATATATAAATCGGTTCCAATTTAGAAGCTGTTTTGCGTTCGTTTCTCTTGCCATTGTCACGTTAATCCTTTATCTTATATAATTCTACAACTATATATCTAATCTGGCAAAATCCCAAAAGTATAACGCTATAATGCAGTGGATGAGCAGCGGGACTTATAACTTTTCATGATTAGAAAATGATTTTATTTACTTACAACAGTATCTATAATAGACGTAATATAATTTAAGTTCATCATAACAGATTCTATAGTCTGCGACCATATCCACTAGGCTAACCACGAACTCGTGAATTTAGAAAACAATTATATGACTTACAATAGATTTAGGTGCGACTGGTTTATGGCATATTGTCATTTCAGGGAGCACCATTAGTTTTTAGCAATGATAAAACTCACAGACCTCCCTGCCAAACACACACACACACACAAACACACACACACACACAAACACACACACACACATATATTTTTATATATATATATATATATATATATATATATATATTTGTGTGCCAAACACACACACACATGTAGAGGGAGAGCACTAATCATACCTCAACCGGAAATATGCGAAGAATACTGGAACACTGGGAAGGCTTATTGACACTCACATTTTAGATAAGATTAACGATCGGTGTCAGCGAGAAATCAATGGTGAACGGTTGTTGCTATAAAGCAAAATAAGTTGCAACGCTTATCAAAAAGGCGAGAGTGCTGAAAATCTTGGGAGTCTTGTTGTCACTTAGACTCCTCTGATAATGACTTGTGTGAAAACTCCTAATTAGTAAATCATAATAATAATGCTGCTGCTGCTGATGATGATGGTGATCATGCTAAAACTAATATCTATATAATACAATAATAATAAGTGTAAAGAAAGAATTAATAATTAGATAGAAATAAGAAGGGATTATTTCCACAAGTAGGAGGGAAATATGACATCTTTTGTCATGTTCACGCCTGGAATTATTATATTAAAATACATACGTTACTATCACTCAAACAATATTTAAAACACATCCCAAACATACACGTAAGTTTTGCGATGATCTCTTCGAGGCCTGACATCCATTGTAATATTTGGATATCTGACGTTAGTTTCTGCTTTAAGTAATATATACATAAATGTTGTTGCTGTTCCGTGGTAAAACAATGAATATATGGTATTATTTACTAATAAAGTAATCGAAGATGAAGGTTAATGGGATGAATAAATTGCCAGTTGAATAATTAAGAATATCACGAGAGAAATGAAAATAATTAATTGAATG
>OY744524.1:80272167-80317167 GCA_963556195.1 Sepiola atlantica | reverse complement strand
AATCGTGAAAAACGGATAAAGAGTCTCAATGAAACGAGAAGTCGTTTGAAAAAAAATACAAACGGAAATAACTCTACATACTTATTTAAGAATCATGGATATAATTAGATGCATACATCCACACGAGACAGTCGTGGTACAGCAATCTGTGGATGAATATATACTATATATATATGTAAGGATATATGTATATATAAATTTATAATGATGACAATATATAAAATATATAAAATGAAATGAAACATAATTCTAATTAGATGAAAAAAACATCTATAAAGTATAAAACCAATCATTGATTATAATGGCAAAATACTGATTTGTCGTTTTTCAATTGAAAAAATCGGGAAGAATCTGAAATGAATAGTGAGATAATGTAATATATAAGGAAAACTTTTCTTTAAAAAAAATAAATAGAATGAAATTAATATAGTCATATAAAATCAAGCGAAGTACTCAATAACCCAATATATATATATATATATATATATATATATATATGTGTAGCTATTAATAATGGAGCTAATGTATCTGTCTGTCTGTCTGTCTGAAGCCGAAATTCCATCAGAGTAATATTACTATGTACTTAGTCTGCCAGCTTCTATATATACTACTACAAAAACCACCGTAAACACTATGCACATTTCTCAATTTACATAATTACTTGCTTTTAAACTTCTAATAAATTAGTATTCGCAAATATACACTCATGGTTGCTTTCTTCAGATTTCCACATGTATTTACGCTATTTTGCTCGCTAATAATCTTACTTATAAATTATAGTTATTTCTTTTATTATATATATATATATATATATATATATATATATATATATATATATATATATATGAAATGAGTTACTGAGTTAATCTACCTCTGCTTATTCAGTATGGACGCAAGACGGGCGCGTTATTTTAAATGTAAACAAAACGCTGGCATTTACGGTCTTACTTTTACTCTGATTTTTTTTTATTAAAACGTTCTGAGTTATTTTATTTTCTTAATCTTATTAGCCATTATGTTTTAAAACACACATTTATTGAATACAAATTTTTTAATTAAAATAATAATTGATTTAAAAATTACTATTTAAAAATACACATTATAATGAATTAATTTTAGGTAAACTTTTTTTCGAGTGCATTTAAAAAACTATTGGTGTTTACTGTATTTGAATTGTTAATAGTTTCATTTTCGGTACACCTTTTTCCGATTTGTAAAACTTCAAATATTATCATTTCTTCACGACTTAAACAGTGTTTAGGATTTCGATTTTACCTTTTACGCTGTAAACTTTTATTTACAGACTGTTTTCATTATTTCGTGTTATATTTATTAAAATAAAAGATGTGATTTTTTTTTCTTTTCTGTCAACAAAATAAATTAACACATTGTACTGGAAAACTATATAACTAATTTTAGAATCAAATTGTTTAATTAAAAAAAGGTCATTTAACAAAAACACACACACACATTCTAATGAATTTAATTTAGGTAAACTGTCTTTCCGAGGGTGAACGTTCATTTCTGACGCGGCAACCTAGCAAAAAATTGATAGTATATATAATATATATATATATATATATATATATATATATATATATATATATATATATATATATATATATATATATATATATATATAGATTTAGATTTTTCACTTATAAAATAGATCATTCAGTGAAGACCGGGGTTGTTCCAATAAAAAAACAAGCTCGATGATACTCGATTACAGAGTACAGAGCATTTATATGTGATTTTATGAAGGCTTACCAAAGCATTCCTTTCAAGACACCAATGATCACCATTAAAGATATTTTTTCTTACAAATACTATTTATTCAAATTAAATGTTTTTTCCTACACGTGTTTCACTACCAAGCAGTTACTTGCTTGGCAGATCATCAGGGAAATTAAATGTCTGGAATACTGGTTTCAACTGCCGACAAAACACAATGTGGCGTTGTAATAGTTGAGGTCACTTAAGAAGAGAAGAGGAAAAAAATAAAAATAAAAATAAAAGTCAAACTTAAAAAGCAAGGAAGAACAACGATAAGAAAAGAAAGTCCTAGAAAAGTCTTAGAAAAATAGCTTGTGCATTATTTCTTCCACCAAGCCAACAAGCAAGCAATCGGTCCCAAATACATTCAACAAAATCACAAAACCGGAACAATGTGCGATAATACACTTTCACGTTAGCCGGTACAATGATGAATAAATCCCCCCCCCCATAAGAAAACAAAAGAACTAAATCATTCAAGTTACCGCTCACAAGTTACCATTCCAATCCAATGATAGTATGGGAATTCTAAATCCAACTTCTCACAAAGAAAAGTCAACACAAATGTTCGTCCGAGTTCAAAGAGTCTTATTTCAATTGTTGATTTATTACCCTTCGAAATAAACACACGACGAGTTGAATGACAATCCCGCAGAAAACTCCCTTCCATCAAGAAAAAATCTTAATATAGAAACTATTTATTCAAAATACTGTTTCTAAAAATATTTATTATTAAACCTATTCCCTATAGAAATTAATCATTTAGTGTCTGGGACGTCATTTTACATTTTGGGAAAATATCCTTCATTTAATTAACTGCCGAATTATTATCGTTTTGTTGTTTAACGAAGCGAAAAAAGCCTATCCCGCAGAAATTTGTTTTAAAAAAAATTTATTCATATATCAAAAATAAACTGTTATTATAAAAAGGCCTTCTACAAAAATCTAGTTATTATTTTAAATCATTTAAAATATTTCCTTAACGGCTGTGTCTGTTTGTAACTCTCTGTGGAGAATATTATTCTATATTCCATAAATAAATGTTACAACGGAATATCGTTATCAGAAATCTATTTTCTATTTTGAAAAAAAAACAAACTTTTTTTTTAATGGACCGGTTTATTTTTTTGTCAACTTTACGGGAAATATCACTCTTACTCGTTAAATGACAGGAGACTTTATTATTACTAATTTAAAATCCCGTACAAAATACTTTTTTTATAAAAATCCAATTGTTTCTATTTTTAGAAATTAAGTCCGTGTCGGCATGCATGTTTTTAAAATTATTTTTTCCTTAATTACTTTTCCCCATTCCTGCCACCAAATTGTTTTATTTATTTTAATCTAATTAAAAACTAATTTAATTTAACCTAATTTAATTAAATAGTGATAGCATCCAGGTTGCTATTTCTTATTTTTCACTTAAAATTACTTGAAATCCCCAATGCATTTCGTATAATATATCTATTTCTGAGAATAAATTGTGATTTATTATTTATTATTCCACTATCTTTTTATATGTAACACAATTTCCCCCCTCTATTCCGCTGAATAAGTATTTACTATAGTTGACTATCACTGGGCCTTATTCCGATAGAATATTCCTACCTTATCACCCCCAACCTAAGTCTCGAGTATCCGCTAATAATTGAATCAAGACATATCTTAGCATAAGTACGTGTTACTAATTCTCATCCTCCCTATTATACACTAATTATTGCCCCAGATTGCCTCAGGAAGTGTCCATCCTGCCTATCTCTGCTGTAAGTTTATACTTCCCCCAATTCCCCTCCTATCCAGGTTTTAGGCTTGATAACAGGTAACGGTTTCTATGCAGACAGCATTGTAGTATTTCCTGCCTAGCGTTCAGTAAGTTATCTCTAGATGTCATGATGTGGTACGACTCCAATGCACATAGGTTGCATCTCTTCTTTTTGTTCGGTTTATATTTGTTAGCCCTCCCCAAAATTGACCATTTCAGTTCGAAAGGGTCTTGCCTAGCAATGAGGTTTCTCACAAAACGGCCAACAGAAGTGTTAGGCCTATCTATGTCTTCCCTTTGGCCTCCCCTGAAGGAACTCATGTGGTTTCTGAATCTATCTTTGAACTCACCCCCGGTTGAACCGATATATGATTTCCTACTACTCTCTGTTATATATATGTAAATATATATATGTGTGTGTCTGTGAATGTTTATTGCATATATGTGTATATGTGTGTCAGCTTGTATATTTGAATAAATAAATATGTATAAATCTAAATGGAAAATAATTTTAGACAAATGATTTTTTCTCCAATCATAAGTTAACTGCACTAAAATATGAAATGAATTAGATTCTTTATACGTATATATGTTCTAAATATGAATGCGTATATATATATATATATATATATATATATATATATATATATATATATAATGTTTCTTAATATATATATATATATATATATATATTAAGAAGGATTATATATATATATATGTATATATATGTATATATATATATTAAGAAATATTGAACGAGATAAAGCGAGGTAACCAGTGACCACTCAACCACATATACATAATATTATTTTGCATATTTTCAATAAGTTTTTGACAAAAGCCAATTTCATCTCTCGATTATTATAGCATGCATATGCATAAACGCTGATATATATATATATATATATATATATATATATATATATATATATATATATATATATATATATATATATATATATATATATATATATATATGTGTGTGTGTAATTTGACGGACTAAAGATGTATTTTATTGGGAAAAATCACTAGAAATATTAAAAACCAATACTGCACTGGATCGGATCGTACTTTTAATAAAATAACGCAGTAATTGTAAAAATATTAAAAACATAAAGAATTTCTTATTGAAAAGAGGCTGGGCACAATGAAACTGACTGTCAAGAAAACATGGAAAATAATAAATGAAAGAATGAAAATGCTTTGTTTCAGGAATTATTTATATTTTGATAAATTTCCAACGAAAATTCCGTTCTGAAGAAGAAGGTGGAATATAATTCCACCAAATCTGAAGGTTAAATCAAATTGATCACGTGGTTTATTTTGATTTTTTCGACTGCTGTTCTGATCTCGAGTGTTATTCCCACAACGTTTAGGCCGATATAACTTCGAACATTCTCCAGGTTGAATCTTGTTGGACTCGGGAATCTGTATGGAATTTCTAATGGCATTCTTTATTAAATCCACGGAGGTTGCTTGCTCTCGTTCCGTCAGCCATGACCGAGTAGAAGTCTTTAGAAAGAAGGTCGGAGGTTATGTCGACTGAAACGTTGTGAGAATAACCTGCACGATGAGATTAGCAGTTGATATAATCTAAATACTCCAAATTATAAATTCTCGTTAAAAGAAATTCGAAACATAACTTGTCACGATTTGTAACATAGTTTTAGAAAAAAAAACATTTAAAAACTATAAATATTTCGCAATTAAATTTTTTTTTAATTTATCTTTTTATTTCTGACCATGTCTCGAACTTTATAGTGTCTGTTATATCCTTAAGAATATTTTTTTAGTAATAATATGTAATAATTAGGGGGAGTAGAATATGGATTTTAGATTCACTTTTGGCAGCTTTGTAACTCTCGCTTCCCTTATTTTGTCCTTTAGTCATCATATTCCATGAGCGATATTTCTGACAAAGAGGGGGGCATTGTTGTTTTTGTGTCTAAATCTATCCATTAAACACTTATCGTTGGCTTGTTTTCGACCGTGAAGATTTTTTTTAGCTTTTTCCATGAAGTCGCTTTATGCCGTGTCTGGGGCGATTTCCATTAAAAAAAATATAAAAACGTATTCTTTGAGGAGAAAGTTTCGAACTGGTATGTTAATTCTCAAAAACCAAACAAGGTTTCAAAGAACAGAGTTTCTCTCCAAGAACATCTCATCAGTGAAATTAAGTGCCGTGGGACTGCTTCCCTACTGACTAAAACATGGTCGCGTTCAAGTCCAATGTAAACAAATAAATGTCGAGCCGCCCTCTTAATTATAAAATGTTCTCTTTTTCATCCATTGTTGAACACCCTCTTATAGCTTCCAGCTGAAAATCTTATTAACCCTTATCCTCAAGTGAATTTTGGTCTTGTTATGTAATGACTGATTAATATATAAAAGACAACAACATAACTTTGATAGTCTATACTTTTTATAGAATAAAAACGTATATATAAAGGAGGTTGCCATATATCGTTGACGCCATCGTAGAAATAACAGATTTCCGATACTCTTTATTATGAACACAATATTATAGTTTCCTTTTAGGATAATGAATTACCAAATTATTAACGGTTTCAGATTTCACATTCATTCATCTTGGCCGCCATCTTGAAACTGTTACATGCGTAATATTATGAACTAGCGGGACATCAGGGAAATTCCTCGATGCTTTCTACATAAATATGTATACTTTACTGTTAAAAATAATATTTATTTTTTAAAATAATAAATGTCGGTCATGATCAATACTAGCAAAAACAACTCTACTCTTTCTTCTTCCGTAAAATTGTTTGTCATTAGCTGCTAAATATTCTTGAAATAAATACAACGAATGCATCTCTTATTTAGTTATTCAAAATTGTAGCAATTTAGTCCTTTTTATAAAAATACTCTCTGTCTTCGTACCGTAAAAATAATTGTCACCTAAATATTCTTAAATTCAATAAAACGAGGGTCATTTTTTAAAATGTATGTACTTAAAATTGTACCGTTTTGGTCGACGAAACGACATAATTTGATTTTGGAACAATTGGTTTTAAAATGTGTAAAGTCGGGATGTTTTACCTTAGCGATCAAATTAATCACCATTTTCTAATTGGACGATCTCATTTTTTTAAAAAATGAGCTTGAAGATTGATAACGTACGTACGTACATGAAGTGGCTTAGCATATTATTGCATAGGTAGATTTCCATGTATAAAAACTAGATATTCTCTGAAATAAAAGTAAATGTACTAATAAAAATATATGCTATTTACATATTGTAAGTGAAATTCAAAAGTTAAAAGTTTAGAATTCATACACATTTTGTTGATATAACGATAGAGACGTTATATTACCAGGTTCAAATCGTATCAGATGTTTTGCGTGTTGGGCGACCGTTTTGGGTTTGGAATGTAACCATATATCCTAGCTGGATCATATGAGCGGAATTCGATGAACGAGTTATATTTTTAATATTGGAAATTATATCCGACAGTATGTTATGTATTATGCTGCCTTTTATGTTGATGCACATATTTCTAGGAGTAATATTTCACAAAATAGGGTTTATTTAGTCAGTGGGGCTAGGGATAAACAAAGAATACCACAAAGTGAAAAATGACGCTTGTACAGGATGGAAACAATGCACTATTTTCATCATGATCGTCAAAAGTACGATTATCACAATTGTTGTTATTTGCCACATTACGTCGAGCGATCACAAACAATTTTCAGTTTTTGTTGTTTAATTTGAAAACAATTTAGGAGCTTGTCTGCCTCTTCCCCGCTCGCACATCTCATTAATTGGCAAGTAGGAAAGGAACAGGCAACTTTTCATTGACTGGCTATTATCAGAAATTACAGATATATAAATTAATATACAGATACACAGCGTTTACTACAAAGTCTTGGAAATGATGTTGGGGTGGGGGGGGTCATTGCAATATTGTGAATGGAGAAAAATAGTTTCAGTATTATATTTATTGATTTTGTTTAAGAAAATATAAAAAAATGTTGTTGATGGAATGTGAGCATAGTTTCTACTGAATAAAGATGTTGCACATTTTATATGTAAAATTATATGAATAGTTAATTGGATAATCTTCCCTCTTGGCTGTTTGGAGTTTTTAAAGCTAGATGGCTCTGACAGTTAATTTGCATAGGACGTAGTGTCATTAGTATATAAACTCTACTTTCTACATTCTATCGCCTTTGTTATATTAATAAATCAAGTGTGCACAACTGAGGAGTAATCTCCCCTTCTTTCTTCACCCCCGTTGCTGTTGATGCAGCTGTTGATCGCATCTGGTTCTTCTCTTTGTCTTTGGAATATTGGAAAACATCTTTTTATTCTGTTCACTTTGTGTCGAACAATCTTCAAAATATGATAAACTATATGTAGTCGTGTAAATTACACGGTATTATTATTTTCCTTACATCCGTGTATAAGCTGTATTTTATGTTCAATCAATTAATAACATACTAGCGAAACCTGTGGAAATTCCACAGTTGTATACAGGTGTGAATGTGAAGACGATTCAGAATCCCACCTTCTACTAAGGAAACGATTATCAAAGCATCCCGTATATAATTGAACTGTAGCAAAATAAATACTGTTGTGCATTCATAACTGAAACTTGGTGGACAAGTCATACATAGACTGAAGTTTATTTCTATAAAATAAAGTAATATTGAAGAAAAGAATGTAAAAGAATGTAAATTTATTTAAAGATTCTATGGATGGTATTTTGGTGCCACCCTGTATTATATAATATTTGCATATTATTTATAACTAGCGAGACCCCATAGAAATTCCACGGTGCTTTCTACATGAATCTGTATAACATACTGTTAATAATAAGATGGATTTTGAGATGATAAATGTCTGTCACGGTTAATACTATTAAAAAATAACGACTCTTTCTTTTTCCGTCAAAATAATTGCAATTTTCACCTAATTATTCTTTTAAAAAATAAAATGAATATGTCTTCTTTTTTCTTTATTAGTTTCCCGATTTATACATTCGGGGGACTTATGTATTGAGGCATGTCCGTCCGTCCGTCCGGATTTTTCTCCGCAACCATCCATTGAATTTCTCTGAAATTTTGCATGAAATTGTAACTTTGGTCAGGTTAGAAAGTGACATTTTCCGACTTTTGAAAAAAATCTGGTTAGCCTCCCAGGGGGTCAAAATGCCCGAAATGTCAAAAAATGACATTTTTTGCCCCAAACTTTTCATCCATCTATTCAATTGGCCAAACTATGGAGGCAATTGTTCCTAATAGAAAATAAGTATCGCTGACCTTGGAAAAAATCTGGTTCGGGCCCTCAGGGGATCAAAAGCCTCCCAAATCGCAAAAAAATCACCGTTTTCTCCTATAACGTTTGATCCATCCATTCAATTTTTCTGAAACCTGGTCAAAATGTAGAGGCAATTGTTCTGGATATAAATGAGCATCCTTGACCTCAGAAAACTTCTGCTTCGTGCCCCCAGGGGGTCAAAGGGGGGGTCAAAAATGTCCGAAATTGCCCAAATTTATTGCATTTTACACTCGCCACATCGAGTCACAAACAGAGGAGGACCACGCACGCGCGGCTTGTTTAAAATTGTATCAATTTAATTTTTTTCTCAAACAACAAGTATTCTCAGTATTTTTACCAGAAAAATAATCGTAAGCGAAGCATTCTTTAAATCAATAAAATAAATGTCACTTTTTGAAATGTAAATATTTAAAATTGTACTGTTTTAGGGGATAACATAATTGGAATTTGGAACAATTAATTTTAAAATTGTTAAAATCGGATTTTTTCTTACCATAGAGACTAGGTTAATCACCAATTACTTTTCTGACCTGACGATCTCATTTTTCTTAAATGTATGTGAAATGTAATAACGTAGTACGAACATGAAATTGATTTAGCGTATTATTATAGAGGTAGAATTTTTTGAATAAAACCATTTTTGGAAACTGAAATGGATGGCATTTGTAAAGATAGCACAACTGCACAATATTGGGTTGGGTTACAGATATAATATTTTCTTTGGTATGTTCCACTCAGTTTTAAAATAATTTGATAGACTAGGGTTTTGTATATGAAGATAATATTATTTGGCATTGCTTTATCCGCTCGCTCGCTTATGAATCAAAGATGAGAACATAATAAACAGTTTACAGACGCTTAAAGCTCGGGGGAAACGTAATGGCGCTTGATTTCAATCACTTATCGTAATAAAATCGTCGAAATGACTGTAGAGACGATATCGACTCACGGAAATAGATCTCATGAGTCTCTCTATCAGAGCCGACGAGGGTTAGCCGTGTTAATAATTGTGCAATTTGGCGAGCCAGCAGATCTCGATTGAAGTCATTTGTCTGTAAACTAACCTAGGCCAGATACCAACATGACATAAAAAAGAAAATGTCTGGATAATTCCCCGATCTCTATTCCAATTTCAAAAGTCAGCAATTCTTTTTATGTGTTTGTTTTTTCTTTCCTGTTTTTTTTATATATATTCTCATCATAAATAGAATTTTAGATTGCATTTTCTCCATCTTCTTTACTTTCTGCCATTTGTATTTTTGTGTTGAAACTACATTTTCTTTCGTAGTTTCGGTGTTTTGTTTTTAACAACCATTTATTTAGAATCCAGTTATTTTGGTAAATATTTTTATGCTTCGAATTCTTAATATTCTCCGATATTCAATAGATTCTATTTTGTATACTAATAGTTTGTAGATTACTTTGTTTTTTTGGCGTATATTTGGTAACTAAGTCCGTAATTGTTGACTTCAACACGTACTACCACTTTGGGTAAAAGTAGACATGAAATTCAAACATAGCTCATAGAATTTCCGCGTAGTTCTAGGTACCAAGAGAGAGAAAGACAATTTATTGACAGTGGTTGTAGTGAGAGAAGTTTTAGTTGTGAATGTTTTTAGGAAGGTATAGATTGAAGCTCAGTCGAGCATCTGCTATCAAAATAAGAATAGAGTAGAGAAAGACTAGCAATTATCTCTATTTTTATCACGAAGACATGCAATTAGTTGCAATACGGTGTACAAATTCTTCGATCCCAGCAGATAATCTGGACAGTGGATCATCATGTGGCAGCTGGAGTCTTGTTGCATTAATGACACGTAACAACAGTTCGTATTCCCTCCACTTTTTCCGTTATTGCGCTGTAGTAATACTGCGTGTTGATTAATAGCAACGGTTGAAAATAATAACAACACAAACTAATATGTGGTTTAACAATCCCTTGAGGTCTTTATTTATCTATTCCAGTATACAGTAAACATGCATGATGCCCCAAATATAATAGAATAGGAGAAGCTCTCCCAAAAACCGCCCGTTCTCTTTCGCGGTTCAGAAAAAGCGAAAGATCGCATCAGTTTATCCGCTACTTGTCACTATCGACTTCCTGTTTGTAGTGCAATATCTTGACACGTAGCCCTAACTCTAACTTGACTTTTAAAGGACCTTTCGACTATTCTAATATTATATGAAAATACCGTTTTTTAGATTACTTTTGCGCTCTCGTATCTAAATATTGCTACAAATTATCAGTCACGGGCTTTCGTTTATCTTCAGAATTTTACTTTTACCAAGATCAAGTGAACACTTATCAAGACCGAAAGCTACTCGAAGATAAGCGTTAATGACATCGAATAATCGTCAGTCGAGATATGAATCACCTTATGAGAAGATTAAAAATAATTAATATAATGCACTAATTCGAATACTTGCAAGGATGGTTTATGACATGGATTTCTGAGATTGGATTTCAAGACAACCATGTTGTAATCTGAAGGGGAGTAGTTCCGTCGTAATGTGTTTAAAATACAGGAAGCCTTAAGCTAAGCTTGTGGAAGTTCCGCTTGACGTTAAGCATACGGAGAAAGAAGTTTTTTTTTATTGTAACAGCAACTGTACATATTTAAACATTTTTAAAAATAAATTGTCTGCTAAATATAAAGAAAAATAATTTAGGCTTTAAAATACGAAATAATGGAACAGTGATTAGATTGATAGACGATTAATTGGCAGCCAGGGTGCGTGTTAGTGCAAATATGTTGCGATACTATGGACGCCCCCCCCCCCGAGCCGAGGAAATGATGTAAAAAAAGGGGAAGATCAGTTGGAAGTAAGATAGGTAAAAACACAATAAAAGTAAATAATTCACTAAGGAACGCAAAAGCGAGCGCGGAAGTAGTTAGTTTCTATCAACCAGGCGTTTTAGGAGTGGTGAAGTCATCTTTGCTTACTGGTGATTAAGACAAAAGACCGGATATGGGATTGCTGGTCGTGAATTGGGATGTTTAGAAGTCAGAGTTGTTTGCGACAGTTTGGATTTGACGACAGTTTACGGCGTTTGACGAGTTTTACAACAATTGTCGGCTCGGAGAGAAGATGCGCAGATTGGAGTCCAAGTCGGGTGAGAACAGCTCAGAGTAGATGACCAAGAGATTGTGAGATGAACTGATCACCGAACACCGATGATAGCATCCAGAAACAAATTATCTTATTTGCGTCTTGGCTGATACACTGAAACGTAACTAAGATGTGGATGCTAGCTCTTGGAGTCCCCTCTCCACGACGATGTCACACACGCTCAGAGCACGACTGATTTTTATACACAATGTGTCGGAGTTTGTGTTCTTTCTTGTGAGTTGGCGTTGATTTGTTTGTCTCAATTTGTATACCAGTGCTTGTGCCATTGGCGGTAAAAATGAAAGATGAAGACGAACAGAAAACCACGGAACACAACGTTAAGTCAGCGATTGTCAAAAGGGACGAAAAGTGACTTATACAAGTTTGCATTAGATGGAGATAAATGTTTGAAAATAGGATAGACAGCCATACATTGTTTGTCTTATAGACATTATTTGGTGCCCTTTTTCTTTTACCGCGTTGTCTATCTCAATGGACTATCTCAATGTTTACCTCATAATTTTATTTCACTTTCTTTTTCGCTGTCTCCTTTATTCTGCCGTTTTTACGTTTCTTCCAAACATTGTTTATTGTTCTCATCATATTGTTGGATTTTTTCTTAGCTGTGTCTTTTCTGAAATTGTTTCTCATGATTTACGGCATCTTCCATTATTGCTTCGGCTTGTATTTTAAACTATGCTAAAAACAGTAATCATATTATTGAGAACAATGAAATTCGTTTTGGGCCGTGTCTGCCCGATTTATATGGATCTGTCGCACTGTGTTCTTACTTGCGTGGCCGCTTAGTCTGGTTGTCTTCAGATCTATCTCTCCGTGCATTGCTCATTGGGTAAAAACAATTCGAGCTCTCCGGCACTTAACAATGTTTACATTATGTTCACATTGAGATTTCGCTTACAATCAGCCAGTGTCGCGTGATACTGACTTATATGTGTTTCTTTAAATCAGTCATCTTGAGAAAATCTTGAAATAAAGACGAAGCGTTGATGAATACATAAAGAAATATCAGTTTTTCATTTTCGATATATATATATATATATATATATATATATATATATATATATATATATATATGTGTGTTTGTTTAGTAATTCAAAAAACGAAGTTCAATTGCATTGTTATTCAAATGTTTAAGAACGTTATTAGTACACCTATGACGATTGGACTTAATGTAAAACTCTAGTAAAGTGATTAAGATAACTCCCGTTTAATTATTTATTATTGGTGTAAAGCTTTATCTGAAAGGATATACAGGCCTTTGTGTGTGCTATCTGCGCTAGATTCGTTTGGCTCTGTTAGATGACGATTTGTTCTATTATTGATATTCTGCTAAATAATTCGATTCTGGAAAATGATGCTAGATAGATAGATAGATAGATATAATATATAATGCACGTTTCTTAAGCAGTAGAACACTGTTGACGGCGACTGTTTTTAATAGGTTTAATCTCTCGCTGATTAAACGGATGGTTTATTGTGATCGTGTAGGCTAAAGCGTCGGAATTTGAGTTAACAAGATGACACGTGTTCCGAAGGTTCGAGTCCTGCGACCGGTATGAATAATCATCCCTACCCTGACGATTCCCGTAAGGATGAAAATTATACGTATGTAAATAAAAACATATATATATATATATATATATATATATATATATATATATATATATATATATATATATATATATCAAGACATCGGAACTGAACCGAATCACAAGATATTGCACAGGGAAAGGGCCCGATAACCGTTCAGATAGAGCCTGCTTATTTGTCTGCATATTTATCTATCAACCGTTATCAGTGTTTACTTGCTTGTCTCACAGCATAATCACGTTGACACACCGGTTCCTGTTTGATCACCGAAGTTAAGCAACGCCAGTACTATATGGGTGGCCATTTGGGATCACAAGGTGCTGTATGTAATCTGGAGAGGATATGCACATTTCCATACTAGGTTCTATCACGGCCATAGAAAAGTTAAGACGTATAGAGTATCTGCCTGACTCGCCGAGGACGTCTCCTGACGTTAAAGGAAAAACAAAAACTAACACAAAAACATATATATATATATACATATATATATATATATATATATATATATATATATATATAGATATGTGTGTGTGTGTACATATATGAGACAGGCAAGTAAACACACATATATACATATATATATGCGTGTATACATATAAATATATATATATATATATATATATATATATATATATATATATATATATATATATATATATATATATATATATATGTATGCTTGTTTTCTTATTAATCTATAAAAATATATGAATATTGGTACATGTTCTGTGCAGTAAACATATACGTGAACTATATCCAAAGCACACACCTTTATATATATATATATATATATATATATATATATATATATATATATATATATATATGTATATATATATATATATATATATATATATATATATATATATATATATATATATATATACATATACATATATTTGGGGGTGTCTGACTGTGTTTTTTATGTGCGTTTTGTCATTCAAGTCAAACACTGCTCACTTAATGGACAACCAATAACCAGCATAGACGTCATTTCCCCCTCTAGGTTCGCGTGATTAAATATTGCTGTCTTTCCCGCCAATTTCTTCCCGATGTGGAGAATGATAATAAAAAGCTATATGAGTAAAACCTCTAATAATAATAATAATAATAATAATAATAATAATAATAATAATAATAATAATAATAATAATAATAATAATAATAATAATAATAATAATAATAATAATAAAGCAGAGAAATGGTTAATGATCTAACTCGACCAAAACTTTGAGACAAGAACACACAGACAATAATACACATAAAAAATAAAAAGTCCAAATTTGAGCTTGCAAAAGAAATTGAGTAAAAAAGCCGAAAAATAGCACAAATTCGTATGTAAAGTGAATAAAATGGCCGCTTTATTTGTCGAATCTCAACATGCTCTACCCTATTATCTCGTCTCATCTCTTTGCAAACTTACGAATCTTTTGGTAAGTCCGTTCATGAATTCCCTGTTCAAGGCGAATCTCATTTATCTCTAAAATGCTGCAAACGTCACAAAATGTTTAAGGGGGGGGGTGTAAAAAGGGTTTACTAGTCGGAGAAGAGAGAAAGAGTAAAAATGACAGAAAGCTTTGAAAAATTTATACTAAAGAAAAACAAATGAATACTGGATACAAAAAGAGATACAATATAAAAAAGCAACATTTTCCCTATATTATTCGCCGGCCTTCTTACTTAAAAAACCAGGCAATCAATAAAAAATATATAATAAATAATATCAAGAATGAAAAGAAGAATAAATAATATAAAAATAGCATTTTTAGCAATAGAAAATCAAGGGAGATAGTAAAATAACGAAAAAGACTGAAAAACAAGAAAATGTAAAACTAAATAACAAACTAAAAATAAAGGAGCAGAAACGCCTGAATTTGCGTCCAATATTATTCGTCCAATGGGATATTGTACTAAAAAAAGAAAAAACAAACGAAATAATACCCAAATACGACAATGCAAAAATGCAATCGTTTTAACAACAAAAAATAACAATTCCATTAAAGAATAAATAAATAAAATAAACCGAAAACGTAAAATATACAGGGACACAAAAATACACCCCACAACTAAATAAACAAACATAAGAAACAAAATAAAAATAAAAATGATCCCCCCAAAAGGTTTGAGATATATTATTTCTTTTGTTGCTTTCGTCTGGCTTCTGCGCAGAAAAAATCATTTTATTCATGCAGTGACCAGTCGTATTAAGGACAAAGAAAGGGAATTAGGGGTATATAGATTGTGCCGAGAGAAATATATGGAGAGTTAGAGGAAGGAGAGCGAAGTACAAATTCCATTGCCAAAAAGCACTCTGAAGGACAATTTTTGCATTTACTGGTAAATATGATCGTATATGACGTTCCCGCCTCCTGTGTGTCCGGCTTGATGACTTTGCGCATTCCATCCGGTCGGTTTTGTGACGAGCCGGAAATAGTATTCCAGCACTGGTCGGGACTCCTCGGTGCGTAGTGAGTAGGACATTAATATAACTGTTTATTATTGGCTGAGAAAAAGGCATTCAAAAAACAAGAAGGAAGCGTAAACGACGACAGAAGAAAAGGTTAAAGAAGAAAAGGAAGAAGAAGAAAATAATCACAACAAAGCAAAGAAAGACGTAAACATGCAAGAGGGAAAAGAAGATCAAAAAGGTGATATATTAACAGTATAAAGAAATGAGGAAGATTAAAAGAACGAGTAAGAGAATAAAACACAGGGATGTAATTATCGGTGCTAAAGAGTGAGAGAAAAGGATATATGTATATATATATATATATATATATATATATATATATATATATAGAGAGAGAGAGAGAGAGAGAGAGAGAGTGAGAGAGAGAGAGATAAATATATAAAGAGTGAGATAGATAGATAGATAGATAGATAGATAGATAGATAAAGAGTGAGAGAGGTGGAGTTAGGTAGAGAGATAGATTGATAAAGAAGGAGAGAGGTGGATATAGGTAGAGGGATATATAGATAAGGAGTGAGAGAGGTGAATAGATACATAGATATAGAGATACAGAATAGGAGAGGTAAAGATTACTAGATCGAAAGAGAGAGAGAGAGAGGGAGGGAAAAGTGTGTGTGTGAGAGAGAGAGAGAGAGAGAGAGAGAGAGAGGAAGAGAGAGATACATATACACATAAACAGATAGACAGAGAATCGGGATTATTCGCAAGCGGAAACTTAGTTATGATGCTACAATAAATCATTGACACTTAATTCATAGGTTCATTCCGTTTGATTAAAACTCGTTGGCCAACATATATATCCCAATCACACTTATAATATTAATGGCCTTAGAAGCATAGACGGATGTGACGTCACACAACTAGTACGAAATAAATAATGCGTTCTCATTTGTCAGTAAAATAATGAGCAAACCTAAAATAGACAATAAGACATGAAAAAAGAAGACTATACTCAATAAACAAACAAAAATGTTCCTTGTGCTCCTACTAGTACTGATATTACCGTAGTTCTTATAAATCTTTCAGCTCTCTGACAATTTTTATGCATTTAATTAGATTTTACTGCTCTCTTCATATTCAATCTGTGATCAGAGGGGGTCGGCGAAATTCATTATTTGTTAGGTTTTACCTTCTGGTTCATTATTATTAAGTTTGAACCACCTGTCTATTTGTATTTAAATCTCCTAAGGAATCGCATGCATTTCATTTTTCGATGCTGTCTTCGGTTTTTGTTTTACTATTCATCTGTATTGATGCTTATCTTCTCAACCCAGTACTATTTGGATTATTCTGAACAACTGTTCTCATCTTGAATGTTATTCTCACAACGATTCGGCCGATGTAACCTCCGACCTACTTCAGGTACATCTTTTCAAACTCAAGAATCTCTATGTCTAACTCGGACATTTCGAACAGAACCAGTTATTTAATCCACGGGGGTAGCTTGTTCTCGTTCCATCAGCCATGGTCGGGTTGGGGTCTTAAGTAATTTGTTATTGTATTCTTAGTATCGTCCGTACTGATGACTGAACCACCAACCACCAGAAGACTTTACTTAGAACTGATTATATTTACCACTTATATCCGTTGCGCCACGAAATGTATAAACCCGGTTATGTCTGGTTTTATATTCATGGCTGTTTTATATGGCTATTTCGCTGTACGTACGCATGATGTGGTTTACCTATACTTGTCTTCTTTCCAAGAGTCTACATTTTCTGTTTTCCTTAGAATTGTCTATCTTGGCTTTCATGTAGTTTGTTCTGATTGCGTTGTTTTGTGTGGTTGTGAATAAAAATTCTGTTTATCTTTTCAAATTTCATTTTCGAAGCTATTCCAATGTTTGCTCGCACGCTATTTATTTGTTTTTCTTTATAAATATTTCATAAATTTGCTGTTCATTTCTAACCTTTTCATTTCACGTATTGTTCAAATTTGTGCAATTTTTATTTTATATTGTGTAATGCATTTTTCTATCTTTTTTATTGCGTGTTCCATGAATTTTCCAATGAATAACACTACTCTTCTGCCTTTGTTTTTTTTTCAATACAGTCGGTATCTACCATCCCTTAGGTGTAGTGCTTTGGGCATAGTCATTAGATTTTTTGCCCAATAGATAAAGGGTCCTGTATATCTTACCGGAGTGATTGTAGAAGAAATCAAATATGATTTCTGCTACATAATTTAGTTTCAATGAGTTTCAGGTCCTTCTGAGATATTCTCCGTTCATTATTTCTTTATTTTTTTTACTAGATTTTGTCTGCTTCCACAATCTCCAGGTATTTATAATTTGACATTAGTTCAGTACTCTTATTACCGATCCATTGTTGATCATATCTTTTCGTGGGAGTTTGTTTCCATACATAGATTAAGTTATTTAAATCTATATTTCATGTAAGTTCGAGTTTCCCTTATTCATCTCAAGTAGTACCAATTTTTCTATCCCGAATTCTATTCCAATATCCCGACTAAAGTTTCTAGTTCAACTTATTTGTATTTCTAGATACTTTTTGTTGTTTACTAGTAATTTCACGTCATCCATATACATTAGATGATTCTGTGAATTTAAATCCTGCATTGCATTATCTGAAGATGTTCGTGGCTATGACAAATAATCAGGAAATGTCTCTCTTTAACTATGACAACTGCTGGCCTCTGTCTAACAGTTTTAGTCTATATTTTATCCGAAATGTTAAACATTAAGCATTCAGTTATCCATGTTTGCGGGAGTGTATCACAGTCTTTCCTCTAGTCGATATTGTCATCACTATGTTCTTTTTACATTATTTGTACTTGCTCAAGTATCTTCTGCTCATTGTTCTCCAGTTACTTTTCTGCATCGTTGCTGTCCTTCGTGGAGAAGTTCGTGCCTATTAAGATAGTGGTAAGTCTATTCGGTAAGTAGTTCTATTAATATTTTCACCATATTTATTGGTCTGTAGTTGTTTCTCATCGTTCCATACTTGCTGTTTCTTTTGGATTAACGTGGTTCTTCTTTTAGTCATCCATTCCGGAATACCTGCTTCACGTAGAAATCTTCATTATTCTAAGTTTTTAATGTTGAGTTAGTCGATTTTTTGAACCAGAATCCATGTACTTTGTGCTGACCAGTTACCATGCAGTTTGCTATTTTTATTAAGGTCATCTTGAGGGTTTCTGTTAATTTCAGTTTATGTCTCCCCATTTAATTTGTCGTAAATCTCTCTTCGTTCTTCATCTATTAACCGTTCTTCATATGTTCTTGTAATTTCTCCCATATATTGCTCTAGATGAGTCAACTCGTTGTCAATGATTGTTCTGTCTGTGTCTTTGCTCTGTTTACGTTTTAATAAGATTGGCTTTCGTTATTCTGACTTGTTCTATTTTCTTACAATGTTAGATTTATTTATGGTCTCTTCTTAATATTGCTTCATTTGCCAGTATCTTTTCCTCTATCTCTCCATATTTCTAATTTTGCGCTCGTAGTTGTTTTCCTCTGTTATTTATTGATTTTTAGAGCAGTTTTTATTTCTACATCTTCTGCCAGATCGATTCTAATCGAAATTAACCTAAACCAATATGATAACGAATAACTTCTACTACTTTGAGTCCGTCTTCCTCCTCCTCCTCCTCCTCCTCCTCCTCCTTATTGGTTTAATTTATTGCTGTCATTCATTTTAAATTACTACTGATCTTCCTTTCCACTTTATTAACTTACAGCGTTTCCGATCAGCGTTTATATGCTAACTGCTGATTTTTTTTCTTTCTTTTTCTTTTTCCTTTTTAACATTTCTTTCTTTCTCCGTTTCTACTGTTTATAACACGTGACTATTTTTTCCCAAATTGCGTTCTTTGTATAAATTTTAAAACTTTTCTGTTTTTAATTAAAGTTCTGCTACCAATTGATGATGATTGTATTCTAACAATCGAAATATTCTGGTAGAACTATTCAATATGTGTTTTTGAGTTTATTTTTGCTAGTTGTTGATTTGCTTATCCTTTATTCCATTTTTATTTTTACATTTTGTCTGAAATTGAAAATATGAATCTTTATATCAATGCAAGATTAATCTTCTTTTACATTACTCTTATTAATTTCGGAATAAAATTGAATAATTTGAGTTAACCAGTATTGTGTCATTAAAAAAACTCCTAACATACTAGCATGATCATACCTTTTCGTTCGCCAACCAGAATCTTATTTCATAACCGCCAGAACCACCACTACGGATGCAACCATTACTAGGACGTTATATCAAAATAATTCTTTCTTTTTTTTTAGAAAATGACACAATATTGGTATATTTTGATGATAGAATTTTGTTCCTATTAAAATCAGGAATCTTGTATTGATAAAGTCTTCATATTATGAATTTTAATAATTCTACCTACGAATGCTTTAAAATAAACGACTTATCGTTCTAAAATACCAACATGCACATGCTTTTTTGTTCGACAACACGAATCTGAATTCATAACCGCCAGAACCACCACTGCAGATGCTACCATTACAGAGACATTATGCAAAACAAAAGTTTGTTTATTTTCTTGAAAAATGACACAAGACTGGTCAACTCTGAGGATGAATTTTATTCCGAAATTAATAAGATTAACGTAAAAAATAATAATCTTTCATTGATAAAGGCTTCATACTTTCAGTTTTAATAATTCTACTTACCAATGCTTCAAAATGAACGAGCTATCTATCTATCTATCTATCTATCTATCTATATATATAAATATATATATATATACGTATATATATATATATATATATACCCATCTATTATAGACATTTTCTCAGTCTCTTTTCCCCATGTTATAAGGAAACCAATTGTCTCTAATATATCTATCAAACAGTAACATTAACATCGATAAAGTGTAATCTCTCATATATGTACGCACACATATACGTATCAACATTGGGAGGTGGTGTGCGCGCGTCTACTGCAATATAAACAGACACTGATACCCATTTATCCATATTATGATAGCTTTTATATACCTAGTTAAGGATTCAATTTCACATACTTATATTTAAGACCTTTTCTTTTACCTCACTTCTGTCTCGTGCACGCAATCTTCGTTTGGGAGGCAAGGCTAGAAATAAAGTAATTTTATCCTCTATTTTCCAACTATGAATGTATAATTAGATGAGAGGCATTTTTCTGCAATGAACGCGCAAATAAATACATAAATAAATACGGGACATTTAATGTGCGCGTCCAGATAAGGTCTGCACAACCGCCACGCCGTCTCGTTCCGCTTTATATATGATCGATTTTATAAATCGACCATTAAACCTTATCTTCAAAATGGGCTTTTAAATTGAAATATTCGCATATAGAAACAAATGGATAATGAACAAATATATATATATATATATATATATATATGTATGTATATATATATATATGTATATATATATATATATGTATATATATATATATATATATATATATATATATATATATGTATATATATATATGTATATATATATACATATACATATATTCTTACTAAAAGAATACCCATCACAGGACAGGTAAAATAAATTGCCTGAACAGAACAGTTTTCAGCATTTTCTGTCCCTTTACAAAGATTAAAATCAACATGTGATGCTAGTAAATCTTACGTCTAGAATCCTTACTCCAATTTTTAACAAATACCATTACATGATTTTGTTTCTTCAAAATGTCTAAAGTCTAAGAGGCTAGAGAAAATATTTAATTCAGGGAACATTGTTTAATTGATGTCTAATGACTATGGATCAAATTTAATGCAAATCCGAAGTATTGGAATTTTCAAATAGGAGGGTATGCTGATATTATGCACCATAAAACCCCTTAAACCACTCTATAGAACCGGAAACACTGTGGAATGTTTATTAATTGATGTTTTATATATTTTTGTGAACATTTCACCAAACCGGCTCAAAACTGAATTGAACGGAACATAGACTACATTACTACCCTTTATGCCCAGCCGCTATGTTCGAAAATTCATAATGATCGGTTTATTATTTTAAAACTGAATCTTGTACATACAAATATATGAACATATACACATACGTAACTTGATATCAGTATATATATATATATATATATATATATATATATATATATATATATATGAAGCTCCCTTCCTGGGTAGAGCTTATTTGTAATGATATCGCCAACTGCCATTAGCTTTAAGGCATAGCTCATTAGGTAAAACTAATTCGAGCTCCCGGCACTTGCAATGTTTACATTGAGATATTACTTACATTCAGTCAGTGTCGTCTGATAGGGGTCGGAGCGCCGACTGTCAGCTCGACGGTTGAGTTTTAATTCCGGCTTGAGGCACTAACTGGTCTAGCCGCACCGAAGAGCTATGATACAGCGAAGCAGTCTGTATGTGGATGACTATATGAAGCTCCATCCCTGGGTAGAGCTTATTTGTAAGGATATCGTCAACTGCCATGAGCTTTAAGGCATAGCCCATTAGGTAAAACTAATTCAAGCTCCCAACACTTGCAATGTTTACATTGAGATATTACTTACATTCAGTCAGAAGAGCTGTGATACAGCGAAACACTCTGTATGTGGATGACTATATATATATATATATATATATATATATATATATATATATATATATATATATATATATATATATACCAAGAGAGGCGCGAGAGCGCTCTATCTATTAATAGACTTCAAAAACGACCTATGCTAGAAATCTCATTTCTTTGATCAGTCATAACTAAATACCAATAAAACAACTTATTTAAAACTTTGCACAAAATTTTCATTTGATAGGTTTTATAAGTGTGTAGTATTTCAGCATCATTAGTCAAGGCAACCCAGAGATCCAGAAAGGTCAGGAGTGATTTTGGGTTATCCGTGTGTCCGTACGTACGTGCGTGCCACCCTGTATCTCATCAACTATTTGATGGATTCAGCTGATTTTTGGAAGAGATAAAGGTTCTAGAGTCTAGTTGATGGCATTTTAATTTCAGTTTACTATATGCCTTAGTTTTACAGAAAATTCAGAAAAACTTAAAAATTACCATTGTCTTGAGGCATAGTCTTTACAAAAGTAGTGACATTCAATGATAAAGGCCAGTATACTGAAATCATGTGCCCTTAATAGAGTTAAGATGAAAATTCATATACACTAAATGTACAAAAGCAAGGAAATTCTCAAATTTTTACACTTTTATTGTCATTAAGGGTATGACTACATATCAACCAAGCCATTTCATTATCACATCACTACAGTATAAATTTCTATGCATGAGTGGATGAAGTTATTGAGGTGCGCTGAAGAAAAATTCCTACCAGTAAAATACATAGCCTTGTTTTGCTCGCATACCCTTAATGACAATAAAAGTGTAAAAATTTGGGAATTTCCTTGCTTTTGTACATTTAGTGTATATGAATTTTCATCTTAACCCTATTAAGGGCACATGATTTCAGTATACTGGCATTTATCGTGGAATATATATATATATATATATATATATATATATATATATATATATATATATATATATATGTGTGTGTGTGAGTGTATAAATAATTTAAATGATGTATTTAAAACATAAACCTTTGTTTGTCAATGTATCAACAAGTTATATTTTGTTCAAATTTAAAATAACATAAATCTTTATTTCCGATTTGGATACAAGATTCAGACACATCTTAAAATGGAGCACTGCTGACACACCTTGGAGGGTACAGATCAGAGGACGTTATCTTGTCTTGACATAGAACAACATCCACTTCGCAATCTAGTGGGAAATGATCTCTTCTGGTCTATAGATCAATTTTCTCATAGACGAGACGTTGCTAGTAGTTTTCTTCTTTATCCTGATTTCCATGGATGTGCTCGTCTGAGTTTAAATCTCTGGTTCTTCTGTAAAATATTCTTAGAAAGAACTCGTCTTGTTGATGCAATTCTAAACTTCATTCGTATACTTAACATAAAAACGGAATTTCCATGAACAGCGTTTCTTTCCAAGAACATCGCATCTGTAGAACACATTATCACGCGACTTTTTCCTGGCCTGCTACAACGTAGTCGTAAGCAAATCCAATGTAAACAAACACTTTTTTAAAACCTTCTTTATGATTAATTAAACTTCATTAATCATTTTTAATCATCTCATAATATTCTTCAACATTTAATTGACAACCTATGAGTCTAATTAACTCTTATTCTCGAGTGGCTTTAAACCGTAATAAGAGGTAACTCATTAGTATATAACAAACAATGCAAGTTATCTTACTGCTAAGGATTTCTGTTTTACGGCAAATCATCCCTTTTCGGGTTATATTACGCTGAAATAAAATGGCCATTGTAACCCATTTATTGGTTATTTATTTATACACGAGCTGCTCTCTTACCGATGACAGAGGAATATTTACAGTTATTCTACGTTTATGTAGCGTTCTTGTCATTTCTCCCATATATTGCTCCAGATGATTCCACTTTCGGTAAACTTTCCAAGCGTTATTATCACACAATATATTGTAAAAAAATATTTGAACTTGTTATATCCGATGCTATAAGTCGCGACGGTAAGCGAATGATGCACGCATTAACAAGTATGGCGGATAATTCTAATCATCTATGACGCAAACATGTTCTCGAAAAAAGATAAAAAGTTACTCCGATAAACATAACGGATAAATATCGCTGGTAGGACATATAGTTGAATCTGATCGAAAGAAAGCAACTCTTAATATTATGTCATTATCTCTGATATGATTGAGCGAACAAAATGAAATATTATTTCATAGATTAGTTGTGCAAAATGTACTTTGACTATGCGTTCGTACGAGTCGTGGATACGCCCATGATAATCAGTCCGACAGTTGCTTTGTTGTTGTCAGACTGAAGTATGGGTCTGTTCAGTTCTAAGAGGTCCACCCCCCAGGCTTTACGTTCTCCCTGAAAAAGGGTTAGTTTATTGCTAATTGTCTGAGGAGCCCTCTCGGGGAATGTCAAGGGGCAGCTCAACCATTTTTTGTACGCCAGGGTGAGCTTATCCTAGCTTTTCACAACCACACCATACATTGTGTATACCATACTGGAGAGAAAGTAAATAATATACTTAAAAAAATATCGTATTAGAACGTTTTATGGTCCCCATCGATAAAGCTCCGATATTTCAGGTTCGATTTCAACCCAATTTTCACGAATTCTTCGGATCATTTCGTCATGATTGTTATCTCAACAATGTTAGTGATTCAAAAATATTCATTTTGAAGTTTATATTCTTTCTTACTACGGATTATTCATCGGTCGAAAATGAAAACAAAAACTTACGAAATTTAAATAATTTAAAAAAATTGTATTCACTTATCAAACCATGTAAAGAATCTGTTAAATTAAATGTTATAATTATCAAACATTGGCAGGAAACGAATGATCAACACATCATTGATGTGTGGGGAGAGTCTAAGTAAAGTGACATAAACTGAAATAAATTTCTTTATCCACCTTGAGGAAAACCTAGTGTTTCCCCACGAATCAACGAGGAACGCTATGCACTCGTGCTCCGAACCTCTTGTTAACGTTTTCATTCCTTTTCTTTAATGTATATTTTATGAATACAGACAGTGAACTTTCGGTTTATTTTCGGCAGACTCGTAACTTTCGCTTCCCTTATTTTGTCCTTTAGTCCTCACATTCCATGAGCGATGTTTCTGACAAAAGGGGGAAGAATTGCTGTTTTCTGGGTCGGAATCTATCCATCTAACACTTATTGTTAGCTAGTTATTGATCTTGAAGTGGCTTCATGCCTTGTCTGGAGCGATTTCATTTTAAAACTATAATGTTTAAGTTATTAATTTAATAAAGTAACACGTCGTATTTCCTTTTCATTGATGCCAAACTCGAACGCATACCTAACGATAAATGTTCCCTTTTTAATCAAAATGAAATATACTTATCCAAATATCATGGGAAACCTATTTTCCGAATGTATGTATGGGTAACATACAGGAACTAAAACTTTATATATAGATAAATTACCAAATAGTACTTTAAACACTAAGAAGTCAAATATAATCAATCTTGCACATAGTCAAAACATAACAACTAGCAGGGAGACCCGACGTTGCTCGGGATTAAATGAGGACTTACTACTATCTATTTTTTATCATGCTCATTCGTCATATTACTTTCTTTTTTTACTGAACTCCTTCTTCCGTTTCGCCCCCTAATATAGTCGAAAAAAGCTGAAATGTTTGCTACAATTTCGGAATTAGTGTCTTATACATATGGTTTACATTTCATTAAAATTAGATACGTATTCGAATATTTATGGTGTTTCCGTCCCAATTGGTCACTGAGATGTGGGGCATGTAGATATTCCGCGGATAAAGAGTAACATAGAGATTCGGTACCACTTCCATTGTCTTCACCAGAAACTTTATACATATGATTTAAATTTAATTGAAGTATGATATATTTAAAGTTTTAAGTGGGTTATGCCTTAAAAAGCCACCCTTTATGGGTGCACTTAAAGTTGCGCTAAAACTTCCATTGTTTACCCCGCTAAAATTTACATACAAATACACTTTTAGAATGTATATAAGTTCTCTAACCCTTCCTTCTATAGGGAACCCACAAACACACATACATACGCAAATACATTGAGTTATATATATATATATATATATATATATATATATATAATAGAAAGAAAGCAAACTAATAACAACAAGAAAGGCGCCAAAGCTTTATTTAGCATTTAAAAATCAAAGCTTGACTAAATCCCGAAAGCTGTGATGTTGATAAATTTTGAAGAACCGAATGACTGGCTGCCACATGCAGCATTCATTTCAATGGAAGCGGTATCTTCACAAAGCTACACATTAGCGAATCGGGGACTACTTATCACGAGTAGGTACCCTGCTCAGAGAAATCAGATATTTAAGAGACCCGAAACTATCTGCGATCTCAGGAGAATATCACTATGCGGTGCATTGTTTAAATGCATTTTAACTAGTACGTTCTAATACATTTTCATTTTAGAAAAATACATTTGTTTGCTTCATATAAAAAAATAGTACCTTCTTTTTTTGTTTTATATTAAAAAAGGTACATTCTTAGTCGGAAATGACAAAAAATGTAATGTATGCCTCTCCAGTATTCGCGTTAGCTTTTTATCTAAATATATTACTTTAAATACTCATAGAAATATTACATAAGCAATGTAATTTTTAATATGCAAATAATTATTATAATTTCTGATGAGCCAAAGAAAAAAATCAGCCACCGTTGTCTTTTTATTATAGGGTGGTGGATTTGATTCCGAATTCATTTCAGGTAACGGGGTAAGTGTCAGATGCTTGTCTGACTTGATATTTGCGTTTTCGCTTCTTCTCACCACTTGAAATGGTTTCGTCCTCGGCTAGAAAAAACGCAACTTTTTACTCGCAAACTTTTGCGTGAGTGGAAGGAAGTATATATATATATAATTATTTATATACAAATAAATACAAATGTGTCTATTATATTGCCAAGGAGAGTAGATAGTTGAGCTTGGGTTTTATTTCGTCTTGTAACTCTCAATTCCTTAACTGTGTCCTTTAGTATTCACAATACATGTGCGATCATTTTGACAAAGGGGAAATAATTGATTGTTTTCTCGGTTGGAATCTATCCATTTAAAGCTTATCGTTGGCTAGTTTTTGACTTTGAAGTAGTATTTATTTAAGCATCTTACATCTAGTGGCATCATGCCTTGTCTGGAGCGATTTCCATAAAAAAGAAAAAAAGAATATCCTAATACTGACCGTAAGAATTGTATTTAGCTAGTATGTGAAAACTGAGCACGCAATTTCGACTAAATGTGTGTGCCAAGATAAACTTTGCCTGACTGGCCGCCATTTTGTGAATGATGGATGTTTACAAATCCATCACTAACTCTTATTTTCAGAACGAGTTTTTAAATTGAAATGCCCAGAGAAGAAGCCAGAATAATTAATGACTAGATGCATAGAAAGAGAAATGTAAATAGCGGAAAAAATACAAACCAAAAACATCACTTGGCTAAAAATCGTTATAAAATTACTTGATGAAGTAAACCACAAATCGTCTCATTCAAAGCGAAACAAACAAAAAAATACTATTTCATTTTAATCGCTTCCCAAAAGAAAGCAAATGTCTATTCCCGACAAAAAAGGAAAATAAAAATAGAATTGTGTTACATTTCTGAGAAGGAGAGATTAATTTCTATCACCGATGGTCTAAACGAGCCTTCGAGGTTGGATGGAAAAAACTTCCATAAACACACACACATTCCGGCCTAACGTGTCGTTGAACACTATTGATGACAGTCTTCTAGATATGTACGCTTGCTTAGAAATGATTATATATTAATTCTACCTCTTGAACGTGGTTGGTTTATTAGCTGCAAACAAAGTTAAAATATTGCCATGGGTCTAAGGGGTTCAAATCGTGCAACCGGTAAAGTAAGCATTATCCACACTGATTATTTCCGGAAAATGATGAAACACATGTAGATAAGAATTTAAAAATATTTATCATACTTTTATTTAGCCCCCTTAATGTTAAGAGAATTATGATTATGCTGTCAAATTTAAATGCGGAATGCTAACTTCCGACCTAACGTGTCGTTGAGCACTGTTGCTGACAGCCTTCTAGATGTGTCCCCTTGCTTAAACATAAATTAAGCTTAAGTTGTTTCCTTCAACCTGGTTGGTTTATTTAGTGCAACAAAGTTAAAATGGTGACTTGGGTCTAAGGGTTTCGAATAGTGCGACCAGTAGAGCAAACATACTCCACACTGATGACTCTCGGAAAATAAATGTAACACATGTGTATGTGTATAAGAATTTAATAATATTTATCGTAATATATATATATATATATATATATATATATATATATTGATCTTTAAAGTTTATTTTGTTTAGCTAAAAAGCGATATATATGTATATATATTAAGAGATTTATAAGGGCATTTAAATCAAGGTTTTAAATAAAAGCCTCAACTGAACATGAATTTTAAGTACGTTTCTCGAGGAATATCTTTAATAGTTTACAAAATTGAGTCAGCCTATAACTCAAGATATAATGAATATTTAGAAAATCATACACATGATTGATAAGAGGGAGTGACGTTTTATTGTTCCGTTAAGGCTTTTTATTTAACTTTTATGACACTCGATTTTAATGTTATTATAAAATCTCTGAATACATATTAATAACTTTTATTTAGTGTATATTGAATATTTTGCTTTCACACGAACATTAGGAATTGATTCGTATAGTCAACTCTCAACAGGATTTCCGTTATACGAATTTTACATTAATTATATGAAATTCGTTTAAAATTATATATATATATATATACATATATATATATATATATATATATATATATATATTTATAATTATTTATCATAAAAATTGTTAAATACCTACATACACATATGTTTTACCTGAACCAAGACTAACCAGGACTAATAAATATGGCTAGATATGACTGTACCATCGATCGCAGAAATCGACCCCAGACTAAAGTCACTTTTGAGTTCTATCTGACTTATTTGCCCTCACGGCAACTAAAAACGGTTATATTGAACATTAATTCACATAATTTAAAATATAATAATATATACAGTTTAATACGTATAATAAACAAATATATTATTTACCCACATAACCACCATGGAATTTTATAACTTCAAAATGTATTGTATTGACTGAATCAGTCAATTTTTTAATGGTGTCTGGTAGCATTGTCCTTGCTGCAGTATTGGTGGCTTTTCATAAGTCGGTTTTAGACGAGAATTAACGTCCATTGGCGAAACATCTCGTTTGATGATAGACTAACAGTTTTCTATAAGGGCTTAAATCTGAGGAAGCATGGAGGCCAACAAATCAATTTTGTACCTTTAGTACCCAAAGATCCTAAGAATGCTTGAGTGGCATAGACAGAGTGAGAAGGACCATTTTTGGTAATAAAACCACAGTTCCTCAATAGAGCAAGATTTATGTCATCTAGCCAAAGTACCAGATATTCTCTTAAGAGATCGCAATAGTTAACAGACGTAATCTTTATTCATTCGGGTACTCTTTTAGGACCAACAAGTCTATCTCCAATGATATCCACCTATATACCGTCTTCTCCACGCTTTTGTCGTCGTCTCAAACGATGGTGAGTTCCATCTCCCGAATAAACCCTATCCTTTCACCTTGTTATCAGGTCCATCAAGGTGTGCCCGGATCTTATCAGTGAAAAGAACCTGACTCATATCCATCTTCATATATTTCTTTGACCATTCCATTCTCAAATGTTTGTGGCTTGGTGTAAAAAGAGAGTTTGTAAGTGAAACTTTCACAGAAGCCATTGTTTTAAGAATTGCATTCCCTGCTAATTTTGGTACGTCAGGGCACCCAGCTGCTGTGAAGATTGATTTTCTTGGTTGTCCACGTTTTCTACCGAGATGACGACAAATATTCCTCAAATCCTAGTTAGTGACAGTCTTGTATATTCCAGCATCTGACCGTTTCTTCCTTGAAATCTTTTTACAGTATCCACGTGACGACTTATTTTTCGGACAATTACACCAGGGGATGTTTCTGTAGCCGTTTACTTTATTATACTTCCTTTGTCTTTCTCAGTTTGTGATTTAAAACGTCCCATTGTTGTTAAGAAGTAAAAAAGCTATTATCACCGGCCACCTCTAAATGAGAAAAAAATATATATAGAATCGTATTCGTGACAATATATATTTAATATTGTTGTCCCTTTTTATAACTCCGTCAGTCTAGGCAACGATGTTTTGCTGGCTAAGGGAATTTTCTGTCGGACGGGAATTGATAGACAAACATACGAAACACAATGCACAGTAAAGTAAACACAAACACTTTTATTTCCGAAGAAGTGAAATAGAAGATAGAAGTGTTATGGTATAAATGAGGCGCTGTGATTCTGTTTATGTCAACATGACAGGGAAAACAATCCTTTGGGCAATGTGTAAATATATATACATAGAGAGATGATACAGGTGTCTTTACTTAACTCGGGAATACGTCGATATCCCACTTGTCCATGATAATTTCCAGTTAAAGTCCGGTTAGCAGGCGAGTCCGAATTTTGCATAACAGAGGTTTCACGTCTGAGACGAACACTTCTGAATATTTTCTCTAACTTCTTATTAAAAGTCTTTTTAAAGTGTCGCTTATAGTTTGGCCCTGGAATTAGCATAAATAACCCTATGGCCGCGTATTCTTCTTTATTGTTTTTCGGGGCACACCTTTGATTCAAGTTGATATAATGAGTGTAAACCTTACATCCGGTATCGGGTAACGAAGGGGAGGAGTGAAAAAAAGGAGAATGATGCCATTGTCTGTTCATTCGCGCACGTCTTCCTCTTCTCCTAGTAGTCAGAGTAAAGGCAAGTTCGTTCGCGTACGCTTTTCTTTTCTCCTCGTAGTCAGGCAAGGGGACTGAATATTACGACCCAATCGTATATATATATATATATATATATATATATATATATATATATATATATATATATATATATATATATTATTTAAAGCTCTCGTTAGATGGTGCACTTTAAGTAAGTTGACAACATGCCACCATTTACAGCGTAATGCAACATTCTAGGCCCCGCCTATTGAGTGCTCTCGACAGCTGAGCTAAATATGACTTTCGTAGCCGAGTTCGAACCGTGTGACCGGTAGGCATTTCCTCATTTCAGAGAGGGGAAGAGAGCGAAAGTGATTACTAAATTATTACTCCACAACTAGTGAAGCAAATCTTAACAAACTTGCACATAGTTTTTTCTATCATTTCTTTCCACTCACTTTTCTGTTGTGACATTAATAGTGTGTATATACTTTTAGTTCATTCTTTTTTATCTTTTTTATCGTTAACAATCTGTACCTATCCGACGTTGCTTGTGATCATGTTTGTTTCGCTTTTTTCATTCACTATGACGTCTTGTCAAATTATTTTCGGTTAAAATACGTTTCGGCATCAATCACATGTTTCATGTAAAAACGTACGACTTTGAACGCTACATTACAATAAATGGTGTGAAAATAATTTTTCTCGTGTAAATCACATAGCAATCGATACTATGTGTGTTAGTTGACGCACTGGGTTTCGTTTGACAGGACAATCGGAAATTGTTAGTTCATAACTTTCCCAACCTCATAGGAGGAAATTAGATATAAGTATCTTCGATAGGATCGGAACTCGGCATAGCTGATTCCATAGTCTAAAACAGTATCCATTACGCCATTTTCTTATCTGATTCGTTTAGGAAATATTAGATTTCACTTAATACATTATTTACACTCGACTCCAGAGACATATAAACTACAGTCGTTATTTTTAGACATCACATATTTCTTCTCAGTTTACGATTAAAAACATTTCCTCCTAAGATTACAGCGAATAGGGAAAACTGCCATTGCTTAAGTTTCTTAGTTATAATAACATTCAGATTATCTGAAACCATATATTTCCATTTACTGTATATCGCAGTTTTCCGATTCCGGCGAAATTGTATAACCAATTGGGATTTTCTTTGAAGAGCAAACAATACGCCAGAAATACCCTATTATCTCGCCTTTAGCTATTTTGTAGGGCTCGTCTAATTGAAATCATGCCGCATTTTCCAACCGATTTAAATGATCGTTCTTCGGGAAACCGAAAAAAAAAGAGAAGATCAAGTAAAAAAAATAATTTCGCATGCAAGATTTTCTTAGATATGCATGTTAAATAGGTTCTAAGTGTTACGTTTTATCCTTTTGCCATATATGAATAAAATTGAATAAGCATATATTTGTTAGTTGCTTGCTCCTGTATGCACCCTTTCTACGACCTTTCCAGACAAGGAAGACACTGTCTGCAAGTAAGTTCTATTCATACATTGAAAAGGATTAAGTCAAGACGAAACTCTTGAAGACAGAGGGGGTTTATTCGCTTTGATTTTCGTTTCAAATCACTGACTAGAAATAAGGAAAAACGCGTGACTAATTTTAGATTGATTTTGTTCATTACTCATTAAAACGATAGAGCTTATTAAACATACTCTATTTTCATATATAAACACCACACTCGATGAAAAAAAAACAAACAGAAAATTCCTTATACATGATCTTTCATTAGAATGGAAATTTTAATCTATCTTAGCCATGCTGCCTGCGTCGTCAATCTCTTATTATTATTATTATTATTATTATTATTATTATTATTATTATTATTATTATTATTATTATTATTATTATTATTTTTACTCACTAGGAGTTCTCGCAGAGGTCATCGTCAGTGATTGCTCATCGACTACAACCGGTGGTATTCCCTAGAGTCTGAGTAATAAAAATCCTCCACAGATTTCCAGTATTCTTCACCTCCTTTCGATAACCACCGCAAATAACCTTGCGGTATCGCAACAGCCGCTTACCATTGATTTCTCGCTGGTAAGGACTATTATTATTATTGCTATTATTGTTATTATTATCATTATCATTATTATTATCATTATTATCATCATCATCATCATCATCATCATCATGATTATGATTATGATTATGATAGTGATGATGATAATAATGATGATGATTGTTATGGTTATAGTCATTATAATTATTATTTTTATTATTATTATTACCTTTCGTAGCTTATGCGGGTTAGTTGGCGCTTTCGGGGATTTTCCTTATGATTGTAGCTGTTTCACAATTGTCGTCCTTTGTATATTCTGAGTGATGCCTTCGATTTCAATTTCTCCTAGTCTTTTGCCAATTATTTTTGGACTGTTCCTAGTGCTCCTACATTTATTGGTATTATATTGACTTTCTTCATGCTCTATATCTCGTTTAACTCTCTGTCAAGTTCTGTGTATTTGCTTCATTTTTATGTCTCCTTGATCTTCACTCTGTGGTCTGATGGAACGGCAAAATATACTATTTGGCCGGATTCGTGATTTTCGTTTTCTAGTACTGTCGCTGGTTTATGTTTGCACAATTTATCCTCGTTGTTTGCATAGTTCTAAGTGTACTGCGTTTCCTACGCAGTCGTGTCTGTTATTGTATTCTTTTGGGCTAGTTTGCTGCATTCAATTATGTGATTTACTATTTCATCTATTTGCCCACACAGTTTGCATTTATAGTTTTCCTGGGTTTTACTATTTTAGCTTGAATGTAGTTAGTCCTAATCGCATGGTTCTATGCAGCTGTCAGTAGAAATTCCGTTCCTCTGTTCAAGTGTCCTTTCTTAACCATGTCCAAGAATTTTGGTTAGTTTCTTCTCTTTTCATTCTTATGAAACATCCATGTAGCTGTTTTTCTTTCAACTTTTCTCATCTTGTCTTTTTGTACATTGTTTCGGTGCTTCCCGAGTTGTTCATTAGGACGGTGTCTCTTGCTGCGGCGATACGCCTTTCTGTGTTCTGGGTAATGTATTTCTCCAGCTCTTTTGTGTGTCTTCCACACAGTCTTCTATACTTACCAGCTCTCTTCCCCTTTCGTTTCTTTTAACGTAGAGTCTGTCCGTATCGTCTTTCGGGTGTAGTGCGTTGTGCATGATCATTAATCTTCTAATCACCTGGTCAACCATATAGAATAGCCCAGGGTATCTTATTAGTGATACTGCCCAGGTGTTTATTTCTTTTACTAGATTTCTGCTGTATATTTTCGTTTCTAAGAGTTGCCTTATTCTTCTCAAGTATTCTTTTCCAATCTTCTCATTTATTTATGTAGATGTGATGATGTCTGTTTTCAGAACCCTACATATATATATATATATATATATATATATATATATATATATATATATATATAGCTGCCCTGTTCACCTTGCGCCCTAATCTCTTCTTGCTTGTGCAATTTCTTGTCCTCCGATGTGTCAAGTTTTCCCTTTTTCATCTCTAGCAGTACCCACTTTTTTATTCAAAATTCTATTCCTGGTTGAATTCTGGTCATATTTATCAGCTAATATTGTTCCTTTTTGCTTTTGCAAATAACTTCAGATCGTCCATGTACATGAGGTAGTTTATTCTTTGTTCTGTGTGTCTGAAAACTTGTATCCGGCACCACATTTCCTGAGTATTTAGTTGACTCCCGGTCATCACTACTATTAATCATAGCCATGAGGCTGGGATAAATAGTGGTGGTGATAGGAAGTCTCTTTGGAAGATGCCTCTCTATATTTTTATCTCAGTCACGTGTTGTTCTCCAGCTGTCAGATATAGTCTCCATGTTTCCATTGCTTTCTAAATGAGATTAATAATCTTGTCGGGTATCTTGTACATTTTAAGCATTCAATTATCTATGCTTTAAGGATTCTGTCGTATGCTTTCTGGTAGTCAATGCATACCATTGATGTGTTCTTCTTTTTGCTTTTTATCTCCTTCAATATCTTTTGATCTATAAATAGCAGATCATGCGTCCCTCTTTTCTCTTTCCGGTATTCCTTTTGCCCATCGATTGTTCAGGGAGTGGTAAATTGTTTATCTTAGTTGTGCCGTAAGGACTTTTTACATTGTTGGTAAACAGGTTATTGGTCTGTAGTGGCTTGATATCGTTCGCCTTTTGCGTTTTTTTGCATTGGCGTTATCCTCCCTTTGGTAAGCAACTTTGATCCGCGCTAGCCTTTCATGTAGGGTCGTGTATTTTTAAAACCAGTATTTATGTATTCTATCGTGGCCTGGTGCTTTCCAGTTTACCATTTATCTTAGTGTTGTCTTAATCGTTTCTTCATTAATTTCTATTTCTGTTTTTTCTTCAATTTCCTGTAGTTCATCTTTCATGTTTTTCATCTATTTTGCATTTTTGTTTTGTTTTTGAGGCTTTTCCTATATCTAACCCCATAAGTGTTTTGTCTCAGTCGGGTCCGGTTGTTCTGTTGCTGCTCTTTCACCGTTTATGTTTTTGTAAAATTGGCTTTCATAATTTTCAAAGGTCCTGTTCTGTTTCTGCTGTTCAGATTTTTATCTGTATCGTCTTCCTTCTTTTGCTTCTATCTTTCGTTTTAGTTCTTCATGTTTCTTGTTAGTCTTTCCCCGCTAGTCAGATTTCCTCTCTTCCATTGTTTCCTGTTCTCTTTGCTCCTGTTTACGGTTTTAGCTTCTTTTCAAAGTTTGGTCATCTGGGTTTCTAGTCTGATTTCCCATTCAAGTCTTTTTTTCTCTTTTTATTTTGATGCTCATTGATTTTGCCCCCGCATATATCAATTTTTTTAGGTATGTGCTAGTATCTGTTAAGATGTACGCGATGAGTCTGTTTACTTTCTATGTTTCTAATTTTAATTTCTACCAATCTTCCTTCGTTTGAGATGAGTGTTTTGTTTTATTCTCGGTCATGAACCGTTTGATGTCTCCCACTTCTCTTGCTTCGACCTCGTTAGTTTCAGTTTTGCCAGTCTTCTACCTGTGGGTTTTCGCAAAGTTGCGTTCCTTGATCTGCTACGTCATTTACCTTTAGTTTGATTTCGATGAATTCCAGCTCCGAGAATCACCCTCTCTTGAAGATCTGTCTTGCTTAGTCTGCTTCCGTTGTCTGGTGGTCAGTACATATGTCTCATAGATCTTTCAATTGTTTCCGATAGCTCTTTTTTGTGGGGTTGCGGTTTCTGTAGTAGACTTCCATTACAAGTCTATCGTCTTTAGGTGTCCATATCTTTCTATGACTTTTTGGTTTGTTCTTTTCATTCCTAATTGCTTGTGTTATGTCTGTGTCCTTGCCACACATGGAATTAGAGAGATTACTAACCTGTTTTGGGTCCGTGAACTTGTTTCTGAAAATAAAGTAGCCAACATTCGCAGGATGCGACCCGGGTCCTCCATTTTGGCCATCAAGGGAGCACCTGCCAATCAAGACACTCAAATCTTTTTTTCTGAATTTCATGGCGGTTATTTGTCTTTGGAGACATATATAATAGTGTTTTTGGTGTTTGTTGTGGTCACACCAGAACCAGGCTTGCTTTACCTGTGATCCTGTCACAGTGGTAGTGTTTATCTCGTATTTTTATGAGGGACAAAGTGCAATATCACACATACATGAACGGACATTAACGATAGACAAGACAATTAAACACACACTCACAAAAAATTATATATATATGTTACCTAACTATATAGTATACGTTTTCTAGGCTACTCCCAAAATAGGAAAAAAGACGATAAATTCCCCTCCCATGTTTAGATGACAAATTGAAGTATGGAGTAAGCAAGAGGATATTTTATATTTAACTTATTTCTTTTTCTAAAATTTGAATTTTGGTTTTTACATCTGAGAACATTAAGGAGAAATAGAAGCATGACATAATGATTTACTCGTTTCACACTTGAAACAACTTAGAATAATTGAGTTAGTCTTAATTTGTTAGGTATCACGTCTTCATCTGTGCCCTTCTAAACTACCAAGTGATAACGCTTAGCTCTTTCTTTTTTCTTAACTTTTAAATTTAAACATTTCCATTCGTGTGTACATTCAAAATTAGCAACACCAAAACATTAAAAATTAAAATCATAACATATTCAAACTCTGCCCTCTTCTTCGGTTGGTAGTTGAATTTTGAATAAACATTACTGATTTTTCAAGAATGAATTTTAAACAGGAATGGATTACTAGTTTAGCACTTGGAAAACACTTCATATTATCGATCTAGTCTGAACTGGTGTGGTATCTCGTCTTCATCCGTGCCTTTCTAAACTACAAAGTGATAACGCGTAACCCTTTCTTTTTTTAAAATAAATTTTTTTTTTTTTTAAATTTTTAATTTTTGCATCATCATCATCATCATCATCATCATCATCATCATCATCATCATCATCATCATCATCATCATCATCATCATCATCGTCATCGTCATCGTCATCGTTGTTGTTGTTGTTGTTGCTGTTATTAGTGTTGTTGTTGTTGTTGTTGTTGCTGTTATTAGTGTTGTTGTTGTTGTTGTTATTAGTGTTGTTGTTATTATTATTATTATTATTATTATTTGGTAGTAGTAGTATGTTTTTCGGACGATCTCATCATTTTTACTATTATTTTTACTATAGTAATATTTTCTTTTAAACCCCACCAACCGAATACTCACTAAATTATATTTTATTTAATGGTAACTAAGCGACACACATCACGAATTACGTTTTCCTTAAATTGCATACTTCCTAAAATAGAATATCATATGTTAAATGAAAAGAAAAACAAGCAATAACAACTGCATTTAAAAATAAGAATAATAAAAAAAGAAATCCAAACGCATTGCTTTTCCTTTTTCACACATGAAAATGAATTTCACCCTTCGTGTTGTAAAAATGTGACACGCATAATTTCTTTTCTTCGATTACAAACACAAACAGGCATTTTATTAACGCACACATAATTAATATTATATTAGTAGAAAGCTGTTTCGCATATGTTTAGATGAAGATTGATAATTTGTGTTATTTGGATCATTTGTAAAACTATTCTCATTTTCATTGTTATTTCCACAACGTTTCGGCCAATGTAACCTTCAACCTTTTTAAGATTTGAGATCAGTCGAGCACCTACCATGAAAATAACGATAGAGTAGAGGAAGACTAGCAACGTCTCGTCAGCGGATGAATTCATAACCACGAATGTCGGAAAGTATTTATAATATATGTTTATAAATTCTACAACCCATTGTCGGTCGGGTTGCTTCATAATTCCCTAGTATCTCTAAGCATAATTTACTTTAGCATGATGGACCCAAATATATCGATGCTGATATATCCGTCTCCAGGCCAGTGCTGTCACTCATGAACTTACTACTTAACTGACCATTTCAACGGTGAGGAGGAGGGTGTAAATAGATTAGGCAAAGACAAAGAGAGAGAGAAAGAGAGAGAGAGAGAGATAGAGATAGAGAGAGACAGAGGGGGGAGAGGGAGAGGGAGACGCAGGGAGAATCTCTATTTACACCCCCTACACACAGGAGGGAAGATTTAGACACAAAGTCGGGTTTTAATGTGGAGAAAATCTAGCACCCCCAAAGTGGGGTTATCTGGATTGGGAGAACAATTAACATTACCTTGGTCTAAAAGAATTTATCCTTTACAAATTAAGGACAGAAAAAATGAAGTTCAGTACCAGAACAGATACTACACTCTAATCTTTGTCAAGCAGCCAAGGATCAACACGCAACGAGAGTCAGAGGGAGACTGAGATAGATGGAGAGCGAATGCAAAAATGGAAAAAAAATGATTTATTTTTTTATGAGACACGAATTGAAAGTAAGTCTTAACGAACAGATACAAATTGTTATTTTGGGTAAGAACAATAAGTTATAAACAACTTATACAATTCAGAATTATTAGATGCGATAAGGGGTTAGGCTTACAAAGTACAGATACAAAACAAAACAACAATCAAAGACGATAAATAAAAGCAGATGAATAATAAACAGAAAACTGAAAAATATATAAAAAAACTATTGATCAATTGGATAACAATAAATAACTAAGCCATGAGAATAGGAAATGACATAGATAAGGTCGTAAGCGACAATTGTTGTAAATAAGTTGGTCGCTTCGGAGTTAAGCTCTCCGACCTATCAACACATCTCATCTTGACGCCTTTCATCTTTTTGAGTGAACAGCTTTTGACATAGAGATAAAAAATGAATCTAAACAAGTTAATATTTTATAGATAATCATAAACTTAAACAATGAAACTTTCAAGTCTAATAGAAAACAACATGATATCCCATTATATATTAATAAAGACATCTTTAAGTCATGAGGCTAAACACTAGCTAGTAATTCCACATATATATTTATATTCTATTAACAGAAAATATTATAACATCTTTTAGAAACAGCAGATATAATAAGAAATTAAGACTTTATCAAAATAATACCAAAACAACAATAATAGAAAAAAATATAAACTGGTTTAATCCACAATATAATATGAAAGGAAAACACAACGTGACAAAGCATTTCTTAAAGTAATAGATTAACATTCCAAAAAAGCAATTTATTACTAAAAAATATCATTAAGCTTAGTTACTGTTGCATGGATAACATGCAATAAATAAACACAATACAAATAAATGATAGTAGTAATAGTAATAGCAGTACTAATACTATACGTCTTAATAATAATACCACTTTATGTAATTGTAGAAAAAAAAGTAATTGCCCATTAATGAATAAATGTTTGCAATTATGTTATATAAAACACATCAATAAATACTAATATCAACAGTGAATAACGAGTATGCATATATGACACGGAAAATAATATCAAGTGCACGTATAATCATCACATGGTCAAGACAAGAGTGAAAATACAAAAAAATAGTACCACCTTATCTCAATATATATAAAGTAAATATAAATAGTAGGAATTACATACAAAGCAAGAATTTATAGCTAAATGCAGACACAAATAAATACTTATTGTGTTATGTAAGATATTTAAAGTAAATAGAATTACGTATATGTGAATTCTGACTTTATGCGCAGGTTCTGTGATAAAAAAACGTTGAATAAAAATGAATTGCTTATTAGTGAGCAAATAATTTACAGGTAATATAACAAAATGATGAATAAATAAAAATACTCAGTTGCGTGAGAAGTTACTCCAATTTATTCTACCTTTGTATGCATGAACGATATCAGTTACAAACACAATAATGATGATTAATGATTGTGAAATTGTAGTATACTGTTCAAACTTAGGCCAATTTATTATCACATAAAGCACACACACATATATATTAACATATAGTAAAGTTTACAAAAAAAGGAAATAATGTGCCCACGTTACTCACCCCGTTGCTTAGAATACATATTCCATAATTCATAATGATAAGTTCACTAGTTTCATATTTAACAAATAGCATACATACCAAAAAGCATACATTGACGCTCACCGATCCTTTAAAAATGTGTATACATTATATATACCTAATCATATATATATATATATATATATATATATATATATATATATATATATATATATATATATATATATATGTGTGTGTGCGTGTGTATAATACTGCGAAATATCTGTCTGCGAAGGATCACACCCATATATATACATATATATATATATATATATATATATATATATATATATATATATATATATATATATATATATATATATATATACGTGTGTGTGTTTGTATGTGTGTGTTCCGCAATTACAGGTTTAACTGCCCAATTTGAGACATAACGGTTTCCACCTAGCGTAAAACATTACTTTTCTGAATAAAATAGAGTTCTCTTTGTAACCGATACCGTCAATATAAACAAAAAGACACAAGCGCTATTATATCTTTAACTGATAGCGTAGTAGTAACGGTCCTGAGTGCTGACCACAGTTTCAAGTGATCTTGTGATCGGGTTTCGAATATCAGCCTATAAACAGTTGCCACGTCTAGTCACACTGAAGATCCTAGATAAGAGAAACATCTGCCCGTGGATCACTATGAGAATTCAACTAAAACAGAAGAAACTTGTTGTGATTGCTTGTTGTTGCCACGAGACCCGGTGTAATGTAAAATAATGTAAATAAAGCCGTAAAGATCTACAGGGCCGGGCCATACACTTACTAATATTACTCAAATATTTTAAACAGTTTATCGCATCGTTTCTCGTCCCCATCCTCTCTCTCCTGCCATGGATTAAAAAATCTTTTTTTTTGTGACATTGGTATTGAAGTGGTATTTATTTCAAGATGCGTTGCCAGGATAAATCACATTTGTCCTTTTGACCAAATGACCACGACCTTCACTCGACTAATTTCCTTCGTAAATATGTGTGGTGCCAAATTTGACGAATGATAACATATATTGAATAAAAAAGCATTTTTAGGGGCATCAAACTCTCTAGCAATCACAACACTATTCTATATATATATCTATCTCATTCTCTTTAGGTGACAAAGGTGGCTTTAGTCCGGCGTTCGAACGAAGTTAAGTAAGCCCGGTTCATTTTATATTCCAATAACCATGTCTTTTAATTAATTTTTTATTTAATTTTTGATTTTTTCACATTTCTAAAAAATCTAACATTTCTGTGATATGTATATTCGCGGTCCATTTCTTTTGACGTGAGCTAAACAATATTTTTTATATCAATATCGTCTCTGCAACAATACAAAACCATCAGAAAAATCCACAAAGAAGAAAAGTTTTTAAATTGAAATGTTTAACAAAAATACTACACTACACACTGTCGAAAACAGAGAAATAACAAAGAAAATAGCAACTTCAGACGTGGGGAAGACTCGCTAGGACAACATTTTTAATTTTTACAGTTCAGAGCGAGAACACCCCAAAATTGTGCGGACATTTGTTAATTTTAATTCAGTAATATTTCTTTAAAATAGTTAATTAAGACTATAATTTATTTATACAGATACTAAATCACTTGCGAGCCATTTTTTACTAGCCTAAAAGTTACATCATTTACTTAAAAATGCCTATTTAAGTCATTTGAATACGAAAGTAAATGCAGAGCTAATCTATTTAAACTTCAGCAGTTATGGGCTAGTTAGATATATTAAACAACCGATTCACGCATTGCTAATGTTCTTATACTTTGGTGTTTTAATGGATGATTTTTAGTATTCATTTATGAATCGTTTAATTTAACACTAAGATAAAATTAACTGCCCAGATTACTTCACTTATATATATATATATATATATAAACATTTTGCTACATTCAAAAGATTGTATTCCCATTTCCTATCATTAAAAAAAATAGTGAATAAAATCTTGGGCTTTGGAATGTAGCAAAATTTTTGGACCTCAGATGAAGCCCACTTATATCTTGACGGAAAGGCGAACTCCAAGACAAATGGCTTCTGGGGGTCCTCCAGACCCAATGAAGTAGCCACTAAGCCTTTGCACTTTCCTAATTGCACGGTGTGGGCTGCAATCTCGGTCAGAGGCATCATCGGACCAATCTTCATCGAAGAATCTGGTGCAGCAGTGAAAGTCACAAAGGAGCGGTATGTAGAGGTCCTCAAAACCTTCAAGAGTGAGCTCCAGACCCTCTACCCGTCGCTCATGAGCAAGTTCTGGTTCCAGCAAGACGGAGCAAGTTCTCACACCTCAAACCTGTCCTGAGATTGGCTGAAAGAGAACTTCGGAGGCCGAGTAATCAGTCTCAAGACTAATTTTGAGTGGCCACCTCATAGCCCAGACCTATACCCCCAGATTATTTCCTTCGGGGCTATCGTAAAGACAGAATGTACGCAAGGAAACCCAGAACTATCACGGAACTCAAGGAAGCCATCAGGGAGGAGATGAGAGCCATTCTCAATTCAGTATGTAAGAACGTCATGGACAACTTCGTTCTGCGCCTCAAGAAATGCATGGAGCTAAAAGGAGTCCATCTAGAACACATGCTGTAGAATGGAGAAAAAAAGGCCAAATACCCTAGTGTTTTGATATGATTTTGTGAATATAATAAACTAGTTTAGCCCAAAAATTCATTTCATTCATACGAAACACTAAGAAACGGGGCCTAATTAGATTTGGGGCCCGTTTTTGGGGGTCACCCTGTATATGCTTTGTTGTTACATGTTGACAATCATCGAGCATTCGCTTTGAATAGGTTGGTATATATATCGAATAGAAAGTATATCCCAACACATTTTCTTAGTTAACATTTTTTTCATTCATTATAAGATAATGTTGTTTGTTTTGGTAATTTTCGAGAGACCTATTCTCTTCATCAGCCATTATAAATTTAAGCCTAACTGACCAGTAAAAAGAATATTAAGACTATTTCAACCTTCAGCTTGTTAGCCTGAACGATAGACAGCTTATTATAGAGATTATTTGACGCATCTTCAGTATATTATACAATTAGTTTTTATTGTGTAAATAATTAAATTGGGGAATTATGCCCATTTGAGCGACGTTTTTAACGTAAATCAATCGAGTCGATGATATATACACTTTTACATTGTTGTGAGCTACTACTACAGTTACTCTATTGTGAAGAAATGAGTATACATAAAATGTTTATATGGAAAACACCAATAACTATAAAAGAAAATGATTTTGTGACATCAGATAGGATATTAGTATGTTGCGATCTGGTTCAATGAAACAGACAGAACTCAGCTCTTAAAGGTCGACCGTCTGCAGTTACAAGTATATTTTTTCAAAGAAAAGCCACAAAAATCTTTTTTTCAGAAAGCCGAATCTACAAAGATTAACATCGGGTTTGGTAACTTGGCTGCGGTTTTAGTGATCACAATATAACAGCTGGTTTTATCAAATAATAAACATTCACATTTATTTGGCCAAAAAGTTGTATAGTGAAAAAATCCATGTAAAGATACAGGTGGAAGCTATTTACATCAAAATACAGTTTGAATGTTTGTCAAATGCCGCTTAAAACATGGATATGGTAGTCATTTTATAATGAGAAAACGCTGCCTTTCTTCTATTGTGTCGAAAACGACGGTAGTACATCTTTTGCGTGTGGCTGCAGAGACCATGACTTAGCGCTTGAGCGAAACACTCATCGAAAGGTAGATTTACATCCCCGCTGATGATTTTGTAAGTCATAATAAAGTCGTCTCGCATCCCACGCTGCTCAAGTGATTATAGATGTAGTCTTTAGAGCCGTATTTTGTAGGTTATTAGGGAGAGTCCTATAACCTTTCTGGTTGCAAACTGTTGAACACGCTCCAGGTGTACGATATCTGTTTGTAGATAAGGATTTGCTCCTTGGATGTTTTACTCAAGAATAGGCCTTACCAGAGTTATATATAAGGGACGGAAAATATCTGCTTTAATATATATATATATATATATATATATATATATATATATATATATATATATATATATATACATATATATATATATATATATATATAATCAAAGATGGCGGCTTTAGAATCGATTTACGCTGTGTCAGATGTTTGATTTTTTTTTCGTGATTGTCATCTTTAATGTGAGTTGTTTCCGTGTTTGTGACTTGCTGTTCTTCTCATCTTTCT
>OY744524.1:80257167-80264667 GCA_963556195.1 Sepiola atlantica | reverse complement strand
AACAAAGATCATGGCATCAGACGGTGAATATATCAATCGCGTACAGCGGCCAATTAACTCATTAATTCATTCTGTGTTCAGTTTTAATAAATCTGTTAAACGTTTCTCTTGATAGTTCATCCATTTATTTACAAGTTATTATTTATAATTAACCTAAATTACGAGGTTGTAAAAGCTTGTAGCCAGGCGGGTTCTTGCTGTGAATGTTTTACAGAGACGGACGACTGATCGGAGCTCATTCGAGCACCTACTATGAACATACTGATACAGTAGATATTGAATATAAGTGATAGTTATTAATATCGAAGAAATTGTCAAACAAATGAACGACGAATATATTAATTCAATAATGTAAGATTTTTTTTGCATTAATGATTTATCTACCCTCAACGGCTAGATGATTATTATACTTTATCATACATTAATAGGCCCTTCTCGAGGTGATATCTCCTAAATAGGCCCAGTTTGGTTAAACTGATATAGGAAATTGTTCATTTAAAGACCAGCCTGTTCTTGACCAGTTTTTTTATGGTTGTTTCTGTTATTTCCACAAAGGTAGTTCTTGATAACATGGTCAAATATTGCTGAGTTTTTTCCAGTCATTTCTCTTGGTAGATAGACGTGCTCCTGGTTGTGGCTTTCAGAAAGTATCAGTCCAAATAAAGTCCTCTCATAGTGAAGCTTATATTTTACTATTCAATAGTTCTGAGAAAAATAACATTTGTTCTATCATTAAAAGTACTGACAACACTTTTAGTTAAACTTCCATTTTCTGTTTCTATAAAAAAGCACACAAATCAATTAATTATTTTCTTTTATTTATTTCACACGAACTTTTATTCTTTACTTTCTTTAACAAATAATATAAAATTACGTGGCGTAACTGATAAAGTGCTAAGTGCAATTAGTTTCAAGTGAAAGTCTTCTGGAAGTTGAATGTTCAATCCTCAGTGCAGGCGATACTTAGAATACAATTACTAATTACTTTAGACGTCTATCCGATCATGGCTGACGAAACGAGAGCAATCTACCTCCATGGACTAAATACAGAGTTCCATTCGAAACTATGTACAGACTCCCGAGTTCGACAAGATGCATCTGAAGAAGGTCGGATGTTAGATCGGTCTAAACGTTGTGAGAATAACATCTAAGATTAGTTCGAATAATCTAAATAATACTAAACATAAAATGGTCGTTATAGTCCTGTCGGAAGTCCGTCATGAGTTTCCAATACATAAATAAATAAAGTTATTTGTAATATATTTATACACATTTAGTGAAGATATATACAAAATGAATAAAAGGAAGTCTCCACCGGAAATAAAGAAAATACAAATCATTTAAAAGACGAAATGATTGGCTTAGGCACATAAATACTTTCTCTTGTTCCTGTCCTTAAGCGGGCAGTAATTCAAGTTTTGTTCGCACTTGTCTGGAAGAAAGTCGTTAAAAATAATTAAAAACATAAACACAAGTCAATATATTTTCTTTGACGATCTTTAATTACCTTTGCAGAAATCAAAATGTTTTAACCTAAAAGTAAATCTCAACAATTTATCTTCCTGTCAAGTTTGCAACGTATCAAAATGTCAAATGAAAGACAGAAAATAAATCAATAATTTCGATCAAAAATAAAATTAAAAAAAGTGAAAACAGATTTTATTTTCAAATTTTTAATATTTATAGGTTTCTTCGTATTTATCTGTTTTTTTTTGTTATTGATTTATTTTTTAAATTATTTAGTGCGAATGTTTGAGTGATTTATCGAGTGCTTAGCAGATTTATCTCTCCTTTCCGACTTCCCCTCTCTTCACCGTTAGTCGACAAAATAACATGTCTGATGTGGAAAGTGTTCACATGAAATAAGTAGAATAAAATGAAGAAACAAAGCAGAAACTTCAACAAGACGAAACAATGAGAATAAATACAATTAGAATGACAGGAACGATAACTACGATATGACTATTACAAAAGAAAAACAAACAAAAATGAAACATAAACCATAAATAGATTGCGCATATCGATCCAATGTTATTTTATTGAAAATTAGAATCGTAATCATCCTTCTATAATCGATTACCTACACACTTATGCATGCACATACGCTCACGCATGTATGTATATATATAGTAAGCTATGAAAATATATTTATGGCAATGAAGCTACACAGAGGCTCCCGCGTTTCATTATCGGGGGAATCTTCAGGCTAAAATGCATGGAGTTATTTTTGCCGGGTGTTTTTATATAAACGGCTAGCTAGTTAACCAATAGATTCTTTGTTGCTCTCTCAGCCAATCGTTGGGCTTCCCACGAACAAAGGTCTTGTTAGTGTTACTTCCTATATCTTGTTCTATTGTTTTGTTTTCTATAGATTGGCCTATATTCTGTTTCCTTTGTTGTGTCAATATAATGGGTGAATTTATTTTACCACGTGGTTCCTTGTATTTCTATTTCAAGTTTTAATTTTAAAATTGTTAGGTTTTTGTTTAGTTTTTAAAAAATTATTTGTTTATTTATTTATCGTTAACCTAAGGTAAATTTATTTCTATGTAAGCAGCTGTTTACTATCTCACTTATATATATATATATTTCTAGGTGAGTTTTAATTACTTACTGTAAAGTTTTAATTACTTACAGGGTATGGTATAATTATCTACTAGGAGAGTTTGAATTACCTACTGGTGAGTTTGAATTACCTGGTAGACACTATCCTCTAATGTCTTCGGTCTCTCTGTATAAGGGTGGGTCGTTAGCTTTCAGAATCGTTGTTTTCATTTATCTTATTTGTTCATATTTCAGAGAACAATGAGAATTCCTTTTAATTACATCCATGTAAACGCCAAAACGTGTATTATAATACACTATATGATCTGACTTTTATTCATAATGTCTGCCATTATTTATATCAATTAAAATAATACACATACATATATTTCCTACTAAACAACATACTTGAGTGTTTTAACTCTTTATGTACATGGGATTGTTAGGACAACCTGGCATGAGGATATTCCGCCTACAAGTAAACCCTGACCAAATATTAAAAATAACATAGTATATTAAGCCCAATGGCTTATATGAGGAATAGTGCATCTGCTCCAAGTAATGTTACTTCAAGTAACAGTACTTAGCTGGATACTCCACCAGATTAGATAGATTCAGTTGGATAGACTTAGATTGAAAACCTCGAGTGTGCTGCTTCGATGTTACCTCGTATTTTTATTTAAGGAAAACAAAAAAATATACTTTTTCTTATTTTCTTAAATATAAGAAAATGCAAGTGAAAATATCTTAGGTTTTTGTATATTGACTACCTAATACCTCTCTGTCTGCCCGTGCGTCTGTACCTTCCTCTCTCTTTTTCACTCTATCCCCCCTCTCTCTCTCTCTCTCTCTCTCTCTCTATATATATATATATATATATATAGAGAGAGAGAGATAGAGAGAGAGAGAGAGAGAGAGAGAGAGGGTGAAAGAGGGGGGGGGGTAGAGTGAAAGGTACAAACGGACGGGCAGATAGAAAGGCATTAGGTAGTAAATAAGGAGTACCTCTGTTTTCCTGTGTTCTTGTATGTCCCTTAATATGAAGAAACAATGAAGAATTGGACCTTAAATATAAGTGTTTCACATGTAAAACCTTCCTATTAAACTATAGGGTGCTTTCTTTCATTAGGACACGCTCTAAAAGTGCCTCAGAATCGGTATTTTCCGAATGTTTACGTAAAACGCCGGACAGTGCCGAATGAAAAATCCGTTGAATTACCCGCATCAAAAAAAGCAAAAACGAGGCAGTATTTACAAGGGGGGAAAAAAGTAAAAAATCATTTATATTAAATTATCTATCTATCTATCTATCTATCTATCTATCTATCTATCTATCTATCTCTATGTATATATATAATAAATTGACTTACATGAGTGATTTTCCACTGGAAGACTTGAGACTATATGTTTTTTTTTGTTGTTTTTTTGTTTTGTTTTTTATATAGTTTTAATGGTTGAGAAACTTCCGAGACTATATATATATGTATATATATATATATATATATATATATATATATATATAGAGAGAGAGAGAGAGCAGGGTTAGAGAGAGGGTTTGGGCAGGCTTAGGAATTAGGGTTAGGGGTTAGGGATTGAGCGGACGTCAAAAATCCAATTATCAAGTTTAGATGTCATCAGTTATCCATTTCAGTCAGGTATTCATTTTTTAGTAGTTTCATTGACTAACAGCTTCGAGCCTTTTCAGCGTTTGACGTAAAACGCATGAAAGCACCGACGCCGAGGGACTTTTAGCGCAGGTCCTAATCTAACAAAGTACCAACTAAAGAAATAGTCCCATGCTTATAGCTGCTTTTTTAAGAGACCAAAATGCTCTATTCCCACATGTTGCACATTAAAAGTAATTTATTTATAAGTATTATTTGGAGAGTGTTAACATATATATTAATAACTTAGTTGTTCAGATAGCAGGCTGACAGCATCAATGGTTGCTGTAAAAGTAAGCTCTCTTTAATATACTGTTGCGTATGATGCTATCCCATATTCGAGTAACCTACCAATATATATGCCAAATTATATATCCATGTTATTCCTCTGATTATAATATTTCGATCTTTAAAAAGCCTGGCTTAAGGAAAGAGACAAAAAATAAACATAAATATTTTAAATACACTTTGCATTGAACAACTGAAGATGAAATAGATTTGTCATTTTTACAATTTTATTTCTCCGTTTTCATCTATCTATCTATCTATCTATCTATCTATCTATCTATCTCTCTCTCTCTCTCTCTCTCTCTCTCTCTCTCTCTCTCTATATATATATATATATATATATATATATATATATATCGTTAGAACTAACAATCACGTGCATTGAAATACGACACCGTGGTAAGGTTAACTCGCAAAACTCTCTCCAGACAAGCGATCAATACCTGGTGGCGTCGAGACAACTCAGACCTCTTTTCGATTGCAGACTACGTCCTCAACCTCTTGCGACCTTTGTTTTACTCATTATACTGTCATTTAGCAGAGTTTTTTTGTTTGATTGGCTATCATGACCGACCGCTAAGACCCGACTCCAAAACCCTCGTTCACCCATCATTTAGTTTATACCTATCATGTTCATAAATTTCCCAGACAGTATTAAACACACCGACCACGTGGTGTTCATAGCTGAGCACTGCAAGGGGTGACTGCAAAAGCTACAAGGAAAAGTGATCATTAATAAACCTAGGCAGCTGTTATTGAAGTTTTCCAGATGATATATAGATTCTACGGCAAGGTCATCCGGTGATGCCAGGTTGACATCTGCTACAAAGGATGTTATTCATTATTGTCAGCGGGAAACACACAGAGACACAATATCTATCTATCTATCTATCTATCTATCTATCTATCTATCTATCTATCTATCTATCTATCTATCTATCTATCTATCTATCTCTTACTGTCCCTCTTTCTTCAACCGAGTCATCTTCAATAAAGCCTACTAAAAAATTTAAAAAATATATCATGAAAAGAGAGCCTATCCGAAACAGCTCTGTAGACACAGAAATAAAAAGAATACATAAAAGTATAATAGTTGTTTACGGCTGTTTCAATGCAGTGTTTATTTTAAGTCATACAATGCCAATATATATATTCTTTAAACATAAGACTTTTGTTCAGAAAAGTTTACTTAATAAAATTCTCGCAGGTGCCTTACTAAAATAACACAATCAATATTCTTGTAAAAAAATCACAAATTCCATCAGAAATAAAACAGAAATCACATTTTTACATGAATATTGATTGCTTTTTTCTAAAGAACGAAAAAATATTTTTATTAGTCAAATCTGTTCTGAAGAAAGCGTTGTGTTTAAAAAAATATATGGTTCATTGTATGACTTACAATAACCACTGCTTTGAAACAGATGTAACTAACTGTAATACTTTTATGTATCCGCTTTATTGAGAAATTATTTTAATAAATTATTAAAATCGTCAAAATACATGCATATATATATATATATATATATATATATATATATATATATATATATATATATATATATATAGCTATATTTTACCGAATATTGAGCAACTAGTATTTGAAAAAAAGTCGCAGACTTATCTTTATAACTAACTCATTGTGGGTTTTCTATATGATTTAATTTGAGTTATTTATATATATATATATATATATATATATATATATATATATATATATATATATATATATAGTTTATTTCATGTTTTCTGTCGAAATTCCTAGAAATCAAGAGGCCCTTTCCTGGGGCTAACACTTGCACCTTACATGAGATACATAGATATACGAATATTCCATTAAAATTTAATTTCTCTTGTAATACGTTTGGTTAGTAAAGAAGTTAAGGAGATTAATTTTCCGAAAGACCAGTTAACTATGTTATGGTATAACTTTCTTTTGGTCTCTTGGTCGTACTGGATTCCAGGACAGGATTCATCTAGTCTAGTAGAGTATCCAGCAAGATAATGTTTGGACAAGGTCCACTATTCCCTATATGAGCCAGTGTATAGCCGTGTCAAGGGGATACACAGATATTGCGTATAAGTTCTCATTTACCTGTCAATCATGTAGTTAGTAAAGAAGTTAAGAACATTAATTTTCCTCTCTCTTTATTTCTTGTAATCCCTTGGTCTTACCGGATTCCAGGACAATAATGTGTCTAGTCTGGTGGAGTACCCAGCTAAGTGCTGTAACATGACTTGGAGAAGATGCACCATTCCTCGTATGAGCAAGTGATTAGCCGTGTCGAGAGAATTTTATTTGGGCTTTGAATACTATGTTATTTATAATATTTGGCCAGGGTTTACCTGTAGGTCAGAGTATCCTCATGTCAAGTTGTCCTGACAATTTCTTGTACAGAGATACCGAAGCCACTTGAGGATGGTATCTAGTAGGTAATTAAAATTCTCCTCTCTCTCTCTCTCTCTCTCTCTCTCTCTCTATATATATATATATATATATATATATATATATATATATATACATATGTTTTTTTCTTCGGGGAGGGTAGATTCTTGGATCTTTTCAGCTAGAATCTCATTGGATGTTTTGCTCCACTTTTCAAACATAGTAGTGGTACCAAAACAATCGCACCTTCTTTAGTGCAACAGTCTTATGTTTCTCTTTTTGTTGCTGCATTTGATGGAGATAGGGGGCCAGGACATTTTGTCTCAAAGCCTGATGGCTGACCCTGGTTGACCTCTGTATTGGCTGGAGCACCATTTCTAGAGGCAGGAAGGTTTACACCATTGCTTACATCTTCCCGCCTGGTGTATGAACGGGTTGATGAGTCCTTTTTATCCTGGATGTCGGCCTGCCAGTATTTATTATTGTTTTTATTCATATTCTTTATTATTCATTTCCTCATTGTCGACAGCTTCTAATTGTTTATCCAAAGCTGCCCTCTATGAGTATAGGGGGGTGCTCACGTCTGCAATTCGGGAGACGTGCTGGATGGCTTGAGGA
>OY744524.1:80127167-80252167 GCA_963556195.1 Sepiola atlantica | reverse complement strand
ATATTTATAGCCCTCTTGTTCGTCTAGGGCCCTGATCTCTTCTTAGATGGGCACTTTCAAGGCCCTCTGTCGTCTCTAATTTTCCTCTATTCATCTCAAGCATTTCACACTTTTCCATTTCGAATTCCATATGAATGTCCTGACTGAACATTCTGGTCGTATTTATCAGGCTTCCCAGTTCCTTTTTGCTTTGTGAAAATAGTTTCAGGTCGTTCATGTACATCAGGTGGTTTATTATTTGTTTTGTGCTTGTAAAATTGTACCCGGCATCACATTTGAGTGGTATCATGGCTATTATAAACAACAGTGGTGATAGAGAGTCTCTTTGAAAAATGCCTCTCTGTATTTTTATCTCAGTCAGATGTTGTATTCCAGCTGTCAGTTCTCGTCTCTATGTTTCCATTTTTTTCTTAATACGATTAATAATCCTGCATTATTATTATTATTATAAACTCACTAGGAGTTATCACACTGGTCATGGTCAGTGATCGCCCACTGCCGACAACCTGTGGTATTCCCTGGAGTCTGAGTGACAACAAGTCTCCTCAGACTTCCAGTATGCTCCACTTCTTTTCGTTCATCACCGCTGATGACCTTGCGGTATCGCAACAGCCACCTACCATCGATTTCCCGCTGATAAGGGCCATTGGTCCCCTCTGGGTTCCGAGTGGAAACAAGCCTCCCCAAGGTCCCAGAGCTGTCCGCGCTCTTCCAGTGGAGGTCTGGTTTGCGCTTTCCCTCCTCGACCCTCTGTCCATAATTTTCATGGTGTCAGCCTATGCTTGCGCCTCTCTCGTGCGGTTGTATTTTCCCCGGTTCTGTTTTCTTGTGCTTCCATGTGTTTGTTCTCCATCCGTTGCTTATGTGGGTTGGTTTCCGCATTCGAGGACATTTCTCAGGATTGTAGCTGTTTTGATCATTATTGTCCTTTGTATGGTCTCAGTTATCCCTTTGATTCCTATTTCTCCTAGTCTTTTCTCCATGTTTTTGGGGACTGTTCCTAGTGCTCCTATGATTATTGGTGTTATACTGACTTTCTTCATGTTCCATATTTCTTTTCAGTTCTCTGGCAAGTTCAGTATATTTGCTTCTTTTTTCCGTCTCTTTGATCTTCACTCTGTGGTCCGCTGGAACGGCAAAGTCTACGATTTTGCAGGATTTTTCTTTCTTGTTGATTATTATTATATCCGGTCTCCTTGCTGTTATGGGTTTGTCTGTTTGTACATTCATATCCCATACGATTTTGTGTTTTTCGTTTTCTAGTACAGTTTCTGGTTTGTGTCTGTACCGTTTTTTGCATATTCGAAATTGAGTTTGCACATTTCCCGGTGTACTTCTTTCCCCACGCTGTCATGTCTGTTCTTGTATTCCTTTTGGGCTAGCTTGCTGCATTCACTTATTATATGATTTATCGTTTCGTCTCTTTGTCCACATAATCGGCATTTGCTGTTTTCCTTGGTTTTATCTATCTTGGCTTTAATAAAGTTTCAGTGCTTCCGGAGTTGTTTGTTGGGCTGGTGTCTCTTCCTGTGGTGATCAGTCTTTCCGTGTTTTGGGTTACATATTTCTCCAGCTCTTTTTTGGTGTCTTCACCACAGTCTTCTATACTTACCAGTCCTCTACCTCCTTCACATCATATCTGATTCTTTATCATCAAGTCTGACACCGAGGGGTATCAGTCCAGGATGTACTCGTAGAACATTATTTATTTCACGCCCGGGCGGGTCATTGTGACTATTCTCACTTACATATGTCAACATATGTACTCTGTGATCTACCATCCATAATCTAACACAAACATCTGCACTTTGAAAATGCAGACGAATGCTACACATGCAAACCAAAGACGGTAACTGTAAAGTAAAAACAACATCCTTAGAGACATGGACTTCTAAACTGATAAATACATTCAAGCAAGGAAAGCGGAGTAATAGTCAACAAAAAAGTGACAAAATGCTAAATTACCCCGTCCTGGAAGTCAACAAAGTGAAGACCACAAAAAGGAAAAACACTAAACAAATACATCCAACTTACCAGTGAGTTGACAGGAATATTGTAATATGGGGAAAGTTATTGTGGTATCATCAGTTGTAGGAGCACTGGTAACAGTTCCGAAAAAGCTGAAAAAATGATAAGGGGACGTTGTAGTATTTTATGGAAATCGCTCCAGACAAGGCATGACGCCACCTGATGTAAAGAGCTAAAGAAATACTATTTCAAGGTCAAATACTAGGCAACGATAAGTATTAGATAGATTCCGACCCAGAAAACAACAATTATTCCTCCTTTGTCAGAAACATCGCTCATAAAATGTGAGGACTAAAGTACAAAATAAGGGAAGCGAGGGTAACGAGGCTGCCGAAAATAAATCTAAAGTCCACTTTCTACTCTCCTTAACACCGATCAAAACAGCATAAATACTAAAGAAAACCATCGAGTGCGAAAATTAATCTAAATAACAAGGTGACGCCAGCTAACCACAAGTAGGTTGAAGTTGAAATGGAACAAAAATCAGATGCTGCGGCTATGTAAATTGATTTGAAACGGTTATCGAAAATGGCGGAGAATGTTGGAAGTTTGGGACGACTTGTTGGTAATCAGACTCCATAGAACTCCATTTGTTACTGTCAGTCAGTAATCATAATAATAGTCCATGAAAAACTGTGTGAGAACTACTAGTGAGTAAATAATAATAATAATAATAATAATAATAATAATTATAATAATAATAATAATAATAATAATAATAATAATAATAATAATAATAGAGACAATCACTATCCCTGTGACATGACCACAGGCAGAATAAGCCTGGGCCTGGTGTGGCCACACACACCAAAAATATGAATAATGCACAATAATATCAATACAAGCCGTGGGACTCAGGAGAAAGACCTGAGTGTCATGATGGGCAGGTGCTCCCTCGTTAGCCTACATGGGGGACCCGGTCCGCATCCTGCGAATGTTGGCCCTTCTCATTTCAGAAACAAGACAACGGACAAGAATCAGGTAAGTAACCTCTCTGATTCCAGGTATGACAAGGACACAGACCAAAGACAGGAAAACCAGAACGAAAACAGCAAACTGAAAAGATATAGAAAGAAATGGACCACGAAAGAGAACAGACTGGTGATGGAGTGCTATTATAAAAGCCGCTACCCTACAGAAAGAGGCTACCGAAAACGAATGAAACATCTCTGGGACATTGCTAGTGACTACCATACAATGGAACAAAGGATAGCAGATCAAGCAAGACAGATCCTCAAGCGACGATGGTTCTCGGAGATGGAACTGACGGAAATCAGACAGAAGGTGAATGGCGAAACGGAGCAAGAAACACCACCGAAGGAGAAACCACAGGAAGAGGGTGAAGACTGCGGAACCACAGAACCTGCTGAGATAGAACTCAACGAAAAAGAAGCAAGTGAAGTGGAGAACATTAGACGATACATGTTAGAAAACAAAACAAAACTCCCATCTCTCAGGAATGAAGTAGCGAAGAAGTTAAAAGCAGAAACAGAAAGAGTAAACAGACTCCTAACACACATCCCAACAGAAACTATTACGGACCTAAACAACCTGATATATGCAGGGGCAAAATCGGTAAGTATGAAACTAAGAAACGAAGAGAATGGACAAAAGAGAGGACCGACAAAACCTGGATGGGAAATCAGACTGGAAACCCAGATCACCAAACTTTGGAAAGAAGCTAAAACCGTGAACAGAAGAAAGGAGGACATGAAACGATTAAGAAGCAAAAATCAGAAACGCAAGGAAAAACTAAATGGGAAACATGAAGAAATAAAACAAAAGATAGCAGCAATAGAAGGAAGACTGAGACGATACAGGTACAAATCAGAACAGAGCAAACAGAACAGGACCTTTGAAAACAATGAAAGCCAGTTTTACAAAAACGTAAATAGAGAAAAACAACAACAGAGCAACCGAACCCAACAGAAACAAAACAATTCTGGAGCAAGATATGGGAAGAACCAAAAAAGCACAACAGGAATGCCCAATGGTTGAAAAACATGAAAGATGAACTGCAAGAAATCGAAGAAGGAACCGAAACAGAAATCAACAAAGAAACGATCAAGAAAATCCTAAGAAAAATGGCAAACTGGAGAGCACCAGACCACGATGGAATACATGCATACTGGTTTAAAAAATTCACGACCTTGCATGAAAGACTAGCGCAGAAACTGAGTGGATGTATCCGCAAAACAGACGTACCAGAATGGATGACGGAAGAACATTAATACAAAAAGACCCCAAAAAGGGAACGACCCCCAGCAACTACAGACCGATAACATGTCTACCAATAATGTGGAAAATTCTCACAGCACAGCTGGGAGAACAAATCTACCAATCCCTGGACAAACGTGGACTGCTCCCCGAGGAACAAAAAGGATGCCGGAAAGGACAAAGAGGGGCACATGATCTACTATACATTGATCAAAAGACTCTGAAGGAGGTGAAGAGCAGACAAAAGAACATAACCATGGCATGGATTGACTACAAGAAAGCCTACGACAGAATCCCCCTAACGGGGATAATTGAATGCTTAAAAATATACAAGATACCAGACAGGATTATAAATCTCATCCAGAAAGCGATGGAAATATGGAGACTAAAACTGACAGCCGGAGGACAACACCTGTCTGAGATAAAAATACAGAGAGGCATTTTTCAAGGAGACTCTCTATCACCACTATTGTTTATAAAAGCCATGATGCCACTCAACTACATACTCAGAAAGTGTGATGCTGGATACAGGTTTACGGATACAGAACAAAGAATAAACCACCTGATGTACATGGATGAACTTAAACTGTTTGCAAAAAATAAAAAAGAACTGGAAAAGCTGATAAACACAACCAGGATATTCAGCCAGGATATCCAAATGGAGTTTGGAATAGAAAAATGTGCACTGCTAGAGATCAAAAGAGGAAAACTGGAAAAGACAGAAGGTATAGAACTCCCCAACCAAGAGGAGATGAGGGCGCTAGGAGAACAAGATAGTTACAAATACCTGGGAGTTCTGGAAGCAGACACAATCAAATATACAGAAATGAAAGAGAAGATTGGGAAAAAAAAATATCTACGAAGAACAAGGAAACTCTTAGAAACTAAACTATATAGCAGAAATCTAGTAAAAGGGATAAACACATGGGCTGTATCACTAATAAGATACTCTGGACCATTCATAAGCTGGACCAAAGAAGAACTCAGGCACCTTGACCAAAGAACTAGAAAACTAATGACTATGCACAATGCACTGCACCCAAAAGACGACACGGGCAGACTCTACGTGAAAAGGAATGAAGGAGGTAGAGGACTGGTAAGTATAGAAGACTGTGTGGAAGACACCAAAAAAGAGCTGGAGAAATATGTAACCCAGAACACGGAAAGACTGATCACCACAGCAAGAGACACCAGCCCAACAAACAACCCCGGAAGCACTGAACCCAGAAACAAAAAGACAAGAAAGGAAAAGTGGGAAGAAAAACAACTAAATGGACGCTTTATAAGACTCACAAGCGATGAAGCCAATGAAAACAGCTGGGCATGGCTAAGAAAAGGAAACCTGAACAGAGAAACGGAATCTCTGCTGACGGCCGCACAGAACAATGCGATTAGGACAAACTTTATTAAAGCAAAGATAGATAAAACCCAGGAAAACAGCAAATGCAGATTGTGTGGACAAAGAGACGAAACGATAAATCATATAATAAGTGAATGCAGCAAGCTAGCACAAAGGGAATACAAGAACAGACATGACAGCATGGGGAAAGAAGTACACCGGGAAATGTGCAAACAACTGAATTTCGAATATGCAAGAAAACGGTACAAACACAAACCAGAAACTGTACTAGAAAACGAAAAACACAAAATCATATGGGATATGAATGTACAAACAGACAAACCCATAACAGCAAGGAGACCGGATATGATAATAATCAACAAGAAAGACAAATCCTGCAAAATCGTGGACTTTGCCGTTCCAGCAGACCACAGAGTGAAGATCAAAGAGACGGAAAAGAGAAGCAAATATACTGAACTTGCCAGAGAATTGAAAGGAATATGGAACATGAAGAAAGTCAGTATAACACCAATAATCATAGGAGCACTAGGAACAGTCCCCAAAAACATGGAGAAAAGTCTAGGAGAAATAGGAATCAAAGGGATAACTGAGACAATACAAAGGACAGTAATGATCAAAACAGCTACAATCCTGAGAAATGTCCTCGAATGCGGAAACCAACCCACATAAGCAACGAATGGAGAACAAACACATGGAAGCACAAAACAACAGAACCGGGGAAAATACAACCGAACGAGAGAGGCGCAAGCATAGGCTGACGCCACGAAAATTATGGACAGAGGGTCGAGGAGGGAAAGCGCAAAACCAGACCTCCACTGGAAGAGCGCGGACAGCTCTGGGACCTTGGGAAGGCTTGTTGCCACTCGGGCCCCAGAGGAGACCAATGGCCATTATCAGCGGGAAATCGTTGGTAGGTGGCTGTTGCGATTACCGCAAGGTCATCAGCGGTGATGAACGAAAAGAGGTGGAGCATACTGGAGGCTTGAGGAGACTTGTTGTCACTCAGACTCCAGGGAATACCACAGGTTGTCGGCAGTGGGTGACCACTGACGATGACACGTCTGATAACTCCTAGTGAGTAAATAATAATAAAACTTTAATTTTATATTTCTACTTTAAATCAAAATAAAACAATAATAATAATAAAAACATATTATTCAGGTTCATGATGATGATCGATGCCGACTAGGAAATAACTGGAACGCTATATCCAAGAAAAAATAATAATTGTCTAGTGTGAGATTCGAACTCTGAAAGATGACATAACACTGAACTGAAAGTGAAAGTTTTATCCACACTGCCACTGAATTAACGGAAATATTTCGTCTTTTTAACATACTTATAATGTTTATTATTTACGAATAAGGATATAATCGAATAGGTTTAAAATATTTCTATTGTTTAAAATGAATAAAGAAACATAACAAAAGTTCCAAAATTAAAAATAAAAACAAATGAATTCAAATACGTACGATAGTTTGATTGTAGATAAATAAACTTGGCTTATTTTTTTATTCATTTTTCTTACTAGTAGTGAAAAGGGTCAGATTATTATAAGTTGTTCGATCGGGTGGAAAAAAACATGCTAAAAATGACGGAACATTTGTGATAATGTTTCTTTTACGTGCTTTTTATTTTTAATAATGAGTTAAAAAAAACTTCAATAATTTCTAACATCGATGCAGACATCGGCTCAAAGGTGCTGATTCAAAACCTGCGATTAGTTCGGCACTAAGATCAACCGTTTAAGTGTGATACCGCGACACACACACCTATTCTTTATATATATATATATATATATATATATATATATATATATATATATATATATATATATATATACCTGGCGTTGCCCGGAGCCACTAAAACTAAAATACAAGAGATTAAAAAGTGCAACATATTTCTATTAAACATTCGTTCGTTCTACCTCTCTCGACAAGGTGTTCAATAATAAACGTTACAAACTTATATTTATTAAATATATCAAAGTATACGAATCAAACCAAAATAAACACATAGATAGATCATTCTTATTTCCAAATATCCAAAAGTTATTCAATATGCCCACCGTCGGCGTCAATAACCGGCTGCAAACGCTTAGAGAAAGTCCTGTAAGAGTCAGAAATGCTTGCCCGGGGGATTTTGGCCCAGTCCTACCTAAATTTGATCTTCAAAGCATCCAAATCTGTGTGCTCGGAAGCTGAAACCTTGCTCTCCAAGAGACACCAAATACTAACACCTAGAGAATTAATGTCTACAGGTTATGGAGGCTATTCTTCTTTTGAAATTAACTCTGGAACATTCTTGGCTGACCATTATTGAGTTTTTTTGCTTCGTGTAAAAGAAACTTAATTCTGTTGGAATAGCCAATGACGTTTTCTGAAGTGCTTTTTGCACAGGGAAACAATGGTGGCTGAAGAATATTTGTACGATAATTCTCATTGTTCAGTTTCACACATTCATCCACAAAAATGAAAAGTCTCCTTCCAGTTTCGATTATGGCGCCCCAGACTATTACTGACGTTGCACCTTGCCTTTCAGTAACCATTCGCGACTCAACATCACTTGTCCGAGACAAAATACGACTATTTTGAATATTAACATGCTTATGGACGTCAAATTTCTTTTCATCACTGAAAACCCGGTTAGGCAGCGACCCAGCTCTGGTATGCGATAGGGGGATTTCAGCTCTTTGCTTCCGTTTATCGACATAACTTTCAGATAGCGTTTAGTGTTTGTAAGGAGTTGTTTGGCGATCAGTGTGCAGAATGGCGCACATCGTCTCCCTTGCCAGATTTATGAGGTATCTCCTTGTGTTTCTCCTCAGCTGGTGGATTTGATCACGTTTGATGTCCGAGCAGTATGAGGGAAATCTTACCTTTGTTTATTACTTTAGATCATTTGAGCGTTCCCCTAAACACACATTCTGTTGACATTTAGTGATTTAACAATATCCCTTGATTACCTTTCCGACTTGTACAACTCTACAATCGCAATTATCTCATTCAAATTCGGTCCCATTTTTCCAGAAGCGATATTAAACCTTCACTACATATATATAAAGACCTGAAAAGATGTATTACATTTTCATGAAAATGGATAATAATAAAGCATTTTTAACGGTAAATATTCAACACCCTGTATCTGTCTTTCTATATTTCTCTCTCTCCCTCCTCTGTTTTATTCCTCTGTCTTTTCAACCCCCTCTTTCTCCCTCGCCCATATAGAGTGAAAAATAAAACTGAAGAGGCCCCTAGAGCGCCACTGAAATAACCCAAATAAAACTTAGGAGGCCTCCGGAGCACTACTAAAACGGCCATTACCGAGTTCTTGCCACTCCCTCCACTCTTTAAAGAGAAATAGTCTGAGGAGAACGTTAAGGAACGATAAATAAAACCCGGAGATAGCGTATGATAATTTGGAAATGTGTTGGCATTTTCTTTCCAAATCAGTACATGAGATTGAACATGCCTGTAAAACCGCCCCCACCCCGAAGAAACTTGACTCAGTTGACCGTCAAAGAATGAATCATTTTTGTAAATTTGAGATATTATTCAACCGGGACAACGCCGATCCAGAAAATACTGATTTGTGGTTGTTAGTATTCTAGTTTTTGACTTTTAACTTGGCATAACCACACATATATACATAATACAGACAATTGCCCTTTATATAATAGATAGAAGTACAAGAAAGGGGGGGGGGAGAACTCGTTCTTTTAATATCATTAGTAAAGATAAGGAGTTTATGATCGTTTCGCTTCTTAAGAACTGATAAGAATCGTGTAGCCGCTTTAATGATTGTTTGTGTTCTCCATTTGTTTATTTTTCTTCATGTGAGTCAGTCACGAGTGTTGGGCTAATAACATCACTTCATTATTGATAATCGTTCGAAGAGAAGCAATAAGCTTTTACGTGAACGTAAACCACCATTGACTATGTTGGTTTATTTATCCACCTAGACAATAATTGCCTCTTTTAAAGTTGGTACTATTTCTTGATTTTCCATGTAATTTTTCGGAGAAGCGGAGGTTGATTTTCCCTTTGTTTATGATAATGAAAACGCGTCGAGTCGAGGTTTACATCCCATTAATTTTAAAGCAATTACATGGCTCTTTTATAGAAACCGGAAAGAAAAGAAGGGGGGGGGGGCAAGTTATTGCCTGTTCATTCGAGGTAGCACTAAATTTCCATTTCGGCTAAAGTGTGTTAACACGGGCGCTCCTTGGTGAACGCTATGGTGAAATTGGAATAGTGCAATGGATGGGAGTAGATGTAGTTTGGGGAGAAGGCAGTTGATACGAGAGAGATAAAAAGGCGAACAAAAGGCGGGGAGAGAGAAGTACGAATATATGACGCCGGTGCTGAGTAGACATATATTTTGGGCCATAAGCTTCGTACTTTTCTAAACTGTTAACACAAAAACAAAAAAGGTCGAAGATTTTGACATGAACCTCCAAAAATAAGAATTAACTTAACATTTATTACTATAAACTTATATCTTACATGTTTTTTATGTACTAATAAGGGACCACTTATTAAGGTCCAAAGGCCACTCAAAGATAAGGGTTAATGAGTTTGTTAGGTGGACGGTAAGATGACACCGTGAGAATTGGTAACGATAGTTGAAACCTCGCTAAATTTGATTATTTACGAGAACGTGTTAACAAGAAATTGTAAAGATTAAACTTGAAAACGACTATGTTGTAGTCAGCTGGGAAGCAATCCTGTGATATTGTGTTCTACAGACGAGTAGTTCTTGGAAATAAATTTTAAGTTAGATGTTATTTTGAAAAACAAAAACAATAAAAGCGCTCTAGAACGAACATCGGTTAGCGTCACAGAAAAAGGACGGGAAGAGTCTGCGAGAATGAAAAGACCGAGGAAGGAAAGCACCATCCTGACCTCGAATGAAAAGCACAGAGAGTGTTGGATTCTTGAGAAGACTTATTGTTACTCACATTTCAGCCTAAGGCAATGAGGTTTATCAGTAAGAACACAGCTGTAACCTGCTGTTGTGAGAACTATAATTAAAAAACTCTAGCCACCATGTTTACAATAAACATACATTCTGACACACACTGTACATAACAAAATATAGGAATGGAGTTGAACTTTCATAATCACTCATGACTAGTGTAAACATTTCGTCAAAGATGACGAAAAAATGTTTCGCCAGTGTCTGCACTAATATTCATATAACATCATAGAATTATGTTAGTAATTTAATTTTTATATTTATAAATTATTATTATAATCATTTCTGATGACCTAAAGAAAAAACAGTTGATTTTTGTTTAGAGGGAAGGAATTCATTTCAGACGAGCGGTTGTCTGATTTTCACGAGCACATATTTTCGTGACGGGATGGAAGTACATATATTGCTATATATATATATATATATATATATATATATATATATATATATATATATATATATATATATATATATATATTTATATACATATATATATATATATATATATATATAGAGAGAGAGAGAGAGAGAGGGAGAGAGAGAAAGGGGGAGAAAAGAGAAAGAGAGACAAATAAATACACACTGGCCTTTATTATAGTGAACGATTTAGGTTGTAGGTTTACACCTACGTTATAAATAAAACTATTTTTGAATCTCATATTATGATTTAAAATTCGCATTATATATATATATATATATATATATATATATATATATATATATATATATATATATATATTGGGGGGAGTACAACATTTTATTATCGCAAGCATGAAGAGAAGACGAATTTTATCGTCCATGATTAAAAATTAATCAAGAAAAAAAAAAAGCCAGCCGACCGGTTTCGCCGCCTCTTAACAAAGGCTGTATCGAGGGATTAAAAAAAACGAGAGATTTAAAAAGGGCGTGAAAAGAGAGCGTACAGAAAATAAAATAGCGTTAAGGTATATGTACAATGGAGGGTGAATCGTAGAGACTTATCACATCTAGTCCTAATAGACATTCCCTTTATTTACGAAGAGAGGGACGTTTAAGACGAACGTGGATCGTCTCCAAGATTGTTAAATGGTATAATGAGTGAGCATGACTGAGAATGGTGAAGGAGTCCATGCTAAAATTTCTAGCGCACGGCGGGTATTTAAGTACATGGTCTGTAATGGAAGACCCGTATGTGTTATGTTGAACGCCCGTTGGCCGGAAGGTTCCATTCCTGATCTTACATGGAATGTGCTGTTGGATTCCACTATCCAATCTTAACATCGTCCTACCCACGTAGTCAGCACTGCAACTACATTTAAAATGATGAATTACATTATTTCTATGGTGTGTGTGTGTGGGGGGAACGTCTTTACGAGAGGACGCCAATAAATGTTTCATAGAAAACACAACACGCACATTCGAAGTAAAATAGCAATTTTCAACTGCTGAGCTGATTCGCTTCGCGAATTTCTCACTTACTGTGCCTAACCAAGGTAAACGAATGTAAATCGGACATTTAGTCACCGTATTTGTTTTTATTTCGGACAAAAAGTATTTATTTTCCTTTTGATGACTGTCCTAATCACATCAAGAGGATAGCCGTTACAAAGTATTAGTTATAGTACATAGATGTTTACTTTGCCTGGATTATATATATATATATATATATATATATATATATATATATATATATATATATATATATATATATATAATCCAGGCAAAATAAACATCCACAGGATAGGAATCCAAAGAATTTTAACCACGCTTATAAAAAGTGCTCAATATATATTAGCGCTTTTATATATATGATTATTTTTATTTATACAGACATGTACAAAATCTGAAACACTGGCATGTAGATGTTATCGATCAACAGCTGTTAGAAACTGTGATCTTATCAGGCAGAGTTTAAATCCGATCCCTACATCAGATCATATTTAAGAAATTTCTCAAATATCATCTGAGGTTAGGATCGGATTTTAACTCTGCTTGATAAGATCGCAGTTTCTAACAGCTGTGGATCGATAACATCGACATGTCAGTGTCGCAGATTTTGTACATGTCGGTATAAATAAAAATAATCATATATATATATATATATATATATATATATATATATATATTGATTACTCGTTAAATGTATGATATTTATTTTCGAAAACGTTGCACATACACACATATTTATGTGTGTGTATGTGAGACGTTTTTGAACATAAATATCATACATTTAACAAGTAGTCAATATATATATATATATATATATATATATATATATATATATATATATATATATATATATATGTGTGTGTGTGTATATATATCTAAGTAACATTTAAAAAGTAATTGAATGAAAGATAAAAATGAAAAATCATGTTCACCGAGTCTTGAAAAAGAACGACGCAAGGAAAAGTGTTTTCAATAAAAGAGTGACGCTGAGTAAATAACGTTTTTGCATCGCATTTTACGTGCTTTCATGAAAAGAGAAGAAAAAAAAAGTAGTGACGCCATTTTCGATTAATTCTAAAAACTCGTGAACGGCGCGTTTCAATTGGTCAATTTTACTTTGTCTTTTTACTTTGCCTTTGAATCAATCTATACGTTCTCTGTTAAGTCTTTCTCATCTAAAATGCAATACAATTTCTATTTTCTTTTTATAAATTTACATTCACAAGCTTTCGTACTTTTGACTCAACCCACGATTGACCACGACCGAGAAGTTTTTTTAGTGATAAAAACGCTAAAAATGTCGTAAATACGATAAAGTATTCATTTATCGAACGTATTACGGTGCATAAAAATAGCACATGAATGATAATAATAATATAGAGCGTGCTATAAACCTGGAGGGGATATGAAAAATCAAGAAAAGTACTATAATATGAATAACTGTAGAAGCACCAGGAACAGACCCGGAAAATTCTTTAAAAAGAGAAGGTTTGAAGTAGAATAACAGGGATCATCAAACTCCGAGAGTGCACAAACATATCCACATGAGAAGGTGACCTACCACAGGTAAGATGAAAATACAGAGGAGGGAAAGAAACATATATATCCACTGGACGGTCACGGGAGTACTGGAATCCGAAGGAAGCTCATTGTCATTCAAATTCCAGAAAACCGAACGGTCATTATCAACGCGAATTCAATGCTGCACTGCTGGTGCGAGATCGCCAAGTTATTTAAAATGGTTATTGGAAAAATTGTGGAGTACTTGGATTCTGGTGAGATTTATTGTTACTCGGGGAACACCGCCAATTTTTACTAATGAGCCTGTGACGGACGTAATGAGAAAGAACCTGCATCAGGTAATGGAAATAATCTTAAATTACCCTATCGCCGTCATAGAATAGCTCGTCTCTGTCTGGCGTTCAGAACCTGAATATGAGAAAGAACAAGTGCACGCCAGAACAAGAGTATTCATGAGTATTGACCACGTGTGACTGGCGTGATTTTCCATTTATAAAAGACAAGCCTAATAGAAGTTGTCAGTTGCTTGTTAGCACCCGAAGGACTAATGTTGATTGAGATTGGTATTAAAAATAGTGCTCCTATTTATTTGCCTCACCACGAGGACAAAGTTAGACACAAGGTAAGTTTTTAATATGGGGAAAGTCCAGCTCTCCAAAAAGAGGCACTCTGGATCGGAACAAAAATAACGATTGCCTCAGTCTGGAAGAACTTCTAGTTAATTTACCGAGGACAGTGCAGACTAAGTGTTGCATCAGCAAATATACAATATTTTTTTCCTAGACAAGCGTCCAAGCTGTTTTTTTACAAGAGTATACGACGTAAGGAAGTTCCGGTGGCAAGCACACTGTTCCTAAATACAGGGACCGTTGTTTCCTCCCTTTATTGTTTGTTCCCCCAGAGTCATCACTGTAAATGACTGGAGTTAGAACACCTAGTGAGGAAATACAACTACTATTACTACTACTACTACCAATAATAATAATAACATGGAGATTGTCAGAGAGCTGAAGGTTATGGAATATGAAGAAAACTACCGTAAAACTAACTATGTTAGGGACAGTTAGGAAAAACATGAACAAAAGACTTGGAATCAATGAGAAGATCAAAACAATACAAACTTAAACACTGATAAAAACAGTTGAAATCTTGAGATAAATCCTTAAGTGTAGAAACCAATGCACATAACTGGTTAGTTGCAATAAAATGGCACTTTGTAAACACGACGAAATAGTAATAGAAACAGATTCAAAAGAATTCTAAGAAACTGAGAGTGTCAAGCGAACGTTAAAAAAAAATCCTGTAATTTGACCAAATTTCCCTCGACCGTTTTTTATGGAAATCGCTCACGACAAGGTATGAAACCACTTGATGTAAGGAGCTAAGTAAAAATACTACTTCCAGATAAACATAACTAGCCAACAATAAGTGTTAGATGGATAGATTCCGACCCAGAATACAGCAATTCTTATACCAAAAAACCGCAGTAGCACTAACATCGGTTGGTATCACTGATAATGTTAGTGCAGTGTATGAGAGGATCGAGGACATTGAGAGAAAGCACCATCCAGACATCGACTGGAAGGGAATGAGAATTACTCAAAACATCAGAGGCTTATGTTTACTTAAATTTCAGAGAAAGCTAAAAATCGTTATCGATTTGGTAAACTGCTGTAAGATCACAAAGGTGACACCAAATAGAAAAACCCATGGACGACGATCTGACGCATTTTTTTTTATCTTACAATTTAAAAATAATAAGAATTTAAGTGTCAGAGGTAGCAAATCAGCAAGCATACACATAGAATGAGAGAGAGAGTGTGTGTTGATTAAATGACGAATGCAAAGAGGGGGAAACTGACCGCATACTTATTCTGTGTAGTGCGTTAGCTCTTTCTCTCCTCTTTATAGTAGTGAACTTCTTACCTCCTTTCATTTCTGTATAGTGCGATGGTGATCTACCCTATTTTGTGATCATATGTACTCTGCCAGATACTATCTATAGAAGAGCCTACGGCAAATTCTCAGAACGGTCTCTCCGCAGCTTTATTTACAAAGAGACGCTGCACTGCTAAGTCAAGGATACGTCCTCGACAATCAACCCAGCATAAACTAGGGCACGTCGGTGGCCTTTTATCTGTCAGGCTGAGGTATTCGTCCTGGGTAATCCTAGGAGGTCCACCCTCCCAGGCTTTGCCACCCTTCTATGGGGTGGAGTAAGTTTATTGCTTACTGCCTGCGGCGCTCCGAGCAGGGAATGCCGACGAGACTGCCCAAGCAATTTTTAAGAGGTCAGAGTGCTCTTTCATTAGGGGCGCTGGCTTGAATCTCCCCAACTTCTGTCCTCGTGCCATATCTTCCTGCGGTGGGAAGGAAGGAAAGCAGTCTCCGTGCAGTCTTTCTGTTACATACTGTTCTGTACTTCTGTAAATACCCACTCTTGTAAATATACCACCGCGTTGTCTTATTTATTATTACTAAATAATCGATTAATAGTAAATAAAAAGTCACGCCGCTGTTAGAAACACAGACACACAAAAAGTGATCACAGGATTTTATGAATACATAGATAATGTGAATAAATCAACGTTTATACATTTTAGCATATGTCCCCGTCTATTATTATACTAAAGTTGAGTCAATCAACGTTTGTTTCTTCAAAGATATTTTCGTATATACTTTAATCACACAAAATACGCGCTAATATAACGTTGGTCTAGTGGTTTCCATCAATTTGCTGTGTTGATACTTCATTGTAATATATATTTTTTTATTACAGTAGTTTCATTCCAATAACTGCAGGCGTGTGAAACTTTCTTATTGCTGACTGTTTTCCTCCTGCCTCTAGTATTGTTTTTTTCAAGACTAATGCCAATAAGCATCTCCTGTCTTTGTGATAATCATCTTTCGTTCTTTTTAGCCCCTTACATAAAGTGGCTTCATGCCTTATCTGGAGCGAATTCCATAAAAAATAACTGGGATTGGAAACATTTGGTTTAAACTTTGTTTTTTTTTCTAAATTTGATTTTAAAATACGGTTTGTTTTTAGTACTTAATGATATTGCATTTGCGATTAAAAAATTTTTTTTTATAATATTGCAACACGGATTATGCTGATTTATGATACAACATATTATTTTGAAATACCGTATATATAGTAATCGACAAACACTCACAAACACCTTTGGGTATTCTTAACTTGCATATTTATTTCATAAACAGCTTCTAATTAATCAATATTTTGTAATATACTTTTTTTAAGTTGCATTATCATATTTTCTTATATTTATGCGAAATAATTTCGTCGATACTTAACCACCTCATCATACTGGGTTGCTGACGTTTTTAAGGATGTGGGGATAATCCTCACATGTATTTTTTGAGGGAAATTGCTCAAGACAAGGCATAGATCGACTTGATGTAAGGAGGTAAAAATACTACTTCAAGTTAAAAAACTAGCAATTGATAAGTGCAAGATGGATAGATTCCGACACAGAAAAAAGCAATTCTTCCCCGTTTGTCAGAAACATCGCTCATGGAATGTGAGGACTAAATGACAAAATAAGGGAAGCGAGAGTTGCGAGGCTGCCGAAAGTAAACCCAATGTCAACTTTCTACTCTTCTACTCTATTACATCCTCCTTTCGTGGTGGGGGTAATGCAGTATCTGTTCTGCTGTCATGAGACCATCTTCCCAGGGATTATTTTCTCCATTTTTTCAGGGGTGATCGGTCTAATATAGTATCTGTTCTGCTGTCATGATACCATATTCGCAGGCATTACCATCTCCTTTTATGGGGGACTCCTCCTAGATTTTATCTCCTCCTATCGATAGTAGGATAGTATATTTTCATTCAGCATGATACATTTCTCCCAGGGATTACCTCGTCGTTGTGATAAGCAGTATAGTGTATGTTCGTTCGTCATTATACTCCCAGAATTTCTTTTTCCTTTTGGGATGGTTGGGTACTTTACTATCTATTTTGTTGTCATGATATCACCCGGCCAGTCATTACCTTCTTTTTTGGGGGTCAGTGTAGTATATGTTTATTTACCATGATATCTTCCAATGCTAGCTAAATATGATAGTTTATTATAAATGAAGAATTTATTCATTTTTTTCTTTCTATCTTCAGCTTCGGTTTTGATTGTAGAAAAGGTACGTTATATTCATTGTCTAACGACATTATTGTGAATCCAATTTCAATCTTGATAATCTTTGAAAACATTTCGTATTTAAAAAAAGTTTCATTCCATGCTATTCTTAGGTGGCAAGTAATAATCAAATTATACACACACTATTTCAAATCAAATTAAAAGCACATTATTTTGAAGCAAATTAAACACAAATTACTTTGAAGCAAATGAAGCATACCTTATTTTGAAACCCATTAAACTCACATTTTAAAGCAAATTGAACAAACATTATTTTGAAGAAAATGTAACAAGCATAATTTTGAAGTAAATTCAACAAACATTATTTTGAAGCAAATTTAACAAGCATTATTTTGAAGCAAATTCAACAAACATTATTTTGAAGCAAATTTAACAAGCATTATTTTGAAGGCAATTTAACAAGAATTATTTCGAAGCAAATTCAACAAACATTATTTTGAAGCAAATTAAACAGGCATTATTTTGAAGCAAATTTAACAAGCATTATTTTGAAACAAATTTAACAAACATTATTTGAAACAAATTTAACAAACACTATCTTCATTATCAATTGTTGCCTTGGTAATAGCAGTATTTGTTCCGATTCTGGTATTTTGACAAGACCAATCAAACATTTGATTATCACATGAGGGTTTGAAAAAGAATCCCCATTTCATGATTTTGAAAATCTGAGTGTCTTCGAATTTCTCCACTTAAAGAAAAACTTTTGAATTTAATTAAGAATGTAATCATTCTTCATTATTCCGATCTCACAACCTCAAAAATCAATCATCGCGATCGATCTACGGTAAAAAACTGACTTCAAAGGAAATTAATTTAAATATCTCTTCGTGTTATTCTAAATAATTATGCTTTATTGCTATGAAATGTCATCTTTTGATATTTATGAAATCGATAAAAGAAATACACGTGGAATCTAATTCAATGAATTGGGTGGAACAGGAAAAACTCACTCCTTTTATCTGTGTGCTAAACGAATCTTTGTATATCATTAATGAAATAATTGTCTTAATTAGGTTTAATCTGAAACTAATAAAAATATGCAATATTCCACAAATTCAACACATGCAATATGCGCTCATTTATATCAGGATAGAATGTATAAATGAGATTCTCCATGACGGAGCGGAGGTGGCTGGTTTTTGCTGAATCTGAAGCTGGGCTAATAACATACATCTTTTAATGTGACTTAATCTGAATTGGGCGCACTCCATGATTAAGAAAGCTGATTTTGAAACTGAAGTAATGAAATATAGAATATCACGGTTTTTCAGACGAAGCAGAAGTTAATAAATCATGAAATAAAAACATGAACTATGATAATTTGTCGAGTGTCAACGAAATAGACATATGTTCAAAAAGAACGTTGAACTCATCGTTCTTTGTTATCTCCATTTTTACTTTGATAAACATAAAATATATAGTTGATCAATAAAGCCGTTATAATCTTTTTATACTTCCTCCGAAATGGTCATATATATATATATATATATATATATATATATATATATATATATATATATATATATATATATATATTAATTGATCAAGTTCAAATATGTTAATAAAGTGAACATAAAACCAATTTTTTCAAGAGTGTTCAATATCAAGTAGATCATTTATGAAATTTCATAAACAATATTATAGCCTTACGTCAATCAACCAACGTTTCGACGCGCGCTACCGCATCTTGTCAAAGGCAGAATTAAAATTAAATCCAAATCAGAAGTGAGAAATCAGAGTCTCGCATTAAAAAAACACCAGCTGAAACCGAGCAGAAAAAAGGGGGCATATACCAGATAATTTATCGATTTCTGTTTCTTCTTCCTGAGCTCCTATTCTTTCTATCTTGGTATTCAATGTTGGTATTGGCACACCCGCTATTTCTTAATGCGTTGTTGTATATATTTTTATTATTGTTAAAGATTTCCTCATTATATGAGTTGTTATTAATCGATAGTGAAACGTGTTTAATTACGCTAGGTGAGTGATTCGATTTGGAGTTTACATATAATAGGTCATAATTATCTTTCATTCGTATTTCTAACTATAGCTAGCCCGTATATATATATATATATATATATATATATATATATATATATATATATATATATATATATATATATATATATATATATATATATATTCTAACTATAGCTAGCTCGTATATATATATATATATATATATATTACTGGAAGCTATCTACATAAAAACACAACAACCTAAAATTAATAACATTACATATGAAACCAGTAGACAGTTTTAAAATGCTTAACGTAATGCGATTTCGTTCTGTGATGCCATCCAGCGTTGCTGAATTTAAATCGTCAACGACTTTCTGGAACAATGCGGAAAACGTTCTCTGTACGTTTCCCCGCTGTCTTTTTAAAATTCTCTTCTTTCTCCAGTTTTTTTATTTGCTTTTAGCACATAAGGATGATTCGACGAAGAATCGAAAACGTTCGTGAAACCTATGAAACCTATGGAACATTTATTCATTTTTTAAATTTTTATACAAAAAAGACCATCAGAAAAATTGAAATAATAAAACGGTATAATTAAACCGACGATTTCTGTTATTTTTAACAATGTTTGCATATTATATATATATATATATATATATATATATATATATATATATATATATATATAGGATCAAATATAAACCAAAGTAATAACTTTTAGTAGATGGACCCTATTGTGAAGAGGATTAGCTCAATATACGAGATAGAGCAATTGTAGAGATAGAAGAAACAAGAGTGATAAATATGCGACGATTGTCCAAATTTATTTCAAAGTTCAATTGTTCAATGCAGGGTGTATTCAGTAATAAACTAGTGTTTATTAGGAAAGAATAATAAACACTAGTTTATTACTGAATACACCTTGCATTGAACAATTGAAATTTAGATATAAATTTGGACAATCGTCGCATATTTATCACTCTTTTTTCTTCTCTCTCTCTCTCTCTCTCTCTCTCTCTCTCTCTCTCTCTATATATATATATATATATATATATATATATATATATATATATATAGAGAGAGAGAGAGAGAGAGATGTGTGTGTAATTATGTACATTATGTTTTCGTTTCACACATCCTGTTTCCACGGCATTTCATTTTATGATATATCGTGTATCTCATCCTCACTCGCACTCGCACTCGCACACACACACACACACACACACACACACACATATATATATATATATATATATATATATATATATATATATATATATATATATATATGTAAATATATATGTATTAAAATTAAATATGATAAAACGCCAGACTATTAACATCAACATCGGAGGTTCGATATTTGTCTTAGTGAGCCATGCGTATGACTGCTGTGAGCTAGAAACATGTTCCCAAAGATTACGTTAATGTACTTATTAAATTAATAAAAAAATATATATTTACGAAAAATACGCCCTAAAACCTAAGGGCAAATAATAATGCAATCTTCTGCATTAACCTTTATCTGTGTATGCTTGTTTCATCACATCGTCCTAGCGAGTATAACATCCTACTAGTGAGACATTGGCCTGGCTTCTAAGTAGTTGGATGACTACACCCTTTGTCGAGAAGAGTAGGTATATGTCACATTCGGCCTTCGTCGCGGTTTGCTTTGTCTGTGTTAGCAATAGACTTTCTTGTTTGTGGCAGAGTGCTCGCCACGTATGCAAGTGACTAAGGTTTCGAATTCTGAGTTCGAATATATTCTACTGATGAACCAAAAGTAAGGTGAAACTCGAGTCTATGACTTCCGGTCTGTGCCTTCTATGGTTTGTGTGGGCTGTGGTATTGTCTGCTTGTTAAAATAATTATATATATATAATTTCTAAAATAAATTATCATATATATATATATATATATATAATATATATATATATATATATATATATATATATATGATAATTTATTTTAGAAATTTGAAAACCATACACTATATCATTTTTGTTAAAATAAAGAAACTTTATTTTAAAATTAGACTTTCAGGATACATTTCATTTTCAAAGCAAAATATTTTATTCTCTCCTTATCCTCATATTGTTCAGCAAAATGGTATGCAGACTTGCGGTTTGTAAGAAAAGGAAAATAACATCTATTTGCGTACTGAAAGGGTTGTTTTAAAAAGAGACGTAGACACATTTTTAAAACATTGGATTCGTATGATCATTTTTTAGAAAGAGACCATAAATTATGTGTTTTTTTTTAAATAACCAACATTTATTTAAAACACAGTGTTTTTGTGTTTTTAAATTTTCCTCACAAAATTTATCATATGAATATAATGTTTTAAAAATATGTTTAAATCTCTCTTTATTCGTAACTAGCGTTTCACCGCAAAAATAGACAGGATTTGAGTTTACACACCACATGTCTGCATAAGATCTTAAAAGAAAAACGATGGCAAAAAAGATGTAAACATATTTTACTTTGAAAATGCGATATTCTTCCGAAAGTCTAAGTTTAAAATAAATTTTATTTATTTTAACAAAAATAAATACACATTGTTTATGGTTGTTGCAAATGTTCAAATAAATATACAAAACAATTTTTTAACAAATGTGTGTACATCTCTCTTGATTTTAAACATTATTTAACTTTTCTTACACACCTAAGGCAACAGAAACAACTTACCAGAGAATATTACAAAAAGAAATGAAAGACATAATATTTTGCTTTGAAAATTGTCTTTTATTCCGAAAGTCTCACTTTAAAGTTTAAAATATATTCTATTTATTTTAACAAAAAAAAATGCATTGCTTATTGTTTATCCTATTAAAAATAATCTAAAAATACATTTAAAAAATGTGTCTGCATATAACTTGATTCATATATATATATATATATATATATATATATATACATATACATATACATATATATATACATATACATATATATATATACATATACATATATATACATATACATATACATATATATATATATACATATACATATATACATATATATATACATATACATATATATATATACAGGGTGGGCAAAAATAAGGGTCCTATTTTTAAAAATTCATAACTTTTTTATTTATTGATTTTTTTTTTTTTTAGAATAAGTAAAGGACCCCTTCCGAAGCAAGCATGAGCCGTATTAGCCCTAAGGAACGTACCCTCATTTAGAAAACATTATTTTTGCTTAAAAAACTCAAAACAGTGTAAAAAACAATACTTTAGTTTTTGTAAGTTTTAAGAAGTGTTTTTCGGCTAAAATTTGTTTTGTTTATTTCAAAAAATCTCGGAAGGGTCAGTCTACACACACATAAAGTTTGGTGAGTTTAACTTTTATTTTGTGGAAGTTATTCAAATTCAAGTTATTCAAATTTAAAGATAGGACCCTTATTTTGGCCCACCCTGTATATATATATATATATATATATATATATATATATATATATATATATATATATATATATATATATATACATAGTTCAATTAGAGTTATTCTCCTTTATGGATCCGCTGAGAAAGTAAATAGTACTACACTAACATTTGTTAGTTTGGTATTCAATATTTATATTCCTTGAATTTTAGGAGAGTTCCCTTATTACTGTTGTAGTTGCTCCTACTATCATATATGATCATTTTTCCGGAAATCATCAGATCATTTGGAATTTTCCTGAGACATGAATATTTTCTGTATAGTTTCTACATCCATTTTTATTTTTAAATTGATAAGTTCTTACTGTAGATATTACTATTTTTTTCTAGAAAAAAAAATCATGCATCATTTATTAAAACATGACATTTAATAGTTCTTATTGCAAACTCGAACTATACACGTACTCTGAGTAGCTATTTCACAGGTTTGTATTTACAAATAAAAAATATCAATATTTTACTCTAAAATACATTTATTTTAGTAAAAACACTTTAACATTTCGATGTCGAAAACGGTCACGTAAAACATCATACCTTAACAGTGTTTTCATTTCTAAGCATAACTCGCATAATGTATGCGGGGTGATTCATATTTTATATAAAGCGTGTTGTTTACCTAACAACTAACATTTTATTTCTTTTTGTGCATAGGTTTAAAATTTGCAAATAAATTTAAAAAAAAATAAATTGACTTCACTGCCTGCCGGGTAGAGAGCTATAGTACATTCAATGAAGTTAAAATATTTTTCATATTTTTTTCCAAAAATGTATCACATAGAGTCATGCCGATCGCGTCGAATCTATTTAGATAACCTTCTGCGTAAACATCTGTATATTTAGAATACGAGGCCCCGTTGGCAATTAACTGTCTGTTCGTGGGTTTCATTGGACTTTGACGTGTGATATTTTATATATCCAAGAGATGGGATTTATCTACCATATAAAAAAGTCATCTCGCTGCGCAGCTCCCAATTTAGGTTGACCCACCCCAAACTTCCACTCTTTTTCTCAGTAGCCCCTTACGTCTACAGTGACGGCCTTCATTTCGTGGGGTGAACTATGTTAAACAAATAAAAAAAAGAAGTATTTTCTCCTATTTGTCAAATATTACTTCGAAATACACGACGTCATATTGTATTTTCATTTCTATTTTTGCCATATTCCGTGTCATATTATTTTGTGATATTTCAAAATATAGAGACAGACACGAACAGATGTATCCTTCACATGCATACATATATACAAACACACATATACGAAAATGCATATATATATATATATATATATATATATATATATATATATATATATATATATATATATATCACTCGTGATATTTTCTAAAACGGTGGTATGCTTCAGTAAATGCCTCAAGGTAAATGAATCATTTACTTGAAAAAGGTCTCCATAAATTAAAAGTATTAAATTGTATGTACATTCTGTAGCCGGAAAAATGTCAAAGTGTACCTAGAGGGCAAGTATAAATGTTATTAATAAATATGTCACTCTCACACGGGTTTAAGCGTAAGAAATCATATATTTTTAAATCGTTTAGTTTATTTAGATTAATTGTCAAGTAAATAGATATAGAAATGAAAAGGATAAAAAATCACAGATAAATACGTAAATATATATACATGGAAAGATTCTCATAGAAATATAAACATACAGAATAATGGCTGCAACTAATGCCCGAATATTGAAAATGCGTCGTATGTTTTATTAAGTGTATCAAAACCAGTGTTGTGGATTTGGGACGAAACCTTTCTGACTCGAACGTAGAAATAAAAGTCAATAATACATACATAGGTTATATTTAAGCGGCCAGCTGTAAAAATGGCTTGCACATTTTAGCGATTAGTTAGTCTGAATTTCCAAGCGTTGACGTGGCAAAATAGCCCACCTTATTTAATCGAAGTTAATATCGATTCTGAGCAAAGTAGCTATCTGTTTGCGCTACTGACTAAACAAATAGCACGATTATATGTCCTTTTTATTTTGCAAATATAATTTTTTTCTGGGTACTATTACATACATGAATTATTTTAAAGGAAACCCACTTGTGAAATTATTTTTAAAATCATTTTGCTTTACCCATGCAGTTGTGACATATTTGCGTTTAAAATTAATATGTAATAGAAGTTATAGGCCTTTTAAGTCCGTGTAAATATCGATTGTGAACAAATTAGCTAAGTTTGTTTAATCAGTAACGCAAAAAAGATAGTTACTTTGCTCAGAGTCGATATTTACACGTACTTAAAAGGTTCATACGTTCTATTAAATAAGGTGGATTATTTTGCCTTGTCGCCGCTGGCAAAGTAATACTAAACTAATTGCTAAAATGTGGAAGCCATTTTTACAGCTAGCCGCTCCAATATAACTTATTTATTTATTTATTTTTAATTTTTTAATTTTTAAAAATTTTTTTAAATTAAAATTTTTTTTAAATTAAAAATTTTTTTTAATTAAAATTTTTTTATTATTATTATTATTATTATTATTATTATTATTATTATTATTATTATTATTATTATTATTTGTTGTTGTTGTTTTAGTAGTAGTGTCTGTGGTAGTAGTAGTACTTTTTGTACGTGGACGGTAATTATTATAATTATTATTAGTAGTAGTACTAGTAGTAATACTAGTAGTAGTAGTAGTAGTAGTAGTGGTAGTAATTTATTTTAAAAGAGTTTTACCCTCCAAAGTTTTTCAGGGTGTTTACACGTAGTTAATTAAAAAATAAGTACTATCTTATTTAGAGGGGGGGAGTTATTTAGCTAAGGGTTCTTATCTAAAATAATAGCAAGATTCTCTTTTATCTGTCGTTCAATCTGACACTTAGGCGTTATCCTAAATAACTTATTATTTTAAATACGACACAGTCAAGAATAGGTGTACTGTAACTTTTTCCATTAACCCCTCTCCTTAACCCTCTTGCTATGACCGCCAGCGATTTAATAATTTCCTGACAATTACATTTTATACAGCTTTTGACTTCCTAAATTATAATTTCCATTAAACACAGTACATTAAACACAGATCCGCCATCCAAAACGCATACAACCCAACAGCATGTTTTTTTACTTTATGATTGCTGTTTACATTAACATAGTGGGATCTGTGTTCGCCGCGGATAACCATACACAGCAAATAATTGAATAATTCAAGGTTGAAGCATGACATTTCTTGAATTAATCTGATTTCTTGTTTGTTTTCTTTTACTTCAGTATACTGAAAAGGAACTTTTACTGGTTTATATACGCGTTGGGATCATTACGTCCCACAAAACAAAAGTTCAATTTGATTAAGCCCCTTACCAATAGGGCCTTATTGATTTGTTCTAAGACCTTCTCCAACAATGCATATCTCTTAAACATTATTGAATCTAATATCGAATATAAAATTTCGAATTTCTATAAACTTATAACAGCTTTTGTTTTGTGTCATATTTACTTTCACCAGCCTTGGCGACGTAGTATTAGTGATAGATTCGCCAAAATAATACACGGGTTGTTTTTCTTTCCCCAGACTCACCTTGATGTCTATTCTATAAAAGATGTACTTCATCGTCCACTATAATAATTCTATTATTTATTTATTTAAATTTAGTTAAAGTTTGCATTACATTGGAAGTACGTCGCAAAGAGTAGACCTCCGGATAAAACAACACGTGCCTACAAAAACTTGCCAGGCAAATTATTTACCATAAGATGTTCTGAATAATATATACGGGTCATCCATCGACAAACATCGTATAAAAAGCCGTTCATGTGCCTCTAATTTTAGTGTTGACTTATGCGCCATTCTAAGTAAGTAGCACTCTCTCTTTTATCTCAATATTTTAGAAACTATTTATATTAAGTCCTTGCGACATTCTTTCTGTAAGCAAAGAGAATATCTTTTCGGATTAATGTAGTTTTTATTTGATTATTTTTTGTCTAAATAAATAAAGCGACTAATCAAACTCCAGTTATTATATATAAACGTAATTCTATGATTTCTATGAATATTTGAATAATAAATCTAGATAAATATCGAGTGGAGACCACTGATGATCGAATAATTGTGTTTCCATTTTTAGGGAGAGTGTCCACTAGTATGTATATCTATCTATCTATCTATCTATCTATCTATCTATCTATCTATCTATCTATCTATCTATCTATCTATCTCTATATATCTCTCTTTCTCTCTCTCTCTCTCTCTCTCTCTATATATATATATATATATATATGGGAGAGAAAGAGAGAGAGAGAGAAAGAGAGATGGCGGGTCTATGTTTAAGGTACTGTGTTTAATGGAAATTATAATTTAGGACGTCAAAAACTGTATATAATGGGAAGGTTTAGAAAAAGAAAAAAGACACAGAGAGAATTATTAGTTAAAACATTACGTTAAACTTAAATAAGAATATATGTCTTCCGAAGGAACAATTAGACATTTTTGTCAGAAAGACATAGTAATTATAATAACTATGTCGTTCAGCGCCTTGTTGTTTGTAAATAATATGTTATTCTTACGTTATACACAGACACGAAATGTACATCATGGTATGATTAAATTTTTTTATATATTAATGCATTTTGTTTTGATCAGCTCTCTACTTCACTTTACGTATATCACTGTTGGTGGCTGAATTCTTGCAGGCGTTTTGTTCTACACATAGTTTGGATTATATTTCTGCCGTTCATGACTAGTTTCATGTGGCCATTCATTTGACTTTGTCAGATTATTGTCAACAGGATACTAGCATTGTCGCTGTCACACGTTAATTGGTTAGTCAAGAGCGTCAGTTAGTCAATCATCTAGTTAGGTGTCTGATCTGAACGTGGCGCTGTCTAGCGGCGGAGACACGCATCAATCACTGTCCCAACCCGATAACTCAGAACGGTTTAGTGTAACGGTGTTTCACGCGGAGAAAATCTATTGACAAGCGGATGAAGTCACTGGGACGAGTGGGTGTCTTTTGCCATGTCTCTCTGTCACACACAATATATATATATATATATATATATATATATATATATATATATATATATATATATATATATATATATTGGACGGTCGAGTTTCAATCCCGATGTGAGGCAGTTGTTTTACTAACCGCGCTGAAGAGCTGTGTATACGGCGAAACAGGCTGTCTGTTAAGTTAATATGCCCCCTTATATAGCTGAGCATTTTGTGATGTAGAAATCGCCAACTGCCACTAGCATGTAAACAAATGTAGCCTTCGGCATTAGCCAATATTCATACTTTTTAATTCGGTCAGTCTCGGCAGCAATCAGATATTGGCGAAATTGTTTGAAGCGCCGACTGTCGATCCATACTTGTCTAACTGCACTGAAGATCTGTAATAGAGCGAAACAGCCTGTCTGTGGATATATATATATATATATATATATATATATATATATATAACATATAAAGTTATATTATTGTCGGATTTTCAAATTTTTACCTGAATAGCATCGTTTTTGACACACCGATATTTGATTCTACCGACCGATTTTTAAACTATTCTCCTTCTTTTCATAATACCTAAATGTTTTCTACTTCATTTATTTCGGTCAACATTTGTTATGATAGCGGAAATCTTAAACAACGAATAAAATAATGTAAGGGAGATAAATAGTAGAATAAAACTCATCTCTCTTACATTATTTGATGTGTTATTGAGCATGTTCTCTCTATTTTCGGCTCTCCTCTTCTCTTCTCTTTTCGCATCTTGTCTATATCTTCTTTATATTAATAATATTGTATGACTACTTCGCGTGTTTCTACGTGTGTGTGCGGTTTTCGCCTATACGTGGCTTGCTAATTTTTTATTATTTACTTTTACTTCGCTTCTTACCTATTTTAAATGTTTAATTCTAAAAAGTGCAACCAACGAAAAACGGTAGGCACATCTAGTACCAAATGATTATATATATATATATATATATATATATATATATAAATAAATATATATATATATATACGCCACATTCCAAGAAGCTTTGTACATAACATTGATATTAATAAAGAAAAACAGTAAAACTCACATTCATTCAACTTCATAAACGCACCACACATATTTAATTCTCACGTCTATGTTTCGTTCGAAAAAAAAAGAGAACAAAAACATATTTTCACCCCATATACGCACCCCGTATTTGAAAATATTAACTTTAATGTTTACGTTCAAATCAGGCATTCTGAGAAAGTCTAGAAATAAAGACGAGACGTATAAACAATTTTTGGTTCGATAATTATTTTCTATATTTATCATATATATATATATATATATATATATATATATATATATATATGTGTATATATGTGTGTGTGTGTGCATGCGTGTGCGTGTGCGTGTGCGTGTATATTTAGGCAGAATTTTCTCTTTAAGAGAAATATTGTTGAATATGACAGACAACTTATGTCTGGATATCTTTTGTTGTGCAAAATACTTTCGAGCCCATCCGGGCCATTTTCAGGGGAATCGGGTAAAGATCATGATGTTGATATTAATAAGTAGTTTTGGCTGGAATTATATTATTAGTACGGAACTAAACTTAGCATTGTAAACATTTTAGAATTATATCGCTTGTATTAAAGTTGATGCTGTTAATGGTTGTTTTTGTTTTGATGTATAAAGCTTCTAATTATATAGAGTGTTTGTTTATTGGTATCATGTTTTAATATGATGGCGGTTTCTACTAAGAGTTTTTTTAATTGGGATCGGGGGGGGGGTAGGTATGCTGGTTAGTTAGGTACTAAAACATATACGTTGGCTTGACTACTACAACTTTGTCGAGAAGGTTAACAATGCCTTTATCCTCTACCAGCGCCACAGCTATTGTTTTGAAAATTTCATTTTTTGCTTTTTAACAAAAAGATTAGAATCATTTTTATTTTATTTTAAACAATTCGGCTTAAAAGAGTGTCTACAGTTGAGTGTATAAGTGAAAGTACGTTGATGAAGCAGGAAGAAGGGAGTGATGTAAGTGGACTGATAAGAAATATCAAAGAATAAATTTAAAACAATTAGTAGATTATCAGATAAAGAGAACGGAAAGAAAAACTGAGGGGTAACTGGAGGAATGTATAAAGTAAGAAGAGAAAAACAAATAAAAAAGTATTATAAACGAGAAGGCGTAAAGAGAGAGAAAGTTTGGCTTTTTTTCTTTTTTTATAGAAATCGCTCTTGACAAGGCATGCAGCCACTTAATGTAAGAAGCTAAAAATATTACTTCAAGGTAAATAAATATAGCCAACGATTAGAGTTAGATGGATAAATTATAATCCAGAAAACAGCAATTCTTCCTCCTTTGTCAGAAACATCGCTCATGAAATGTGAGGACTAAAGGACAAAATAGTCTAGCATTAGGTGGGTGTCTATACTTTTTGCATGCACATTGGTCGGGTTTATACTTTCTCCTATGTTTACAGATGGATATAATCACATTTTTAACGATTATAAGAGGAGTACTTGATATCATTCTCATAACAGCGACAGAGAAGCATAGGAAAAACAAGAGATAGTTTTTATATATTTATCAACGTTTTGTCTTTATTGTAAGACTTCCTCAGGATGATAATTTGAAGAAAAATGTCAGGCAAGTACATCGAAGTTTGAGGTTGACATGGTGGAAGGATGAGCGAATGTAGTAGCCGTGGCTACTATGAGCGTCGGTGGAGAGTCCAGGCTGGAGAAGTCAATGGTCACTAAAGAATGAAATTAATATGGAAAGTTTTGAGTAGATATGATCGAGGCAGCTATGAAATATTAATAAACAAAGGTTTAAAAAGTTAAATAAGTCAGTCCATCTGGATTAAACCGCGGTACGCCTCCTAAATATATAACGCATAGTATTTTAAATAAAAAAAATGTATTTAGCCCTCACTTTATTGCGATCGAGCACTTCATATAATTTTTCAATATAACTTAACGCACTATATATATATATATATATATATATATATATATATATATATATATATATATATATGAAACAGTAATATATAGGAATTGATAGATATGAACAGATAATTTGCGTGATAGACTACTTCCAGAAAATCTATTTCGCGCCTATGCACACAGCTCAGCACTGTGTCTCCCATCGTTTTTAATCAGTGCGGAAGAAGCGTCCCTGTTAAATGGCATTCGCAGTCACATGTCGCTACGACTTGACACACACGTACAACTCAGCCTTCAAACCAGAGTAATCAGTGGAGGAGGTCATGGGAGCACTGCAGAAGGTTGGTTCTAAATGCGACACACAGATGTCAACTTACTGACGAAACCTTTTTTGTTTGTTTTCTATTCTGATGACTGAGAAACATATCTGACATCTTCTATACGAAAGCTATTATTGGATCTCCATCGAGGTTGTCCCCCTTGTTCGGAACTCCTTTGAATTGGGTTTTCATTCAACATTTTCTCTTCCAGTTATATATCCGTGTTGGTTTAAATTTACTTTTTATTTGTGTCTATCGCTCCTTTGGAGCAGGGAATAGCAGATACGTATCTTGTCATCGAAACTGCATCGCGTGCAATAGAAAGACTTTCCTATTAAGTAAGCACGCATTCTCGTATATAATAGACGGACATTATCAGTAATGGAAACAATAATAATAAATTCAAAATGAAAATAGAATATGTAGAGGAGGTGATTTTTTTTACAGGAGATACTAAGTATGACCTTAACTTCTTCTATCACAAGATAGACATTCTGAACATTTTCTTTACAACTATGAGTATTTACATTCTATCACTAGAACTAAATTTACGCTTCGTTAGCCGATTTTCTATGAGCTTCGAGAACGTTTAGTTCTTTATGAAGTGTGCTAAGGCTCGCTTTGATTTTTCTTTTGCTTTTTTTCTAAATACAAATCACTGATTCTTTAGCAATTGTGGCGTGTTTTAGTAACTATTTTCAAAATATCAAATAATAATTTTCACTATTTTATTTCTGAATTGTTTTAAAAATACTAAATTCTTAAAATTTAGTATTTTTAAAACATACTCAGAAAACGATACACTATTATTTTAAATGATTTCATTTGAAAGTAGAATATTATTTTAGAAAACTAATTCTGTGAGAAATTTGAATAAAAGAGTTTTTCGCACAATAAAAAATAAAACAAGTAAACTTAGATAAAAAACTTTTTAATTATGTATACATCAGCTCACATAAGAAAAAATAGTCCATCAAAATTGAACTGCTACAAATTCACCAATGCGATTTTTACCTGATTCGCTTTTAGGTGTAACTAACCTCTCGAAATTTACTTACCAAATAGTATACAATGATATATTTGCGCAAAAATTTCTTCATGGCTGTGACTCGTTTCCTGTAATATATATATATAGGTATATATATATATATATATACAACTTCTATTGTAAGATGGTACGAAACATCACAGCAGATTGCTCAATTAATTAAGAAAATCAAAATTACGAACGTAATATTTATTTATTATTCAGTACAAGAAAATCAGTACAACACCAGTACCATTAGTTTCAAGCTCATAAGGTATAAACCACCCGGCTATCTTCAGCTTTGTAACTTGGTAGAGAAAATGGAGGGTCTCGTATAAGCCACGATCGGATACGTTATTGCTTTGAAGGGTTTACATAGTATCGTCTAAATTATGTTTTAGAGATAGATATGTGAGAATAAAAGTTGAATTAAGTCCAAAAAGGGAAATAAAAATGTTAAAAAGTTTAACAAGTAAAAATATTTTCTTTAAAATCCCGTGAGCCAGTTTTAGCTGAAAGCTATTTTATCTGAGGCGTTATTTATTTTGAAGAGTTAAATTTTTTTCGCCTTACTTATATGTTAAAAAAAATGAATGTGATGTTAATTTTTTTTAAATGAAGAAATTACAATTAAAATTTAAAATTTAAAATGCATTTATATATTTTATTATTTAAAAAATAATCTCTTACAATTATTGCTAACGGTTAAACACAGTCTAAGGAGGAAAATCTACACATCTTTATTAAATTTAGTATTGAAGGTAGAATATGAACATTCAACATATACATTTATAATTGAGTATCAATTTATTATGAAATTATGTGGGTGATGAAGCTTGTTTTAGAGTTTGGATAAGAATAAGATGTAGGAATTAAAATTAAGTCTGTTTAAGAATTAAACAGTTTTTAAGCCTACTATTTTAGTACCATAAAAAGGTGGAAAATAAGGCATCTTCCCTATTAACAACCGGAATATTTTTTATATTTTCGTGATTTAATCTTTTGTGTTTTTATGACCCCGACGAATGCCTTGCTAGTATATATATAAAACTGTATGTATATGTGTTAGTGTATGTGTGTGCCTTATAGAAAAAAAGTTAGCGAATCTAGATAAAATCTAAATGTATATTCTAATGTAAAATTCGCCGAAAAAGTTAATAAGCGTATTCCCGAATCTCTAAATTGACTCCTAAATAGGGTTATGGGGAGATTTCGTCTAAGGGGGTCGATTATTTCAGCTATTTACATCTGAATTTCAATTTACTTATGTATTAACTTCAATAGAAATCAATTATATTATATAGTCTTTTAAGAAAAACAAATTGCAATTCATTCGCGAAAAAAAAAACGCAAGTCATTTCCTCAAATTAAACCGGAAATGACATCATAGGTAGAATGCGGGGTAGAAGGGGGAATTCAAAATTCTAATACTATAATTCTAGGAAAAAAGAGGAGGGCTACTAACCCAGGCTTTACTTAGCCAACTCATAGTTCAAAACAGGGAATGAGTCAGCATTTTTCAGATTTTAAATTTCAGTAGACACTGCCTGCCACTACCCGTCAGTGTCTTCCAATCTCCGCCATGTAAAGAAATCGCCAACTCATAATTAAAAACAAGAAAAGAATCCGTATCTTTATAATTTTACATTTTACTAGACGATGCCAAACACGACCTGCTAATATCCGCCAATGCTTGCCACTATCTGCTATGTAAAGAAATCGCCAACTCATAATTGCTGAGTTCTTTTATATATCGGTTACATAAATGAACATGCTTTATGAGTTATTTCATATGATAGGGGCGCTACATAGATGAACATGATTTTATATAATAGGGATGCTACATAAACGAACATGCTTTACGAGTTGAAATGGAGGAGGAGAAGAAATCAAGAATTGACAGTGACCATTTGTGCTTTTCGGTGTAGTCTGGGATAAATAATTGTATCAGTCATTGCATTAAAGTTCTATTTCAAAGTCTTAAAAATAAAATGTAAATTGATGATAAACTGTATTGAGGCAATCATACTCACTGGTTCTGGCAGAGGTGAAACTGTGTTTATTCCGAGGATACCAATTATACCATCAAATATACCCTTTCAGTTTAAGCGGTTGCAGTTTCCTGTACGACTTTGTATCGCTATGTCCAACAATAAAAGTCAAGACCAAGCACTAAAAGTTGTCGGATTGCAACTTGAAACATTACATATAAGTAAGTGAAATTAATATATGTATATGATAGAAAGAAAAAGAGAAAGACAACGAGTGATAGTGGCACTTTGTAAATATACTTATGGTCAGATATCTATACAGAAATTGTTCGGTTTCACTCTAATATTGCTCATCAAGCATAGCAATAACATAACAATGACGGAAAATGTTTAAAATCTATCCTGATATTGCCCAAAATATATTATCGAAAGATTCCATTTTTATTAACTCCGGCTAAACTCGTATCTGGCCCAGTCGTTATTATTCCCAGCTCACATTATACATAAGCACCCTCTACTTACGTCTACCCAACCTTATTTGTCAATTATCGTTCGACCCTCAAGCACACTTTACACCTATCATTTGAGCTTTGGAAGAAACAAATATTTCTTGACCTACACATTCTGAATTCATTGTATTTTTAACTAACGAATAAACGTCCTTTTCATCTAATCAACTGTACACAAATGCATAGTAACTAAATATGCATCGAAAATAAAAATAACTGATTTAATAGAAAGAAATCCCATTCATTAATTTTAATGCGTTAAAAACTATTCGTACAAGACAATATATAATCTTCATTGAATACTTTGTATCAATTATTCACTTTAACAGCAATTAATTACTTGCAGTAAGAATTATTGTTCATTCTTCTTTGCATATGTCGTCTTCAGATGCGAAATGTTGGAGCTTTCAATTGGATTTAACTTTCCAATAACGCCACAGTTTATCGATTTTGTCTAAATCGAGAAATTTCAATATGTTTGCAAGATTCAAATCAGGAATAAATTGCAAGATTTTCAACCGAAATCTTTAAATCTGCTTCTAAAAGATTCTGTTACTCACTGTACCATCTATTAGTGATTTGCTGCTATTACTTTTGGTACTTTCTTTTTAAAAGACTAAAAAGTAAAAAATTGACATAAAATAAATAATTGTTTATTGAAAAAAAATCATTTGTACATAACGATAATAAGACCAAGAACAACGGATGTACATTTACAGCAAAGAGAGATTCTTTATGGCGTTTCAAAGAACAATTTCACGTTGAGACAACATATGCGTTAACGCAATGACGCTTTATCCGAGAAGATTTAAACCTAGCATTTTAAAAAGTTAAACATGAACAGTTTTGTTTTCATAAAAGTTGATAATTCAACCTATTTTCATCTTAAAAAGATTCGAAATTTTCAAATTTAAATTATAATAACTCATATAATTTTAAATGTGTTTGTGTTTTCCATAAAACTATATTTTACTCCTTCATAGTGAGAGATATGCATCACTTTGAGCCGAAAAACACACACTGTATATATATATATATATATATATATATATATAATATGTTAAATACTATTCATGAATAAATATTAAATTATATTTTCCTACGTACGATGTCGTTTCGAGCTTTTGCAATCATAAGTGCAGGGAGGTGATAATGTCACACTATCACAAGGTTCGCAATGCCAACTTCGACTCCGAACGCTTTCACTCCATCCTTTCGGATATAGGAAATAATCACGTGATACGATACGAAGCAATTAAGTTATATTCATGCCATATACAGCGTAAACATCAAGACAAACTAGAGGACTAAACGAACCTATCAAGAGCTCTGCTTTATAGCTTAAGTGGGTGCCTATTTTTTTTAATATCTAACAGTGCCTAATTTTAATTTTCTCAAACTTGCTTTATTATCATATTCATGAATAAATATTAAATGATATTTACTTACAGACGACGTCGTTTACAGCTTTTGATCTCATTAATGCAGGGCGTTGATAATTTCAGACCGTCACTATGCGTGCACCCGGTTCACAGAGTCAACTTTGACTCTTCACGCTTTCACTCTATCCTCTCAGCTATAGGAAATTATACTGCGTATATGGATAAAAACAATTATTTTTTATTCTTTGAATTTTATTTTTTCTTTGATATTTTTCTTCATAGTTTTTTTTTCTTTTACTCCTCATTATTATTTTACGTATTTTTCTTATAATGGTATTTTCCTTTCTCATCATTATATTTTTCAGTTGTATTGTGATATCTTTGGATATTTGTATATTCTATATAATCGACTTTTTATCTTCTATTTTAAAATTTTTTTTCCTTATTTTAGCCTCTATCTATCTTGATTTTTTAATAATTTTGTTAATTTTATTAATTAATGAATTTATTTTTTCTTTTTATTTATTCTCTTTTATTCTCCTTTATTTATCATTACTCTTTTGCTTCATATAATATCACATTTTATTCTATATAATTAGTATTAATTACCTTTTATAATTGTTGGTTCATAATTTTATTTCTTAATTTTATTTTATTATTGTCCTGGTTCATTCTGTATTTAAACTATTATACATTTTAATTTTCTCTTTCTCATGTATTCTCATATGTATCTGCATTGCTATTATCATATTTTAACTTACGGATGGAGTGATATATGGTGGCTTAATAAGAAGTTTTGTCCCAATTATTGAAAGGATATATGTGATTTTTAAATAATACTGAATTTTTAAGCTTTTTCTAAAATTATTTATGTATGTGATGCTGTGAAGAGCGTTGATAAATACACTATGAGAACTCATCAAAAGAATAACACAAAATAAAATTGCCAAATTGTCTTGGAAACGATCTACACCAAATATCGTTGTGTTTGAATTCTTGAAAATGATAAAAATAATGTTCTAATTTTGTTCACCTCAACTTACTTAATATATATATATATATATATATATATATATATATATATATATATATATATATATATATATATATATATGACAATGTCTTATATATGTTGGTATCGCGGTTTCCTACTTTGGGATCTATCCGACAACTTTGATATTTCTTGAAAGACTTTCATAATGTTCTGAAAAGATGATCTCTATACCTTAAGTTTTTTTGCAGCAAAAAAATGAATTGGACATTTCTGTCCGATCAATCGCAATCAAGGTTATACGTATTGGAATACATTATATATTTATAACATCGAAGACAATTTTGAAAACATAATTGCTTAATATAATACGGGGCCTGTAAATGAGATGTGAGTAAATGATTTTAAATTGATATTAAATATTGTGGTTTCATATTTTTGCCCGACTCTGTATTTTGACATTGAACGATCTAAGGTGTAGCTTAAAAAAAAGAACAGTGATAGGTTCGATTATGTAATAGCAATACAGTACTACTACTACTACTACTACTACTAGCACCATCTATATTAAAACACCAACAACTACTACTAATACAACTACTATTACTACTACTACTACTACTACTACTACTACTACTACTAATAATAATAATAAGAAGAAGAAGCAAAAGAAGAAGAAGAAGAAAAATAGAGCTAGAAGGAGAGGAAAGGAAGGGAAAAAGAAAGGAACAGAAAGCACAAAGATGGGAAGGAGAATATTTTATTTACCGCCTCTCAAGGAGGGTAGATACAAAGTCAGTTGTGGTTTTGAAAATCCAGTGCACTAGGGTAAGAGCACTATGGTCTATAAAAAATGCCTGCGCGGCACCGACGGCATTCCCCGATTAGCAATACCCTTTTCAAAGAGAAGGCAAAGCTTGAAATCAAAGGCAAAGGGTGGCCCGCATAGAAAAGAACCGAAACATACTTCTGCCCGACAGCAACAAAGCCACTGTCGAACGGATTGTCAAGGACGTATCCCTGACTGATCCGAACACTTCGAAGAAGAAAATTATAAAAAGCAGGAAGCAAGAAGTAGGAGAACAACAGGAAGGATACCATAAAATGAAAAAAGGGAATAAAAGAAGATTAGACAATTTCTATACAAAGAAGAACAACGACATTAAAGAACGAAGAAGAGAAAAAAGAGATAGAATAAAAATGAAGCGAAGAAGAAGAAGAAAAATAAAAAGAAGAAGAAAAAGAAGACGAAGAAGACAAATAAGAAACTACAGCAGCAGAAGAAGTAAAGTATAAAATACAATAAAAAAGTAAAAAGAAGTTTCCAGTTGAGACCTGATGAGGTAGTCAATTAAACCAATGTTATTTATATAATATATGCTTAGAAAAACAAATTGTCATATATACGAGGGACAAAATCCCCCCACCACACTACAAAAATAAAACTATGAAAAAAAGAACAAATATTTATCAAAGGAATAAAGTCGATAACTTCGTGAAATTAATAAAAAAAACAATATATATATATATATATATATATATATATATATATATATATATATATATATATATATATATATATATATATATAAAACAAATAAATAATTAGAACGGTAATGTGCTCCGTATTTGAAGACGCACGTGTTTTCGAAGCCGACTGTGAAAGAGTGGCGAACAAGTTGATTAAATTAATGGCGACGAAGACCACAAATTGGTTGGCGGGCTGCGGCTAAAATAATTAGGAGCCAAGAAAAAGGATTAAGATAAGACGGGGAAACCGGATAAAGATAAGAGAAATCCAACGGAATTAACGTGTATGATTGTATATATGCATGTATGCGCTTATATAATATTACTATTATTGTGTGTGTATATATATATATATATATATATATATATATATATATATATATATATATATATATAGAGAGAGAGAGAGAGAGAGAGAGAGAGAGAAGAGAGAGAGATAGAGAAAAATAGATAGAGAGCAAGAGAGAGGTTCATATTACTATTTCATGTAAATACACATATATCATATAAATACACATATATTATAAAATAATACAATATACTGCGTATATATATATATATTTAGTTTTACTTCAACAATCAATAAAGCTTAGTAGTAGTAGTAGTAGTAGTAGTAGTAGTAGTATGTCTATATATTTATGGCAAGGAAGCTGAAAAGAAACGTTTATGTTACATTCCCGGGAGAAGCCATTAGGCCAAGGGCATTTATGTATGGTTTACAATTACCTTTATATCTCTCGAGTGCTTACTATAGCTACTAACCAATCAGATTTGCTGGTTTTTATTATACCTCCCATGTTACTTATTTCCATCAGTCGATGGGTGTCGATCCCTTTGTTTGAGTGCTTTAAAATGGGTCAAAGTAATAAAAGGTAACCTTACTCTGACACGTGGGAACTAAAATAATTTATTTATCCTATTTTTTCCTTTCCTATCGTCATTTTATACTGATTTTTGACCTACGATGTATGCATTTATATGTTTTGAATTTTAATTATTTTTACAATTTATTTTGCTAGTAATCCTAAAGTAAAGTTTATTCTTTATTTACAGTTAGTTGATGTTTTGTTACAGCGATTGAGTCATTTTCTTATATCTTTTCTAGTTTCTAGTCCAGGCATACTCTACACGGATCGTCGAAATATCTGCATTTCCTGACAAATATTAATATTTTCTATTCGACTATAAGCGACCTTCTGCTTTTTTTAAGATCACAGTAATGAGATTTTATGGTTATAATACCTCTTATTAAATTCACGGACGGTTTTTACTATATATTTTTGTCTTTATTCGGGTTATTATTTGCAAATATTGTGGCTTGGTAAAAATGCCTTTAGTTAAGCAGTTATTTTAATTCGTGATAATATTATTATTGTTATTATTATTGATATATTTGTCGATTTTTTACAGATTTTATCTTTATTTTTTATTTTAGAAATTATAATTAGTAGTAGTATTTTCTATTAGAAACGAATTTTGCTGCTCAGAACAAAGAAGGCGTACATTTTAATTACAAATTTGCTGCTGATAACAATGACAGCCATATGAAAAATATTCTTCATCAGATAATATATTTTCTGAAAGAAACTAAGTCGAATTTAATTTTATTAGTCTTAACAACATAGACCAACCTTAAATAAAATAAACTTGCTATTAAGAATTATATATTGAGGTTGTAGGAGAAAACCTATTGATAAAAATGTCGAGTATTCGACTGGCTTCATTTTATATGTATATATACATGTATATATATAATGTATGTATGTTTGTTTGTATGTATGTATCTATCTACATAAATATATGTTTCGTATTAATAAGACCCATCAGTGTTGCTAGATAAGGCTATACTATTAGTCGCTGGCTCTAAACCCCGGACTAAAGTCAGCTTTGACAACTGAGATAACCCTTTTTTTTTTACTAAGGATTCACCACTTATAATAGCCCAAATCCCACTCGAGGATAAAGGTTAATTAGTGCCAAGTAGACGGTGTGACAATACTGTGATGATTGGAAATGAAGGTGGAAGTTTTGCAAAATTGGATTATTTAGGAGGACGGTTTGACAAGCATTTGTTTACATTGGACCTCAAAACAACAATGTTCTAGTTAGCTGGGAAGAAGCCCTGCGGTACCGAGTTTCACAGACGGATAGTTCTAGGAAATAAACTTTGTTTATGGAAGTTTCGTTTAGTCCTGCACACAGAGAGGGAGAAGAAGAAATTACTAGGAAATTGAAGGAAATATACGTATTTAAGATTCTATACAGTGTTCAGACTTCTTTGCGAGGTGAGCGAACGACGTAATATTGCTTTAATTCAGAAGCTTTCCATATTTCTCTACAGAGTACTTTACCTTTAAAGCAAGCAATTAAATATTTTTACAAAATACATTTTCTTTATCCAAGTGCATATATGTTTCGTCATAATAAGATTCATCAGTGTAGCTAGATAAGGTTATAACACCAATCGCTGGGGTCGGAGTCAGGCTAAAGTCATCTTTGACTTCCATCAACCGTCTTTGCCCCCACCTCCGGCCACTGAGATAACGTTACCAAAAGAACCTAACATTATATTCATAAATGTGTGTATGTATTTCCATGTGTTTATGTGCCTTATAGTGTATTATCACATAATACAAGTGGGTGTATGGGTTAACTGGTATTGTACAATTAATGTGTATACATTCATGTATGTGTTTATGGATGTATGAGCTTATATTTTAATATGACTGCATATATATATATATGTGCGCGTATGTCTATGTTTGTATTTGAGCTTATTTCATAATATTACTGTATGCATCATTTTACTTCAGTCGAAGTTCTCAAAAATCAAGAGGCCCCTTCCTGAGGCTAACACTTGCTCTCGATATGCTATACATAGCCATTCGAATATTCAGTTAAAGTTCTCCCTTACTTGTAAAACGTTGAGTCAGTCAAGAAGTTAAGAACATTAATTTTCCTCTCCTCAGTTGAACAGTCACAATCTTTCTTGTGGTCTCTTTGTCTTACCGGATTCGGAAATAACATTACGAGAAGGTGCACCATTTCTCGTATTGGCCAGTGTATAGTCGTGTCGAAGGCATCTTATTTGGACTTCGAATACTATGTTCTTTGTATATTTGGTCAGGATTTACTGTAGGGGGAAGTATCACCATGTCCAGTTGTCCTGACAAACCCTTGTACAGACAGACAGAAAACACAGGAGGATGGTGTCTAATAGGTAAATCAAACTCTCCATAGGTAAATCAAACTCTCCATAGTTAATTTATGTATATATGTCAACGTTGGTGTGCGCGTATAGTGTAGTATTGCTACTTATATATATATATATATATACATATATATATGTGTGTGTGCTTGTAGGTTTTTATATGCTACTATTAGTTAGTATCTACAATGTATGTGTGCATATAATTACTGCCTGTATATGTGTGTATGCATGTATGTGTGTATAGCGTATTTCGACGACGTATACCCCCTTTATATTGTATTGTTACTGTGTGTGTATGTGAGAGTCTGTGTCCTTATACTTTATGATCAGAGTGTATGTATGTATGCATGTGTGTGTTGATACGTGCGTTTCTTTGACAATGCGTTTGGTGTTATAGTGAGATTAATGACAGTTGCAGCGGTTGATTAAGTTGGGAAATCGTGTTAATCCGATTGCAGTCGTGGAAAGTGAAGGTGGGGGTGTTAATACTGGTGTGAGAGGAACGAGAGGGAAATTGTAAAAGAAGATGTCTTAATAGGAAAGAGAAAAGATTAAGCAAAAGTACATGGAAAAGAGAATTGTTCCGGCAAATAGTAAAAATAACAATAATAATATGAATAATACAGCGACATAATGAGAAGAAAAATAAAACGAAGCGAAGTAGAATAAAAAAGGTAAACCAGAAGTAGAATATGACGGAACTCAAGTAGAAAGAAATGGTGGAGAATGGGAGAAATATAAAAAAACAAGAATTAAAAATAAAAATAAAGAATACAAATACGAATAAGAATACGAAAGAGAGCACGTGGGTGAAAATTACTATAATTCAGAAAAGAAGTAGATGCGGAAGAATATGGACAATATCAAGAAGAAATAGAAAACAAAAAAAAACGATACAATGGAGTAGATTATGTAAGACAACAATAAAGAAATGCAGTATAATACGAAAGAAATAATAGGACTAAATAGAATAGAAAAGAGAGCAATACAAATAAGTAGAATACTAAAATGAGAATAAAAATCAACAAATATTAAAGAGGGAAATGAAATTTAGCAGAAAACAAAAAAGAGGAATTACACCAAAGAGAATATGAGAAAATACAATACACAGAAGTACTATAAGAAATAGAAGAATAATAAGATATAAAATAGTGAAGTGGACAATAAAAAGACCAGGTAGAATACAAAAGAAAGCACTAAAGGGAAGAGGTCAAATACGAAAGAGAGAAAAATAGAAGTAGATTACAGAAGCGAGCAATAACAAGTATAATAATATAAGCGAGAGCAAATAAAAAAAAGAGCGTTTGAAAATAAAATAGCATATTAAATAGGGCAAAGGCAACGAATAAGAAGAATACGAAAGGGGGAAATAAATAGAATAATCGAGAGCAATAAATTAAGTACAAATCAAACGGGACAAAAAGGAAGGTGTCTAATAAGATATAGAGAGCAATACGTTTAAGTAGAATACGAAGGAGAGTATTAAAAAGGCGTATGTTTTCAATGAATGCAATAAAGAGATGTAGTGTAATGCAAGAGCAATACATAAAAGGAGAATAAAACAGAGAGAAATAAAACGAAGGAGAATACACAATCGTGCAATAAAAAGTAGAAACAAAACACAAAACACTAATAAATGACAGAAGAATGCGAAGGAGAGCAATAAATAGAGTAGAATGCGAAAAAGAGCAACCGGATATCACGAAAGAGGGCAATAATAACTTATAGAATACGAAAGAAAGCAAATAAAAGAAGACGTAGAATCAGAAAAGTTCAATAAAAGAGGAAGTAGAATATGGTAGGGCGATTTATAAAAGAATAATAGGAATGAACGAAATAAAAAGAAGTAAAATTCGAAACGCGGTCAATAAAATAAGCAGAATATAAAAGAGAGCAAATAAATAAGTAATATTTGACTGAGGGCAATGAAATGAGTAGAATACGAAAGATAACATTAAAACAAAGTAGAATAATAAAGAGAGCAATAAAATGAGAGGAATATGAAAGAAATCCATAAAGTAGAATAGTAGAATACTAAAGAGAGTGCAAAAAAGAGTAACATCTTAAAGAGAGTAATAAGATAAGTAGAATCCGGAAAAGAGGAATACAATTGGTAGAACACGAAAAAGAACAATAAAATAAGCAGAATACGACAGAAAGTAAGAAAAAAGAGAAGTATACTAAATATAGTAATGCAAATAGAATAGAATATTAAATAGAACATATAAATTTGGTAGAATACGACAGAGCGCAATAGAATAGGTAGAATAAAAATATATATTAAGTAAAAAGAACAAGCAGAATCTTTTATTATGGAAATCGTTCCAGAAGAGGCATGGACCTACTTGATGCAAGGAGCTAACAAGAATGAAATATGATTATCGCAGAGACGGGAGATGCCTATTGGCCTTAGTCTTGAAAAGATCTACGCTATAGGTAGGAAAAAAACAGTCAACAGGAAAAATGTTCCACAAGTCTGCAGTTCTTGGAAAGAAGCTATTGGAACAGGAAGCTGTATTACAGATACGAAAGAAAGCCACAGAAAAAAACTAGAATACGAAAGAGAGCGTTAAAAAAATAATACTTTCAATTATTCGGACTATTATTCTCATCTTGAGTGTTATTCTCAAAACGTTTCGGCGGATGTAACCTCCGATCTTATTCAGGTGTATCTTGTCGAACTCGGGAATCTTTCTGCTGAACTCCTATATCTGCACGGAATTTTGAACGGAACCCTTTATTTAATCCACAGAAGTAGCATGCTCTCGTTCCGTCAGGCATTAACGTGATGATCTTCTTCAATACTTTCGCAATTCCTAGTATCGCCCGCTCGCACTGAGGATTTATCTTTTAACTTTCAGAAGACTGCACCTAGAACTGAAGTTTACTTAGTATATTATCCGTTATGCCACGGGTCCTCGCGGACAATTCTATCAATTTTGGGAGCCTTAAACCTAATCTTGTATTTTAGATGTGCAGGCTTAATAGTTATCACAATAGATCAGTACTTCTTACTATATATTACCAAACATAACTACACACACACACTCATATATATCTTTATATATATATATATATATATATATATATATATATATATATATATATATATATATATATATTACTACATATATTTACTACATATTACTATATAGTAATATTTATATGTATATATATATATTTACTACATATTACTCTATAGTAATATATATATATAAGTTAATAAATAATATATATATATATATATATATATATATATATATTATTTATTAATTTTCATGCTGTCTTTATTATTTATAATTAATGGCATTAACGGAACGAGAGCATGCTACCTCCGTGGATTCCGTAAAGGTTTTCGAGTTCGACAGAAAAATTCCCAAGTTTGACAAGATACAGCTGAAGAAGGTCGGAGGTTACATCGGTTTAAACGTTGTGAGAATAACACTCAAAGATGAGAAAAGTAGTCCGAATAATATAAACTATGCAAATTATCAATCATATTCTAAAAAAATTCAGAAATAAAAAAATGATATACTGAAGAGAGCATTCAATGTCGAAGTATGATATGAAAGAGAACAAGACTAGAATAATGAGGATATTTCAGAGAACAAGGGAAATACTGAAAAAAATATAATACATGATTGGAATACGAAAAAAAAACTACAGTGTGTCTATAAAGTGTGGGTACTTGAAGCTTAAAGAAACGGGCAGTATCTCGGACGAGCAAAGACTTCGGAAATCATGTTGAAAATATGATTTATCGACATTAAAATTGAATAATATTTTTTCTTTTAAATAGTATGTTTTTAAACCATGTATTCAGACTTTGTGGACACCCTGTAGTTTAAGAGTTAGAAGATGAAAATCAATATCTAATAGGAAGAAGAAAATAAACAAAAATAAGAAAATATAAGTTAAGAAAAAGGAAAGAAATAAAATAAGGCGAATAGAAAGTATGAGAAATGAGAACATTTTCATCGAAAATAGTCGTGATATAAAAGAATCAAAAAGCTCTGACGTCAGTGAAATAATACTGACGTCAACGAGGTAATTCAGTTAAAACCACATTTAGAACATATGATCATACATTGCATCATTTAACCTATATATCTATATATAAAGTTGTTGTTCTTGTTTGTTTGTCTTTTTATTCACGAACTTCCCTACAGTTTACGAAACTCCAATAATCATTTATATATTCTAAAACTACTTCTAAAATTTAACAATTAGGGAGTGCCATCGAAACACCTACAGAAAGGAAAAAAACATAAAATTTTAAATATACCCGTTAAATATATATTTTAAATATATCCGTCTTTGGACGAGTATATATATATATATATATATATATATATATATATATATATATATATATATATTATTTCATGTATCCACATAAAATGTTATAAAGGGATATAATCTTTTATGGATCAATTTTCAGTATTTACTTCAACTGTGCTCAATACGTGAGTAGAGCTAGGAAGTAAGTTATGAAAATATATGTATAGCAATTAAGCTACACAGAGACTTAACTAGATAGACTAAAGCCCATGGGTATATATAAAAACACCCGGCAACACAAATGTCATGCATTTTAGCCTGACGATTCCCTACGGGGAAGAAACGCGGAAGCCTCTGTGTAGCATAATTGCCATAAATATATTTTCATAACTTACTACATATATATATATATATATATATATATATATATATATATATATATATATATATATATTAAAACCTACTGGAACATGTTTATCGCCGTGCACATTGGATGACGTCACAAACGGATGACGTCATAAAGTATGTCGTCACTTAATGATAATGTCATCGATTAAAAGTGATGCGGATAATCGTGTACAGCGAGTGACGTCGCAAAATCATGAAGTCAGCGATCAAATCACATAGAGGGAGGAAGGAAGATCTATGTTATCTTCGAGTCACGTGTCGGCTACCTAATGAACTAGTGCTTGTGTCTGATATACTAGTGAAAATCGTTGGGTTTTGTCGTCGAAAGCCTGCGTGAACATGATTCTTTTATTTGTTTTACAGCAAAATATTAAAAAGTGTCTTTTTATTTAATTCCGAATCGAGACATTTCAGTAAGAGTTGTTTATGCTTTAAATTCTTAACATATTTCCTTATTTATTAAGGGCGTTTCTTTTAATGAACTATTTATGAATTAAATGCATATATCAACATAATGATAGCGTTTCGGGTGATACAAGTATATATTCTATTTGACTCACATATGGGACACTGACAGGTACTATTAATCAGGAGAAAAGTTTATATGAAAGTAATGGGAACTAAGGTGTGACTGTACAAGTCTTATTGAAAGTTTAGGAAAAACTTGTTTTTTTAATTTATTCTGAAACAGTTTGTTGTGCATAAAGTTTGAGGACAAGTTAAATGAAGCCTCATGTAGCTATCTAAGTATATATAACGGCCGGTGTTATTTAATAATTATATACTAGTGTATACCGTACGTCAAAACTTATGAAAAAATATATGTTTCGTCAATGTTCGCCCTAATATTCATATAAAATAACGTCTCGATTAGTGAAATTAAAAAGAAATCGGAAAGACAAAACGTCTCACACTGGAAAGTAAAAAAACAGAAAAAAAACAGACAAAAAAACGTACCAATCGGTAAAAATAGAAGAAAACATAAAAGAAAGAATATTACGACAATAAAGTTAAGGATTTATTTCCGAATTTATTTCAGACGACCGGAGTAGTTGGATTGTTATTTGCTTTCTTCTTTTCCCTTAACACTTGAAATGGTTTCGTCCAGCACGTTTTTATATATAAAAAGTACACATTGATCTTTATTATAGAGCGGATGATATTGTATTTCCTTGATGCAGATGTAATTGGAAATATCTCCTTTTCTGGTTGATTTTTTTATAGTGTCGTTCTATTTGTTCGTTTTAGGATTCGACAATTTTGAATTAAATATCCGAGTACAGTAAGACTTAGGGGAGATGACTGGAAATAGATTGAACGTATACACTCGAAATTCAGTAGCACCCATGCGTGTGCGGGTTTTGTTGTAATAGGTTATAATCTTAAGAGCGTGTTGTCTTTCGTTTTCTTGGGCTGTGCTAGAATGGTCATTCATTTCTAATTTATACACACGTGACCTGGCCTGCTTATCGCAGGAAAAGAAAATAACCCGGGAAAGATTTTGAGGCATTTAGACATATTATTTTTCATGGATTCATGAAGTTTGTTCATAGTCTAAGTGACGATTACTTGTTAGGAGCAACACTTTACACGCCGGGTCTTGGCACAGCTTATCAAATATGATGCGCCCTACTAAAGTCGCGATTCCCTTGTTTGCAGATTCACCGTTCCCGTTAATCTGGAAGCGTTGAGGTTAACCACGCATATAAATAAACAGATACTGCTTATATTTCATTTTCTCATTTTCAAGATGGTGATTATTATTTCACAAAAATGCACAGATAATGCTTTCAACCAATTTTTCTCATTGAATCGGCACACAAAACCTTGATCTCTGATTCATAGTAAACGAAATACAGATAGCTAGCGCTTCATTTAAATTAAACCGTACTTTTATGAGTCAGGAATTTACTATCGTGTAATTAGTATCTGACAGGACTGTTGGACAGTATATTATAAATATGATCCATCGATTGTACCAAAACCAGCCAGGGGTAAGAAGGGCCCCAGTGTCCGAGTGATCAGTTACCAAGCATGGAAGTAGTAGCAGCAACCGACTACCCCTTTCAGGGCAACTTTTCATAACTACACAAATACTCTATTCAGGGCAAGTTTACTACAAACTACTGGGATTCACCTTTCGCTATTCCTTGGACTCCTTGCTGCACATACTTCTTAATATGCCCCCTGATCCTCATGCCTCTCCAGCTTCTGTCGACGTTCTCCGGCTTCTGGCGACATCATTCATTTTCTGAAGCCCCAGGCGACGTCCAATTGCCACTACAGCTTACTGTGACGTCCCCCTGTCGTTGCACCTGCCGGAGACGTCCTTCTTTCATCTCCAGCTCTGGGCGACGCCCTGCCAGTGATCCAGCCCTTGGAGACGTATACTTCGATCCAACCTACATGAATAACCTAAATATACTGCAGGGACATAAATGTCGAGTTCATGGTAACATCCTCCTGTCGATTTAGCTTTTAGTGACCTCTACGCGGACCTGTCTATATCTGGAACCTCTCAGGGACGTTCACATTAGTATTCTGGTGACATCCTGCTGTCTTACCAGCTTCTAGTGATGCTTTTCTGCATATCATGCTCACAGTGGCGTCATTCCGGCCCTCCAGCTCTCCGTCTGTCTACTCAGTTTCTAACGACGTTTTGCTAACGTTCCAGTCTTTAGCGATGCCCACTACTGCAACGAGGTTAGGGTTAGGCTTCTCAATTGCAAGGCCTATCCAACAGACTTTGATTTTCTAGTATTTTTGTATATTGTCTGGTCAATAAACGCCAGTTTTATTTTTACACAGTTTACCTGCGTTTGTGATTCTCTCTTTTCCATTGCCATATTGAATCTTTTTCTTAGTCAGAAGACTGATCACCAACATCGGCCCCTGCAACAATTGTACCTTACCTAACGGTATATGTAGACATACGTATTTCTCTTACACGTAGTAATATTTCAAAATGTGTCTGCCAGATACAAAGTTGGCAATCTAATCCCCATATAGACGACTTTAAAAATTGGTAAACTTTTTTGTTGATGCACTGGTTGATTTTAGTATTGCTAGTTAAACTCTCTATGTGCTGGTGGGTTATGTTAATGATCGCTCTGCGTTCTATTCAACGTCCGGAAGTCTGTGCCATGTTTCTGTCTGTATCAATGATTTCATTACGCGCATAAATAAATAACATTAAATAAAAACGAAAGAGCGAATAAATAAAATGAAAAAGAAGATAAAGCTAAAAAAATAACAAGCCCGAAAAGCTTCAATAGTTTAGGTTTATTTACATTGAGTTAATTTTATTCCATGAAGTCAACAAGAGAAGAGAAAATGAAAAGAGTCGTCCCATTAAGCAGACGTGAATTCAAGAGATTCTGACTATCGAAATCGTAAGCAAAGTGAAGCGAATTGAAATGAATGCATTCGACCGGAAGTGAATTACGTCCCCTCTTCCTTCCGCGTTTCCTTCCTTTTCACTCTGTTTTTCTATTTTGCTATTCATTCATTTGATTCAATTCAATCAACATTGATAAAAGGGGCGGGTAAACAGAGCCGAACCCGTAAGGCGGGCGCCATCTAGTAGCCGATTATTGAATTTGAATAAATAGTGTCGAGTCACGCCGGGGCTTAATCTTCCTGATGTCAGTGTTATTCGTTCGTTCGCGTGTGTATGTGTGCGCACAAAAAAGAGAAAGATACACACACAGAGAAAGAGATAGATAGGTAGATAGCGAGAGAGAGAGAGAGAGAGAGAGAGAGAGAGAAAGGAAGACAGAGAGAGGGAGAGAAAAAAAAGAGAGAGAGAAAGAGGAAGAGATAAAGAGAAAGAGAAAGAGAGAGAGAGAGAGAGAGAGAGAGAGAGAGAGAGAGAGAGAGAGAGAGAGAGAGAAAGAGAGCTGTTGTGGTCTATAATTTCTGTTTAATAGCAAATGTCCGGCGATGATTTTGAGATGAAGGCCATTCACAGCCGCCATCTTTTTTTCCTTTATGCTTAGCGTTCCTTTTCAATTGACAAATGCTGTTTTGTTTAATACTGTGTCCCTATATATATATATATATATATATATATATATATATATATATATATATATATATATATATATATATATATATATATTTGTTTTCCATTTTCCATTTTCTGAATAGAGATTGAAGGGGAGACTGGGTTGTCGAGCATTGAATTAATGGGAAGATTTAATTAGTAATTAATGCTGATTTCAGTAACCGTGTCGGTCTGAAAACATTTTAAATGCATCCAAGTCAAAAGAGACACGCTTATATACGCACGCATACAGAAGTACACACTAACTACGATCACGAGCAAAATAAATAAATATTTGCTAAATCAAATTAGATGAAACATAAACATAGATTATCGATTCTATTTTGTATAGGCATTGGTTACTTGGAGTTATACATCGCTGACTGCCCGTGTTTGTCTGTCAGCCAAACCCACCATCTATCCTTTATCACGCTTATATATTAGCGCTCTTAATTAACCGTCTGATGGATTTGGCGTCGTACTACTCGGGTAAAATAAATCGTTCGTTCTCATTGGGTAGTAAAATATTTATGGAACTCCAAACAGAAAATAACACACGATAGACCAATAAAGAATAATATAATTGGAACGTTTTTGTTTCAATTTTATTAACAAATGAATATTTTGTTTTTCACCATCTATTGCCAGTTAACGTATAAAATAAAATACTTTTTATTAAAAGTAAGATTCTTTTCGTAAGATGAAGTAATATATAACATTTCCAGTTCATGGAGTAAATAAAATACTTCAATCTCATTGGCTAGTCTGTGAAAGCCGCAATAACAAGAACGTTAATTCATCATAGACTGGAAATAAAGTAACGAAATTGAGACAAAGAGGTAGATATGTCAGTGTTTCTTATTATTTACAGAGATCTGGAGCTAGCGAGCGAAACGTAAACAAAGTTGAAAAAAACGAACAAAATTCAAAAAGGAGAACTCACTTTTTTTCTTCGCTCGTTAGCGTGTTAACTAAAAGGTGCAAAGGGAGGGAGTGTGATGATTAAGTGAAAATAAACAAAGAGGAGTAATCGGTCCCTATTCTACGGATATGGTTCTCACTTTCATCTTGTTATGTCCCTGCATACAAGTTGAATTTATTTTTACCGAGCCTAACGATTTAGGTAGATGCTGAATATGTGCAAGCACTATTCTCTAACTATATGATGTTGTACGTAGTTACCAATTACTAAAAAATGAGAAAAATATAATAGATATTTTATGTGTGCATTACTGATACCAAAACTACGTTATAGTTCTCTAAGATATTACTTTATTTTTTTATGTGGTAACGAATCACCATCCACCAAGGCGCACCAACCACTCGAGGATAAGGGCTACTGAGTGTGTCAAGTTAACGGTGAGACAACCCAGTGAAGATTGATAACGCTGGTACGATGGGGCGTTCAATAAGTAATACCCATGACCCACTTCCACTTGTCTGATCTAGATGGAATTTTGCATGTGTAATGATTTATATCTGTATGGGTTATGTTGCAAAACACAGCTCTGAACTAATTGTGTACTATGTTATAACTGAGTCAGGTGTGAAATGAAGCCAGTGTAGTGTCGCGCTGTGATCCGGTTTTTGTATTTGAAAGGACGCACACCAAAGGAGACTTTTGATGAAATGAAAGAAACTTATGGTGATGATGCCCCATCATATTGACCTTGTAAAACGCTGGCATCGTGAATTCAAACATGGCCGGAAGTCTGTGGAAACAGCTCCCAGACCTGGTGATCCCTCTTGTGCCATTGATGAGGCATCTGCCCGTCAAGTTGAGGCTGCCATTTTGGAAGATCGATGCATTACTATTCGTCAAATAGCCAAAGAGGTCAAGATTAGTACAGGGTCTGTGGAAACTATCATTCATGACCATTTGAATATCAGTAAGGTGTCTGCCAGATGGATTCCCAGGTTGCTCACACCTTTCTAAAAGCAAGAACGCGTCGAGTGCTAGAGGATGAATTTGGAGATATGCCAAGAAGATGAGTCAAAGTTTTTCAAAAGACTGATTAAACAGGATGGAACTTGGGTCAATCACTATGATCCAGAGACCAAAACCCAGTCAATGCGGTGGAAGTACTTGGACTCACCACCTCTAAAGAAGGCAAGGGTGCAGCCCTCCGCTGGCAAGGTCATGCTCACAGTATCCTGGGACCAGGACGGAGTAGTGATGACAGATTTCCTGGCAAAAGGTACCACAATTACAGGAGCGTATTACGCTTTAATTTTGATGAAATGAAGAGAAGCTATCAAATTCAAGAGGCGGGGCAAGATCAGCAAATGTATCCTCCTGCAGGACAACGCTCCGGTCCACAACTCGCATGTCGCCAGATCAGAAGCATGGGTGTGTGGCTATGAAATCCTCCACCATTCCCTTTACTCTCCTGACCTTGCACCCTCTGACTTTAATCTCTTCCCAGCCATGAAGTTGTTTTTGAAAGGAAAGCGTTTCCCAGATGATGCAGCCTTGATATCTGAAGTTACGACGTGGTTGGGGGACCAATCTGGGGTTTTCTACAAAAACGGTGTCCAGAGCTGCATCAAACGATGGGAGAAATGCATACCTCTGGGTGGTTCATATGTAGAGAATAACTAATAACTGTGCCAAGTTTCATTAATCTACTATGGGAAATGGGTCAGGGGCATTACTTATTGAACGCCCCTCGTTGAAACTGGGAAGAATTTTATTATTAAAGACGACGGCTCAACAAGAATTTGTTAGCATTGGACTTGAAAACGACCACGTTGTAGTCAGCTGAAAAGCAGCCCCTTGTTATTGTGTTCCACAGACGCGTAGTTCCTGGAAATACATTTTACTCATAGAAGTTCCGTTTAGTTTAAGGCACACAGAGGTAGAAAGGCATTTACAGCGGTTGTAGCTAGACAGGTTTTTGTTTCGAATCATTTACAAGAGAGACTATAGATTGAAGCTCATTCGAGCAACTATCATGAAAATAACGATAGAGTAGAAAAAGCCTAGCCATCTCTCTACTGTGAGAACGTGGCAGTAGGGAAGAGAAGAGGTATATTTTCACATTTTTGTTTTTTCAATAGCGTGAATTTAATACTATCAAATATATGCACGCTCAAGGAGCATATTTACTAGTCTATCAATCTATCTATCTATCTATCTATCTATCTATCTATCTATCTATCTATGTATAATCCGTAATGATTTATACAGAACACTCAGGTTGACACAGTTAGATCTCTTAAGTTCAGCGACGTTGACCCTTGTCAGTACTAGATGGGTGACCAATTGAGCATATCAAGTGCTCTATGTGGGACGACAACGACACGTCCCCGCAAACAAACAAAACTGTAAAACCTAACGTCGGCGAAATTATCTCTCCTAAAATCATACGACTGTGAACAAAGTAATGAATCAAATGTTTGTTATTTTAAATTAATGTTTCAAGTATTTTAAGTAGTAAACTTTGCGAAGCGATAGTGAGTCGGCAAAGCTCATTATATACATTATATACAAATTAAAGATCTTAAATTCAATTTAGTTATAACTAGTTACATTGCGTCGCCCGGGGTTCATATTTCGGTAAATTACGTAGATTACAGGGAAAAAATAAAAGTAAAACTAAACAATCTGCATAATATTTTAATTTGAAATGTTTAAAATCCTTTTAGGATTACATCAGAGTGAAAATAATTATTTCTCAAGTGAGATTCGAACACGCAAACACTTCCACTATGTACGACTAGCTATCCGATTGATCCAACGTGGAAGGTACGAAATTATAACGTTATTACATACATAAACTATACTTCTTTTTTCACATTCTCTCCATCTCGTTATAGTCGAACGTCGGTGAGCCAATAGCAACACAAAATAGTAAGATTACACGACAAATAAAGAATTCCTTTCCCTCTTTTGCACCATATCATATCGAAAGAATTATCTGTAAGTAATTAAGCACCCGGTTATTTTGGTAGAAGTATAGATACTTATGACTGTAAGAAGACTTCCGCCTTCCTTTATTTCTGACTTTAAAAAAATGCGATCGATTTCATGAACTTTTATTTTTTATCCCAATTAATATTTTTATTGGGATTGAAATCGATTTAATTTTTTTTTAACAACACAGAACTATTTGCTGTAAATAAAACATTTTTTATGTAGTTTGTAGTAAACAGAAACAATTAATCACAAAAGTATCGGGGACAATTGACTTTACTTTATGTATAAAACAAGCATGACCACCCGACGTTACCCGGGGGATGAGACAAAAAAATAGAAAAGTTAAAAGGTTCATGAGTGTTTTTTTTCACAATTTGGTCACAATATATCAAGGCCAAGAAACACCCGACAGTAAGAGTTAATGAGACGTCATGATTGTAAGCCGATAGATGGGGAACATGGATGGAGTACGGATCTTCATCAAAGGAATAAATTGCGTTCCATTACTCATGGGATGGTTTATGGCAAGAATTTGTTGACTTTAGATTTGAAAACGACCAACTTGTAATCAACAGAGAAGCAGTCCCTCCGTAATGTGTTCTTGCAAAAAAGCTTTGTCTATAGAAATTCTGATGGGCACTAGGTACTTGGAGGAAGAAAACAAAGTCACTTTCGGTTGTAGGAGCAAGGAAATATATTTCTTTAAAAACTTCTATCTATCTACCTATCTATCTATCTTTACACCGATCTCTCTCGCCCCTCCCCCTTCCTTCTCTCCTCTCTGCCATTACCACAAGGTCTATTCTGAGCTGCAGTGGTGGTACCTGTCAACGTTTAATCTATGGTTTTAATGAAATCTATCGTTTACAGACTACTCACTTAGAAAATATAGGCCTGCAAAATGAATTAAATCTACAAAAAATTCCTGAGAATATTAGGAACATGAAGCATTCACTCTTTTACAAAGATAACAGAGTTCGGCATTACATATCCCGAAAAGGGCTGGCATGACTTAACAAAATGACCGAACACATTATGCTTGGATTTCTTTTACTTTTTATATTTTTATAGTTTGAACTATGAATGTGCATTCACATTCATCTAAAAAGATAAATCAGCTTATTTATGTCTAGTTATCTTTTTAAATAATGAAATAAAAAAAATGTTTTTCATCACAAAGCACAATAAATGAAGCATTATATTTAATTCCTGTTGTTCAAGATAAAAATGTGTCTAGACAACATCCGTTGAGGTGCTACACGAGGTAAGAAAATATCGCATCCTCCTATTGTTTAGAATGAGAATATACATGCATACATATGTATATCTAGGCAGCATCTTCTCTTGCAGGCAAGTATTGTTGAATATAAGAGACAACTCATGTCTAGATATCCTTTGGTAGATCCTTTCAATAGTCAGAATTAGGATCTTAGTTTCGGAGGGGAATTGGCTGATAGATTTGCCATAGTTTTGATTTGTCTCCCAAGTACTTTCGGACCCATCTGGGTCCATCTCCGGGGGAATGAGGTTAATCAGGTATAGACCACGTGTTAGTATTTATAGAAGGTTTTTGACGAGAATTATGTACTAATTATGACACTATATTTGGAGCTATAAACATTTTAGAATATTATAACTGATATTAAAGTTAGCCTAACGCACATACCGACACGTCCACAAAAAATCAGCACATACAGGGATTGAAATAAAGAAACGCTTACACAAAAAGCGAGGATAAGCGTCATGATTTCAATAGTGTTCTACGCATGAGCAGAACTTTGCTTCGTCGCAGGGTGACAACAATATTGTAATTTCAAAAAGAGCTCTACTTTTAAGACTAAAAATCTTAAAAGGGCATTTACTATATATATATATATATATATATATATATATATATATATATATATATATATATATAAAGTCTGGAAATAAAGACGAAACGTTGATGAATACATATATAATATTTTTGGTGTTCCTTTATTCATTTTCCATTACGTTTGAAAAATTATTTCCATTTTTATCATATATATATATATATATATATTTAGACGACCCGCGTAGATTATGCCTGAGTGAAAGATTTGAAATCCTAAACTTTAAAGATCCCCGAAAATACTTAACTGTAGAAGTGTGATAGCAAACAGCTGCCTACACAGAAATAAATTTACCTTAGGCTTTACTTAACGTGTTTTAAGTAAATAAAACAAACAAAACTAAACAAAAACTTTACAATTTAAAAATTAAAACCTAAAATTGAAATACAAAGAAACCACATGTTTAATAAATTCACCCATTATATTGACACAACAAAAGAAACGGGATATAGGCGAATCTATAGATAACAGAACAATAAAACAGCATATAGGAGGTAACACTAAACAGACCTTTGTTCACGGAAAGCCCACCTGTTGGCTTAGAGAACAACAAAGAATCTGATTGGTTAACTAGCTAGCCGTGTATATAAAAACACCCGGCAAAAATAACTCCATGCAGATTCCCCCGGGGGATCAAACGCGGGAGCATCTGTGTAGCTTAATTGCCATAACTATATTTTCATAGCTTACTACTTAGCTCTACTTACGTATCGAGCACTGTTGAAGTAAATACTGAAAATTGATACATACAAAATTATATCTCCTTATAAAATTTAATGTGGATACATGAAATACTAATATATATATATATATATATATATATATATATATATATATATATTTATATATATATATATATATATATATATATATATATATATATATATATATATATTTCAGAGGAAACATTTTTTTTAATCAATGAAACGGGCGGGTGGAAAAAAAAGAAAATTGCTAAAATTTTCCTAGAGGCCTAATCGTCTGACCCTCTAAGAGGAAACGTCAGAATGATAAATTACAAACTAAGAAAATTGAATGAGATATGAGGGGAAAAAATTGTTTCAGTTGGAGAAAACGATTGAGAAAAAAAAGTAAATCTTTCAACGTTATGGTGGCTTTGAATCATTAAAGATCTCCAACTGATACTTCACAATCTTTTGTCTACACAGGCTAGGTCGACAATTGTTAATAACTAACGCCTCAATAATATTGAGATGGTAGTTCGACCTGGCGCTGTGTAAAACAGAAAACCACCCATCGGAATAGTTGTCAGAACAACTATTTGTACTAACGACGTGATTACCGATGGCTGATTCCTGTGCCTGAAAGTTCCCAGATGATTTCGAAACTTTGTGTAAGCGAATATCACGTGGTATGTGTTGGGATATTTTAAATTCTAATCTTTGGGATGTCTTGCCAACGTAGTCAGCTCCACACTAACACACGAATTTATAAACAACAGAATTCTTTTGAATTTCCTGAACGAATTTTTGTTGAACTGATGGAACTTGCTACTAAATCAGTTTCGTTCAGTTTCAATAATATAATGTATCGGTAAATTGATGGTATATCCATGTGCAGCCTCTTGGTCCATCATTTGCCAACATTTTCGTAGGATTTTTGGAAAACCAATTATTTTCCAAGGTGACCAAGCCGACTTTTTACACACGTTACGTTGATGACACTTTTGCCTGTTTTCCCTCACGGAGTGATGCTGAACAGTTTCTTCGTCTTCTTTGTGACTTGCATCCATCGTTGCAATTCACTATGGAGGTCAAGGATTGTGATTCCTTTCCATTCATCGATGTTTTAGTGTCTAAATCTGGTTTATCGTTTGAAACCTCTGTGTATAGAAAACCAACTTTTACATGCCTTTATCTTAATTGGTTTTCCGTCGCCCCAAGATCAAGAAAAATAAATCTTATTGGTACTCTCACTCATCGAGCACTTATGATTTGTTCACCAACACGACTCGATGCAGAACTTGATGAAATTACTAATATTTTTCTTGCTAATGGATATCCCATCAGCATCATAAAAAGCACTATTGCATGCAAAGTTGCTATATTTAATGGTGGTAAATTTACTGGCCCGTCACGTTGCCCTATTTATTCGAAACTCCCATGGTTAGGTTCTGACGGCCTTGACATTGTTGAAAGGATTTCTTCTTCTACTCAACGTTGTTTTCTAGCAACCATGATGAGAGTAGTTTACACGACTCGAACCTTTTTCACTTCTTTTCGTAAGGATGTTTTGCCAGCCATTCAAAATAATTATGTGGTTTATAAATTCATGTGTCAGTGTGGGGCTGACTACGTTGGCAATACATTCCAAAGATTAGAATTTAGAATATCCCAACACATACCACGTGACATTCGCTTACACAAGGTTTCGAGATCATCCGGGAACTTTCAGGCACAGGAATCAGCCATCGGTAATCACATCGTTAGTACAAATAGTTGTTCTGACAACTATTCCGATGGGTGGTTTTCTGTTTTACACAGCGCCAGGTCGAAATACCATCTCATTGAGGCGTTAGTTATTAACAATTCTCGACCTAGCCTGTGTAGACAAAAGATTTGTAAGCATCAGTTGGAGATCTTTAATGATTCAAAGCCATCATAACGTTGATAGATTTACTTTTTTTTCTCTCAATCGTTTTCTCCAACTGAAACAATTTTTTCCCCTCATATCTCATTCAATTTTCTTAGTTTGTAATTTATCATTCTGACATTTTCTCTTAGAGGGTCAGACGATAAGGCCTTAAGGAAGATTTTAGCAATTTTCTTTTTTCCACCCGCCCGTTTCATTGATTAAAAAAAATGTTTCCTCTGAAATTTATCCTACGATTTTGTTGTACGCGAAATTTACTTGTATATATATATATATACATATATTAACACACACACACACACACACATATATATATATATATATATATATATATATATATATACATAAATATATATATATATCTAAATATATATATATATATATAATATCTATCTATCTATCTATCTATCTATCTATCTATCTCTCTCTCTCTCTCTCTCTCTCTCTCTCTCTATATATATATATATAGGCATCATTTTCTCTTTAATAAAAGTGTTGTTGAATATAACAGACAACTTATGTCTGGTTACCATTGTGTTTATCATTTCAATTTGCCGAATCATGGTCTTTGCTTCGGTGGGGAATTGACTAATGCATCTGCTATGACTGTAGGTGTCCCAAGTACTTTCAGGCCCATCCGGGTTAATCTTCAGGGTAATCAGTTAAAGACGATGGGCTAAAGAGTACTTGGCACACCTACAGTTATGGCAGATTTATCAGCAAATTTCACATCGAAACAAAGACCCTGATTCGGCAAATGGAAAGGTTCCACACAAGGATATCCAGACATAAGTTGTCTGTCATATTCAACAGCACTTTATATATATATAGATAGATAGAGAGAGAGAGAGAGATAGAGAGAGAGAGAAAGAGAGAGAGAGAGAAAGAGAAAGTAAGAAAGAGATATCCACAGACGGACTTTTTTCTCTGTATCACAGCCCTTTAGTGCGCTATGATAAGCAACTTACTCAAGCTGGGATCGGAACTCGCGCGTCTTGACGACAGTTGGCGCTTATAACCCCTAGGCTGCTGCTAAGGTAGGTTAAACGCCGGAAGCTTCATTTGTTCACACTAAGAGTATTGCGTTTATACGCTAGTGGCAGTTTGTTATTTAACTAACCAGTCTTCTAAACCTAGGAAAGGGAGCATATTTTAATCATCTACAGACAGATCTTCAGTGCGGTTAGACAATTAACCGCTTCATGATGGGATCGAAACTCTACCGCCTAGACGACAGTCAGCGCTAAGTATATCATGGGATAATTATAATTTTCATGAACATAGAAAAAATTCTTTTGTTTAGTGTTTCGTAAATATTAATTATTTTAGGCTGTTTTAAGTAAAATACATACGTAAATTTATGTCTGTCTTTAAAAGTTGAAAATTGACTTCGCAATCTAGTGGAAGATGATGCTTTCTTTTTAAAGCTACAATCTGTTTTTCCCAGAAGTTAGCTTGCTGGTCTAACCTCTACCCATTTTCCCAAAGTGACAGGCTTCGGCATTAACTAATCCAAAAGGGGTTGATATGACGTAACAAAAACAACCGAACGAGTTTTGTTTAGATTTATTACATTTTATGTATTTTTATATTTTGAATTATGTATTTGGCATTCAAATTCATGTAAGAAGATGAATTTGCTTATTTACGCGTTATTATTTTTAAAAAGTAATTAAATTAAACCCGCTATTATCTGTATTCTATAAAAGATGTCTCTACGTTATCCTGCTGCTTATTCATCCTTTGTGAATCAGTCTTCCCGCCTTTTATATCAGTTATTTGCTTATTTCGTATTCTAACCACATTTTCTTAATTATCTTTCCTATGAATTCATAAATTCCCATTCTCGCGCACATAATGGCGCTTTTGTATTCTCTATGTGTTCCCGCTCTTTGATTCTAGTTATATTGAACGACATTCTCATGCAACATTCTTCCCATAATTCTATTAATTTTCCTTCAACAAATGTATCTTCTTTTTTCTATTCATTACTTGAATTATTTGTCTATTTAACTCTTCACCTATTTCCTCTCTTTCGGCTTGCGAGAAATTGTTCATATCTCTCTTTATATAATCCTGGTGCTACCAGTTCAGGCTGTCGAGGATATCGGCTTCCTGACTTAAAATGCACCAAACATTGATGTTATTGTTTTTTTTATTTCAATTTGCAAAACTCAACCACGTTCTGCACAGCTAAAAACCAAAATCAACAATTTTCCTTTAAAAAACAACCAAACCAAACACTATGAATACACATCTGAAGATATACAAAACATGAAGCGTAAAACATTTACGAAAATGATCGGATTCGGCATTAAATAACCCGAAGAGGGTAGATATGCCGTAAAACAAAAGAACTAAACCAAACACCATCAATAAATAGTTGAAGATATAAAGAAGTTGCAGCATAAAAACTTTAACCAAAATGATCGGATTCGGCATTAAATAATCCGAAAACGGTTGACATGTCATGAAACAAAACAATCAACTTATTTATATAAAGATGTGTATATGTTTATATATTTCTATGTATAGTATTCACTCCTAAGCTAATTTATCGAACATTATGAAGTTTGGAACACAACTGATAGGGGTAAGGGTTTGTAATGTAGGATATATTTACTCATTCAGTTTTCTTTCATTGTTTGTTTTTCTTACTTTTCCTATTTCTTTCATGTTATCTAATTTTAGGTTTTTATCATTACTTTTCTTTCTTTCTCCTTTTTTTTCCTTTTTTCTTTTTCTTATTTTTATTTGTTTTTATCGATTTTGTTTTCTGTCTTCATTTGTTTCTTTTTATATACTTATCTTTTTTTTTTTTTTTTTTACTGATGTGTCACTACTTATAAAAGCACGGGGCTACTTGGAGATGAGGGTAAAAGAGATCGTCAGTTAGACTATAATCGCCTCTACTTGCCCCCACGAGGGGATCGAAAACAAATGGGTGAGATGGACAGAAGATTACTGAAGAGGAATTGATTATCCAAGAGAACGGCTCCACAGGTATTTGTTCACATTAGACTTGAAGACGACCATGTTGTAGTCAGTTGGGAAGCACCCTCGTGATAACTTCTTCCACAGATAGAATGTTCTAGGAAAAGAAACTTTGTTCATGGATGGAAGTTTCGTTTGTTTTTTTTGTGGTAAGAAGAGAGAGAGAGAAATGAGTTTGCTGTGGTTGTGGCTAGACGAGTTTTGTTCTTTGAATATTTTATAGTGAGTACTAAGGATTTGAGCTCAGCCGAGTATCTACCATGAACATAACGATGAAGTAGAGAGAGACTATTAACATCTCTTCTGTGTGAAAGAGGCTGTAAGGACGAGAAGAGATCATTGTAGTCTATCAAGACAGGAAAGAGTGCTTCGAGCGGCTTATATTTGCCCATATTTTCTTAACTGTCCTTCTAGATATAATTTATTTACTTTTTAGTCTTCCAGTATAGATATTGTTATAGTATAATTTTATCTGTTGTATCTTTCTTTCTTTCTTTCTTTCTTTCTTTATTTTTCATTTTTACTATCTATCTATATTTATAATATACTTCTTCTTTTCTTTCTTTATTTTTTATTTATTCTTCCTATATATCTCTCTATCTTTATAAAATAGACGTTTCTGTTGTTTTCTTCTGTCTTTGTTTTCTTCTATCGATGTACTTATCTTTGATTCTCTTTTTATACCTTCATGTGATTATATCGATATATATATATTTTTTTTTCAGATATTTTTTTATTTGGTTTCTTCCAATCGAGTTATTTATCTATCTTTATAATATCTTTAATTTTTTAATTTATTTATTTATTTATTCATTCTTCCGTCATATCTGTCTATATTTATAGAATAGTCTTGTTGGTTCTATCCTTCTTTCTTTCTATTTTCTTCTATTGATATACTTTTCTTTGCTTGCTTTTCCCCTTCTTGTCAGTATATCTACATCTCTCTCTCTCTCTCTCTCTCTATCTGTATATATATATATATATATATATGTATATATATACACAGAGAGGGAGAGAGAGAGAGAGAGAGAGAGAGATGTAGATATACTGACTAGAAGGGGAAAAGCAAGCAAAGAATATATATATATATATATATATATATATATATATATATATATATATATATATATATATATATTGTTCAGTATTTTTTCTTTTTTCAAAATTGTTTTCTTTAGTTTCTATCTATCTATCTATCTATGTATGTATTTTCACCTATCCTTATAATATCCTTCTTTCTTTCTTTCTTTCTTTCTGTCTTTATTCTTAATACCTATCTCTATCTTTATCAAACAAATATTTTCTGTTATGCCATTATTTCTTCATTTCTTTTCTTCTATCTCTGTACTTTTCTTTGTTTCTGTTTCCGTCTTTCTCCCCCCCCCATTTAATTATATCAACATATCTATATTTATTACTTACCATTTTTTCTTTTTATCTCTTTTTTCATAATTCTTTCTTTCTTCGTCTTCTTCTCATCTATCTATCTATCTATCTATCTATCTATCTATCTATCTATCTATCTATCTATCTATCTATCTATCTAACTTCATAATATCCATCTTTTTTCTTTCTTTCTTTCTAAACTCTCCTTATCTATCGCTCTATCTTCATCAACCAGTCTTTTCTGTTTTATCCTTTCCTCTTTCCTTTTGTATATCGATGTAGTTTTCTTTGTTTTCGTTTTCTCCCTTTATCCCTTGATTCATTATATCTACAGACCCTTTTCTTATCTTTTTTCATACATCCTTTCATTCTTTGTTGTCTTCCTATCTATATATCTAATAATATCCTTCTTTCTTTTCTTCTCTATTCCTCCACCGTATCTCCCTATCTTTATAAAATAGACTTGTCTATTGTTTTCATTCTTCCTTTTTTGTTTCATGTAGTTTTTGTTTCGTTTTTCCATCTTCTTCTGCCCATCATTATATCTTCATATCTATATTTATTGCATACCATTTTTCTTTCTTTTTCTCATAATATTACTTCATTATTTTCTATCTATCTATCTATCTATCTATCTATCTATCTATCTATCTCCCTCCCTCTTTCTCTCTCTCTCTCTATATATATATATACGTCTCTCTCTCTCTCTATCTATATATATATCTCTCTATATATATATATATATATATATACTTCCATCTATCTATATATCTAGCTATCTACCTACCTACCTACCTACCTACCTACCGACCTATTTATCTTTTTAATATCCTTCTTCCTTTCTTCATTAATTTATCCTAAATATCTCTCTTCTTAATAAAACAGTATTTTCTGTTATATACTCCATTCTTTCCTTTTTTATTTTTATCAATATCGTTGTTTTTGTTTACGATTCCCCCTTCCCCCCTCCTTTCATGATATTTACATTGATTGCTCATCATCTTTATTTAGTTCTTTCATTTTTCATATATTTTCTTTCTTTCTTTCATATATTTTTAAAAAATTCTTTCTTTCTTTCTTAGTTTTCTTCTTCCTCTTTGTCTATCTACCTATCTTTATAATATCCTTCTTTCTTTCATACTTTCTTTCTTTATTCATTCTCCCTACGTATCCCTTTATCTTTAAAAAATAGTTTAATTTGTTGCATCTTCCCTTCCTTCCTTCCTTCCTTCCTTCCTTCCTTCGTTCTTTCTTTCTTTCTTTCGTTCTTTCTTTCTTTCTTTCTTTTTTTCTTTCTGTCTTTCTGTCTTTCTGTCTTTCTGTCTTTCTTTTCTCCTGTCTATGCATTTTCTTTATTTTCATTTCTCCCTTATTTGTCCCGTGATTATATCTGCATATATCTCAAAATGCATTGCTTACCATCTTTTCTTTCATCCTTTCTTTTCTCATAAATTCTTTCTTACTTTGTTTTCTTCCTATCTATCTATCTATCTATCTATCTATCTATCTATCTATCTATCTATCTATCTATCTATCTATAATGCCCTTCTTTCTTCCTTTCTTTTTTTCGACTTTCTCATCCCTCTATCTATATAAAATAGTCTTGCTTAGTGTATCCTTTTTCTTTCTTTCTTTCGTTTTTGTCTTCTGTCTATTTTCCTTTTTGCTTTCGTTCCCTCTTTTCATCTTCCTTTCATTATATCTACATATCTATATTTATTGCTTACTAATGTTTCTTATTTTTTTTCTCCTTCTTATCTATCTATCTATTTAGCATCTTTCCTTCTTTTCTTTTTTGTAACTTTTTAAATATATTCTTTATTTCATTCTTTGTATATTTCTGAGTCATTGTTTTTCTTAACTATAACCTCATCTCACCATTCTTTTATTTCTCCGCATACAATGTTTTTTTCTTCTGCGTTTATATTTTTACTTTTCATTTACTCAAAATTCTTTATCTTCCTTTTCGATATACTCTCCATTTTTGTGCGTTTGGACCAAAGCCAATATAGGCTTAGACTTGATGCTGGCGATAAAGTCCACAAAAAATAGATAAGCTAATGCCCATGAATTTATTATCTCTTCAGTGTTTAAAACTTTTCTCGTTCTCCATCAAGCGCCATTTTCTGACAAATTCTATCAAATGAAAAGTAGTTCATCGTGTAGACTCTATCGCTACCAATTCCACATTCTTTCCTTAACAAATATCGTTATTCTTTATCAGTCCGTTTTAAAATGTAACCTTTGGGGTTACCACCGTTTAATCTGCACATCTTATTGTGCGAAATTCGAAGTGATATGCATTACGTGTGTCAAGGTCTGACACAATGCTATACCAGTAGAGAATAATTTGTCACTTCTAATTGGTCAAAGTTACAATAAGTACATATTACATTTGTAGAGATGTTCCACAAAGTCAAATAAATCGGGCATTATTTGTACGCACTACGAGTTTCGATGTCTTGCATGAGGTCAGAAATATACAGAATTATCACTTTTTATTGGTAAAAGTGGCAACGTGTACATACTACGTCTGTCAAGGTCTGGCACAAGGCCCTAAATCGAGAATATTCGAACTTCTTATTGTTAACAATTACAATAAATACGTACTACGTGTGTCAATGTCTGACACGAGGCCATCAAAATTGAAAATTACTTTTTAATTCTTATTCATCAAAATTGAAATGAGTACATACTACGTATACCGAAGTGGGAGACAAGGCCACAGAAATCTAGTATTATGAATCCTTCTTACTGTCTAAAAAAAAAATGAGTACATACTACGTCTGTCAAGGTCTGACACCAGGCCAATTAAATCGAGCATTATTTCTAATTCTTATTGCTCAAAATAAGAAAAAGTATTGTTGAGGTTTTACACAGGACAGAACAATAGTGAAATTTGCAATGAGTTCATATTAGGTTTGTCAAGGTCTGTCACGACACCAAAAAAATCGAGCATTATTTGAATTTCTTATTGTTTAAAATAAGAATAACTGCGTAATACGTGTTCCAGTCTGAAGTAGATTTCGAGTACAACAAAATGGTAAGATACATTTCAGAGGAAACATATTTTAATCAATGAAACGGGCGGGTAAGAAAAAAGAAAATTGCTAAAATTTTCCTTAATGCCTTATCGTCTAACCCTCCAAGAGGAAACGTCAGAATGATATATTAAAAACTAAGAAAATCGAATGAGATATTAAGGGAAAATTGTTTCGGTTGGATAAAACAATTGAGAGAAAAACCAACAAGCGGTAACTCTGTCTATCGCATGGGGAATTTGAGTTATTAAATATCTCCAACTGATGTTTCAAAATCTTTTGTCTACACAGGTTCGGTCTAGAATTGTTAATAACTGACACTTCAGTAATATTGAGACGATAGCACGACCTGGCACTGTGTAAAACAGAAGACTACCCATCAGAATACTGGTCAGAATAACTATTTGTTCCAACCAAGTGATTACCGATGCCAGTATATATATATATATATATATATATGTATTTTTGAACTTTTGTACTTATAATAGCTCAATAGTTTAAAAGCTAAAGCTGTGCTATATTTAGTATTTTTATATAGTTCATTAACACATCATTATCACAGAGAACAGATTCACGTCATTTTTTCCAAATTATTTTTTTATTTGGCAGACAATTGTTTCGGCTAACAGCAAGATATTCGTAAAATGCTTCTATTCATTTATTTATTTCTTGGTGTGGCTATCCTCAGTGCAAATTGTACAAAAACAAATTAAAAAAACGGTTACAAATTTGGCGATTATAGCCCGAAATTACAGTCAATATTCATTATCAATTTTTTTATATATACATGGAATTATGGTCCCTTTTACATTTTTTTAAATAACATGTACGTACCCTATTCTTTTATATTTCTAATCATTTATCATCGGCTATCATTATTAATCTAACTATTCATAAAATTAAAGTATATATTTTTACTGACCGTCTTTGTTATTTTCGTCCAGTTATTTTCTTTTTTCTTCAGATTTTTAGTTTTCTTATTTCATTTTGTTATCTTTTTTATGTTTTCGTACGTGTTGTGTCGGTAAATTTAGATGACTTCCGTTTTGCCCTTATCACCGGATGTATGCCGGCTATTCTATTTTCTAGCCAATGAATAATTAATATCCTCAATCATTCAATATCTGCTATAATTATTATTCTAAATATTCCTAAATTAAGACATATATTTTTTCACTGTTCACCTTTAATTATTTTTACCCTATTTTTCCTTTTTTTCGTTAGGTTTTCAATTATCTTATTCCTATGTTTCCCTTCCTTTTGTTATATCATACGATTTTATTGGTGAGCTTAAGTGACTTCCGTTTTGCCCGAATTACCGGAAGTAAGCCGACTCATGAATTTTACAATCGATAAATATTTAATATTTTTAATCGTTTCCCATTTACTTTAAAAGTTAATCCCCAAAAATTCTTAAAATTAAGCCATATTTTCTCTAGCTTTATTAGTTGTTTCTGCCCAGTTATTTTCTTTTTTCGCAGATTTATCCCTATCTTATTCCTTTTTTTCTTCTTTTATTCTATTACACGTTTTCACCGGGTATCTTTAGTGATTTACATTTTGCCCGTATGACCGGAAGTATGCTGACTTTTCTATATTTTAACTGATAAATATTTAATATTTCTAATCATTTCTCATCCAGTATAATTACCAATTTATAAATGCCTGTATTAATATATATTCCCACTGGCTTTCTTATTTTCGCCCAATTATTTATTTATTTATTTATTTATTCATTTATATATTTACTTATTTATATCATATGTTTATATTGGTAAGTTTAGGTGACTTTCATTTTCCCTAATCACCGGAAGTATATCCACTTATCTATGTTCTATCCGATTAGTAATTAAATACATAAACTATATCTTGGGAATAATCTGTAGTGTTAAAAGTATTTTTATATGCTATTTTTATATTTAACTACAAACGCTTTTTCTATAATTAGTAAAATTAGGTATCATATTTTATACTTTCACACTTCAGTACATTTATATTTTCGCCGTTGGTAAACAGTAACTTGGATATTCGTCGATGTTTTGTTTTTTTCTAAAAGTTTTACGGGTATTACGTTTACTTTTATATATAATCTATTAACTTATTCATTTTTTCATCGTTCTATTTTCTATATTTATCTTTGCCTTTATGTAGGCAACCGCCAATAATCTCATTTCTCTTATTGATAATATTTCCTCCATATGTCATTATTTAAACTGCTTCAGTTATACATAGATTGCATTTTTTCGCTTGTTTGGTAAATATTTATTGGCGTTAATTAATATTGACCGTTACATGGTGTACATAGTTTTTTCTCATTAAGTTCTTTTTTATATTCAGCTAAGAAAGTGGTAAATTTATCGATTCCTACCCTACAAACTTTTCTAATAGTTGCCATATGGTAACGATACCTATCTTTAAATGTATGCTGTGGATTTATTACTTTTCATTATATTGTACTTATACACTATACTTTCGGTCATGCATTCACTTCTTAATGGGCATTCATCCTTCTGCATACAGTTACATTTTCTATGTTTATTCAAGTTTCATACATTATCAGAACTGTCATTTGATTTTTTTATTTTGGCTTTATTCGATGAGATTATGGTATTTTTTATGTTTGTCATAGTTGAATATGATACTTCTATTGTATTCTTATTAAGTAGTTTACTCAATATCTTATTCTCTTTAAAGTTATTATCGATTATTTTATAGAAATCCCTAGGCATATTTGATTTTACATGTATCCTGTATGGGGAATTAAATCATATAGTTTTCTGTCTCCGATTTATTTTATTACTATCCTAATCCATTATTATTTTTATCTTTAATTTTAATCGTTTTCCTTTCTTTATTCTCTCCTTTATCTAGATTTCTCTGTTCAATATCTTTAGTATATCCCCTTCTTGCATTAGCTCCATTTTTATTTACCATGTTGTTTCTATTGCCATTATTAGTATCAGTATATCCATAGTTATTCATCCTTACTGTTTTAACATTTTCCCTAAGACCCACATTATAGGATATAATGTTACACTTCTTAATATTATGTTTTTTTTTATTCTGGTTTAAAACATTTTCATTAATATTCTTAATATTGTCATTGTAATCTGATCTTTTTAATGCTTCATTATAATATTGTTTATTTTCATATATATTTATATTTGTGAATAATTGTGATATTCTATTTGATATATTGTTAATTATAGTTTTCTTTATCGGTTTTCGGTGATTGGAAAATTTATTTATATACAATATTTTCTGATTTGGTTTGTGGTATGGCTTAAATGTATTGTCATTTATGTTAAGGATAATATCCAAAAGAAAGTTTCCTTATCAGTTTTATCAATTGTTATTTTGAAGTTTACATCTTTTAATAATTAAGTTTAATTATTTAAAAAATCCGTGTAGAGCGTTTTTATCATTTCTAGTTGTCCAGTTGTACTTTTTGTGATAAATAATGCATCATCTCTATATAAACACCCTTGTAAGCTAAGTAGTAATTTTTCGATTTCCCTAAGAATATAAATTCCTACCAAGTCTGTAACCTGGGCTGAATCTGCTGATCTCATCGTAATATCAAAATTCAAACTCCTATCTTTCCTAATCCATATTTTAGCATCATATTTAATTCAATTTCTACGAGCTAATTTTATTATGTCGATTTCAAAACATGTGATATCAGTAAATTCCTTACCCATTAATATATATATATATATATATATATATATATATATATATATATATATACTAAGTATATCACATAGAGAAATATAATTGTGATAAATATAAAAGACATTCTTCTTCTTTAGTGTTTTAAATACAAATATCAACATTTCGTAAATATTCCTTATTGTAGGAACGTGCGTAGTTTTCAGTCAAATATTTACTAAAGTCTAATTCCTTCTTATATATAGTGATTTTGTTAGTGTTTTAATCACAATTTTTCCCTCGTTCACAATTTAAAAAAAATGTAATTAATACATAGTGTAATTTGTCTAATTTCGGAATATCCGAGGCGTTTACTCATCTTAGAAATAAAAAATATGGCATAAAGAGTTAATAATACATTCCCAACAATCAAAACGGATGCTATCACCGGAAATCGTAACCGAAACCTTACGATCAGTCAACCAACTGAGCTATCTATATTTTCGATAAAGCAGAGATAAAAAACATAACTTTAACAAAATAATTATAGCTTTGATATGAGGTCATAGATTTATGATTTACGTCATCTTTCAAAAGATGAATTTTAACATAAACGATAAAAAAATGAAAAAAATAATAAATGGGTAAACATTATCAATAGCGTTGGAAAGTATTTTAAAAATCCAAAATAATTTATTTTGCTTTAACTCCGCATTAGCGCTAACAACAATTTAATATTTAATATATACTAGAATCTGGGCCCATCGTCCCATAATTCTACTTCTTTAAAAGTAGAAAACCGACTTTGCAATCTAGTTGGGAATGATCGCTTCTCTCCCCTACAGTTTCTTTTTCAAATAAAAAAAAATTGCTAGTCTTTCTCTACTCTATCGTTATATATCAGGAAGTTGCTCGACTGAGTTTTAACTTCTGGATCATACTCGTAAAAATTTCACAGCAAGAACTCGTCTAGCAATCACCACTGCCAAGAACTTTCTTTTTTGGGGTCTTCTGTGTACGAAATACAAACTGAACTTCCATTAGCATATAAAAATTACATATTCGGATTATTATTATTGTAATTGCCTTGGAGTTCTTTCACAAACATTTAGCAGTTATTTATTGCTGGTAATGATCGTTGACTTTCTCTGGAGATTTAGTTGCCAAGACTTCACAGATATTTCAGTACTTTTTTCCATTCCAGCTGTAAATTCGATAATGATTCCCCAACTTCGGTATTTTTAATCATATCGGCGCCTATTTCGCAACCACTTATTTCAACTCCCATGGTGTTTGTCAGTGTCACATAGTTATGTGATTTGGTTTCCACACTCGATGAGTTTTTCTTATATTTCAGCTGTTTTCATTAGTGCCGTGTTTTGTATGATGTCTATTTTTTCAGTGATGAAGATTCTCCAGGTTGTCCGGCACTGTTCCTAGTGCTCCTACCAATATTGGCATTACAGCAGCATTTTTTATGTTACATACTTTTTTCATTTCCTCTTTCCTTGGACGTTACCCTAGGATCTATTCAGACGGCGTTATTTAGCTGTTTTCATTATTATTATATAAGTTATTCTTGTTTTGATGAATTTATTGCTTTTGTATTAATATGCCCCAGTGGATGCCTTTTATTTCAATATTTGTCCCGGTTTATGCTTGTACAATTTGTCTGAATGTTCAAATATATTCATTTGCATAGTTCTCAGTGGAACATCTTCACAACCTAGTCTTCATTTTTTTCATTACTTCTAATCTAGTTTATGCATTCACTTATTATTTGTTTAACCGTTTTATTTCTTTAGCCAAAATGTCTACATTTACTGTTTTCCTGTGTTTTGCCAACCTCGCTTTTATGTAGTTCGTCCTAATCGTGGTGTTTTGTGCGACTGTCAGCAGAGGTTCCTTTTTCTTTATTCAAGTGTTCTTTTCGTAGCCTTGTTTTTTTGTTCTCCCTTTCTTTGGTTAATCTTGTAAATCGTCCATATAAAAGTTTCATTATCTATTTTGATTTCCCACTTTTTGTGCCAGTTACGATGCTCTATATATTGTTCATTTTGGTGATGCGTTTACTACTGATAATTAGCATTTCTGAATTTTAATACATGTAACTTTTAGTTCTAGTATCGCACTATTTTTCTATACATTTTTGCTCTTCTTTCCTTTGCGCAAAATGCTTTGAGCACTCTTTACCTGCCACATTTAATATTTTACATCTTTACATCTTTGTTAACGTACACATTATTAGATAACAGCACATTATCGTTGAGGTCGCCTGTTTCGCCAGATTTTTATTTACTAATAATTAACGCGAAGATACATGTTGTTCATTTTATTATCTCGGCCTTTGCAACTCTTCCCCTATACTCTGTTTCCCCGACTGTACCGACAAGCAGAAATTAAAAAATAATGTCAACAAACATCTCGCTGCACAGTTCCCGATTTAGGTCGACCCCCTAAACTTTCACCCTAATTCCCAGTAGCCTCTTACGTCTACAATTGCAACTTGTCTTGCTTGGGATGAACTAAGTTAAAAAAGGTACATTATTCAGACAGAGAGACTGTCAACCATTTGTTTTTTAAGCCTTCATTTAAACACGTGTTTTCCGTTCTGCCTCTAAACATATTCACTCTAGCTCCTAGCATGCTAATTGATATTTCCGTATTCATCTTTTTTCTCTCAACAACAGCAACTTTTGCACTCTGGAACTGTTCAATAGTTACCCACTATTTCCGTTCCCCTTATTTGAAGTTAACATCTTTCTTTTTCGTTATTTTTTTTCTTTCTGACGTCCGAATTATTCTTTATATTCACCACTACTGTTTCCCCCTTTTTATATTTTTATTTCTTTTTCTCGGATCGATAATCGAAATTTTGTGTTTCTTTTCCCTTTATCTCCTGATACACATGCTCAATTATTCGTGGATCGCACATAACGGACAAGTCACCAAATTGAACATATGTCGTATATCATGTGATATCAAGATTTACTAGAGCCGGTCTGAAAACATTTGTGAGATGAAGCGATAAGCCTTATTTGGCCGGCTCATTCGCTCAGCTGGGCGGAACACGTTTGATAGCGATTGGTCATTGTTATTTACTAATCATTAACGCAAACGCGTTTGTACCCGAAATGCATGTTATACATTTATTATCTCAGTCGGGAAGAAAGAGAGAGAGAGAGAGAGAGAGAGAGACAAAGAGAGAGAGAGAGAGAGAGACAGACACACAGACAGACAGAGAAAGAAAGAGTGAGATCGTTTACGTTTGACTATTTTAAAGGTCCTACATTTTAACACGTGCGTTTCTTTCCGTCTCTAAACTAATTCAGTCTAACTCATGCTAATTGATACATCGTTTTTATTTCCTCTGTTAATACACCTGTTGATTTTCAAACCTTTAACTCTTTAACACTTACTTTCTCTTTCAATCACTTTCGAGGTCACCTCAGTAGACAGCAATATGGTGTAGGCTCTCATGGGCGAAATGCAGTTACATATTGTTATTGGGTTGTATGTCATAAAATAAATGCTCCAGGGAACCGGAGTTGGTGGCGTTGTGTCGAACTGGAGCAGGTGCAAACGAAACACAAAAAGATAAAAACAGAATACTGTAGTGTCAGACATTTGGAAACGACAACAAGTATCCTAATTACCTCCCTTACATTCTGTAGTTATCTCCCTTGTATATTTCTCATGCGTATATAAATGAATGCTGCGTGGATTTCGTCCTCTTACGACGAAGAGATCGAAGTGCACACAACAGTTTTTGTCCCTCTTATTTATTCTTGTGTTCTTTACTTGCATTGTTATGTATATGAAACTATTACGTCGCGAGCCGAATACTAATGGATTCACATAACGATAGACAAGGTAGCAAACGCTACAAATGGCGACGAGAATTTTAAACAACTCGCGTTTAAAAAAAAAGAAAAGAACACTTCGAATGAAAGTCGCTACACATGGCGACGAGAATTTTAAACAAACTCACGTTTAAAAAAAGAAAAAGAAAAGAACAAAAAAAACGAAACGAAATACGAAGAAACAAAACGAAACGAAAACAAAAACTAAACTATACGAAGAACGAAACGAAAGAACAGAACACACGGAGTGAATGGAGAGACATTTTTGACCAAACTTGAATGTTGCTCGAGAACCTATCGAGGAGCCCGTGCAAAAAAAAAACAAAAAAAAAACGATGAAGTTTTGCACGGAAACCTTCAGATACTGAAAAGGCAAAAACAAGTCCCTGACCGAAACGAAAGAGAAAAAAATAGACAATTGCGGCCAAACTCTGATGTCGCCCCAAAATCATTCGAAGAGTCCGTATCAGAGACAAAGAACAGAAGTAGGTTTTACACGGAAAAAAACTTTCAGGTATTCAAGCCCAGACACATAAGAAGAGAGCTGGCAAAGTCGCAAAAAGTGCCACGTACCTTGGCAGAAAGGACAATAACGAAGGCAAGATGGAGGATACATATAGTCTCTATACAGTGCCCACGTGCAGACAACGACTAGTTGATCAGTAGGGAATGCTATCAACACTTCGAATGAAACGAAATAACCCACGTGCAGACAATGGACTAGTTGATCAGCAGGGAATGCTATCAACACTTCGAATGAAACGAAATAACCCCAGAACACTGAAGGAAGAAACAACATAACTGGTATAAGACTCCTTTCAGAGAAGAAAAAAAGGTAAACAACCAGTTATATCGGTGATGCGCACAGTTCAAAATCGGAATCTAACACCTTTGGTTCCCACATGACAGCAATGCGCGAAAAAGAAATTAAAAAAAGAAAGCAGTGACATATGCAGACAGGGAAAGAAGGACGAGAGTTTCAACGTCCAACCCAAGACCACTCTTCACGCGGACAAATTCGGACAGCTCCTCTGAAGAAGAGAGAATAAGAATCAGAAACAGATTCGGAAGAATCGAAAGTCGATCCCCCCCATCCTGCAGACGACGTAAGTTAGTTTTCAATTATGTATGTTGCAAAAAAAGAAAAAACGATTCCTCCTTGACTGAGACAATGTTTAATCGGTGAAATGTACTTTGAGGGTTCCCCTTGAAATCAGAGAATATATAAGTGATGGACAATAATGGACTGTACACCCACGCACACGTACACTTAATGAAGGTGGAGAGGGGTGTAGTGTCGGACATTTGGAAACGACAACAAGTATCCTAATTACCTCCCTTACATTCTGTAGTTATCTCCCTTGTATATTTCCCATGCGTATATAAATGAATGCTACGTGGATTTCGTCCTCTTACGACGAAGCGATCGAAGTGCACACAACAGTTTGTGTCCCTCTTATTTATTCTTGTGTTCTTTACTTGCATTGTTATGTATATGAAACTATTACGTCGCGAGCCGAATACTAATGGATTCACATAACGATCGATAAGGTAGCAAACACTATAAATACTAACATGAAATAAGCTAGTACACGAGTGAACGAAAACGAACGAATTTAACGCTAAAGTACCAGCGTCGAATGCAATATGTGACAAAGAAGTATGGAGAGGCATGGATTGGCCTATTTTCTCTCCGTTCACAAGCATAACAAACACTTTTGTACGCTATCTTTTAATTATAGAAAAGTGAATTAAAATAGAAATTAAGAAGGAAGATAAACTATATTATCAATTTTCGTAGGTTTGCATTCGCACTACTATTTGGTATCGGTGAGAAACATGTGTGCCTTTTTAGTAAAGGGTACGTCCGCTTGTAGATATCTGCTGATTTGGATTCGCTAGGCAACGTTGACACGTACACGGGAAATCGAAGTCATGGGGTCATCTTTTGCACTTAGATCTAACCTCGACCTGTTAATGCTGGAAACTGACGTGACGTCACATGGATCAAAGAGAGAAGGAGCGGGAGAAGTGGAGAGTTCGTTGGGAAAGGTTGAGCGAACAGCACGTGCAAAGAATGACTTAAAAATCAATGATAAATTAAGAGGCCATAGATGTCCGTAGTCAGGAATGCCCCCCCCTCAACAGCTACCAGAAAAGAAGGCGGCATAAACAGCGAGATAAGTGGTCCTTTTAAAAAAATCTGAATATTCTCTTTTCTTTGGTTGTTGTGAGACTTTATTTTCTAGGAGAGAATGCACTCCACAATGGAGACGATCGTGGATGAAATACCCCAGCCACGGGAAGAGGGCTGGACATGAGGTAGTATTTAATTTTACTGATTGTGATTTGTATTCGATAACAACCATGCGACATTTAATCTCCTCTTAGAAGGGGAGGTATATGCAGCGGAGTTTCTGTTTTCTCTTTCTGGGTTCATTTATGGTCCTACACATAGGTAAATATTATCAGTTTATATAATATGCAATATTATTTTCTTTCTGTCACATTTTGAAGATAAATACATTTCTATCAGAATTACCAAAATGTAAATGTTTATCGATCCCTATGAATAAATGAAGGTATACTTAGAAATATTTTAATAAAAATATACGGTCTGAATTAAGATACATTATTTACAGAAAATAAGCTTAGTCTCTTCTGCGTAATCTTGCTAACTAATTATACGCTAACTTCTTGGCGGGGGTAGTACTAAAATACATTTATAAATAACAAGCTGGTTTTGCCGGCTCGCTATCACTTTGCAATTTTTTCCACTTGTAATACTTGAAACATTGCTTTAAAATAATAAACATTTCTTTCATAACTTTGTTGTAACCATGAAGTAAAATCGTTCTCATTTATTTATAAAGGGCGATAAACATTTACATTTGAGTAATTTCGATGCAAATTTATTTATTTTTGAAATGTGACAGAAATAGAATAAAATAAAAATAAATCAATTCGCCTTTTTATTTGCAATTTAGGAATTGATTGCAGCTTGTTGAAAATTAAGTCGGCCCTTCTAAAGAATAGAAGATTTGAACACAAATAATACACACTTGTCCAGCAAATGAGACAATATTACGAAACACACCTTTTTGTTATATTAAAATAAAAGAAAACATTCATTTAATTAAACAGTAAAACAAATAATAGATAATTAATAAAATGCTCTTTTTCAAAACTAATATGCAAATTAGTTGAATTAACTTGAAATACGGCGTTTAGACTTCATCGTTAACACGAGAAATGAGACGAACTTTTGCATTCATTATTTTATGTAGAAAGAAAAGATACTGTTAATTATTGTAAACCAGCACATACGTAGGTGGTTAAAATAGCTGACTGACAGTAGTTAATGCTGACTGCGATTATGATTGATAATGATGATGGTGATGATTATTTCTGTTTCAGAATTCCAATAGAACAACTGGTAAAAAGAAGAAATTTCATGAGATATGACGTAGGAGAAAAAAGATATCTCCAAGAAGAAAACGTACGGAGTCAGTGTTTATTACTCTGCGCACGCGTCGTGCCATGCGACTTCCGGTTGCGCAGCCAAAACGTGATTCAATGAACGGATGTCAGACGAACGAGAGCCGCCTTTTACGTCACGACACGAACTGAACTTTCCTTTTCTGTTTCTCTTTTCTTTTACAAAAAAAATGTATTCTTTGTTTGAGCTTTTTTTTTGTTATTCTCCATTCCGACTTTGTTCTTTTCAACCTGTTTCTTCGCCTTCTTCCTTTTAGACTCTATGATCGTATTTGTTAGTTCCATTTTATTAGTACTGCCGTTTTCAACTGTTGTTTTCTTATAATTTTGCTTATTTCAGTTTTTCATTATATTATATTCATTTTTCCTTTTAAAATTTCTTCTAATTTTTTTTTCATTTAAAATTCTTTCTTTCTTTAGTTTAGTTTAGTCGTATTTCGGTATTTTCTTTTCAGATGTTTATTTTTCGTATGAATAGATTCAAACACATTTTATTATTACGGAGATTATAGTTCTTACACATCAAGGCAACAGCGATTCTGAATATGTACTGATGATGTATCAGTTTATATTGGATATGAAGTCTTGAGATATACATTCTTTGTACGGGGTCCACTATAAATCATTATATATTTTCTTTTGCTGGTAACTTTGTTGATACGTAAGCATTTGTTCTATTTCATGTGACATTCGAAAGCGGAAGTCGTATAGTTTTACTTGTTCAAAATTTTGATATAAATGTTATTTCATTTCGATTTTTATTTCAAGTATACATTATATACACACTGTATTTGTTTAAGTATTTTTTCTATTTCATATCATGCGGAAACGGAAACTGTATGTATATTTTCTATAAATATTTGAATAAAACTTTTATTTCATTCCCATTTTCCTTTCAGATCTACATCATGTCGACACGTTACATTTCGATTTATTAAGTTAACATACAATTATACATCTACGTATTGCGGACTGTGTATATTTAATATAACAACTATATTCGACAATCTTTCTGCAAACTCACTCCTGAAATATTTCTACTACTTCATGTCTCTCTCGTCAGACAAGTGTTAGAGTATGGCGTCCAGGCCTCTGTTCAATATCTAATACGTGATATTCAGCATCTGGAAAAAGTTCAAAATCAAGCTACTCGAATGAGCGCTGACGATTACGTGGTGATCTTATTCCTCAATGGTCATTACGATATACATCAGGACCTATTGTTCACTCCTGCACCAGAAAGACGTATATGCGGACATCACAAGAAACTATTTCACCGCTGATTTCGATTGAACCGAAGAGGGTTGCCTTTTCAATCAGAATCCCTGGACATTAGAATACTCTCCTAAGAGAGGTAATAAATGTGCCAATAACGAATCAATTCAAGGTGAATTTGTACAGGTGATGGGTTACTGTATCCTCTTCTGTGTAAATGTCTACCACTCTTTCCTCACATGGCAACTGGAATATGCTTGTTTTATTATTTGCCAAATTAATTAAATTGAATATATATATATATATATATATATCTTTATATATATACATATATATATATATATCTTTATATATATATACATATATATATATATATATATATATATATATATATATATATGTATATATATATATGCGTGTATATATATCTTTATATATAACATAAAAATTGAGTAACACCTACCACACTTGACCCGACATTGTTTACGTCCAGTGGCAAGAAGTTCAGAACGACCGGAAACACATTCGGAGTAAGCAAATATAGCCTTTGAAGATTTTATTCTAGACTAGTCACACAACCAAGGCTTGAGAATCAAGTCTACTATATTATTTAACCCATAGCTTGAGCATATATGGATTTATACTTTTGTTTAAAGGCATTAGATAAAGTGATTATTATGTTTAGTTAGAGTTCTGTCAAGGTTTCTACCAGCTTTACCGTCGTGCTAATTAACTAAAGCTGACAAGTACAATTTTTATATGGATATATGTCTTTGCTAATATGACTATATTTATTGTTTGAAATGTGTCGTAGTTTTCATTGCAGACAGATCGCAAGTCTCATTCTAAAAATAATGAATACATTCTTATTGCTTCAAAGCAGATGTTCGTGTAGTGAAATCTGGGTAAAAAACATTCAGACTTTACAGATACGTACGTGTTTCACTCGCAGAACTCTAAGTACATTTGACAGTTATGGATAACTGCAAGCCGTGAGTGAAATGAAGAACGGGGGAAGGGGGTAAAATATAGCATAAAAGACGAAGAAATAGTAGGAAAACGGCAAAAGAAACGAAAACGGCGCCTGTAAACACTGAAACTAGAAGAGACTATAAATTGGGAAATTGATACGTTGTTTCGCCATCTGTCATGTTTGAGGCGACCAAGTGCCAGACGTATACGTGGCAACAGTCGACTTTAATAAGATTACCATTGATTGGAAAGAGGAGACTTGCCACACTCCTTTCCTAAAAAAAGGTATTGGAAACGTGCTTCTTGTGAGAGGTTCGTCAAAATCTTCATTTTTATTCTTTGCGTAAACTATTGCAAACAGATTCCGAGATATTGTAAATGTATTTTCTTGTCGTCTTAAAGCAAACAAAAAAAATAAATGAACAGTCTGATCGATATTGCCACTGAGCAGCAACAACGGATAAATGTCTCTATCAATAGAAACTAAAATCAAATCTTGTATTTAAATAGGGATATGTACTTTGTATCCCGATGTATAAGTACGTTACATGGCCGAGATCAAGACTGATTCACATATATATGTCGCCATTAATGATGACAACAAGAAAAAGAATATGTATAACAAATATAAATGCAAAAGGATATCTAATTATACCTGATTATTTACAGAAAGATGTTGTAGTTTGATTCAAGCATTGTGTGTAGTGTGTATGAAGTTGGCATTTTTTTTAAACATGTGAAATTAAATTGAAGAATCGTTAAATATTATGCATATATAAAAAGATTAAATCAGAATATTGAAGAATTGACTAATTTTCAATAAAATATTTATTTACCAACGTAGTGTGTTGAATCAGGGTAGTATGTTATGGTGTAATAATAATAATAATAATAATAATAATAATAATAATAATAATAATAATAATAATAAAGAACAGCACATCACGAACCAAAGAACAGAAACTGCAACAAATACACTTTATAAACTCCCCATCCCCACCCTGAATAAATTACACCGGCCTCAGCTGACACCACACAAAAATGAACCAATGAACAGAAATTGCAAAAAACACCATAAGCTGTCACCCTTCCCTTTCCCCCTTCTCACCCCCCAAAAAATAAAATTTAAAAAATAAAAATAAAATAATCGTGCCAGCCTAGGTTGACACCAGCCAAAATATTTGTAGAGGGTCTAGGAATATGAGAAGACTGAGGAGCGACAGCACAAACCAGATCTCCACTGGAAGAGTGTGGAGAATGCTGGGACCTTCGGGAGGCTTATTTTCATCCAACTCTCAGAGAAAACTAATGGTCTTTACCAGCAATAAATCTATGATAAACGGCTGTTGCGATATTGCAAGGTTATTTGCAGTGGCTATGGAAAAGAGGTGGAGAATACTGGACATCTTGGGAGACTTGTGTCACTCAGACTCCAGGGAATACCACCGGTTGTTGTCGGTGAACAATCCCTGATGATGACCTATGTGAGAACTCCTAGTGAGTACAAATAATACTAATACTAATACTAATACTACTACTACTAATAATAATAATAAGTAAAAGGAATAAACACCTGGACAGTATCATTAATAAGATAAACTGGACCATGCATAGGCTTGACTAAACGACTCAGGCACCTTGGTTAGAGGACTAGACAACTAATGACCATGCATAACGCACTACACCCCAAAAACGATACGGAAGACTCTAAATGGAAAAAAGCGAAGGAGGAAGAGGACTGGTAAGTATAGCAGATTCTATGGAAGATACAAAAAAGAGCTGGATAAACACATGACGCAGAACACAGAAACGCTAATCACCGCAGCAAAAGACACCGTCCCAACGAAAAACTCTGTAAGCACCGAAACCAGAAACAAAAAGACAAGAAAAGAAAATTGGGAAGAAACAAAACTACATAAGACTTACAAGAGAACAATCCAACGAAAAGAGCTGGGCATGGCTAAGAAAATGGCACTTGAACAGAGAAACGGAATCTGTCCTGACGGCTGCATAGAACAATGCGATTAGGGCACACTACATTAAAACTAAAATAGATAACACCCGGGAAAAGAGTAAATGTAGTCTGTGTGGGCAAAGAGACGACACAGTAAATTATCTAATAAGTGAATGCAGCAAACTAGTTCCAAAGGAATACAAGAACAGACATGACTGTGTGGGGAAAGCAGTACACTGGGAAGTGTGAAAACGATTGCATTTTGAACACTTACACAAATGGTACAAACATAAACCAGAGACAGTACTAGAACACGAAACACACAAAACCCCATGGGACATGGATGTACAAACAGATACATTCATACAAGAAAGGAGAACGGATGTCATAATAATCGGCAAGAAGGAAAAATCCTGTCAAATCGTAGACTTCGCCGTTCTAGCAGACCACAGAGTGAAGATCAAGGAGACAGAAAAACGAAGCAAATACACGGAACTTGCCAGAGAAAGCAATACGGTACATAAGAAAGTCAAAATAATACCAATAATCACAGGAGCACTAGGATAAGTCCCAAGAAAAAGTGGAGAAAAAAAAACTTGAGAAATTTGAATCAAAGGGCTCATTGAGACCATACAAAAGACGGCGATGGTCAAAACAGCTGTAATCTTAAGGAAAATCCTCGAATGCGGTAACTAACTCACATAAGTTACGAATGGTAACCAACCACATAGAAGTCACAATAGGAAGAAAGCTAAACCACAGGAAAAACGCCACTGCACGAACCAATGGACAGGAACTGCAAGAAATCTCATAATATACCTCCCCCCACTAAAAAAAGTTAGGTTACCAGCCTCGGCTGATACCACACAAAATTGTCGTGAAGCGTTATGGAGGATGGGAGGACCGAGGAGGGAGATCTTTAACCAGACCTCCATTGGAAGAGTGTGGAGAGTACTGGTTCGTTGGAGAGGCTTATAGCCACCCAAATTCCAGAGAAGAACAATGGTCGCTGCCAGCAAGAAATCAATGGAAGACGAGTGTTGCGATACCGCAAAATCATTTGCGGTGGGTATCGAAAAGAGGTGGATATCACTGGAAATCTAGAGGAGGCTTGTTGTCATTCAGACTCCAGGGAACACCACCGATTGTAGTCGGCAAACAATCACTGATGATGACTGGTGTGATACCACCTAGTGAGTAGTAGTAGTAGTAGTAGTAGTAGTAGTATTACTAATAGTAATAAAAATGATAATAGTAATAAAAATAATAATAATAAATAATAAATAAAAAATAAAAATAAAAAAAATAAAAATTAATAAATGATATCAAACAATACCACATTTATTTGATAAACTACGTTGGTAAATCAATATTTAATTGGAAATTATTGAATTCTTCAATATAATTCGTTCATCTATTTACATTTGTATAGGATGAAAAGGTTGTCTTTAAGCAATGTTGCATTGGCATCGGCTTCCCAAAAGTTGAAATTCCTAATTACAAACTTGTTTCGGAATTGTTTTGATGAGGATTGAAAATATGCATTACTTGCATAATTTTAACTACTGTTCTCATCTTAGATGTTATTCTGAAAACGTTTCGGCCGATGTAACCTCTGACCTTCTTCAGGTCAATCTTGTTGAACTCTGGAATCTTTATGTCAAACTCCGGAATCTGTACAGAATTTAGAACCGAACCCTTTATTTAATCCAGGGGATAGATTGCCCCCGTTCTGTCAGCCATGACCAGGTAGAAGTCTTAAGTTATTCATGAATATATTTTTAGCATCAACTGTACTGAGGATTGAACCTTCAACGAATAAAAATGCTAAGTAATAATAAATTATAGGTGGTAGTCTTCTCGAAGTATTACTCAGGAGGAAGACTATGTTGATGAATAAAGTTGAATTTTGCGTAAAATGGTAGTTTTATTAATTAGGTCCGGAACATGTGGTGTTTAATTTCGAGGTTAACTCTAATTCAAATCAAGGGTAAGAAAATTAAGTAGGGGTGGAGTTTATGCTACCCAAAGACAAATTTACAAACTGAAAGTTTGTTACATCCCACAAATACTTATGTACCATGAGATAATACTATTATGACGAAAAATAATGCAAAAATAGAACATGAAACTACAAACTTCATGATCTCTGAAAGTTTTTCATTAGGTGGATTTAAGACTAAATGGATGCTTTTTTTACTAAATCCTGGAGACTCGATTTAATTTTGCTTAATGTACCTTACTTTAGTGTAAATAAGATTATTTTAAGTCCAAGAATTCATGCTCCCTCGTGCCCATCCCAACAAAAACGATAAAGATGACCGAATCGCAACTATATAACGCTATAACAACTATAAGCAAATTTCTAATTTTTACGTTTAACTATATATACGTCATTAGTGGACGGACAAACAAACAATTATCGTATATGTATATATGTATATATATATATATATATATATATATATATATATATATATATATATATATATATATATATATATATATGTATATAATATTTCAGGTATAAACACATAAAGTATGATATTACAATATAATATAATATATTTCGTATATATATTTTCAGTATTTACTTCAAAGTGCTCAATTACTGAGTAGATCTTAGTAGTAGTATGAAATATATTTATGACTATTAAGCTACATAGACATGCTCATGCTTTATTCCTGGGGGAAATCGTCAGGCAATTATATAGTTATAGCAAGTAAGCAACAAATACACCTTTTCATACTTGTAGATATAAAAGATAAGAGAAAAAATAATGCTTTACATTACTCAGCGTGTTAGCTAGAATACCTATCCCATAATTCATGATAATAAGTTAATTAGTTAAGAAGTTAATTCAAATAATACATATCATTGACCCTCGTGCGTTGCACTGGTCTGGTTAAAATTTAAATTACATATCATAACTAAAACAATTTATGTAGACCAATTCTTTTCTCAATTAATTTTTTTTATCGCGCTTATTAAAAACATTGAGATAAGAAGCGAGTTCAGGAGAACAAAATCTAAATATTTATATTTGCAAAAGAAAACATGTTACAAGACCAATAAATCATATGCCCTTAATAGTGTTAAGATGAAAATTCATATGCACTATATGTACAAAGGCAAGGAAATTCCCAAATGTTTACACTTTTATTGTCATTAAGGGTATGTTATCACTAGTGTAAAAATGAATTCTGTTCATGGTTGTTTTTTAATGTATACCGCTTCTTATATATAGTGTTTTTGTTTATTATTGGTATGTTCTAATATTGTGTTTTCTACTAAGCGTTTTCGAAATTGGTAGCATGAGCAGGGATGCTGATTTATAAGATGCTAAGCTATGGCGCCTGTAGGGAATAGATGCATTGTCAATCTCCTCGACAAAGTTGTAGTAGTCAAGGCAACGTATATGTTTTTTTCACTGTCGGTCACCTAAAGTTATGCCAGATTTATCAGCCAATTCCCCACCGAAACAAAGACCCTGATTCGTCAAATTGAAAAGTTCCATACAAGGATATCCAAACATAAGTTGTACGTCATATTCAACAACACACACACACACACACACACCCACACCCACACCCACACCTATATATATATATATATATATATATATATATATATATATATATATATATAAACAATTTTTAAGCAAACAACGATACTTTTTTTCTTTAAAATAAACTTTAACTTTCCTTAAAGCTATGAGCAACCTTTCGATCTCAACAGATATTTCTCAAGCGATTTCTTTTTTTTATAGATATTTTCTTGTGTGATTCAGAGATAAACTCTCTTCTGGCTGTAGTAGTGCGTTCAGATGTTAGTCGGACGATGTGAACATCTTTATTGGTGTCGCACGTCGGTTCCGTATTGAGTTAAAATATAGTATGTTCACACATTTTAGAATATCGTTTCGTATCAGAATATCATTTTTTTTAAAAAGCCAAAAACGATATTTGTTTCTTTAAAATAAACTTTTATTCACCTTAAAAAAATGAGCAAGCTTTTGATCTCAACAGATCGAGCTCAAGCGATTTTTCTTTTTATAAATCATTTATTATACTTTACAAAAGCAAGCTTATATCCAACAAGATCTACGAGAGAATCCGACCTATTGGCTCTCAAATGTCTAAAATGTACGGCTTACCCAAGGTTCACAAACCTAACACTCTTTTACACCATATTCTACCTATGTTTGGTTCTGTACAATATGAACTTGGAACATGGTTGTTTTATATCCTTCAGCCTGCACTTATTTTTTTATTCGGCCCACTGTATCTTTGAATTTTTCAATGTGTGCCTTATATACACAAATTATCTCGCTCAATGGGTAACGAGTTTTCGGCTTCTTTCAAGATAAATGGTTTGTTAACTAATGTGCAATTACATGACACCATTGGTATACGTGCGGACTATCTTTATAGCGGTCCTGAAAAATTTCCACAATTTCCGGAACAAACTTTTGTTGCACTGGTAGAGCTTGCTACTAAATGGCAGCTTTAACAATATAATGTATCGACAAAATGATTGTATATCTGTGGGTAGTCTTTTTGGTCAATCGTTAGCCAATAATTCCGTTGGATTTTTAGACACCAAATTGTTTTCCAAAATGACAAAGCCGGCGTTTTACACACGTTACGTTGTGGACACTTTTGCTTGTTTTGCTGCACAGATTCTTCGACTTGTTTGTGATTTGCACCCATCGTTGCAACTTACGATGGAGGTTGAAGATTTTCTCTTCTTTCCGTAAACATGTTTTGCCTGCCTTTTAAAAGAATTCTGTGGATGATTAATTTCTATGTCCCTGTTGAGCTGACTACGTAGACAAGACATCCAAAAGGTTAGAAATAAGAATAGCCTAACACATATCACGTGCTATTCGTTCTCACAAGGGTTTGAGAAAATCCGGGAATTTTCAGGCACATGAATCTGCCATCAGTAACCACCATGTTGGTACAAATATTTGTTCAAAAAATTATTCCGATTAGTCGTATTCTTTTTTACACAGTGCTAGGTCGAACTACCATCTAAATATTCTTGAGGTGTTAGTTATTAATAATCATCGACCTAGCCTATGTAGATTCTAAAATATAAATTTGAGATCTTTCTCAATGACACTCCCTATAATGTTGAGAGATTTCTCCACCATTTTTTCTCTCAACTGATTTCTAAAACTGAAAATAATTTTTCCCACTTTTACTCCGATTTTATTAGTTTTTAATTTATCATTCTGATATTTCCACTAAAAAAGTCAAACGATAAATGCTTTAAACATTTTTTAGCAATTTTTTGTCTCATCACCCCCTTTTCATTTTGATAAATATAAATAATGTTTCCTCTGAAATTTATCCTACCATTTTGGGTAAGTGTATCTTAATTTTAATTGCTGTCTGTGCTAATTGCCGGTATCCGTGTTGTCCCGAGCGTTTGTCTAGTAATTCTATCCTGAATCTACAAACTGCGTTCGATCCCATGTTACTACCTGCAACCACCACACCTGCTCTGATGAGGGCAAAAAGCCCGAAATTATATCGTCTGTAGGAAAAAACACTTTAATATCCAATAACAATTATATATATATAGTATAAAGTAACAATTTCAGACGGTCGGGAGGCACAAACCCGATTCACAGAGTCAGCCTAGAATCTGCAAGATGTCGCCATATCCACTCGGCCAACGGAAACTGTCACGTAATTAAGGGAAATTAAGATATATATGTACCTAGAAGCAGGAACAGATAGAAAACTAGTCGAGAGTGTTCGACGAACGTATTCGAAACTTTGCATTAGAGCTTTTTGACAGTCTATTTTTAACATCCCCAAAAGTGCTCAACTTTAATTTCTTAAAAGGGCTTAGTATAATATTTATTAATAAATATTAAATTATTAATTTATTAATAATTATTTAATAATTTATTAATATATATATATATATATATATATATATATATATATATATATATATATATATATATATATATGGTTAATACAACAAAAGATATAAGAGGAAACTAATATCTTTAATTAGTGAACATCCGGATAAAAATGAAGTTCAATATACTGGATAGAGCATTAATAGCAATAGACGAAGTGAAAGAATAAAATAAGGTGCGAATCAAATTTTATTACAATTATATGCTCAGACAAAGTTTTTACAGTCCTTAACTCATGAGTTTTCAAAGAAAATCTTCTCCTCAGAGGACCATCACCGCAATGACATTACTGCAGGTAATAAAAATGAAATTTTGAAAAAAATGAACATTGAATTGTAATAAAATTTGATTCACACCTTATTTTATTCTTTCACTTTATCTATTGCTATATATATATGTGTGTGTGCATGTGTATATACATATATACATGAAACATATACACATATCACGTTGACTTTTTGCTAAAAACGAAGTATAGTATATATTCTGATGCCACACTTTATCCTTCTGCCTTCAGTCTGTGTAGGAGAAATCCTTTTAGACTAAGGCGATTTAAAATTTTGTCCCAAATCCAGAGTGATCTATTTTGTTGAGTCTGATTAAAACCACACCAAAATCGACCATGTGTCAAAGTCTGCTCTCATAGGAAGGCAAATAAAGAGTATACACATATCTAAGACCATATATATCTATATCTATATATCTATGTATCTCTCTCTCTCCATATATATATATATATATATATATATATATATATATATATATATATATATGTATAATGAGATTCAATGGAATATACAAAAACAATACGATCAAATTAACTCATAAATTGTTAATATTCCGTGTTTGTTATAAGATTTCATCCGAAAATAATAATAAAGCCATAATATTAATATTTCATGAAATTTACTTTGACTGTTTTTGTATTTGGATTATTTTTTTCAATTTTTAGCAGATCCCATTCGCAATATCATTTACAAATTTAGAGACGTACATTAAGACCTTTCCACCTTCTGGCTATTTCTTAATGGGATTCCTCTTTAACACCGCGTGTTATAGTAATGCGTCCATGTTTTGAATAAGCTACTTTATATTTGTCAAACGCGAAAAATTCATCATTTTTAGCCAAGAAACAAACATAAATTAAAACAAAAGCATAAGTAGATGTATTTTCACACACGCACACACACACACACCCACACACACATACATATATATATATATATATATATATAGCAATGGCAATATCATAAATATATATAACAATGGCAATACCATATATATATATATATATATATATATATATATATATATATATATATGAAAATGTCCCTTCTTATATTGGTGAGAGCGTAAGATCGAAATGCCGGCGTATGTAGGTATACATATAATCTAATATTTTTTTTGTCAATATTGTTATAAAGCACCTTAAAGAAATGTGTTTGTTGATAATAATTCAATAATATCTATCGTAATATTGTTTAGCCCCTTTTATACAAAGACGGGTGCTTTAATGGAATTATAAATCTGAGTTCTAAAATTCAAATACGCAATGCTAAGTTCCGGAGAACTAGTCGTTGAACTGTGTTGCTGACAGCTTTCTATGTGTGTCCACTTTACTCACACTTTAATAGATCTGAATTCTCTACCCCCATGGAAGTTAATTTGATGGCCGCATCGTTGTAAGCCTTCAGACAAGACCTAAAATGTTGATTTGGGTCTGAAGGTAACGAATCGAATCCCGGAAAAAGGATGAAACACATGTGTCTCTTGATAAGCATTTAATAATACTTATTGTAATATTATATATATATATATATATATATATATATATATATATATATATATATATATATATATATATATATATATATATATATATATATATATATATGTGTATATGTATATATATATACCATTTCTCATTGTGTTTTGAGCTTATTTCAGCACGCGGAAGAATCCCTTGGGTAAAGACGTTTTAAAATTTTTTGAAGTCAATTTATCTAGATGAAACCGCGGTAGGATTCTGAAATATGTTACATATAGTTTGCAAATAAATTATTTGTAGTATCCCTCACTATTCTACGATCAAGCACTCTATTGATATCTTTTCAATATTAAATGACACACACTATGTATATATATATATATATACATATATATATATATATATATATATATATATATATATATATATATATATATATATATATATATATATATATACAGGGTGTCTATAAAGTCCGTGTGCACTTAAAGACTTTATTTGTATTTGTAATATAAATAATCAGTAAAAAGATTAGAAAGAAGTAAATATATATATTTTTAGTGGTTATTTACATTATATGGAAGAGTCCACATGCTTTCCTTCATAAGTAATACAAAAAGTAATGTGTAAACATGTACAAGCTGATTTACAGTAATGCCTGAAATAACATTAGTTATTTAGCTTTGACATCTTCTAATGGACTATGTTTGGTTGCGTACACAATTCTTTTCACATGCCCCCCATAGAAAAATCTAATTGAGTCAAACTTGGCGAACGTCAAGGCCAATAAAATAGTTCACACCTTCCGATCCATTTGGTGTTAACTATTTTGTGGCAAAGAATTATTCAATGACTATACTTAAAACTTGGTACATGAAACTTCATAACATCTTTTACAGACTATTTCTATCGCAAATAAAAATTAAGTTATTTTTTTCAGTCAACACGGACTTTATGGACATCATATATATATATATATATATATATATATATATATATATATATATATATATATATATATATAAGATTATACACTTTTTCTGAAGACGTTCGTTGTTCCGAATGAGACCAGCAAAATCTTTCGTTTCTCTGATGATTTTTCCTTGTATTTAAAATGTTTTTACCGCTTGTCCCTTTTTCACACATCTTGTCTTTCACGGCATCTAATTTTTATGATATATCGTGTATTTTACCTTCATATATATATATATATATATATATATATATATATATATATATATATATATATATTACGTAAAAAGTGTTGTTTTGATACAATTAACTACGTTTTACGCGTGTGCACGATTATCAGACGGGATAATCTCTGAGATTGGGCCGTATAGTGACGTTATGATGGTGAATTCAACTTCAACTGTCTGAGGATCGCACGCATAAAACATGGTAAAGGTACAAAGATGTATTTGTATGTATTAATAAGCTCCGTCTAAGAACATATTGAACATTGGATTCAAATACACACACGCACACACACACACACACACACATATATATATATATATATATATATATATATATATATATATATAATATAAAACTACATGTATACCTTTAGTAGATATAACCTATAGTGAAATGGTTTAAGCTCAATATACGAAATAGAGCAATTATGAAGATACATGAAAGAACAGGGATAAACATGTATGAATGACAAATCTATTTCAACTTCGATTGTTCAATGCAAGGTGTACTCGGTAAACACATGTTTATTATTCTTTCCTTAAGCCAAGGCTTTTCAAAGATTAAAATCATATCATCAGAGGAATTACATAGATGTATAAGTTGGCAGTGGAAAAGCCAAATTTCAAAATTCGAAATATATTAAGAAATGGAGAGTGAGAGTGTGCGTGTAAAAAAATATGGGGTCTGTCCCGTTGGTAAATGTCTATTACTTAATATTTGTTAAAATTTTGAATTTTGGCTATTCCACTGCCAACTTATCTATCTATGTTCCATCTATGTAATTCATCTGATGATAAGATTTTAATCTTTGAAAAGCCTTGGCTTAAGGAAAATAATTAACATATTTTTTCCGAGTACACCTTGCATTGAACAATCGAAGTTTAAATAGATTTGTAATTCGTACATGTTTATCCCTCTTCTTTCATTTATCTTATATATATATATATATATATATATATATATATATATATATATATATATATATATATATATATATATATATAGTATGCTGCCGCTGAGTGAGGTAATCAGTTTTCTTCTCTAAGTCTTTTTTCCTGCATACTCTAACCAAGCGAAATATATTCTAAAATACTCCTCAATTTAGTTATAATGAGCCACAATGTTTCAATTGATTCAACAAGTAATTCACTTCTTACTAAGTTACTATATATCACTCTCCCAATGTCTTACTATATTTTGTTTGAACCTGTCATTATTGTGTACTGTCTGTATCAGACATACTTCCGTAACTCATTCTCTGTTTATTAACAATTAATGTTACGAAACAAAGATTGTAATAGTCAATTATAGAAAAAGAAATATAACTGCAAATAGAAATCCTATTTTATCCGTAGCAAAGAGACAAATACGGGAAGAGAAAAGGTAACTCCTAATAGAATAATTTGTAGTTTTTATTTTTATTTTTATGTTCATATATAACTGGCTTTGCAAACTCACATTTACCTGATTCAAACAATCAAACCCAAGCATTATAGGTGAGTGAACGTTTCACATTCATTCTAATATATATATATATATATATATATATATATATATATATATATATATATATATATATATATATATATATATATATATATATATATATATATAATATTTATAAATACATATTAAATTATTTATACCTACAGACGCTAGCGTTTCAAGCTTATTGATCTCATCAGTGCAGGGAAGTAACAATTTCAGACGGTCGGGAGGCGCGAACCCGGTACACAGAGTCAGCTATATCCACTCGGCCCATATATACATTCCTATAAAGGAAGATACGAAAGCCGTAGAGATGAGATATGCTGTCTGGACAAATGTTATATGACTAAAATTAAACATTTTCTTGAAAGAGCTGGAATCAACTTCAACATATCTGTGTATACATTTAAACTTGAAGGAGATGGTGGCATATAGTTAACGATGCGGACTGAGGACCTGGGTGTTCTGGGTTCGAATCCAGTTCCTTCCACAGAAACACTTTCATCAAAACCCACACCTGACCTTATGTCTAACCTCCTGGATAGGAGGCAAATAAAATACATTTAAATTGGAAATATGATTTAAAAATAATTTTTAAATACTGAATGTCAAACTGTCGGTGTTTGCAACCTGATTATTGATCTTTGTAGGTAACTCAAAGCGTTTTCTGATTGATTTAAATTTTAATATGTATATATAAATATATGTATAGATCTGACATTCTCTTGACGCAGTTGATAGAAGTTGACACTTTCAGTCTCAGCCTCTAGCACATCGTTATTTATTTGCACTGATGTGCTGTTATACAGCGACACACTGTTTGGTGATGACCGTCTGTGGCGACAGTAATCCGATGATGTTTTCCCCGAATGCGTTTTAATGTCGATCGGGTTGTGTTAGGTAGTTTAAAAGAACGGTCTGGAAATACTCCGTTTAATGGGGGTTTTTCTTTGCGTCTTGAATTATATCATAGGTCCGGATATGTAGCTCTCGGAAAACGAAACAGTTCAACTGTGTTTGCGATTGAGACTCTTGTGATACGAGTTCCAACAATTTGCCATTTTAAAGCTCAATTAGTTACGCATTTTCACACGTATTTTACACACACACACACACACACACACACACACACACACACACACACACACACACACACACACACACATATATATATATATATATATATATATATATATATATATATATATATATAAACGGTCTTCCACTTCCTATTAAAATCTATTTGTAGTTTTCATATCCTATCAGTCTCATTCAGTTCAAGTTTTACATCATATCTATATGTTAATACACTAAGGTAAGTTGATGTTTGTGCGTACATTAGCACCTCAAAGCCTTTTTAAAAGATGAGCTCGCCCGATCACCGAAGACGCAGTGCAGAAACAGAATTTTCACATTTTTATTTGAGGTCGCTATTATCGAACGTGAAACTCGAAGTAAATTACACTTTCTTTATCTTATTTTATCGAATAATTTTCAACATTTTGTGGATACTTTAAGTAAGATTCCAGCTTGAGTAAATGTGATATTGTGATGACAGCAATGATTCTACCTAATAGTAGGATATACAAATAGAGTAGACAAAGGTTGACTTACAGCCTCAATTTATTGGCTTTTGGGCTAGGATTAAATTGTAATATCTGCTATGTCCAATGATGGTGAAATAATATCGTGTTATATGTGTTCGCGCTGGAAGTCCACAGAATGGACATATGTCATAAACTCCTACAAGCGTTTTGGAGATACCCCCCATGACGATATATATATTAATAAACTTTATTAGCCTATGCATTTAGATTAGTATGTTTTAGTTTAAACAAAGGTGGTAAATAATATCGTGGGGTATGCGTCGCGCCGGACATCAATATAATGTAATATAGCAATATACAATAGATGAAGGAAACAACTGAGGAATTTACAGGGGTCTTGCGTGTGTATACAAATATGAGAGATAAGAATATATCTGCCTTTTTATGTTTACTAAGCTACTATATTTATATGGAAACTTGAAATTTAGAAGTAATGGTCAATTATTTACCCAGATAGTCGACAGCTGGTTATATTAAACTTTTGACTGACTAAGGGCCATTACAAGCACGCACTTAAGTTAATACTTGTTTATCTTTTAATGTGATTAAAAGCAAAAGTAAATAAGTTAATTAATACCTCAGCCTGACAACGTAAGAATAGGCTAGATTATTACTTACGCCTCACCTTTTTTAACATAGTTCACTTCAAACAAGGCAAGCTGCCACTGTAGACGTAAGGGGCTACTGAGAATTTGGATGACAGTTTTTTTTTGGGGGGGGATCCTAAATTGGGAGCTGTGTAACGAGTGGCTTGTTCACATTAGTTTTAAATTTCTGCGTGTCGGTACAGTCAAGGAAACATGAAGCAGGGAGAGAATTCTAAAAGTTAGCAGCACGACGAAAGATGCTATTGGAGTAGAAATCTCTCCGACATCTGGGGAACTTCACAGTGCATTTATGGGATTTAGCTAGTTGTCAGGTTGGTCGGGTGTATTTACGTCGAGCGTGCACCAGAACAACAAGTTTATCGGAGCACATTCCATTGAAGTACTTGTAAAACAAACACAAGGTAGCAACATTGCGGGGATGGGACAGGGGATAGAACTTGTTGGATAGGGAGAGACCTACTAGATTTGCGACTCTTTTATGGACCTTGTCTAATACACTAGTGGATGGTGCACCAGCCGAGATGTGACAACACTACTCCATGCATGGGCGGATAGTGGCTTTATAGAGGTATAGGATACTGTCATGCGTGATCATTTTTCTAGCACGGTAGAGGGACCCCACTTTCCTAGCAGCCGAATCGGCAATGTCTTCTATGTATTTGTTAATTCATGCTACATGTGAATGTTAGGCCGAGGATTTTCAACGTTGGACTCTCAGGTAGGGTGTTATTTGCCATGGCAATCAGTGGTTCTTGCAGTTGTTGAAATAAAGGAGCTTTGTCTTAGCAGCATAAAATGTTACTATCGATTCATGAGCCCATTCCACTAGAGACTGGAGATCACTTTCTAAGGATTCAGCTATACGCGCGTCCGTTTTGCCCACATAAGGAAGGTAGAGCTTGGTGTCGTCAGCAAATATACCCATCTCAGATACAATTACATCAGGGAGGTCGTTTATGAAAATCAGGAACAATAAAGGACCAAAGATCCTCCTGGGGTACACCTGCATTTATTTTATGTTGTTTGAATGAACGGTACAATCCTGGATTTGAAGCAGAACGATATGTGCTGTAAGATTAATCTAAAGCACATGCAGGCTTGATCATCTGATTCAAACCTATGTTCTCTAGTCATAGGGGGGGTGTTCCAAACATGAACTTCTAGCTCGTGCATATATTTGTCAGAGTCTTTACGGTAGAGTCAAAGGTATTCATTCATGTCAAAATGGTGTGAGGAGATTGAAGATTATATGTTTGTTTCACTTAGTGCTAAGATATCCAGAATGTTTACTATGAAAAAGGTTGCTAAATCATCGATGTTGGTTCTAATGCAAAGTTGTTTTTGGTGGGTTTCTTTTTCTTTATATAGTAATTCTGGTTTTAGATAAAAAAAATGGGGAGCAAAGTTGTTGCTTGTTTGCTGCCAATAAGCTCACACATCCAGACGATTAGTCGAGACTTGATCCATGGGGGTTGTGGCCTCTGGAAACTATAGGGTCCTTTTCATGCGCGACATGACACATACAATTACCCACGATATTATACGACTGTTGATTGAGCAGCCGTTCGTAGTGCTACCTAAGAATGTGGGCTCCTGCACTACCAGTCGGAAACATAAGCCAGACAAGCTGTCTAACCTGTACCCTCAACATGTCGAAACAAGAGTGATTCAGACTAGTTACGCGAGACTTAGTTACAAAATATATTCCTCAAGTTGCTCAGATAGAGAGAAAGAGAGATGGCGTTTAATTTCTAAGTCAGAAAACAAGGCCAAGCATTGAGTGTCTTTAAGATGACCCTGCGCTAGTACCTCTGGGCATGGCTAATAGACAAAGGAGTGCAAAAGCCGGACGATAGGCAGAGCCAATCTACTTCTTTTCCTATTCATATTGTATCAAGTATTTCCTAAGAAAAACGTTGATTACGCAAACGCTATTTATCTAATCAGGTTGAATTTTTTCATGATGATTACTGTTACTAAAGTGCATCAGATCCATAGATCAAATTTGAAAAAAAAATAGATATTCAAATTCCGTCAAAATTTCAACGATGACCAAACTTTTCTGGGTCAAGGTCACAGGTCGTCATTGTTATGTAATATGCAATGCTTCATCGGCTACAACATAGGTCAAGTAGCGAATCTACACGATGATTAGAATCGAAATTATCGCCAAAAGTGCGATTTTCACATTTTCTGTGAACATAACCATGCCTTTTGATATAGATATTCAAACATTAAATGACTTCTAAGTTAGACGAAACATAGGGACATACCAACCAACAAATTCAACCGAAAATATAATCTCCTTGACAGAGGCAATTACATAAAATAAAATAATTTCTCAAAATTTAAACACATTTCGATTTTAAAAAAAAGTTTTATTTTCTCCAAAAAGCATTTTTCAGAGCCCACAATTTTAGTTATGTTAACTGTATTTCCCAGAGTTTTACTATAATATTTTGAATTATTTGATGTATTTTGATGTCCACACTTTAAAAAATTTTCAAACGGGTCTCTGAAAGATCATATGTTGGATACACGTCAAGTTTGTTCGGGGATGATGTGTAGACTTTTTGAAATCTGAGGACTTCTGCTATCCGGATTCTGTTGGTAGATATTCCTCATGGGGGTGCTCTCTCTATCTTTCACTTTTCCCCTCTCTCTCTCTATCTCTACCCGAAGCATGTATCTGATATTAATGAAGAACTAAATGTATTTGGGTACAAATGTATTCGTAGTAAATCATTGGATTTAGAGCTAGTATATTTGTACCCCAAATATATTTAGTTATTTATTAATATCAGGTATGCTTCGGGAGGGAGAGAGAAAGAGAGAGTTGTCTTTAATAGTTTACGATTTGTTGGACCTCATTTTTTTAAGTCGGACCTCAGACATTCGCTGGATTTGTCACCCCGACTCGCTCCTCTTCTCCAGCTCTCTGCCTGTCTGTCGGACTATCTATATCATGGGCACCGAATCAACTTATTAAAGTAAGCTTTGTCTCCGTCACATGACGTCACATGACGTCAATGTTTGCGACATTATTTCCAAGCACAGTAACATTTTATTTTCAATCATGCTTTTGACCTACTGACGTCACGACTATTACATGTTTCATCTTCGTCCTTTCTTATAAAAATAGTTCTTTGTTCTTTTGTTCTATTTATTTTGACCTCAGATCCGTCTGCAGACGTCCGAGGTTCCAATCAGCGTCTTGCTTAATTACATTTGAATTACATTTAAAGGTTTTGAAATCACTTTACAATGATGAATTCGTGGTAAAGAATTGAGTTTAGAGCTAGTACATTTGTAACCCATGTATATTTAGTTCTTTATTAATATGATACATGTATTCGGAAAGGGAGAGAGAGTGAGATAGGGGGGAGTTGGCTGTAACATTTTACAGTTTGTCGGACGTGACTTTTTAAAGTCGGTCGCGTCAACGTTGTAACGATTTGTTCTTCTAACTGAATTACTAAAAATCCCAGTTAAAATCACTGAACACATACTTAGCACAAATTGTCATTATATGTAATCAACTTTTTTCATTGATTCTCCATTTTCAGTCTTCTCATAATATTCTGAATAAACCGATAATTAATCCATTTTATTAGCCTTATTCTTGAGCCTTTAAAAGTGATGTCTCATTAGTAAACAACAGTAAGCATAGAAATAATCCCAAAATTCTCTACTATCACGTAGTTCCTCTTCTCCCGTGGTCACGTTATGTATGAGAATATTGAATATTCTAATCTGCTAAGATAAACAACGTGTTGTTAGAGAATGCAAGCGAATCTCCTAAACACATGTTTGTCGGCAAACACACGTTGCCAACAATAGACGACAAATGGTGCTAGTTAAATAAATATGTTTAATTCACGGTTTGTTTTCAAAAACGATAGTACAACAGTAAGTAAACAAACACAGTTAATATATATCCAGAACAATCGAATGCACATACATGCAACAAATGCAATGAAGTCGTGTGAAATATATGAGGAATTACTCAGCCAGGACATGGGATATCGTAGTAAGAGCAGGCCCAAAAAGCAGTATGGCAGCTTCATTCGGTGAAAAGCATGCGAAAGAGGAAGAAAATAAGTCTCATTCTCTGACCGAAGGAGAGCCTAGACGAGCTCACGTATTCTCTCAAGATTTAAAAAATGTACCATTTTCCAAAAGAAACAACACGTAATCAAAAGTTCGTCAACATATATAGCTTTTAAGAGAGGTAACACAGTCGTCCCGATGTATGCATTTCTATGTATATAACTTTTGAATTTTGAACGTTCTAATAGCCAATATCGGTCTCAGTCGTCTTGGCAGTGGTTGGGTGGCTCACCCACACAATGTAACGCACGATCCTTTACATTGATGATCATAAGATTTGACCAATTTTACAAATACATAACATAATGCTGATCATTTACTTGTACACCGGCTGCTATAATTTTAAGACATTCCCAATACTTTCATAACTTAAATGAGTATTTTTCAAATCCAACAACGTCAGGTGTCTAACCAATATTTTTAGTTTTCAGTCTATTTTTCATTGATTTGAAATATTTTGATGTCCGTATTATTCCAGTTATTAAACGACTCAAAAACCTGTAAATCATATGAAATCTTTTGCAACGCATATTCCATACATTCAGTCTATAAAGGGTGATTGATACATTCTGTAACTGTCGTTTTGTTTCTGGTAAATATAAACCAGATGCTTTCTAGTTTAATAATTTAATAGGAAATGCTTATTGTGATTGAATCCATCAACTTATTCACTTTATTCTGAAATATTATAAACTTATTTGGTTGGCATATTGAGACAAATGAACAAAAATCTTTAGAATTAAGCGTTCAATTGATACTGTCAGGGAAACTGATCTAGTAACAACGAATACATGTCTCTATAAATAAAACGTTTTTAAAAGCTCCTAATTGTGAATATAGATTATAAGTATTTGCACGCAATTTGCTAATTATAATACGTTCCTTCGTACATAGAAGAAATAGCTAAGCATACCTATATAATAAAATAATTATCTATTACTAATTGAGATTTAGTATCTGTCTGTCTGAAGGCTAACACTATACTATTACTTCTATTAAAAATAGAGATTCTGTATCTATCTGAGTGAAGCTGAAACTATACTATTACTTGTATTAATAATGGAGATTTGGTATCTCTCTCTGAAGCCAACACGTTACTAATACTTCTATTCATAATGGAGATTGAGTATCTATCTTTCTGAAGCTGACACAATTATGTTACTTCTATTAATAATAGAGATATAATATATATCTGTTTTTGTTCTTTTGTTCAATTTATTTTGACCTCAAATCCGGCTGCAGACGTCCGAGATTTCAACCCGCGTCTAACCTACTTACATTAAAATTACATTTCAATGTTATTAAATAAACGGAAACATAGTTTTCGTCTATTTTTACCCATTATAAGAGATTAAAAAAACGAGTCAACGTAAAGAACTGGAATATTATTTTGAAGTATTTATAACTGTGAATTCTATAATAAATTCTAACTATAATTAAAGTTTAGAAGCAACCATCTAGTTTTATAAGATACTGCTAGAGCCATGTTACGGCGTTGCCAAGAAAAGTTGAATAACCCAAGAAACTCCTAAAGCCACCCTTGAATCCCATATCAGTAGTGTTAATACTAATTTTAATTATCGTTAAGTATTAATTTAATTTAATATTTATTTAATATCTAAATAATAATGAAGTTCGTATTATTTCATTAGAATGATCATGCTCACATCCATGTAGGCAAGGGCGGTAAATAATAGTTTATATACACAAACACTAGAGGGAAGTTACACATTTATAAGATTATGTTTTGTAAATAATATGATTCTTTATGGTATTATGTTAAAAATATCAGCGTTTAATTAGAAAAGTAAGCGAATATTGTTTGCCTAAAAAACGCTTATAACCCCTTTCCCCAACTACACTCCTCTCAGTCTCGCATTTTTATTTCTTAGTTAGAATAACTACAGTAAAGCCAGATCAAGCAATATGTTTTTCGGTATCTCATCCATGCATTTCAACGTAAACAAGCCCCCTAGACTGAGGCAGTTTTTATAGGTAATTTGCTATCGGCTATGAACAAATCTGTAGAGTTTGAATAATAGCCACATCTCACATAAAACACAAGTTACTCTCACCCCCTTGGAGGTATGAACAGAGAAATTACATTTTCATAAATATAACAGAATAGTTATTTTCTTAAAAAAATGTAAAAACATTTTGACCCTTCCCTTTCAGTTAAAAATTCACCAAAATTCAAGAAATCAACCGATACTAATTTAATTCTCAGTATGTATTAAGTAACGATAACGGAATATAAGAAATCCATTATTCTTCTTTTAATCTTAGCGAAAATGTATTATTTTGTGTAAACAAAAATACCCTTTCTAAAGTTATATCTCAAAGTACTAAAAAAACGTATGAATTTATGTTTTATTTTTGTTATGAAAGCAAACCATCGTAAATCTTAACAAATAAAAAATTAAAGAAGAATACCTATATATTACAAAAAAGCGCCTTAAGTCCGCGTTAATAAAATCAATATAACTCCAAAGAAAAAAATAATTTCTCGAATTAACGACCTTATCATTGAATTAAGTACTATTTACTCAATATATTCATCAAAAATTATATAATTAAAATATTTTTTAATGTGATCGTAATAGTAACAGTTTCCGGGAAATATTAAAAAGCAATATTTGAATATTTCCCTTGTGAACATCAACGTATAATCAACAGCATAAGAAGTTTTTTAAAGTCTTGAAAAAAAATGAGATAATTGAGAAAAAGTTAAAAAATAATTTAAAAAAATGGGATAATTTCTACTAACGATTAACTTAGTGAGGTATAGATGTACAGTAATCTAATAAATAGACAGGATTTGCACCCCACACAGTACTCACTACTAGCCGTCATCCAAACGTCAACAGCGCCGTCAGTTTCATGGTTAAGAATAATTCTAGTAACGCAATTTCTATAAATTGATAAACAGACCTTATCAATAATTTCAAAGTATTTATGAATTTAAGACATCCAAGTTAAATATAAATCTGTTTAGATAAAATCTTAATCGTTTACATTAAAAAAATATTCTAATTAAATAAGCACTTTTTATTACAAGAAAATAATGGGTTCTTGAATTAATGAATCTTTTTATGAAGTTAAAAGATAAATAAACAAAAGTTTTATAATTTTTCAATTTTTAGAAACGATTACAAAACCATTCTTCTATATAAAGTTAAAAATAGTAAAACAAAATATTATTGCCTTTACTGCCGAGCATACAATCCTGCATATCGATAGCCCTTTGTCTACTTCCTGATCAAAGAGCGTTTGTTTTACTACACTTTCACTTATTTTGATAATTATGCAATTTTTAGTAATATATATATATATATATATATATATATATATATATATATATATTATTTTATTTCGGTATCTTCAGACTTTAATTTATTAATTATTTTTGCAATAGTTCCACAAAACTAATATTTATCTTTCAAGGGTTTTTACAATTAATTTATTCAAATTTAAAATTTACCTGACATTTCTTTTAGCCGCTGTGATCACATTTGAATTATAAATGTTTTTTCACGTGTAAAAATACATATTTTTCCTTTAGGCTTTTTCCTTTTAGACAATAAAAATTTAAACGGAAACTAGTAAATAGATTCATGACAAGCCGTATGAGTCACGGCTATTTTTGCACGTACCTAGTATTTTCTCAACAGAAAACAAATATGCTTTCATAAATTAATGTAATAGACATTTTTCGAAAGCCGTGTTAAGATATATAAAGGGTGTCATTTTTTAAATTATAGTATAGATCTGGCGTAGAATGCGTTAATCAACTAATCTTTCAGTACAAAAAGCTGAAACAATTACGATCCGACATAGAATGGTAAATGAATTATTTCTTGAATTTAAATAGAGCTGAAACATATTTATGATTCGACACAGAATTGCTGAATCAGGTATTGTTAAATTTAAAAAAAAGCTTACACATGGTAACGATCCGACGTACAACAGCTAGTCCTCAATTAGAAAAAAGCGAAACAGATTTTACCCGGAGGAAAATGGTTACATCAACTAGTCTTCATTTAAAAAAAAAGCTCAAACATAGTTCTGTTCCGACGTAGAATAGATTAATCAGCTAGTTTTGAATTGAAAAATGGAAAAGCTAGAAACATGAGTGTGCAAATCCCAGGGGATCCTCGTTGATTAACTGCAAGCAAATTCAGAAAGTTGCATTGAATTATTTCTGTTGCCCGCCTTCGACGAATAAGGTTAGTGGCTATTTTTTGCTCCGTCGAGTCATCGCAGAAATCGAATCCAGATTCCTCGGTTTGGAGATCACGAGAACATTGGTGATGCCTGCTTTTTTTTTCTTCAATAGATTCTATTTCCCAAGGCTTCTTTTTTTCTCCAAATATAGTTGTTATTGGACAGACACGGACTCGGCGAAGCGTATGCACAAGGCGTCATTTGACTTGCAATAGAAAAAAAAGGAAAATATTTCCCAAGAGTTGTGATATAAATTTGGAACGTCTTTCCTTATGAGAAGACCGAAAACGATGTGGGGCCTCGATTCTTATTTCGATCCAGAATAGTAGTTGTTTCTCTATCGAGGAAACTTTTACACCGGATAGATTTTACAAGTGTTATTCTATAAAAATTAGCAATAAATTAAGAAATAAAAAGGAATGAATATAATTAAACATACGAATAGGAGTCTTTCTTCCCGAGACTAACTCTAAAACCTTAATCAATATCACCAACTAGGATTGATTCATATTCTTTTTTACTATTCAAATTATAATCTTGTGCTCAATATATTTAGCGAGTTCTGACGTATTTTACATATAACACCCTATTAACGACGATGTTTCTACGCAATTTTTATCTTTTGTTTTGTTTTTCTAGTTGAACGACAAATCAACTGTTTTGGGCTCATTTAATGATGAAGTACAATTGTAACGAAAATTATGCGTGGGGTGTCAGGAAAACTAATACTACTACTACAACTACTACTACTACTACTAATGATAATAATAATAATGATAATTTGTAATAGCTATTACCAGGGCGAGAGAGCTGTGGTTGTCAGAAAAGTAAGTTAATAAAATATAGGTTAAGATTGGAATTTAATTCACAATGCGCTTTTGGAATTCAAGTGTTGTTTTTGCTGAAGGTAAATAATACCTTTTGATAGATACGAAGATGATCCGATCGAATAACGAGAAAGAAAACATTGTCACTAAGTATGGAGATTAACAAGTGGACTATTGGTTTACTTTCAGCAGCTTCGTAACTCTCGCTTCCTTTATTTTATCCTTTGCTTCTAATATTCCACGAGCGATGTTTCTGACAAGGGGAGAAGAATTGCTGTTTTCTGGAATGGAATCTAGCGATATAAGATTTATTGTTCGCTAAATTTTCACTTTGAAGTGGTATTTTTAGCTCTTTTCATCAAGTGGCCTAATGTCTTGTCTCGAGCTATTTCTATGAAGGAAAATAGCTGGAAGATGCCGTGCTTTGCTCTCCAGTGGGACCCTAACAGGAAGCTCACTGTATATAAAAAAATAGTGTCAGAGTTAGATAATGTCGACGTATGTCAATAATAAAAGGCCACAACGTGAACTCGTTTGTGTTTCGAGTGTTCATTTGTGATCAAACCTGCTGAGGAAAGTATTTTTTGTAAATGCAAGACAAATGCATCCGGATGAGAAGAAAAGTGCACTTTCTTACTTTTAAATAGCATGACATCATCAATGAAGATAATGGTGTCGGGTAACTACAAACAGAAACGTCCCGCATACGCATTTGAAGAAGTTTAGATACTTCTGTATATGGTGCCAGCAAAGAGAAGAGCGAACACATGGCATTACAAACATTGTAAACGATTCATTATATAATATTAATTGAACACAAGTTACTATTTGACACATATCTGGATGTATTTGCAAGTTTATTCCATTTTTCACTGTATTAGTACACACATGACCATCATTGATACGCGAGTATAGATCTGTACAGCCTATGAGCTGTTTTAGGCAAGCTAAACGTATGCCTACTGCTCAGCTCAGGCATACCAATCCTTTATGAACCTTTTGGATTTATAGGTACATAAACGAAAAGTTGGCCCGATACCACCTTCTAACTCTTGAGAATTCGAAGGAAAAAGAGAAGGGAAATGTACGCGATTCTTCCTGATACGGCACTGAGAGTCCTAGAGAACTTCCGGGAACAACTCCATTAATGCATGTCCAACTTCAGCGAATGGCTCCAGCAATGGTCATCATTTGTGTAATATAAACTTTAAATCCTATGATATAAAACCAATGATTTTGAACAATGCAGATGTAGAGCTAAAAACAATTGAGAAAAATGAAAAAGAAAAAGTGGATAATTTCAAATATCTTGGTTCATGGATAGAAAACAGCAAAGACGCATGAAAGTGCGAATCGGTCGACCTTGAAAGGTACTGAATATGTTGGATGAGATTTGCAAACCAAACTTTAAAACGGAAGATTAAACGCTAGTTCGTTAGTTCAACAGTAGACTATTTTGTTGTATGATGCTGAAAGCTAGACACTTACAAATCGCATGAAAAGTAGGTTTCATGGGACTTAGACTCGAATGTTGAGAGAAATTTTCGGTTATACTTAGGAAGATAGATTAACAAACAAGGAGCTATTGTTGTATATCTGCTAGGCATAACAATTACGACACACACTAATATAATAAATATAATGATATATCTTTATTGTCGCTTGCGGTGAAGAGGTGTGAGTTAGTAAAGAAGAAAGACGCATGCAAAGGAATTCGACGAGCTGTTTTGCTTGTGCCCAAATCGCCAATCGACTGACGATATCAATTCCAGGTTAAACATATATAACAATTTGTCTCATCCTCGATTCAACCTTCGAACGCTCACTGTTGGAATTGGCTGCCAATATACCCATGCCCCAAGTGTATATATTTGGCGCCGGAGTATTTATTTTAACTGCTAACATTTGCACTTGGTTTAAATCAACAATTATTTTATTTCTGACAATCCACCATGTTTTTTTTAGCGACCAAGTGGTTTGACTTCACTTTACATTTATTTTATTTGCGACAATCAATCATGTTATGTTGCTTTTCCGGCCAGGTGCGGTTCAGTGTCAAGGGCGCTTACTCCTGCCAGATAACATTTTCGGTACACCCGACCTGGATATTAAACACTATATGGTAAACTAAGGAGCATCACTTTAGTATTGAAAGTAAAAAGGTTGAAGCTTGTTGTGCACATGTGGACGAGGAAGAATGTGCTGATATATGAGGTTCTTCGAGAACAAAACTTGTCTAAGAAAAAAATGGTAGAGTAGAAATGACTTATGCTAATCAGTTGAGAAATGACACATGATTGACAACTAAAGAATTGAAGATTATAGATAACCATGAAGAGTGCCGAAAACTAGTCAGTTATGTGCGGGCAAGATTAGAATAAGAAAAATAAGAAAAAGAAGAAGCAGAAGAAATGAAACCTATTTTATGCATTTTTAGTAATATACTCAGTGAGTTGTGTTCTTTGAATATCCCTTCAAAATATGGGAGATATTTATGTTCCGTTCTGTTCTGACAGTGCCCTTTCATTTCTATAAATATAAAACCTCAATAGCACAGAAAAGGCAATGCTTTGTTGTTGCAGGATTAAAAACGTGATCCAGTGAGTGAGTGAATGAAGAAATAAGAATGACAAAGAAATACAGAGGAAGAAAGAAAGGTGGATAGAGATAAAGGAAATGTAAGTACATATCTTTTAAATCAATTTTGCTTTTGTTTGCATATTTTCGTACTATAAGGGTCCGAGAAGTGTATATTCCTGTGTATGTGCTGTGGTAATGTCATTGGGTAGAATGTTATCGTCCTTACACGGTGCCAGAAAATCCTGGAGTACGATTGTAACATAATTGCTTGGAGCAGCGGTTGACCATTGTCTTGATCCAACGTCGTCTTTAGATTCTTAAAAGCGTGTGCTTTGCTGCGTGGCTGTTCGAGTCATATACGGTCGCATTAGACGTTAGTAATTTATTCTCTACAAAAAATTAATTATGTTGACTTCGGGAAAAGGGACGAACCAGCTGAAATTTGAGAAAAAAGTAAACAAAGCATTGTGTATGATAATAGTATTTATTTTTATACTTTTATTTCGGAAATAACTGAAATAGGCGTTTTGTCTGTGTGATGGATTTTAACGACTGAGCGTGGTTCTCGTGACAACAATACGAGAGAAAAAAAGAGTTCAATTAAAATAAATGAAGAAAGATAAAATCAATAAAAAGAAAGAGAAGAAAAATCATAAGACATTTGCCGTAGTTTATCCACAAATACCATACACCCAGCTACGAAGAGCTCAGTGGCGATAACTAGGTATCAGTCGCTGGTGATGAAATTTTTACACCTCCAACACCGAACGATGCAACAAATCTTACGGCGGGCTGAAGGGAGAATGTTGATTGACAAATCTCTTTTTAATGCTATGTATGATGGTATTTTACTTGAGAAAACAGTGTTATCTTCCATTAGTTCCGAGTTCTTCTCGAGGCCACAAAAACAAGCTAATTTTTATTTATTTATGCCATACATATAAGTTTTTTTAAGTAAAAACATTAAACGAAATTAAAACGTTTTTTTTAATAATTTATTTCAGTATTTATTTTAAAAACATGTTTTACTTGAAAATTCTAAAACATTGGTAAGCATTGAACTCAGAGTATTTAATGAGTGAACAAATTTTTTTTCTGAATCTTAAAAAAATGGCACTCCAAATCAAAAATCCAATGAGGAGAAATATCTAGACGAGAACTCGCTGCTAAATATGTTATCATTATCAACAATCAACATATTCTGAAGTCGCATCTTCATCTGGACACATGCCAAAGCTTAATAAGTTTTTTGGCCCTATTAACAAAGTTATCTTAAAATATTCTGACTAATATTTATGGACATACACAGACATGCTTTCACACTTAATCAGATAGGAGCACTCTCTTCCGCCTTGAAAGAGTATAGAATCGAATTCGAAATCTAGTGGCGAATAATATCTTTCTTTCTTTACATCCTCTTTCTCACAAAAGAGACGTTGCTAGTCTTTCTCTACTCTATTGTTAATTTCATGGTAGGTGCTCGACTAAGCTCCAGTTTTTGGTTCTTCTTGTAAAACATTCATAGCAAAAGAACTCGTCTAGCTTCAATCACTGTCAAGAATCTTTTTCTTCTTCTTCCATATTCCCTAAAACAAAAAAAACTACCATGAACAATTTTTCATTCTAATAGTTGCCATCTGTAGGATATAATACGGCGACGATGCTTTCCAGATGAGTAAAACGTAGTTGTGTCTAAGTCCAATATTACCAATTTCTTGTCAAGCCTAACCCTATTTAAATAATCAAATTCTGATAATTAAACCCGTCTTTTCTAATCGTCTCATGGTGTTGTTCGTCGCCAACTAACCCTCTTATTAACACTTATCTCCGAGTGGCCTTCGGCCTTGATAAACAGTGGCGCATTAGTATAAATAGTTTCATGTGAAGAGAGTTGGGCATTGCTATGGTGAATACTTCCACCAAAAAGTACATTTCTGACTTGCACCAACTTTGAACAATTAATTTAAACATTATTCTAATTTTTAGAATCATTCTAATAAGAAACATGGGAATACCCTCGTTTATGTTTGAATGCAAATATATTTAAAACGCCAATTTCTTACTTTATAAATAATTCCGCGTCGATAGCAGGATTACTTTTAAATTTCGGGATAACATTTAGGTCGAAAATAACCTAAAATATTGTACTTATTTAAAAACGCGCTTGTCATTTTCCTATTCCGCTTAAATTTTGTTTTTATTTTTTACTTTGTATACTTATTAATAGCTTCGACAATACAACGGTTGAGCTTCAAAACACATTGTGTATAGATTTGCACCTAAAACTGTTTAAGTTATTTACAAAGAACATACGATTGTCATTGATATTTGAGTACTTTTCATTAGATGATCTTCAGAACTGATTGCCTGCAAATTGGTGCAAATAGGATATCTAATTTTTGGTGACAGGACTCACCATAGTATTTTCCCAGTTCGCACACCTTGCACATATTTAATATTAAAAATTGTTAAAAATCGGCTTACCGTAATACACACTGCAAACACCAGTAATTAATAACAAACTATTCAAACAGGGTAATAAAAAATGGCGGCTTGAAATTTTAAATATAAATAACATGTTCAGCATATCGCAGTATACATTTTTATATAGGGTGGGCCAAAATAAGGGTCCTATCTTTAAATTTGAATAACTTGAATTTGAATAACTTCCACAAAATAAAAGTTAAACTCACCAAACTTTATGTGTGTGTAGACTGACCCTTCCGAGATTTTTTGAAATAAACAAAACAAATTTTAGCCGAAAAACACTTCTTAAAACTTACAAAAACTAAAGTATTGTTTTTTACACTGTTTTGAGTTTTTTAAGCAAAAATAATGTTTTCTAAATGAGGGTACGTTCCTTAGGGCTAATACGGCTCATGCTTGCTTCGGAAGGAGTCCTTTACTTATTCTAAAAAAATAAAAAATAAAAAAAATCAATAAATAAAAAAGTTATGAATTTTTAAAAATAGAACCCTTATTTTTGCCCACTACTGAGTCATCGCTTATTAAGTCTCAAAGAACACTCAAAGATAATAGATTAATGAGGTTGTCAATTGGATGTAGAACAATACTACAATAGGATTGAAAACAATGCATGAAACATGCAGTATTTACTTATGTAATAAAACGGCTCAACAAATATTTGTTGCCATTAGACTTGACGACGACTATATCATAGTCAGAATGGAAGCGGTCTTGTCGAATTGTGTTGCACAGAAAGTTCTTCAAAATAAGCCCTGTCAATGGAAATTATATTTCTTTTGTGTTAGGTACACAGAGGAAAGCAGCGAAGTTTTTTTGTAGTGGTGTGAGCGAGACGGGTACATTTTGTCAATGTTTTACAGAGGGGAATTATAGATTGGAGCTCAGTCAATCACCTACCATAATGATAGAGTAGAGAAAGCCCAGCAATGCCCCTTCTGTGATAAAGAGACTGTAGAAAAGAGAAGAATTCATGCCCCACTGGATTGCGAAGTCGGTTTTGCATTCTGTTGAGGCAAGAAATACTTCTTTATGCGACACATCCCATAAAAAATTTCAATACGTAGTGATTTAAAAGCAAGGTAAGTACAATTAAAAGTTTAACTAATCAAAACAGTATTTTTTCTTTGTTTTCAGTTATCTCCCTTTAGGAAAGTTTTTTTTCTTGACAAAAGATACGAATTGTAAACGAGAGTCAGAACCAAAAGAGATTATCTCCCCTAAGGATATTAAGCATTCTTTTCCCTTTTGAAAATTACGAGTTGTGAACGTGGAGCGCCTATTAAAGCTGTGCTGATCATACCTTTTTCCAATATGTTTTATTAGTACAAGAAACTATCTATATATTAATGCCGTTTTAATTTTGATCATACCTTACAAATAAACAATAGCGAGTGGAATAAGTAGAAACAGAATAAACAGAAAATATACAAAATTAGGAAAAGGAAGAGAAGAAACGCCGTTCTACGTTAAAAATATTCTAAAATATTCAGTGAAAACAAGCAAGCTAATATTATCTATCATCAATTAAACATCTAACCAATATCTGTTTAATTTGGATTATTCGGACTACTATTCTCATCTATTTTGTTAGTTTCACAACTTTTCCAATGATGTAACGTCCAACTACCTAGATCCGTGGCGCAGTCAGTTCTAAGTGACTTTCTTCTGAATGTTGAAGGTACAAACTTTAATACAGGCGATACTAACTAATAATAACATAATACCACCAGAATAACGAAACGAGACATATCTTAACGCTTTCAGAGTTTGGCGTGCAGATTCCTAAGTTTGAGGTGAAGCACTTGGAGACGGTCGGTGTTTATATCGACCGAAGCGTTGTAAAAATAACCACCAAGATAGAAGAAAATAGTCCGAATATACAAAATAAACCCAACACAAATATTCTATAATTTTAAATAAACTTTGCTAGGAATTCCAAATTGGGCAGAAATAACTGGGATGAAGAAAGTTGTCGGCGTTAAAATTTGATGGTCGGCTACAATCATTTTTACAATAGACGGAATAGTTGACGAAAATAGCACCAGATTGAAAAACAAGATATTCAATATTATATCTATTTTGGTGAGAAACCTGAGGTTATGAGAAATAAACAGTTAAAAAGATAAACCTAAAATATATAAAGCAAGCCACCTTTGAACACCCACCTGATCTTCTTAAAAATGTTCAATTATCTAGCGGAAAAGTGTTTGATAATGAAAAAAAATGAATTATCAGAATTTCGCAAACTTGTTCTAAGAGCAAAACTAGCATGATGGAAAACTGAGTCAGCCTATCGGAAGACGGGCTGATCTTGTCGTAAAGATTGTGAGCGGACAAGAGATCTTTGGGAACAATCCATGTCAGATATCGATTAAAGGTACAACTAAAAGTACCTTGGAATATAAGAGCAGAGTTAGGCCTCTAATTACTTAAAAAGAAGGTTTAAACAATTTTCCTCAAATTGTTAAATGCTGAATTGCAAAGAGTTAATTAATAAGTATTAGGCGGGGAAACTGGTGGTGAAACTAGCGAATTAACTAGACGATCCGCGTTGTGTGATTCGTAACCAGAAAAACAATGACGAAACCCAGACAAGTTGCAGTGTTTACTCAAAAAGATTACATAAGCACATTTCTATAAAACAAAAGAAAAAATAACGACAAAAAACTAAACTTTTCGGATACCTCTTTTATTCAGAGTTTTTTTTTTGGGGGGGGGACCGAGTGTAACCGAAGAATACTGCCACCAGATAAAGATTCCCCATGGGGACTGAGCAAAATAAAAACTGGATCTGAAGCTGATAGATATGTCAAACATATTTATAGAGAAGTTTTGTCATTTCATTTGGCCAATTGAATAACAAAGTCTTTCAGATAAAGAATGCTAAATTCATATTCGCCAAGCAAATAAATGATTTCATTCACGTTCTTAATTCATTTTTAACGCGTTTTCGAATAACTGAACATATAATGTGGATAATAATAATAGTATCTATATAGCTATGAGTCTATCGAAATTAATGAAAATAAAATATTGCTAAACTTCCTGAACTGAACTCTAATATTTGATATCGTCATTAAATCAGAAATATTCTTGATCGCAGGAGTAGTCTAGGGCATTGTGCCACATTGCGATTACTTTGTTTTTCTTCTAAAAAAGATTCAATCTTAGATGTTATTTATTGCCATTATGCACACATTCGTGTATTCCCATTCTTTATTTGTTCAATGCCGAAGTTTAAAATGAAAATCTGATTTATAGGCATTAGAACATTAGTTAATTAAAAGATTGCTATTTTGAATTGTGTATCGTTGCTCTTTGATACCCATCCTAATTTATCACCCACAAGTTTGAGTACATGTTCGCTGAACAATTTAACATTATGAACTCGTCGATTTATTTTCTCGTGATTTCAGGACAGACTTGAAGATCTATTGGCTCAAATTACGTACATCTTTGTTTGAATTCGACTCCAATCCAGATAATTGTAGTGATATAAATAAAATCCATTATAAACTTTATACCTCTATGGTAGAAAAGTAATAAAACAAATGATGATACATCTATTTGGATTATTCGGGCTGCTTTTTAATCTTGGTTTTTATTATCCCAAGGTTTCGGCCGATGTAACCTCTGACCTTCTTTGGACGCATAGTTTTGAACTCGGGAATCTTTCTACATTGAAGGGTGGGATTTTGTTGCTATAAGAAAAGTCGGGGGAATTTTCACTGAGGGGGTACAAGCGACGTAAGTTCATCGGAGCACATTTTATGGAAGTACTTGTAAAACAAACACAAGAGTGCTACACTGCTAAGGTGCTACAGCGAGTGGAGCTTGACAGAAAATGCGGGACATAATTAGGTTAGAAATTCATTTTTGTACGTCGTCCAAAAGGAAGAGGCTAGTGGTTGGTGCACCAGCCCAGATGTGACATGCGATGTCCGCATTTAAAATGCGAGCAAAATGCGTTCGTAAAATTTGCATATCTGTTAATAGACTGAACGCACGTGCTTTATTTTATTTCTAATCACACATCAACAAACAAGAAAAGAATGTTTTACGATATGCTCATTTAATATTTTATAATTAAGTGTGACGTTTCATGCAAATCAACACAACCATTTTAAACGCAAATTCTAATGTATACATTAAATTGTTGAACACGAGAACGATAGCAATGAAGAACAATTAAAAACAGGTTGACATAAGTGTCAGTCTTGTTAGAGTGATAGAAGACGGGAATATACGACAACATGTGCGCTTACGTGTATGTATAATAGACTAGTTGCACGATAATGGATCAATACCCTTCAAGTTCATATTACAACTTTATTCTTACTTTTTAACTTCTAGAATAAAGTAATTGATGTCCATGTGTATCATGACACATTCCTAAATATTTATAGCAACTCTGTTCGCCTAGCGGCATCATCCCCTCTTGGTTGGACACTTCCATGCTCTCGATTGTCTTCAGGTTTCCCCTTTTACATCTCTAGCAGTGCGCACATTTCCATTCAAAATTTCATTCGAATGTCCTGGATGAAGATTATTGTCGTATTTATTAGCTGTTCCAGTTCCTTTTTTTACTTTTGCATAGCTTCAGGTCTTTCATGTACATGAGGTGGCTTATTCTTTGTTCTGTGTTTGTAAACTTGTATCCGGCATCACATTTCTTGAGTATGTAGTTGACTGGCATAATGGCTGTTCAAAAATAGTTGTGGTGATAGGGAGTCTCCTTGAAAAATGCATCTCTGTATTTTTATATCAGTCAAGCGTTGTCTTCCAACCATTAGTTCTAGTCTCCATGTTCCCATTGCTTTCTTAATCAAATTTATAATGAGTCGGGTATCTTGTACATTTTTTAGCATTCACTTATACATGCTTCACGGATTCTGTCGTAGGCTTTCTCGTAGTCAATCCATGCCATGGATATGTTCTTTTCTCTGCTGTTTACCTATTATTATTTACTCACTAAGAGTTCTCACACAGGTCATCAGTGATTGCTCACCGACAACCGGTGGTATTCCCTGGAATCTGAGTGACAACAAGTCTCCCCAGATTTCCAGTATTCTCCACCTCTTTTCGATAGCCACCGCAAATAAATTTGCAGTATCACAACATCCGTTTACCATTGATTACTCGCCGGCAAGGACCATTGGTGTTTTCTGGGGTTTGGGTGGCAGTAAGCCTCCCCGAGGTCCCAGCAGTTTCTGCACTTCCAGTGGAGGTCTGGTTTGTGCTGTCCCTCCTCGGTCTTCTCATCCTCCTTGACCCTATGCAGATATTTTGTGTGGTGTCAGCCTAGACTGGTACCATTTTTTAAAATTATATATATATATATATATATATATATATATATATATATATATATATATATATATTTTTTTTTTATTTAATTTTTTTATTTTTTTAATTATTTTTTTTATTTTGTATTTTTAATTTTTAAAATTTTTTTTTAAAATTTTTTTTTTTTTTTTTAAATATTTTTTATTCATTTTTTTGGGGGGGGAGCTGATTATTTTTTGTTTATTTATTTTTTATGGGGAGCTGATTATTATTTATTTATTTATTTATTTAGTGGGGTGGGGTGGTGAGCTTATGGTGTTACTTGCTATTTCTGTTCATTGGTCCATTTTTGTGTTGCGTCAGTTGAGGCCGTAGTAATTTATTGGGGGAGGGGGGCTTATTAAGTGATGTTTCTTGCATCTTCTGTTTCTTTGTTTGTGGTGTGTTCTTTCATTAGTTTTGTTTTCTTCCTGTGTTAGATTCCGTATGATCCTTCGTAGCTTATGCGGGTTAGTTTTCGCATTCAATAATTTTTCTTAAGATTGTAGCTGTTTTGATCATTGCTGTCCTTTGTACAGTTCCAATGATTCCTTTGATCCCAATTTCTCCCAGTCGTTTTTCCAGGTTTTTGGGGATTGTTCCTAGTGCTCCTACGATTATTGGTATTATACTGACTTTCTTCATGCTCCATATTCCTTCTTCTTCTTCTTCTTCTTCTTCTTCTTCTTGTGGTGGTGGTGTTTTTTTTTTTTTTTTAATATTATTATTATTATTAGACTGGATGACTTCCTTTGAATTCAACTGTTCTTTTTACATCAATTTATATGATTTACTGTTAATAATAATATGCCATTTGTAAATAATAAATGTCTGCCAGGGTCAATACTATTAAAGCATATTTAGCTCACAATCAGTTTACTGTAATAAACCTAATAACATTTATTCTTTTAAAAAATAAATAAATTTCTACAACTTTAAATAAACAAAATGTCTCTTCTTGTTTTATGTATTTAAAATTATAGCAATTTATTTGTGAAAAAATATTCTTTGATTTATTAATATAAACTAATTGTCCGCAAAATATTCTTCAAATCAATAAAACAAATGCCACTTTTTCAAATGTATTAATTAAAAGTGTGTAATTTTAGTCGGCAGTACGGCATAACTTGATTCTGGAACAATTTAGTTAACATGGGTAAAGTCAGAATATATTTACTTTAGCGACATAAGATTAATCACCAATCTATTAAAATGTTTGTGGAAAATGATAACGTACGTACGAACCTGAAATTCCTTAGCGTATTATTATACTAGCGGGTACCCGTTACTCGGCGTTGGCCAGGATACATGCAAAAGACTGAAATAAAATGTTTAAACTGCCGACTGAACGCGAATAGGTCACAACGGATAGTTTTAATGTAAATAATCATATGTCGCTTTCGAATTGTGGAAAATCTATATACTCAAGTACACTTTTACTTCGGAAAGTAGCAAAAATACTAATTGCCACAGTGTAGAAGGATATATTCAGTGTAGATTTATATCGCCTTCAATGAACGCTTCTACAGAATCTGACCCGAACCGAACCGAACCGAACCCGACTTTTGTCGAACTTAACTTAAAACTTAGATTAGGGTTAGTTTAGGGTAATTTTAGTGTCTACCAATAAAACAACAACAAAAAACCCCAGTTCGGTTTAAATTCTGTAGAAGTATTGTTAATCTTTAGTCTTGTTTTTGTTTTATTTTTAATCGAATAGTTATTGCTATTTTGTTTTTAATTTAAGTTTATTTAAATAAAAAATAAAATTGATATTATAAATAATAAGGATTTTGATAAATCATTCAAATGGCGAGAAGCGGTTTAATTAAGTAATTTTATTTAAAAAATGTAGACAAATACCCATAAGTAATTCCGAAATATTATTTAGGTCACTCCTACCTATCTTGTAAGCATTAAGTGTGAGAAAGGTGTAGGGATAGTAATGTTGGATAGCGATCGCTCATTGGCTCGTTTTCGAATTCTGAAACCGATGTTTCTGTTTTTTTTGGTGAAATAATAGGTCCGCTACGCTAGGCGTTGTTTTGAGTGTTGTGGGAGAAATTAATTGTTAGCGGGAATGTCATTTGCTACCCTCTCTTTGGTTTACTTTGTTGGAAGAGGCTTACAGGGGAGGGGGCCTAATAATAACGTTTTTTAAAAATAGATTTTAAAATAATTTTAATTTTCTGGAAGCACGGTCGAAGTTAGTAAACGAATTAAGTGATATGTTTCGATGCGCGTGATTTATTATTTGGATGCGAAAACGTCTTAACTTTATATAGAAGATAGACTAGCGAGACCTCGTGCAAATATTACGGTGCTTTTAACACCGATTTATATAATTTACTGTTAATAATTATATTCCATTTGAAATAATAAATGTCTACCGGTGTCAATACTATTAAGAAAATAACGACTGTCTTCTTCCGTAAAAATAATTATGAATGTCAGGTCAATTTTATTTAAATAAATAAAACAAATATGTATTTAAATTGTATCAATTTATTTCTTTATAAAACGATAAATATTCTTTGGTTTCTTACCGTAAAAATAATTGTTCGCTAAATATTCTTGAAATCAATAAAACGAATCACACTAATTTTTAAAAGATGTATTTATTTAAAACTGTACTTTTTAGTCGACGGGGCGACATAATTTGATTTTCGAACAATTCATTTCGAAATAAGTCAAGTCGGAATTTTAACCAAACTTAATCGGACGATCTCATTTTTTTAATATCCGATAACATACGTACTAAAATTAAATGCCGTAGCGTATTTCTATATAGATAGAATTTCTCCTCGTTCATTTACACTTACATTTTTATAAGCGATTTTAGATTCCTCTAGACGTCCATAGAAGATAGTTTACTGATACGTGTAAGTTCGAAATAGCATTTCCGCCGGTTTGTCACGCATACGTCTCCATGAAAAGGTATGTCGGTCTGTCACGCATACGTCTCTATGAAGAGCTCTGTCGGTCTGTCGCGCTTAAAACAACATTTTTATCACTAAACTCTCAGATTAAATAGACGCATCTTAGGAACATGCGTACTTGCTTAAGTAAACACATTCTTGTAAGATGATGTCCAAGTTCAAAATTTTACAATGGACATAATTGATAAACTGTTCAAACATTCTTGATGATCGGCAAAGGAGATTATCCAGGGAAGTCAGAGGAGGGATGTTAAACTAAAGAGATAGAGAGAGAGAGAGAGAGAGAGAGAGAGAGAGAGAGAGAGAGAGAGAGAAAGAGAGAGAGAGAGAGAGAAAGAGCGGGGAGAGTGTGTGCGTGTGTATAACGGAGGGAGAAGAACAACTGATGGAGAGAGGGGTGATTAAGAGAACCATATATAGAGAGAAACAAATATACTTTGTATATGGTTGTGAGTGTAATAGAGGCGGGGGTCTCAATTTGGATAAATTGATGGAAACGGCTTAAGGCCGCCTTCTGCTTGGTTTTAATTAGATTCGTAGAATACACAGCTTGACATATTATGTCCAGCGCTTTTGACGCTTGAATAGCAACATTTAGAAATTCCCCTTTAATTTCGTTGATTGCCAATTGAGCCGACTTCTTCTGGAATTTCACTTCTACAAAAGTTAAGGCATAATGACATTTGGCGGATGAAGAATGTCTACACAAATTTATACAATGTAATTAATTTCTCATCATGCCATAATTGCCGAGAGTCTAATCTACTTTTCTATTTGACCAACAACAGAGTAGAGAATATATATATATATATATATATATATATATATATATATATATATATATATATATATGGACAGACCCAATATTGACATTATAATATTGGTTGGTTTAGATTAAGCGAAACGATTCGTAAAATAATTTGCACTAAAATGTATCTTTCTTGAAAATGTTCTGTAAGAAAATATTTGACTTTTTAAATGTAAATAAACTTCGCTTACTTATAATTTTTTCTATTCACATATGAATTTTATAACATACAATAATTATAATAGCTTAATAATGTAAGGCCAGAGCTATGCTATATTCAATATTATTTATGTAATTTTATACCATTACTATGTTATAAAAGACAGATTCACGTCATTTCATAAAACTTATTTTGTATTCATCATACAATTGTTTCGGCAAACACTAATATAATTGTAAAATTCTTCTGTGCATTTATTTCTTTGTGTCGGTATCTTCAGTGCTAATTTTACAAAACAAAGCATAAAGGCCAAAAAATGAAAGACTAGGGGATTAAAGTCTAAATTAAATCAATACTCATAATCAACACACACACACACACACACACACACACACACACAGTTTTTCATGTTTTTTTTTCATTTTTGCTTAGAATTAGTGGGATTGGCTCAGTAGTAGAGCTTCAGGCTCTAGACTCTTTAATCCTAGTTTCGAATCTTGCTAGGTTCAGCCACGCTGATGATAACGACCAACAACGTGTCCGTGGAAATTATATATATATATATATATATATATATATATATATATATATATATATATATTTAGAATGTTATCACTAGTGTAAAAAATATTTCTGTTAATGTTTTTTTTTTTTTTAATTCATAACGCTTCTAATATATAGAGTTTTTGTTTATTACTGGTATGTTTTAATATAGTTGAGTTTTCTACTAAAAGTTTTCAAAATTGAAGGCGGGAGGCAGGAATAGTGATTAGTAAAGTGCTGAGCTATGGCGTTGGTAGGGGATGAATGCATTGTTAACTTCCTCGACAAAGTTGTAGTAGTCAAGCCAACGTATATGTTTCTTTCGCGGTCGGATACACAGTCTCCTAATTGACAAAATACTTATAACCACTCAATTGGTTGTATATACGTACAAATTATATAAGTATGTTTCTAATTATGTCTATTATGTTTGGCGTGTTATAAAAAAAGTATCTATTTGCGAGCAGGAGTGATCTGTGAAAAGTCGCAATATTTATTCTGAACGCTCTTAAGTAGTCCAAGTATAAAATATGAAAAACTTGCCGCATCTCACTTTTATCATAATAATAGAAACGCAATTAAAATAAGTTATTCGTGTGTGCCCAACCCAAAACACTCATAGAAACACAACAAAATAATAGACAAACATAGTAGTAATAACACAACGTCACCCAACAATAGAGATCAACTGCCACAACTCGTATATATTCATCCTAAATAAAAAGTGCTTAACTAATTACATAGTCTATAAAACGAAAATTAATAGAGTCACACAACCTTATATAACAAAAACAGATATATACAACGCAGTCAAACTTTTAAAATTCAGATTAGCAAATAATCGCCTCTCCTCTATAGACAACATATAAAAAAATCGGCACATATTTATCTAGCCACTGCTGGAAATTAACATTTGTGAATCAGACACCAATTGTAAAATGGACGATCGTGAAAAAAAGTAATGTTTGTAGGTCACTTTATGATCCTTGCCTCTTATGTTCCCACAAAAATTAGCAACCCTTATAGTTCGTGAAAACATCACTTACTAAAAACAGAAAAGAACGATCAATCCTATGAATATATAGATATGGATTATTACTCATATACGCAGAGATTAGGTAAAACATATAAGCTGTCTATGGTATTGCATCTATTTAACGATTATAAAAATAAAATAACACCGAACGGAAATTATGCAATATCCACAATGCAATGTAATCGACGATATCATACTGGGGAGCCTAGGGTCCCCAGACATATATAGTAAACAGACTAATCCTGTTATATTATGGGTGGGGCCCCATATCTTTAGATACGATTAAGTTAGCTAGTGTGAAGTATGGCTGGGGTCAAATAAGACAATGAGTGCGGGTCGAGTTGACATGCATTGGAGGAGATTGTTATGAGTCAATCATGTTTTGTCAGACCATAACAAAGTTAAGAATTCGGCGGAGACACAGGGAATATCAGGTCAGAAAAGGTCAGATGTAGTACAGTTGTGAATGTCGTGTCTGATTGACCGACCCGAGGAAGTGTCGATTACGTCATTTGTTTTCATCATAAACGAGAGTTTTTGAAAGAGTGCGTTTTGGAAGTGAAAGCGTAAACACCAATATGTAGCCGCTCGTCGTATGGACTGGATCTCGAATGAGATCTGGCAGAGATCCCGTGCATCGTCGCACCCCACAAGAGGCATGAATGAGACGAATAGATGAGACGAATAGAGGAAACCCCTCCACAACCAAGTTATACAATAAAAGAATCGAATCTCTCTCTGAAAAGGAAAAACTGCCTCCGAGTTGTGTCTCTTGCCTAAAAACAAATTTGCCCACAGAACTAAGACCACCAGAATCGATCACGGCCAGAGACGCAATGAAACCGACGGCACTAATAGCGATCACGACCAGTGGGCGAGAAAAGAAACTGTAAGGTAACTTTTTGTGTTGAACATTTTTGGGTCTTAATTTGAAGTTAATTTGAAGGTGAAAAGAAAGTCTGTTACGTGTTAAAAAGTGAAAGAAAAAAGGCACCATGTTAAACAGAGAACACTGTTTAAAAGTAAAATGTGTTTAAAAAGAAGTTGTATAAAAGAACAATGTTTTAAAAAGAAATGTGCTTAACGAGTAGTGTTTAAAAAAGTAATGTTTAAAAAAACTGTCAGTTTAAAGGCTTAAAAATGCCTTAACAAACAAGTTTGAAAACGCTTCTGGACTTTTCGTATTTCGAGAAGCGTTTAAGAGACTATGTGTGCCGTGGCGATAATTTCATTGAGAATATAACAAATGTCTGTTTTGGTGCCGTAAAGTAACAAATCTCTTTTTGGATGGTAATGTAACAATCCCATAATTATAAACGTTCGACAGAGATGCTTAAATAACGACAGAAAACACGTAAGTTCCCATATATGCGTATAAGTAACATATTTGTGGAAGTGCACATGCATGATAGAATATTGAATCAAATGTATCCGTCTACTTGTTTATAAAGACATCACATATATGTTTTTATATGGTAATGATTCGCGTTGGTATGTATGTATATCCATAAACGTGTGCGTATGTGGGCAAGTTTATATATGCATGTGTTTAAGCGTGTGTGTGGATATGTGTATGTATAAATCGGCATATGTTGTGACGTGTTAAGAGTATATATGCAGTGGTGTGTCCGTAAGTGTAGCCAACCTTGTTTCAGAACTGGATCCGCCTATCATACACGTGTTAACAAATCTGTAGTCTATTGCTACTCTTATAGTATAAGTCTTTAAAAAACCGTGAACCTACGAGAACGAATGTCCATGTGTGGACATGTAAACACACCAATACCAATAATAACAACGTTCAAATCAGGGATTAAATAAAGATTAACTGTATGTTAAATGTACATAAAATGGTATATAAAATTACATTTCTAAAGTAAATTAACTTTGAAACAATTGCAAAATACTTTTGGGATATCATTCTATTCTGATTAGCTAACAATCTCTCTACATATAAATAGGTATCTTATTTATGTTATAAACAAAGTTATAGGTATACATATGTTTATGTATGAATGTGAATCCGTGTATGTGTGTGGATCCGTATACGTATGTATATGTATGTCGGTATGTGTGTATATTTATATAGTTATGTACGTATCTATGCATATGTGATTATATGCAGATTTGTGTTAAGTGTATGCATGTCCACATTGGTATACGTAGAGGAGTTTTGTGTTTTAGAATTAGATATGTTTATACATGCGCACCCAGAACTATATGGTTGTGTGCTCTGTTTGTATGTCTATATGTATGCGTGTATATATAATACTCCGTGTATCTGTATGTGCTCACATCAGTGCGTGTCGATGTAGGTCGAACTCTGGGCAGGATGTTTAGGCCGCACTTCACTCTGTCAAACCTTGTCCGGGCCAAAAACTTAATAGCAACATTCGGGCACATTGCCCTTTACAAAATAACTGCTTAATTAAAAGTATCATTTACCACACCACAATATTGCCACTAGTGAAATATTTAAGACAAGCATTCAATAAATAAAACACAAATGTAGTACATTATTTTGAAAACATTACCAGACATTTAAAAAGCAAGTAACATATAAGAACCGGTAAATTTAAAATCCACGTAATTCCCATCTAGGATTGAAACATAAACGTGTGTGTGTAGTTGAGTTATCATAAGTATTTTATTCAGAATACTATTAAGCTCTACTAATCTATTGAACACAGTAGATCTAAATACCTAGTATATATATCATCTTTTATTATTTTATTATAAAATATATGTGTATATACATGCTATAGTAATACAATTATATATATATATATATATATATATATATATATATATATATATATATATATATATATATAAGTAATCGTTAAGTATTTCCAATTTAGGTTCACACTAGATATGTATGTTAATACAACCATCCCTCTAATTTAGGTGTTTGTCTATCTCTCCGACTGCCGGTTTCCATGCTTACGTCTGAATATATTTAAGTAGATTATTGAAAGATAAAAGAAACTATCTTTAAGAAACATCTTCTTCGGCCTCTCTGTAATTATCTTCATTCGAATCAAAAATCCGTTTTCCAAAAAGGGCGAATAGTAAATTTCGAGGAGGCCAGAACCGTAACCCATTCCTTTATCTCAGAAAGAAAGAATGATATAAAAGAATATATGAAAAATAACACTCTTACGAACTTCTTATCTAATATCATAAAATAGCCCAACCCCTGTGCTCTTTTCAAGAAATCTAATCTCATCTGATATTCGGTCAGAATTTATTAAATCTTTGGCCTCTATCGTTTTTTGGCATCTCTCCAAGATTTCAAGCAATAAAATATTTAGAAATTGAAATGACGAGTCTTTGGGGGATTGTGTCGCAATTCGCACGATCAATATGTGGCGCGTATCGACAAACGCCACACAAAAGGTCGTCGTGATTTATAGCACTTATTAAATGGGATGTGGGAGGTGCGTCGACGAGAGGAATTCAAAATGAGGGGTGAACGACTCGAATTTGTACGGTGTTTGGATGACACTTCAAAGAGAATGAGACACGAACAGTGGCACTAAAGAAGAATGAAACTCGAGACAAGACGTATTGAATATGAAAAAGTGAACATTGCATCTTTGTTGAGAAAGCAAAACACGGCTATAGAAAACCAGAGCTTTCAATTCGATTACATTGTTTCAGAAATGTGTGAATACACATCACCCACAAACACCATATGCATATTTACATAAATATCACATTATATATATATATATATATATATATATATATATATATATAAAACTCAATTTCTGTGCGAATGTGTGTCTGTTTAATGTTTATGTTTTCTCTATAGAATTAAAGGTTAGATAATTTACATCAAATTTAAACTGTATTCTTATGTGAACTTTACCAATAAAGACGATGGGAGTGTTCCCGAATCTCGAAGTGAACTCACAGGAGGGCTATTAGGGCATAACCACTTGAACACATCAATTATATCCTTTTTAATAAAAATTTAATCCTATGTTTAAAATCTTCTTGATTGAACGTGCCAAGCAATTAACGATGGACGATTAAAATATTAAAATGATTAAAAAGGCACAGGGTGGGATAAAAATGGGGGTCAAAGTTCCCCAAAGTGATTCAATGTTTTAAGGAATTCCTTCTGCGACACAAGGAAGGTTTTCGACTGGCGATTTGAGAGATTCCAACATTTTCAAATGCTTTTTGGAATCTGCTTCATGCAACAGCTCAAAACACTATTATATTGTTACTGGCACAACACTGATTTTCAACCAAATGTTGGCCAATAGCAGAGTCCAAAGTAACAGAGGACGGCTTACATAGGGATTATACCTTTCTCTGTCGTATTTTAGATGGAACGCGCTGGTTTATTCGATGCAAATTGATGCAAATAATCTTGGTATGATTAGTACTCAATGTCTGTCAGTCTGTCTGACTGCCTCTCTCTCCCGTTTTCCACCTCTCCCTCTTTATCGCCATCTCTCTCTCTCTCTCTCTCTCTCTCTCTCTATATATATATATATATATATATCTTTATTTATTATAAAGTAGAACACCTCCCTGTGCATGCTGATTCTTAAAAACGGAGACATACTAGGGAGTGTTCCTTAAATATAAGTGTATTGCACGTTAAAATAATAGAAGTAGGTATGCGGATGTAGCTGTCTCCTAAAAGAGTTAATGACAGTTTTAACATGTTCTACAATGTAATTAACCAATTTATGAGCGTTAAGTAACACTTATTAACATATGTCTGAATAACTCAGTGGGTATGATATCAAGGTTGCTGTTAAAGTAAACTCTCCTTAATATGATGTTGCACATGATACTATCCGTCACTCTAACCCGGGCAATGCTATTATAAGAATATTTAAATTACATGCATGATGATTCTACATATATACAAATGTCTGATATACTTTAACTTTTGAATCTTCCCTGAATGTTATTAGAATCTAATACCGTTCAATATATAATACAATATTTCAATCGGATTTTGTCATTAACTGTACCAATACACTCGTTACAACACTGAGTTTCTGCTCATTATTGAAAACATTTTTAAAACTATTTTTGCTTTAAGCATAATTCAAAATTGTTTTGATGAGTTTTCAAATTCAGAGCATTCTCATATTTTCCTTGTTTAAACAATTGATGACTATAATAAATTTGTAAAGTATGTAAGTTGACTTTTGTTTTCTTATTTCAGTATTTCCTCTCTCTCTCTCTAACTCTCTCTCTCACTCTCTCTCTATATATATATATTACATATATATATATATATATATATATATATATATATATATATATATATAAAGTTATGTAATTCTGAAATTGTTTTATTGGTGATAGTAGCGTTCAGCTTGTTTTCTTTCTATTTTTCACTTCCTAAGTGATAAAGAGTAATGCTAAAGATTGCCTTTTTAGTGGCACTAACATTTATAGGATGTATATTTTCGTTTATATATATATATATATATATATATATATATATATATATAAATTTTATACGTATATGGAAGTAATCCATGAACACGTGGTTTTGGCTTGAAAACGTGAACAGCGTGGCTAATTTGGGCAAGTATCAAACTTTCGATGTCATTATCTATAGTCTAGACTTTTACCCCCGGACTATAACGCCTTGTTCAGAAATAAAACAAGCTAA
>OY744524.1:80117167-80124667 GCA_963556195.1 Sepiola atlantica | reverse complement strand
GCGTTCTGGCAGGCCCCAAACAGCTCGGGTGCAGCTGTTGTTGAGGGGGTGCGAAAAAAGAGATAATACGGAACGTGACGACAGAGATGAACACTATCCGAAAAGAAAACTTCCAGAGGTGTTTCCGGCAGTGAATGGATTGGTTGGATAAATGTATGCCAGCAAAATTGGCATACATTGAATGGGATTAGGGTCCTAACCCCGTCACGTATTTTAAATAATATTTCTGGCCTAAGGTCGGATACGATTTAGACAGGCCTCGTATGTTATGAAAATATATTTATAGTAAGTAAGCTACGCAGTAACGCTCATGTTTCATTTTTGAAGTAAATCATTCCGCTAAATATATATATATATATATATATATATATATATATATATATATATATATATATATATATATATATATATATATATATATATATATATATATATATATATATGGGGAGGGTATTTTCTTCCAGTCATGTGAGTAGAAAATGTGCCAGACGAAACCATTTCAAGTGTTTAGGGAAGAAAAAAGCAAATAAGAATTAAAACAACACCTGCTCTCACAAATGAATTCGAAAAGAAATCGGCCGCTCTATTTTCATAATGAGACGCTTCCTTTCATTTTTCCTTTCTTCTATACCGATGTAACGTTTTCTTCTTTATTTTTCTTCTTTTCAGTTTTCCAGATTTAGAGGGTTTCTTTGAAATGTTTTCATCAATTTAATCGATTGAGACGTTACTTTATATGAATATCAGTGTGAACACGAAAGAAGTATACATTTTCCGTCGTTTTGGACGCAGGGTTTACACACACACACACACACACACACACACACACACACATATATATATATATATATATATATATATATATATATATATATATATGTATATATAAGAAAGAGAGATAGAGAGAAGTAAAGAGATAGAGGGGAAGTGAGATAGAAATAAAGATTAATGGGTAAATAGGGTGACATTTGTTCTCTTAAAAAACATTTTTAGACACCTCAGGCAACTTTCGGCTAATACGTCTTCACATTAACTAAATTCAAAAGACAAGTCCATTGACACATGGGAATTTAATGCTAAAATTGGAAATGAGTTGCCATAAATGCAATGTAAAATATGCATTTAAAATATACGGAGGATTGTTTCTGCTCACTTAGGGCTGAAATATTGTAGAAAAAAGAGGTGTAAACAATACAAATTTAACATATAATAAGATGAAAAAACGTAGAAATAAAAATAAGACTGTAAACATTGTTGTCTTTCAGAAGATGTAATACTTTTTTTAAAAGTATATATGCGTACATAAGTAAAGTTTACGGAATCAAATTAAGAGGACGTCAGGGTTAGCGAGGTGGTTGAACATTTTATCCCTATTAATGACACGAACATAAATAATCCTCCCGTATATATGTATATCGAATATATAAAATATAACCATTATTTTCCCGTGGGAGTCTGTCTTCTCAAGAAATAGAATCGGGCGTCAATTTCCAGTTATTTCGGTAGATTATATGTCGTTTGAATGGAAAAGTTTGTCTGACACCTAAGGGTCAGCGTTGACCCAGAACTGAAGTAAACTAAAGCACGTGACTTCTTTACGGAAATTTTATTAGTTTTTGAAGAAGAGACGCGTCCAGGATGCCGTCCTCAGTGGAGGGGGGTACTCTCGCACAATGTGGCTGACTTCAGCACAACAAGATATTCGTCTGTCTGTCTGTCTGTCTGTCTGTCTGTCTGTCTGTCTGTCTGTCAGTCTTTCTCTCTCTCCTACGCGTACACAAGTAACCCGTCTTTCTCTGTTCTCTGGCTCTTCTCTTTGTAATGTTTCTACCAAAGGGGGGATGCCGTTTTCTGGGTCGGGATTACTATCTACCACTTATCGTTTAATGTTTTTGACCATGAAGTAGAATTTTTTAATTTTTAATTAAACATCGGCGTCCGAGTGATTATTGTCAGCATACCATGTTTTATGCACGCATCGGTAAGTGCAAATGCAACATATTTATCTCGATATTGTTTATAAAAGCATAAATATGTATATGTTGGTTATTCGGACAACTATTCTCATCCGGGTTATATTTCAACAACTTTTCGGATATAATTTCCGATCTTCTTCCTGTCCATCTTTTGGAACTACGGAAATTAACAACCAAGACGAGAATATTTAAACTACATATACAAATCATAAATCCTCATCTAAATAATTATGAAACATTTTATAGTCAAAATGTCGAAAAATAATTTATCTGGGAACATTAATGTATTACTATCATCGAACAAAATCCGTTAATAAAATAAGTTTCTCACCGTTAAAGTTAATATATGCTTACTAGTGTAGACCCCCGTTAACAATAACTGAAAATAAATAACTATGCTTCGCCAGTGTTCGAAGTCGCTATTTATCTAGACATGAAAAGGTCGAATGCAAACCCGATAAATCCATTTTTTTAATTTAGAGAGTAAACAATAAAATTGCAGGTATATCAACTGAAAACTTCAACTTAGAGCTTATTTTAATTAAAAAGAAAGAAAAATAATTCAGATATCGTATCACATAGTGTGGTAGAGTATTGGAATGTAAAACTTCTGTAGAGATAGCTTTGCAATTTTGAAAATGGCGTTAATCATGTGTTGTATCGAGCCCATCATATATTTCTAAAATAGTCGATATTCCTTCATATCATATGGACCAGAAGATGCTATTGTTGGCATTGGCTTTCCCAATATCTTTCTAATCATAAGTTATTCTGGAAAAAAATCAGGTACCACATAAAGGGTGAAAGTGTTTTTGTTGAACGAACTGGATTTGAACTTGGCACACTCATGTTGTTAGTCCGTGTCGTGAACCACTTACCCACCGTCACCTCCGAATAGTAATATAAAATCGTAGAATTACGCCAGTAATTTAATGTTCCATATATGAATTATCATTATCATTTCTGATGTCATAAAGAAAAAAAACACACCATTTACATTTTATTATAGAGCGGGGATTTCTTTCCGAATTCATTTCAGGCGGCAAAGTAAGATTGAGGTTGTTGTTTTACTTATAATTTGCTTTCTTGTTTTGCCTCTCCACTTGAAATTGTTTCGCCCGGGGCTCAATAATAATAATTGTGTTTTATTCACTTACTTGTGCGTCACAAAATGGAAATACACACACACGCACACGCACACGCACACGCACACGCACACGCACACACACACACACACACATATATATATATATATATATATATATATATATATATATATAAAGATACATTAATCTATATTATAGAGTTGACGATTTTAAATAAATATCTTAAAGATTAAAGTGGCAATATTAACAGGCAGTAATTTCAATTTAAATGATATAATTTGTAAAGATTATTTGTCCCATTTAATTCGATTATAGACATTAACAAACAACCTCAAGATTTTGAGCAAATTCTTTCGGAATTTAACAGAAACTTTCAATTCTGTTTTATTTCATACATTTTCTAATAAGATCAGCTTACGTAATTACTAAACACACATTACACCATATACACCCGTTTTCGATATCAAATAAACACATACATTTCTTTTTTAGTAAAATATTAGCATATTCATTTCTTCCTTACTTGATTATTAGTAGATAAATAGTTTTCTTTTATTACAACTATTTAATGTGCTGTTTTACACTAATGCTATAAGCAGCCGTTATTGAAGAAAGTTGAGTAATATGGTTCATTTGTTCACTTATTACAACAGAGAAACAGTATTTTTTGGACGAACCAATATTCAGAAAAATAACTGTGATCGTAACTTACCTATACAGACTACGTGAACTCTTCCACTCACCATAAATACTGGGAGCACATGCTTCTCACGGTTGGAACCACACCAGTCGTTGGAACCAACCCCAGCCCGATCAGTCTCTCATTAACTTCGGTTTATTGAGGACGTCGGGATGGGGTAATACCAGTCGAGGATTCGTTCTCGACAATCAGTCCGGCAGGAACTGGGCCATTTAGTTGGCCTTTTATCTGCCGGGCTGAGGTATATTGTCCTGGGTTTTCCTAGGAGGTGCGCCCTCCCAGGCCTTGCCTTCCCTCTTTGGGGAGGGGTAAGTTTATTGCTTGCTGCCTGAGGCGCCGTTACTTGGGAATGCCGACGGGGTTGCCTAGACAATTTTTGATAGGTCAGAGTGCTCCTCCTTTAGGGGCGCTGGCTGGCTTGATCTCCCCACTTTCCGACCTTGTGTCACATATTGCTTTGTGGAAAGCGATTAAATACCTGGAACCACCCCAGTCTATACTGACAATCAAAACGTACACGCACTTTGTTCTCTGTTGTATTATATTTTAACAATATACTTGTTTTCTCTAAACTCGGAGTTCGTGTTTTCTTTTTCAGAGCCGTTACAAACAAACAACTGGCGACGAGGCACAGTAAGTGATTATTGAGAACTATAAAATAGGCACCACTACGACGACAAACTGTATTAAAGGATTTTTGAGAGCCTTAAAAAGGACTAACGTGAAAAAAATCAACGATAAAGCTACCCGTAAACACCTAAGTTCCAAAACTAGCTTTACCGGCCCAAAAAATAAACTTGTAAAAGATGAACATATTTTCTCTCTAGGACAAAAGGTCAGTAATGTTTTATTGTTATTTTTATTTTGATAAGGGAATGCATTCTATTTTCTTTTTCTCTCTAAATGAGTCCAGCTGCCGAAAGAAAAAATTAAAACTATATTTCCTTTTCTGTTGATTAAAGGGCTGACCATAAATCCTACGGTTACGTTAAAAGCATACTAAAAAAGATAACTATTTTTTAACCGGGGAGACATAAAGAGTTTATACATTCTTTCTCTTTTTGCAACAAATACTACGTTAGCAGCGCAATATAAACGGAAATAATTCTAAAAGCCGACTCTATAAAAACACATTATAAACACGTGAAGTACCATCTGCAAAAGCAACAAAAACAGAAGAGAAACTTCTGGGTCAAACGAAAAGCCGCCGAAAAGATACGAAAAACTGAAAAAAGACAACTTCATCATGAAGAAAGATTTCAAAATCTTCTACTGAAACAGCAACAAAAATCCGACGAAATAGTTCTTGGTACAAAAAAGAAAAACCGATCTAAAGATTGAAGCATTAATGCAAACTATATCACATATAGGTTAAAATAATGAGAACATAAATGTTTCTTCACAGGATGCCGTTTAGAGTGCAATTGATAATTTCACTTATTCCCCAGATGAGGATAACACGTTAGCTTCATATTTCACAAGGTATAGTGATCTATATAAAATAGATTGTGAAAATTTAGCAGACTCTAAAAAAGTTCTCCTACTGCTCTGAAAATTAAGCATCACCGAACATACCAAATTCGGGGATTATATTTTACCCCGAAAAACTAGTGAATTGACTTTTTCCGAAGCGGTTAATATTTTAACAGAATTATTCAGCCCAAAACTTCTCTCTTCCACAAACGATGGAAGTGTTTCAATTTAGTTAAGAAAGATAACGAAGACTACGCAACTTTCGCGTCAGTCGTTAATAAACACTGTGACGATTTCAAATAAGCTGAACTTTCCGTGGATAACTTTAAATGTTCAATTTTTGTGCAAGGACTTGTATGAAGAAAAATCGCAGAAATCAGACGTAGCGTTCTAAACAAGTTAGAAAGTTAACCAAATTTAACATTAAACAAATTAGCAGAAGAATGCCAGTGAATTGTAAGTGTTTAACAACACTTTAAGAACATTGAAAGTCGGGCATTGCGCACATAACAAAGGTACCTCAGAAATCACAATTCAACTCTCTTCTAAAAACAACTAAAAAGAAAAAGAGGGATTATTTTCACCCTCTTACAAATACGCCAGCCCAATAAAAAGCAAGATAAATAACCACCTATCGTCTGTTTACGTTGTGGAGCCTTTCATTGGGTAACAGATTACCTATACCGTTTTGAAACCTGTCTACCTTGTAATAAAATCAGACACAAGAGTTCACATTGCAAGTATAATAGAGAAAATAAAACTCTGGTTTAACTCCACAAAAACGAACGAACATGGAGGTGGCACAATTATAAGAAAATATGTACAACTAGAACCCCTGACTAATAATGTAAAATTACAATTAGATTCTGGTTCAGGCATGCCGATTATCAACCTAGAGAATGTTGTATAAACTGATCATTCTAAAAACTAACAAAATAGTGAAAAAATGAAATTCCAGGGTTAAATTATTACTGAAATTATGTTAAACAAAACTAACAACATATAACCAATTTATTTGACACAGACTTGATGTAGCGGGTCGACTTATAGGGGTTACCAAGAAACAATTTTGGTAAAAAAAAAAATCTGACGACCAAGTCAGAAAAACGAAACAAGGAATGTGTTTCAAACATTAGAAATCGTATGAAATGGACTCAGAATAAATTCCTAGCAGAGATTGAAGCACACAAGGACACAAAATTCATGCTTAAAATAACTAACATCAAACTGTAAAGAAATAAAGGCAAATTCTGTGGATAACCAGCTGAAGGTTACAGAGATTTAACTCATAGTTAAAGAGCTGGAATCGTAAAAGCTGCAGCACAAAGAGGTTTTAGAAGAGCTAATGAAAATAGCTAACTTCAAACTGAAAAAAAAACAAGTCAAATTTTTTTGATAACCAGTTGAACGTTAAATAAAGTGGACTCATAGTTGAAAAAATATAGAATCGCTAATGTTGCAGCGAAAAGAGGTTTTAAGAGAGCTAAAGACTATAAAAGATAAAGTGACTTGTCTTGAAGATGAATATCGAAGCAAGGAAGGCCCTTTTCCAGGGTAAAAGATTTGCTACAAAATCAGAAGTCTAGAATAACAAAAAACTGGAGGGTATCAGGTCTTATGTTGATAGAGGCATACAATTCTCTCCTAAGAGACACCTAAATCAACTTAGGAACGACTATCGGAAGACATCGACAGCAATCCACAGGAAGAACATTATGGTCACTAGATACGCCAATTTTGGCAAACGGATAGCCCAAGCAGACTCAAAATAGCGTCAAGGAAAAAGAAAATGATACGCGACTCCTGAGAAGGTAACGCTTGGCAGAGAATGTTATGGTACCTTACCTATAAGGACTACGTGAACTCACAGCAGCCCGTATGGTATTTATGTAACGCCAGTTGCTTAGAGACTTCGAACTGGTCAATACCAGTCGAGGAATCGTTCTCAACAATCAGTCCGGCAGGAACTGATCCATTTTAGTGGCCTTTTATCTGTCGGGCTGAGGTATAATTTCTAGGTAGTTCTAGGAGGTCCACCCTCCCAGATCTTGACCTTATTCTTTGGAGTGGAGTAAGTTTATTGCTTACTGCCTGACGCGTCCTACCCGGGTAATGCCGACGGATCTGTCCAGTCAATTTTTTATAAGCCAGAGTGCTCTTTCTTTAGGGACGATGGCTTTACTCTCCCCCGACTTAGGCCTTGTGCCACATATTCCTGCGATAGGGAATAATAAAGTACTTGGAA
>OY744524.1:80037167-80107167 GCA_963556195.1 Sepiola atlantica | reverse complement strand
GAATTAGTATTCAAAGCGGGAGTACTTTTGTTATTTTGTGGAGTTAAAATTCTACTTTTATTATAAACTTTTTAGTGTTGGTTGTATGGTTTTGATTTACTCTATTATATGTGACTCTTAATTTTTATTTACTTCAAATCTGATTTTATCCCCTTATCCCGAGTTATGTAATCAGTAGCAGTTTTGTTGAACATTTTCGATTTGATAATACACCGGAAGTTCTATCAGTAATATTAGCGATAATACATTTAATTATAGACTAGCAAAACATTTTGATTTTTCTAACACCGTTTCAGAATTTTTTAGATGAGGATTGATAATTTAAATCATATGGGTAATTCAAACGACTGTTCTCATATCAGATCTTATTTTCACAACCTTTCGACAGATGCAACCTTTGACCTACGTAAGGTGCGTTTTTTCGAACTAAGTAAGTTTGTACTTAATTTCGAACGGATGAGGAAACGACAGCAAGCTACCCCGCATGGGTTAAATAAAGGTTTTCCTTCGAAATCCTGTACACATTTTTACAACATAATATCTACGCCAAGGCCCGTATTGTTGGGCAGAGCCATTGTTATCAAAACAAGTCATATTACTTATCCGTACTTTAGACCTCGGAGAATCCGGTATAATCACGTTGACACACCGGTTGCCGTTAGATGAACAAAGTTAAGTGACTTTGAGCCTGGCCAATACTAAATGGGTGACCATTTGAGAATGCCAGGTGCTGTATTGGCTCTCCACTTATCTCGGCATTGTTTCCAGTCATGCTTGTCACTGGATTCGTGCAATGTTTATTAAAGAGAGGTGTTGTTTGAGATTGCATAACCCTTGCTTCACAATTACACGCGCAGCCACCATTACAGGGGTATCCATATAAAGGCTACATATAAACGCACTGGAGAAGTTCCATTAAACATGACTTGGGAGGATCTTAAAACGTCAATTGGTAATCTTTAGCACAAGAGACAACTGTTCAACAGCATGATGTTGTGTTTGGCATACGAGAGCGCGTTTTCTGTAGTCAGATTTGTTGGGCTGAACCTGGTTTGGATGGGAGATGACAGGCTATCTAAACAAATGTTATATGGGGAACTGTAGCATGGTAGACACAAGAGACGTTTTCAGAATGTTGCGCGAGATAAGCGATAGGTTCGCCGAAAGCGTGTATATGACATCTGCGTGGAATTTTAAGAAAGGCTATTATAGTACTGTATCTTGAAACGTGCTTTTTTACTGCGGTCGAACGTTGAAAACGCATTTCAGTCCAACTATGCGTGTGTGTTTCTATGGTAAGACCAATCTATCGACGGATGCTCTAATGACCCGCATACTATCTCATGGTAGCAACGAATTAAACAAGTGCCAAGAAGGAATACAGCACAGCTATGTACAACTGGGATTTAGTACACAAGTATGTCATAACTACAACATACGTTGTAAAATATATATTGGCTTGCTGAGCTATCTACATGCTTACAACCGGACATTGCATTCTTGTAGGGATAGCATTCTTCTGTAAAGAAATATCCATCACCTTATATATAGTTTAAAGAAGCTTTGAGAAATTTTAAACAAAGAAAGAAATTGCAGTTTAAATTCCCAGAGACACTAACTAAATCCAACATATCGCAGACTTAGCACTCGTATAAGCCGATTTACTGCTGGAAAATTGACTAATACAAAAGAGGGTTCAAGTATATAAAAGTGAAAAAAATGGGATCTTAACTTAAATCATGAAATATTAAACAAGGATCATCAGCTGTTTACAATGTAACTGTTTCGAAGATTTGAAAACAGAACAGATAAAAAATTCATGGCTCTCCGGTGGTGCTGATCTAATTATCAATTCCCCAATAACAAAATGTAAAAACAGTTCAGTTATAATTTCACTAATATATATATATATATATATATAATAAATATTTGTTATTGTTTATTATCTATGTACGTATACGTTTCGTCCTTTTTCAATCGGGACTCATCAGCATAGAGATATGACTATTCACTACCGGTCGTGCGATTCGAAACCCCGGACTTCAAGTGTTTTTCAACTCCAGTCCGACGTCGCTAATCACTGGGCCAATTGTAAACAGCGAATAAACTATGATAATTTTAACACTTTAACGGCGGCTTTGACGTCGAGGCATTCTACTTCTATTAAGGGAAGGAATGATGCAATATAGGCAAGTGACGTCATGCTGTGTTAATACTACCAATTACAATGCTCTACTTTCAAGGAGCGACAATATATATATATATATATATATATATATATATATAAATAAATATATATATATATATATATAAATAAATATATATATATATATAAGTAAATAAATAAATAATAATAATAATAATAATAATAATAATAATAATAATAACACATTAGTCTTACTACTACAATGTGAAATTGTTATTTGCATATCATATACTACTACTTCTACTACTAATAATAATACACTTAAAACACTACATTAATTTTGTGATAAATATATATATATATATATATATATATATATATATATATATATATATATATATATGCATATGCGAGACAAGTGTCCGAATGAAATTAGAATTAAATACAGAATCATTTTATTTGTCATAGACGGAATTATGTATCGCATTTTCTGAATAGTATTATTTAAGAAAACTATCGATGAAACCTACGATTACTTTTGTTTCGGGAAATACATAGTACATGATAAACTCTACTGAGTATTATTGATCTAAAACGGACATTTCTATTTTTGCTTTATCTAGTATTACATTTTAATAACTTCACTCTCCCTTGTTTTTTCTTCAATTAACTCTTGTTAAAAGGTAGATTTATAAAAAAATAAGCCTGGATGGGAGACCATGTGTGATCGATCAATGTTGAAATTCGAGAGTGGTCTTTGATAAAACATCGATTGTAAAAGAGAAACAATATTAAAAAAACCGTTTATTAAAGTTTTTCGTTTGAACTACTTTTTAATCCACGTAATTTTAAATAATCTGTTTAAATTTGTGATTTATTTGATATTCTTTCTTTACTCGAAACTGTTTTTGGTATATCAATATGATGTTACTATTGTTTGAGAATTTATAAAATATGAAATATACTGATGAAAAAACTCATTAATATCATGTATTTTCCATAAATGTAATTTTACTAATAACATTTCTTTCAGCAAAGATGTATTTTAGCAAACAGGGAAAATAACTTATTGAGTATTGATTTTTTGACCATGTTTTAGATATTTGAAGTCATAATTACTATATTTTTAAGATCCACTATTTATATATAACTCTCTGATTAATATAAACTAGTAATCACTAACGTTAACTTTAGGTGCAGCTTGAACTAAACCTTGGAGACTTGATAATATATGCGTTTAATACTTTTTAAAGGACGTATAGAAATAATTTTAAACCAAGAAACTCGAATTGTTTTAGTTCATTAATTTATAATTTTTCTAAAGATATACATTAGTCAAAATGTCAGGCTATAATTGATAGACACATTAAACTGACTAGTTTTAAGTTGTATATAATCTTGAGAGTTAAAAATGTATATTGAAAACGACCAAATGAGTGATATATGAAGCGATTTACACACGTATATATATAGAGAGAGATATTATTTGGCGTTTGATTATTAATGACACTATTTATGAATGATTAATACTAATATTGTATGATGATTAATTGTCTTTTGTGGTCGTTTGATAGGCAGACACTCATCAGTCATTCTCAACAAGACATATATATATATATATAGAGAGAGAGAGATAGATAGATAGATAGCGAGAGAGAGAGAGAGAGAGAGAGAAAGAGAGAGAATATATGTGAATAATATGCTTAAGGTCAACATTTACCCAATCGTGACAAATTCTTGGGCTTGTCATTAATTTAGTTTTTATCCAAACTTTGCACTAGAATTGACTAGTCCCAATCCTTTTTTGATCATAATCAAATTAAAATTTGGTCTAGTCGAAAATAAGTTATTGAACATATATGTGGTCATCAATGTGTAGGATAACGCCTCCTCCATTGATTTTGAATCACCATAACTTTTTTTATTTAAAACACATATTTATTTTGTTTATACCAAAAATGTAACTAACAACACAAAAGAATCTAAAAGTATAGATATCTCGAAAAGAGTTTAAGATATGGAAGGCGTGAGCAGCGTAAATTGACAAAAATACCAATTGATTAACATTCCTCATGACATTTACAATTACAAATACAATTTAATAATAGAATAATAGAAAGATAGAACTGAATATGCTGATTCGAAATATGTACGTAGTAAAAGAAATTCCGAAAATATAAACCGAGCTGTGTGACTTTTAGTAGAACAATAAAAAAGATATAATTGCCTTTTAAGCGAAACTTTTCAAGAAAAAGGCCCAAATAAGCCAAATTGAAAACTGAACCCAAACATTTAGAAAACAGAAAGCCAGAAAAAACAAAATGCCAAATTGAAAATTCTCTTTATTAAGGAAGAAAATTAAGAACAATTGGCTAAATTGAAGATATTAGCTCTTAGGTATGTTGAACATGTAAACTTTCGATTGATTTGTACACCAAACGCGTCTGTAAGCTTTCGATTGTTTTGTACCCAAGAGGCACGGTCAAAACTTTTGATTATTTTGTACGCCAGAGGCACGTTCTTAAACTTTCAAGTGTTTTGTACAACGGAGCGCGTCCATAAACTTTCGATTCTTTTGTACACCAGAGATGCGGCCGTAAACCTTTGATTTTTTTTACATCAGAGGCGCGTCTCTTAACTTTCGATTCTTTTGTTTACCAGAGACACCTCTGTTACTTTTGAGTATTTTGTACACCAGAGGCGCGTGCGTAAAATGTCGATTCTTTTGTACACCAGAGACGTGTCTGTAAACGTTCGATTTTTTTACCAGAGGCGCGTCCGGAAATTTTCGACTGAACTTTCGATTCTTTTGTACACCAGAGGCGCGTCCGTAAACTTTCGATTATTCTGTACACCAGAGGCGCTGTCGTAAACCTTCGATTATTTTGTACACCAGAGGCACGTACTAAAACTTTCGATAATTTTGTGCACTAAAAGCGTGTCCGGAAACTTTCGATTTTTTTACACTAGAGGCGCGTCCATAAACTTTCGATTCTTTTGAACAACAGAAGCGCGTCTGTAAACCTTTGATTTTTTTACATCAGAGGCGCGTCTCTGAACTTTCGATTCTTTTGCGCAACAGTAACGCGTCCGTAAACTTTCGATTTATCTGTACACCAGAGACGCGTCTGCAACCTTTCAATTCTTTTGTAGACCAGATACACGTGCTTACACTTTCCATTGTGTTGTACAATTTTCAAATAAAAGAATATTGCATATAAAATCCTATTAGATGCACACCACAATTCAAATATTTACTCTTAACAAAACCTACTTTGATTAAATACTGTGATACTTGTCTAGAAAATACTGAGAATCTGTTTATATCAAGAATTGAATTCACTAATGATTTAAGATATCTAGTCATTACAATTAATACTTTTTAGTATATAATGAAGGAGAAAAATAATTAATTATGATATTATGAACTTCAGTCTTAAAAAGCAGCGAATATAGTGAACTAATTTTACATTAAAAGCTGCCATTCTTAAAGCGGGAGCTTTATTTATGGTAGGTTATTATACTTGTTTAGTCAAAAATTAAATTAGCGACAACATTATTAAGAAATACACAGTAAATTTTCTCCCAAATGACCTAATGTGGTTGTATTATTCATGGAAAAGATATGAACTTAGAATTGAAAATATATTTTTAAATTTAGTTTGAAAATAATATTTATTCTGAAGTCGATGATGAAATAATTTTACTGAAATTAGAGTATTAGAATTTATCATATAATTTAAAGATTTTTAGACTTCATTATTTTATTAGAAACTCTGAAAATTAAATTTTGTTTAGAAATTAATAATTGATTTTAAAATAATTAACTTATCATTTCGAAACTTATATTTTTATTTTTTCTAAAATAATTTACACTTTTATTTAACTTACTTGCAAGGAATCGAAATTTATTCTTATTATTCTGAAACTTATTCTGCACTTATTCTGAAAATATTCTGAAAATGAATGTTTTTCTGAATTCATTGAATATTTTAAATTCAAATATTCGACATATTTTTATCTTATTTTACTTTATTCTGAAAATTACAATTCTAAAATAGAATTATACTGAATGCAATACCAAATTTATTCTGAAATAATGTAAAATCTTTTGATCCTATTTGAAATTTATTCTGATGATTCTGAAACTTATTCTGGCCGTATTCTGAAAATCAGATATTTTCTGAATTAATTACTATTCAAATTTGAAATATTAAAACTATTTTTGTCTTACTTTACTTTATTCTGAAAGTTACAATTCTGAAAAAAAGAATTGATACTGAAGTAAGTAATAATTGATTTATGATATTTCTATCTATTCTCACATAATTATAAGTTATTTGAACTTATTTGAAACTCAGAAATTAAATTTATTCTTATTATTCTGAAACTTATTCTGGAAATCAAAGTTTTTCTGAATTTATTAATATTTTACTTTTTTAATATTCAACATATTTTTATCTTATTTTACTTTTAACTAAAAATTACATTTCTGAAAATTATGAAAATTTTGTAAATCATTTGATTTGAATTGGAATATTGGAATTATCATTTAAAAAAAGAAAAACACTGAAATTACTAAATATAAATAATCAAAAACACACTGTTTATATGAGGTGACTATTTAAAAGAAATCTACTTTATAATTAAGGAAAACATATTTAGGGTGTTGTATGTAATTCTTGTCTTATTAATGCACATGCGTCCGCATATTCAGTCTAGTATATATATATATATATATATATATATATATATATATATATATATGTGTGTGTGTGTGTGTGTGTGTGTGTGTGTGTGTGTGTGTGTGTGCATGTAAATCTTTGCTGAAAACTATTAAGACAGCTGACAATCGTTGCTTGCTCGGCATAATAGGAATTATTTCTCACCAACTCATGAAGTCAGGCACAATAGCTACATCGGTTATGGCGTGGGGGTTTGAACTTAAAGGTAGCGATGACTCCGAATGGATGAAACGTATACGTCTGTAGGTAATTAGATTTTAATCATTGAGTATATATACATATATATATATATATATATATATATATATATATATATATATGATGTATTTTTATGTAATTATTTTATTGTGGATTCCAGCGTTTGTTGTTTTTTTTATTTTGCTCACTTTGATTGTCTCACTTCCCAAGTGATTAACATGACGAACATTACATTATTAGTCGCCCTTAATTTTATAGGATCTATTTTTCGTTAATATATATATATATATATATATATAAATATATATATATATGTATATATATATATATATATATATATTTATATAATTTATACGTAAATAAATGTAATCCATGGACACGTGTTTCTGGTTCACAGCTGTCATCAAATGTAAATTACATTAAATATTTAGGTGATGAAAATCGTACATATTTCTAGACATAAACTCTTGGTTCGATGGTAAAACACTGGACTATAGACATCAATATCTAAGGTTCGATCCTTGTCTAAGTTAGCCATGATGATTACAGCTGTAAGCCAGAAACACGTCCTCATAGATTACTTTTATATACGTATATAGTAATAATAACAAAAAAATAAAAATGCATATATATATATATGTGTGTAAGAAAATGAATAAATTTATTTAGTCATCAAGTATTCAAACGAGGTATATAAAAATATTTCTCTACATCCATAGATTAAAAAAAGAAAAAGTCTTTTTCGAAAAGAGGTAAAAAATCAGCACAAGTTCTATAACTGGTTTGCACAAATTTTAAAATATAAAAAAGTTATGAGCAAAAAAACATCTTCAACGAAGTTTGGGTAGAACATATAATGCGTCCATGTAAATATACAGGGATCAGATAAAAGAAGCAGTTTTAAGGTGAATACTGAGATGTAATATATAGAGACCAGATGGTAAAATTCATGATCCAAATTATGAACGGATCCGAATAAAATTAAAAAAAAATTGAATTGATAAAAAAATGACTCACGAAAAATAAGAAACATATATATCTTTCCAGAGAATTCGTAGAATATCAAGATGTAAATAAATCCATTGCTGTCTGTATGCTTCACTGGTAGACAGAAAATATTAGAACAGCTGTCCAACGTGGAAAAATGACTCGCTGGCCAAAACTTAGCATTACGCATTTAAATTTGACACCTTAGTTTTATAATTCTCTTAAAGCAGTAAGATTGTTTTTTATTTTTATTTTAGCATGTGTAGTAAGTCGGCGTTACCCGGGAGCAATACATGGATAATTTAAAAGCTTTGCTATTTTTCACATTTATTATTTTTCATTGCTTAATTTTTTAAAGATTCCAACACGAAGTTATTTTAAAATGGCCAAATTCAAGCGTTTCTATAGCGAATCAAAAATCCATAATCGTCGTAAAAGAAACGTGATTTTTAAACTTAGATTTTGCTTGGTTAAATGTGTTTTATTTGGACACCACTTATTAAGATGAAAGCCACTCGATGATAAAGGTTAATGCGAGGGTATTCTTCTCAGTTTTGAGATGCGGAATACTATTTGATTACGTATGCGGTGGTTTATTAGAAAAAATTGTTGACTTTGGATTTGAAGAAGGATGAAATTGTAATCTACACAGGCGGGAAACTCTCGTCAATATATGGAATTTCGCCGGACGCTAGGAACTTGTTAAGAAAATCACTTTGCGTTGTGGTAGCAAGGTGAGTTCTTTCTGTGAATGACTTAGAAGGAGGAACCAAAGATAGAATCTTTCGTGGAAATAACGACAGAGAAGAGAGATAATAGCAGCGTCTCTTTTCTGAGAAAAGGTAAAGCAGAGAAAAGAAGAGATCACACAAACTAAATTACGAAGTCGATTTTGTACTCTGTCAAGGCAAAAGGGTGTGCTTTAGGCACACCTCCCTGGATGTGACAACATAACTCTATCTCATGGCATATCAAACTCTTATATAAGTAGAGACTCGGATCTGGACTAAGGTACTTTCTGGAGCACTAGAATGATCCAACCATTTTTCCAGCGACCTTAGCAACAGATTTGATGTAAGTTTTCCATTTAAGGTCTAGAGTGAAAGTCAGTCCAAAGAACTTATCAAATCAAGAGGCTTCTTCAAGGAGAGAGGCATTCATTTCGACTGGGGTAAAACAGGGATCCGAGCGTTGATGATGAAAAGAGATAAACTTCGTTTAACAGATGTAACATTTACGTGCACTTTTCCCCCGGTGCACCACATGCTCCAAATCTGTAGAAAGAGAATCAGCGAGATCATGATTACCAGTTCTCTTTTGATTGTTGCCATAGGCAGTTCTGTCGTCTGCGTAGATGCCAACAAATGATCCGAGGATATGACTTAGAAGACACTTAATAGATATTAGTAAGAATATATATTTATAAGAGGTATTAATTCTATGTGTCTGTACCCACCAAAGACTACTTTTATAAACCTATTCTAGAGAAAGAATTTACTTGTTGCAAACACATTGCCAAGCTAGCAAGTTTGTGCCGGACCCTATAGAATGCCGTTGATATATCAAGGGCCATTATTCTAGAAACAAAGTCCCCGTCAAAAAATGAACTGATCCTAGCGATAATAGCACACCAACAGTTGACCTTGCAGGACGAAATCCGTATTGCTTGCCACTAAGTGGATTTGTTTTACTGAGGTGGTTTGTAATTGCTTGATTTATCACAAATTCAAACAATTTTAATTATAGACTGAACTGAGTTATAATCATACTGTATGATGATTTATTGTCTTTGGTGGTCTTCTAATGTGGAGACATCGTTTATTTTTGACAAGATGGCTCATGATATATATATATATATATATATATATATATATATATATATATATATATATATATATATGTGTGTGTGTGTGTGTGTGCGAGAATGGTTGTTTGCTTGAAGCATTGCTGGAGATTGTAATAAATGTATTAAGAAGGCTGAAGGCAATGCAGAGAGCCAGATTGGTGAGAAGCTGGAAAGAACAAAAATAAACAATCGATGGATAGAAAGGACTTACAACAATCTATTTATTTTTTCTTTTCCATCTGACATAAACATCAAGTATGGTTTGGCTGTGTGTTATGTCCAAGTGATGATTAAAAATTGTGTGATATTTATGGTTAGGCGGCGGAAAAGGGTGGGACTTGTAAATCCAATGTAGCTATTAGCTTTATTATTATAATGGGAGTTACATTCTCCGAAAGGGCATTAAAACTTATAAATAACATTGGTCCTTTTTAATATTTTATTGTTTGGGGTGGGGAGTTGTTTTTACTACAAGGTTTTTGGTCTTAAATTTCTTATAGTAAATAATGAGTCTAATTTTATTATTATTGTCAATTTTGGATATGTATTTGTGTACATACTTTTTAGCGCTTTTTCTTGTAATCTGAAGTTTGGTTGCATTTGATTCAAATAGTATATGTTAATATAGTTTGAGTTGTGATGTTGGATATTATTATTATTATTATTATTATTATTATTATTATTATTATTATTATTATTATTATTATTATTATTTGTAGTGGTATTTTTAAGTTTCTAATCATCAATTTTATTTGTTCATCGACGATATGATTAAAGAATTCGTTATCAATAAGGACTTATTTTATATTTTTTGATTAAATGAATAGTGTTTTTAGTGGAGCAGATTAGTTTTGCACGATTCAGTAGGTTTGTAAAAATGGGGGCATCGCTCTTGTAATTTAAAAGACTAGTATTTAAGCTGCTTGTTTTTATGAGTAGAAGTGCAAAACATGATAAAAAGTGTCGATAAGAACATCAAGAAAGGGGATTTTATAATTTACGTTTATTTGTATGGTGAATTTAAGAACAAGTTTTTTTGGAAAAAGATCCCGAAATTGGTGTATTTGATCATTATAATCAGCTAGGATAAGAATATCATAGACATATCGTACGTAAATAGAGGGTTTTCTAATGTTATTAAACATTTTATTTTCTAGGTTTGCAATAAAGAATTCGCTAAAATATATACAATAAGGTATAATACAATAATAATGTTCATCTTGATTTGTTATTTCCCTTTCAACTGTTAACTCTTTCTTTATCTATCTGGTTTACTTATTTTATTTTTTAAAAAATGCAGAAAAGAAGGATTTTACACCTGGGTAATATTTCTGAAATTTATTTTTAATGTTTTGCTAAAAGAATCATTTTAAAACTTAAGAATCACACGAGATAAATAAAAATAAGAAAGAAGACATCTATATATTTGTAAAGTTGCGCCATTTCTTGCGCTAACAGTGAGATTAACACGCTGGTTTTAAGTTGACACAATAAAAGAACAATATATTTCCAACATGTTTCATAATTTTTTAGATGATGATTCATTATTTGGATTAGTTGCAACGTCCCGTCGTGCAACGGATAAACGTGCTACGTATAATCAGTTCTAAGTGAAGGTTCAATCCTCAGTACGGGCGATACTAAGAATACAAGAGAGTAGAAAGTTTACCTTGGGTTTACTTTCAGCAGCCTTGTCACTCTCGTTTCATTTATTTTGTCCTTTAGTCCTCATATTCCATGAGCGATGTTTCTGACAAACGGGGAATACTTGCTGTTTTCTGGGTCAAAATCTATCTGTCTAATGACTAGTTTTTGACCTTGAAGTAGTTTTGTTAGCTCCTTACATCAAGTGGCTTCATGCCTTGTTTGGAGTGACTCCCATAAAAATTTATATATATATATATATATATATATATATATATATATGCGAATATACGTACATGTATTCTATTTTTACATATGTATTTATATTCGAGTATTTTTGAAACCCTTTAAGTTTTCAAGAAATATTATCTAAAATATATTATATCTGAATTCAACTAAACTTAATCCAAATACATTTTATCATTTGCCTTGTTCCGCTTTGGTTTGGGGATTACGTATTTCTATGCAAATGCTATGTGTATGTGTCTATATTTGAAAAGATGTATGTGTTTTATATACGGCTGTCAGTTTTGCATATTAAGCCCAGACAGCTGTGCGTATGTTTTCCTACGCCCATGTAAATTTGTGTGCGTATTAACTTGTGGCGCTGTTATTTGATGGTGGCCATGTTAATCCAGACAGTTATACCGGGAATGACATTCTTCTTTATTTAATCTTGATTTGAATGGTTTTAGGCAACTAATTCTTATATTTTAATTACATAAATAATTAACAGTAAGTTTGATCCTAAAATATTTTGAATTTATCACGTTACCTTTTAAGATTACATCTTCCCCATTCCACAAAATGAAAGTGTAAAATAAAACGTTCTGGCTTCAAGAGTCTGACATTTTACAGCTGTGGCTGAAACATGTTTTGTTGATGTGTAGCTAAAATATTTTTGTATAAATAAAAATCTTTATTACTAATACAGAGTGACTAAAAAAACGGGCCCCGTGTACACTTTATGTGATATATCCTTTATTTATTCACCGATTGCCCTTATTTTACAGGACATGACAGAATCAACAGCCGTGAGTACAACAATACCTCAGTGGGAGCTGGGACAAAGAATACACTGTGTTAAATTTTACTACAAGACTCGTTTTAGAAAACCCAGGACAGTTTCATGCATCAGTTCGGATGTGAAAAGGCTCCACCCAAAAGCAGAATTCAGAACTGGGTGGACCACTTCGAGAAGTATGGGACCGTGGAGAACTTCAACGCTGCCAGTGAGAACCGTCCAAGCCAATCGGCACGTCCCAAGAAGCGGACAGCCGAGCTGGTCGAAAGTGTGAGAGAGTCTCTCCAGGAGAGTCCGAAACGCTCTGTGCGTAAGCGAAGTCAGTCCCTCGGTATCTCCCGTGAGACTTGCAGGAGAGTGCTGGTGAACGATATCAGGGTTACCCATACAGAATACAGACGCTGCAGACCCTTACAGCCTCAGACAAGAAGCAGAAGAGCGCTATGGCAGTCAAGATGCTCGTTAAGATCGAGGAGACACCAGGTTTCCTTAACCGCCTTTGGACCTCAGATGAAGCCACTTCCATCTTAACGGAAAGACGAGCTCCTGCACTCTCCTAATTGCACGGTGTGGGCTGCAATCTCGGTCAGAGGCATCATCGGACCAATCTTCATCGAAGAATCTGGCGCAGCAGTGACAGTCACAAAGGAGCGGTATGTGGAGGTCCTCAAAACCGTCAAGAGTGAGCTCCAGACCCTTTACCCGTCGCTCATGAGCAAGTTCTGGTTCCAGCAAGACGGAGCAAGTTCTCACACCTCAAACCTGTCCAGAGATTGGCTGAAAGAAAACTTCGGAGGCCGAGTGATCAGTCTCAAGACTAGTTTTGAGTGGCCACTCCATAGCCCATACCTAAGCCCCGTAGATGTTTTCCTTTGGGGCTATTTTAAGGACAGAATGTAGCAGAGATACCCAGAACTATCACGGAACTCAAAGAAACCATCAGGGAGGAGATGAGAGCAATTCCTAATTCAGTCTGTAAGAACGTCATGGACAACTTCGTTCTGCGCTTCAAGAAATGCACGGAGCTAAAAGGAGTACATCTAGAACACATGCTGTAGAACGGGGGAAAAAAGACCCTAGTGTTTTGATATGATGTGAATATAATAAACTAGTTATGCTCCAAAATTCATTTCATTCGGACGAAACACTAATAAACAAGGCCTAATTAGATTTGGGGCCCGTTGTTTTTTTGGTCACTCCGTATATATATATATATATATATATATATATATATATATATATATATATATATATATATATATATATATATATATATATATATACAACGATATTGTCTATTCTTATGCTTAAACACCTATTTGACGCTTGCGTCGTGAGCATTCCTAAGTCATTAAATACTTGAAACGTATCAACTCTAATTCTCAGCAAACCTGACAAGGATTCTAGTGTCGTATTACTTAATAGAAAAGACTACTTCAATAAATGCTGAAAAGAAAACTGATCTGTTTGTTTTTGCTGTCAATTCCGACATAGCAGGAAACATACTTGATTTTTCGAAAACGTTTGTAAAAACTCACAAAAAATGAACCCGTCGTGATGTCTTGTTACCTTCGGTCTGCTTTAGATAGGTAATGTCAGGGATAGATTCCGTAGAAAGTTACGCTGTGTGGTTTATCGTTGATCTTATTCTGCCAATACACGTATTGTAATTGCCACTTGATCTCTTACTAGATCTTAACATATTCTGCCCACAACCATTGTACTTCTATCATATACCGTTTTCATGTCGATGTGAATCTGATTATATAGTCATGACTAGTTTGAAGCCACACGGTCGTATTTCACATGTAACATCGTAGTCAAATGTTCTCTATAAGTTTAGGATAATATTTGTACATTTCCTGACTGCTGACGCGTTTTATTGCTTGAGAATTTTATCAATATTTTCGGGTCATCTAAATAACTTTATATATGTATTGCTGGTGGTAATTTAAATGGTAGAAACAATAACAAAGTGGTTATTTAACATTCTTCGATGCTCCCATTCGATAGTAATGCCTACTACTAATCACTATAACCTAACTTACTAAATAGAGCCCTATAGATGACTAAACATTACAAATATTACAGCTGTCAACATACATTTATTTATTTTACCTTGAAAAAAATATTGCTTTTGATAGTAAATATTGGACAAGAAATAACAGATAATTTTGATATTTTAATGGGATCGACAGATTTTGTTGATACGGATGTAATGTAATTAATATCAACTTTTCATTCGGGATACATAAAGGGGTCATGGTTTATTGGTTCTGTGAAGATTTGATAGACATAAATCAGAAAATCAGGCGGCAATTCCACCTAAATTGACTCTTGATTCTTGGACAACCTCCTTTAACAGCTTGATCAATTTATTCCGAACAATGATCACCATTTATCTGATATACCTTATTTTTAAAGCGATTAAATAATAATTGATTTTATGCAACTTTTAAAAATGTACTGATTGTTTCATATGTAGTTTATGTATTAATAAAAGATTGTGAGATATGCCTAACCTTCCCTCTCCCTCGCTCTCTCACTCTCACCCACACTCTATCTATATATACATATGTATATATTGCCCTGTCGACGATGCTGCGAATTCGCCGACTGCAACCCCATGCAGAGGGGTACCCCCTCGAAAACAAGGCGACCCGTGATGTCTTAGGAGGGGATTCTGGTGGCTGAGCGGCCCGTCACGTGATTTGCAACACTATACTTTGGCCTTACCTCGGCTAGACGCGAGGTCGGAGAGGCCCAATCCGATCAACCGGCCAGTTTGCCTTGCCCTAGCACTAATTCTATACGTATTCCCAATCGTCAACAATATTGAAATTGATTTATTTCGTAGTTATCAATACCCAATCCAGTTTATAAATAAGTGCTAGAAGGTGGTGTCAAGGGTTAATACCTTTGAAAGATAAATGACCGCAACATGGCTGTGTGCCCCGGACGTTTCGCTCTTTTGGGGTAAATCGATGGAACATGGGTGCTTATGATCACGATCGGGTTGAGTATACCATTTCTGTAGCCTTGTCTTGTCAAGACGATTGGGGTTCTCCCTTGACTATTCCCATAGACTTTGAGTCGAAGTGGAGTCCGTCGTGAGTAGGGAGCAAGAATGATGAATTAAAAGAAACAATTTATAGCTCCTAACAAAACTACAAAAATAATGCATAGGGATACAAGCTCCGAACGAGAAGAACATAACGACCAAAGTAGATTCCCAATATTAATTGTCCTTGAAGCATTAAAAGAACCAAAGCTGGCTACATTATCTCCCTTCCTTATTGAGAAAATAATTTTGGATGACATGATGCCTAAGGTTGTTAAAAGATTGACCAATGGAAACATACTGGTTGAAGTTGAGAAAAAAAGGCATGCAGATTTTTTGCTGAAAATGAAAATTTTTCACAATAAAAAAATACATCTTACTCGCATCAATACTTAAACATTTCAAAAGGAGTAATAAAGAGCCAAGAGCTCTCCTTGTGTACTATAGGAGAAATAAAAGAAGAATTAAAATCCTAGGGAGTAATCGAGGTGAAGCGAATCTCTATAAAAAGAGAAAACAAGATAATCTAAACAAACACATATGTGATGACATTTGATATGCCAACAATTCCACCAAAAATGATGATAGAATATACAATCGAAAAGGATGAACAATATATTCACAATCTTTTCCGTTGTTACATTTGCTAGAAATATGGACACCACGAAAGCAAATGTTACAGAAGAAATGCATGTTTAAAATGTGGGGAAAACCCCTTGACCATTCTATGGATGAGTATAAAGGAAACCATACACGCACAAACTGTGGTGGTGACCATCCAGTTTATGCCCAAATTTATGAGAGATAGAAGAGAGAAAAGGATATGATAACAGTTAAATACACTAGACATATTTCCTTCCAAGAAGAAAGAAGGGTGGTTGAAATCACTAGTAAAGAAAATACATATTCTCAGGCTGTCTCCGGTGGCGAATAATAAGAAGGACACTAAATACAAAAAAATAATACAACGGTTGCTTGAGCTAGGACCAGAAGACTGGTAAGCATTCCTAAAAACAATTAGAAAAGAATACGAGGAACCGAATGCAAAAGTTAGAAAGCAACAGGTGGAACCAAAAGAGGAAAGGATTATCATTGTGTCTCCTACTCAACCGGTTTTCTCCACCCAAGATGCACCACCACAGTCAAAAACAAGTGAAATGAATAATGCAACGGAATCTAATTGGTAAAAGATAGTGATTCGAAAATGTTCAAATAAAATATCCCCAAGAAAAAAATCTCCATGCAAAGAACCTCCAGGTATAAATCCTGAACCTTAAGGAAACACGAAATCACCTCAAAAACCAAAACTAACGGTTGATATTCCGTAAAACACACCAAATCAAATCAATATGACCGTATTCAGCATGAAATAACCAGAAAAGGATTGATATACTGTAAATAAAACAACTAAACGAAACGCCATAAATAAATATTTGAAGATATATAGAACTGGAATCATAAAAACTTTAACCAAAAAGACCGTATTCGGCATTAAATAACTTGAAAAGGATTGATATGTCGTAAAACAAAACAACCAAAACAAAACAACTAAACCAAACTAATGCATGGAATTGTCGCGGTTAAAAAACAAATAAATTCAGCTTGATTCGGTATAAAATAAACTGAAAAAGGATGATATGCAATAAAAAAACGTTTAATGTTTTCAAAATATTATATTTTTGTCTAAAGAATTTTTTTTTCAAAGAACTTTAAAAAAGTACAAATAACTTGATATATAGAACTTGAATCATAGCAACCTTCACCAAAATGAACGTATTCGGCATTAAATGACCAGAAAAAGGCTGATATGCCGTAAAACAAAACAAAATAAATATCTATATATTTATGCTCTAACAATTAAGTTTAAAATTATTCAATGCTACTTCAGAAACAAGTCGATCTTTGATAAACCATCTATTAATACAAAAAGGAAACTACCAAATATAGTATTTGTACTCATCATAACACAAAAGCACGTTAATGTCTTGTTTGTCAAAATTTAGTATGTAATGTTGTGATCCCTATGTGCGGTGTAACATTAAGAATTACATATATCTATATAGGGTTATAATGCACACTTATTCGTATAAATGAATAGAACACTCTTCGACTGCTTATACTGTTTTATAGGCATAAGAATTTCGTTTTGCACGTGTTACGATGGCTCAGTAATAAAAGCTCTTGAAATTGCAACCGTGTTTAAATCTCAGCCCTGCATGTCTAGTTACGGAAAATATGTGATACAGCGAAACACTCTTTATGTGGATGACTATATATATATATATATATATATATATATATATATATATATATATATATATATATATTGTGTGTATTTAGGCAGCTTATTTTCATTTAGGCAAACATTATTAAATAACACGGAGTGGTTTTGTTTGATGCGACTTTTTTTTATTTTTTCAATTTTCCGAATTGTCCATCTAATGTTTCGGTCAAATTGATGTAAATATGATCCATGGGTTTCTTGTTCCATTCTTTTTTCTTTTAGGGTGAGTCTTCGGGATAGTGTTGTGGAAGTGAAACCTATGTAAGAATTAGTTATATGGTTGATGAACAAATAAAATTAATGATTAGAAATTAAGATAATCCTACTAATAATAAGCTAAATAATTCCCACTACATACATCTATTCTATTGTAACCAAATGCATCCAAACTTTAAATTGGATGGAAAAGCTCTTAAAAATATAATACTTCGCTATATATCCCCCACCAATTCTGATGATAAAATACGATTTATCATTTATTATAAAAAAATGTAAACATCAAACTATGTTGTTAAAAATAACACTTCTCAAACCCAAAATACATTAGGAAGAATCAATGTAATATATCAGTTCCATTGCCCTATGGGAGAATGTATCTCCGACAACAGTAAAAAAACTAATTCTTACATAGGTTTCACTTCCACAACACTATCCCGAAGACTCACCCTAACAGAAAAAAGAATGGTACAAGAAACCCATGGATCATAGTTACATCAATTTGACCGAAACATTTGATGGACGATTCGGAAAATTGAAAAAATAAAAAAAGTCGCATCAAACAAAACCACTCCGTGTTATTTAATAATGTTTGCCTATATATATATATATATATATATATATATATATATATATAAGAAATTAAAGTTGAGCACTCTCGAGGATGTTAAAAATAGACTGTCAAAAAGATCTAATGCAAAGTTCCGAATACGTTCGTCGAACACTCTCGACTAGTCTTCTATCTCTGCCCGCTTCTAGGTACATATAGATCTTAATTTCCCTATATTACGTGACAGTTTCCGTTGGCCGAGTGGATATGGCGACTGCTTGAAGATTCTAGACTGACTCTGTGAACCGGGTTCACGCCTCCCGACCGTTTGAAATTGTTACTTTCCTGCACTGATGAGAGCAATAAGCTTGAAACGCTAGCGTCTGTAGGTATTTAATATTTATTTATATATATATATATATAAACTAATAAATGCGAAAGTTTTTTTTCCATTTATCATTTCCATAGTACCATCAACACGGGTTCACTATATTTAAATCAGTGATACAATAGTATATTTTCAAATACGGTATATATCGTACTACAAGAAACCCATACGAATTTGCATAAGTTTTTTTTAACAGTCTATAATTAATTAATGTTTGCTGCTATTCATTTTCCCTGTGTATCTGCAATAGTTTCGCCGATATTAACAGTAATTAATTTAAGTAATTTAATTAAAAAAGTGAAAAAAAAACGAAAACACTTTCTTAAAATATCAAGGGAGATAATTTAGATGAAAGAGATATGTCTTCGATGGCAGGGAAGATATACTGATGAGGCATACACGTTCACAGAGAAGGGGGTGATTTGTCTCTCTCTCTTACTGAGGGGTTGGTGGACTCTTTTAAAATCAATAAAAAATGAATAAATTGGCGTCATCATCACCACCTCTCCTTCCCCTTCCCTCTCTCTCTCTCTCTCTCTCTCTCTCTCGGTAGATTTAAAAAAAATGTTTTTGAGGGAGATGATGTATTTACGTGATAAAAGAGCAAAAATTATATTAATATACAGTCTGAAATAAAATTTAAAGTTTTCTTTCACTTCTTAATAAAGTGTGTTATCAACAGCCATCTTAATCTTAATTGAACAAAAAACAGGCATGCTGCTGTTGTTTTTTTAATTAACCCCTACTGTTTAGAAAAAGGGGTATTTTTCCTTTCATTTAGTGTTCATGTCTATTTCAGTAGCGTAAATTATTTAGAGTGAAATAAGTTTCGGCATTACACATGATGAAATTATATATTTCTTTACTTAAACCATGTTTTACAAAATAAACACAACACATGAATCATTAAAAACCCTAAATTATGTCAAGTTTCATCGTACACGTGAAACGCCAAAATAAACATTAGGTCGGAAAATATAGTCGCCATCTAAACAAGTCAAGTAAGAGCTAGTTATGAAAGATCGATAACTCAAGCTTATAAACATGAATATAAAGAAAGTTATCGTTCTTCTTCAGCTTTCATACTTATCTTTATTTATACAGATGGCGACTATATTTTTCACCCTACTTTTTATTTTAGCATTTCACGTGTTCAAAAAAAAACTTGCCATACTATACTCGCAAGCATTACCGTCTCTTTTTATGGGGTGATACTCCCAGGTAGTACCTCCTCTATTTTGGAGGGGGTATTGTAGTATCTATTCTTTTGCCATGATACACTCCGACCAGGCATAACTACATCCTTTTGTGTGTGTGTGGGTATTCCGATGCTTTACCTCCTCCGTTTGGGGTAGTGTAGTATATTTTCATTCTTCATGATATATTACTCCCAGTACCTCCTGTTTTTGGGGTGGTGGGGTGGAGCGTTAAATATATGTTCGTTCCTAACGCTATTATCGTCCCGGGCTAACTTTCTACCATTTTTACGGGTTCGGGCTGTTTAGTATCTATTCTGTTGTCATGATACTATACTCCCAGGCATTAACTTCTCTTTTTCTGGGGTGGTGGTAATGTTCGTACGTCATGATATAACCTTCTTAGCCATTACCTCTTCTTGTGGGGGGTAAATGTATGTAGTTCGTTCATCATGATAGTATGCTTCCGATCCAGAAAGAATATGCGACCGGAGAGAGCATATATTTTCTTATATATATATTTCTTATATATATATATATATATATATATATATATATATATATATATATATATATATGTGTGTGTGTATATATAATTATTATTTCATGTATATACCCATATATTATTATAAAGTCATGTAATATATTGTGTATAAATATATTTTCAGTATCCAGTAACTTGATTTGTGCTTAGTAGTAGTATCAGATTATGTCTATGGCAAGTAATCTACACATGAATGTTAACGTATCATTCTAGCAGATGATCATCAGGCTAAATGCTCAAATACTCGATAATTTCCTGCGTTAAGAAACCATGAGCATTGCTGTGTAGCTTACATGCCATATATATATTTCCATACTAATACTATATATATATATATATATATATATATATATATATATATATATATATATATATATATATATATTATTAACACTCTTTAATATTTAATTTAAAATATTTATAGTATATATATATATATATATATATATATATATATATATATATATATATATATATATATATATATATAAACGCAATTAACATATTACAAGATACTTTCAAAAATAACACCATTTTGGATTTCACTTATGAATTAAACAGTGATAAAAACACCCGTTTCTTAGACGTCTTAATAGATACTAATCATGATGATTTTGTAGCATCTACATATAAAAAACCTACTAACAAAAACTCATGCACGCTTAACTTCGTTAGTGAATGCCCCTTTAAATATAAAATAGAAACTATTAAAAACCTATAACGCGAGCTAAATTAATCTCCTCCTCCCCAACTCTCTTTCAAAATGAACTTAAAAATATAAAACAAACCCTAGTAAATAATGGTTTCCCTAATTATATCATCGACCAACAAATTCAACTATTTAAAAATAATGCTAATAATAATAATAATAATAATAATAATAATAATAATAATAATAATAATAATAATAATAACAACAACACTGAATCCAATTCTCCACTAAACAAGATTATTAAATTATTCTACCGCAACCAATTTCACCATAATTATAAAACAGATGAACAGGTTCTAAATATATTATTAATAAAAACGTACTCCCCACCGACCCTAATAAAAAAGGTTAAACTAATAAGTTACTACAATAAAACTAAAACCAATAATCTTATAATTACAAATAACTCTTCACCCTCGATTAGAGTTCTGGATAGAACGGGCCTGGTATACGAGTTAAAATGTCCATTGAGAGACTGTGTCTCTGAAAACCAAGTAAGAAACGTATACATTGGCTCGACTACCAAGACTCTGTCCAGGAGGTTGATCATGCATCTATCGGATAATAGTGCCATCGCCAGACACCTCATTAACGAACATTCCTGTCCCCGCTCGCAAATCCGGAAACTTCTTGTAGACAACACTAAAATCCTAGAACACAATACTAATATACAAAAACTCCATATACTAGAAGCGTTACACATTAAAACAAAAAACAGTTATTCACAGGATACATTTTAACACTGGTACTAATATACTTAAATGTTTATAATACTAAATAAATATAGTTTCGTATTTAAATTTTCCCGCCGAAATTAACTATAAACTCACTCCAGGTCTTTACCTGATTGACATTATTCCACTGAAGATGGACCCAGATGGGTCAGAAAGTTCTTTGGACCTAAAACAAAATTACGGCAGATTCATCAGCTAATTCTAATCCGAGATTAGGACTTTAATCCGGAAAATGGAAGGGATCCATACAAAAATATGCAGACATGAGTTGTCGGTTATTCTTAATAATACGTGCCTTAGAGTAAAAATGCCGCCTCGACACACACACACACCCACATACACACACACACACACACACACACACACACACATATATATATATATATATATATATATATATATATATATATATATATATATATATATATATATATATTACCGACACAGATTCATACATTTAACTCATTATGGATCGATTTACTGCATCGTGTATGGTGTTTGGTCTTAAAATACGTCTAAAAAGACGAAAGTCATGTTTACACTGGTACCTGATGCACCATACTTAGAGAAAGATAGTCATGTGCATGGCAGTTCATTATGTGTGATTGATACCGTTGTGTATCCTGGCAGCACCTTGTCAAAGGATTGCTCCCTTGATGCAGAAATACATCGACGAATACAGAGAGCCTCTATTGCATTTAGAAATCTCTAGAAACGAGTTTGGGTAGATCGAGGTATAACCTCCAGGACCAAGCTCTGTGTGTACAGGGCCTGTGTTTTGACGACTCTGGTGTTTGCATGTCAGGTGTGGCTCGTACATCGTAGACATCTCAAGCTGTTTGAACGATTTCATCAGTATCAAGTGGCAAAGTGGAACACTTGACAGTGAAGTTTTTGTAAAGGCGGGATAAACTAGCATTGTGTCTATGATAATCACTGCTCACATACACTAGCGAGTCACGTGGTTCGCATGGAGGATCATAGAATTCCTATACAGGTGTTTTACGATCAACTGAAGGCTGGGAAGTGACCGCAATACACGCTCATAAAAATACAGGAAGACTCTATCAATGAAAACTAGGTATAGGCTCTAAGAATCGGGAAATATTGGCATTGGAAAGAGTGTCATGGAGAACACACATGAAGAAGGGTTGTGCAATCTTTAAAAATTATCGCATACGGAATGAAATATAGAAACGTAGATTGCGTAAAGACTGGCAGAATAACCTTTATGCAGGCACACGAAACCGACAGTTTGACAAATATGACCGTATTCTTCTATCAAATGCTGACTACATCAGTCATTTGAAGTCTCATTCTAGATCAGGGTTACTATCTACCCTTCTTCAAAAGCCCAACAGTCTGTCGTGTGTAATGTGTGGGAAGATATGTTAATCAGTACCAGGCCATAAATGGTAAATGGCGGTATACAAATATAAAATCCCACAAAACATTCCCATCAATCTAGTTGAAGCTACCACTTTCATCTGTCACCTATTTTTCCAGCCCTGTAAGCTAGGGGGTGGTCTTCAAAGTTACTTACTATGTCATGCAATGAAGGACAGTAATGGTACCGACAACAGCTTAAGAAAAAAGAAGCCGATAATAATATAAAGATGGACAATCAATCAATCAATCAATCAATCAATATATATATATATATATATATATATATATATATATATATATATATATATATAAAGTTAATCAAAAAAAGGTAACTAATATCTTTAATTATTGAACATCCCGATAAAACTGAAGCTCAATATACTGGATATAGCATTAATAGCATAACATGAAATGAACTAATAAAGTTAGGTGCGAATAAAATTTTATTAGAATTCAATGTTCAGGCAAAGTACCTTAAAGTCCTTAACTCATGAGTTTTCAAAGAAAATTCTTCTCCTCAAGGACCATTACCGCAATGAAATTACTGCAGATAATAAAATTAAACTTTGAAAATATATAAAATTATATATAAAAATACATAAAAGTATATAAAACATCAAATATATCAACCCAAAACATACTTTTTTTGTTAAAGCTATACAGTTCATCCAAGTCATACAATTTAAAACATATTCAGTAAAGACACCCAAGATGTTGATTGAAAAGTGATCCAGGTGGTGAAGGTACTTTGCCTGAACATTGAATTCTAATAAAATTTGATTCCACCTTATTTTATTACTTCATTTCATATCATGCTCTCTCTCTCTCTCTCTCTCTCTCTCTATATATATATATATATATATATATGTATATATATATATATATATATATATATATATAAATATATATATATATACATATATGTGTATATAGATATATATGTACATGTATGAATATTTTCTTAAATATATTCGTGTATGTGGTGGCAAAAGTGTTACAAATATATTTATATCTATATGATATATTGCGTGCATACATGTGTATTCAAACTTAATGTATGTGTATGTTTAATGTGCTTGCGTTTGCCACGTGTGATTGACTGCCACTTTTGACACAGAGGCATTCTCCTTTTAATTTCTGTTTATTTGATAGAGCTCGGGCTTTTGTGCATTCGACCAAGAATTGCTGAATAATTAAATATTTTTCTACTGTGCGTCTGCGCATGACTGGGTTAGAATACTCAGTTGTCATTTTCTAGTCGAATATGCGTATATTTACATGCGTGTACACCTCAACATGTATACGTGTGAGTGTGTATTTTGCTTTTGCAAATATATGTAAGTTTATTTCGTTGTTAGCCATTGATAATATATATATATATATATATATATATATATATATATATATATATATATATATATATATTAACAGAGTATCAATAATTCCTAAGACCCAAAGCAGAACATATATACAACTCAGCTTTGGTCAGACTAAGAAAACGTATATGCAAAACGTATATGCAAAGTAAAACATACTTACTAAATTCCACAAGATGACATATTATGCCTAAAATACACCTCGTGATAGATAGTGGGGACGCAGAGAGTAAGATGGCTCCCTGAAAAGGGATAAGAGTAAAAGCGGAAGTCGGAAGTGACATTATGTCGGTGGGAGACTTTTACTGTCTCTTAGTTTCTGAGGACCAACGAAGACTTCCGTGAAAAGTCGCCCGGTCCGTTATCAGTAAGGGGGCGGTGGGTCAGTAGCCCCAAATAGCTTGACGATACATTTCTTCAGTTTTTCTCTCGCTACCCTGCAAAAACACACAATATGTTTCATCTGTTTATGTTGAATACACTTCTAAAACAGACTCCAGAGTCCATGTGTTGTCGATTAGGGCTAAAGGACAGGAGCCAGCGGCGAGAAGCCCGGGTCACAACGAGCAACAGGACGAAATCCGGGTACACACCCGCGAAGGTAAGCAGAATACAACACTCGTATTTACTGCATACAGAATATAGTGAATACTAGCTTTTATATTACATAAATAATTCCAAAAACAATTATAATAAAAACGATAAACTCAACATACTAATCAAAGAAGATCCTATCTAGAAAATATTCCAAACTTACAAAACTAAATCTTACAACAAACTACACACTAACTACAACGCATGTAACAAGAGAATAGTCAATTTTCTTACTTAAAAAATGTTTCTCCCTATTCTGACCACACAAAATCAAAAACATCGCACAATACTTAAACCAGAAAATAGATCAAATGTGATCTCCAACAATACCATAGTTTATCTACCGGAGTTCAAGATTAATAAAGATTAGATTTGGTTACTTAATACAAGTTTATGATTCTGCCCCGCATAAGACCTACCCAGAATATATCTTTGTTTCGATATGGAAGCGTATCTAAGAAAGAATTTCATTGAAATAATGTTTTGCTCACTGCAATAACACGACGACATAAAACTATAACATATGTTTTTACTCAGCATCATGTACCATCAGGGAGAACAAAAGATTCACGTTAGTGGATGTAAAATATAAATCAATCAGTATGTTATAGGACCAATATAATAACTAGATAATCTTATGATCAACATTATATATCGTAATAGAAACTACAATCTGTCTTTAAAGGTATTTACAGCCATATACAACCACATAAAACAAATAAATAATTATCATACCAGCGGATAACAGAAGAGCAATAGCAATAATGGACACAGAGAAATACATCACTAAAGTAGAACTACAACTTCAAGACACAATTATTTACAAGCCACTTAAACAACAATAATTCATTGCACTCCGAAACCCCGGAATCTCCCAACACTGATATCAGAAAAAGTCCGTAACTCGATTACACTAACCCACAATAGCACTAATAACATCTACAAAGTCGTAAAATCTCTATGCATAAATATAACTCCTCCAGGTATTTAATCGCTTCCCGCAGCAGCAATATGTGACACAAGGTCAGAAAGTGGGGGAAGAGTCAAGCCAACGCCCCTAAATAAGGAGCACTCTGACTTAGCAAAAATAGCCTGGGCAGCCCCGTCGGCATGTCCCGGCCAGGGCGCTTCAGGCAGTAAGCGATAAACTTACTCCACCCCAAAGAGAGGAGGCAAAGCCTAGGAGGGTGCACCTCCTAGGACAACTCAGGACAGTATATGTCAGCCCGGCAGATAAAAGGCCATCGAAATAGCCCAGTTCCTGCCAGACTGATTGTCGAGAACGAATCCTCGTTTGGTATTACCCCATTCCAACGTCATCAATGCACCAACGTTGATGAAAGACCTACAGTATTAAAGATCGACACATATTTAGACTCAATATTAGGATACATTGACAACATACTCAACCTCTATTAACAGATATTCAAAGATATATTAAAGATAACACGGACATCCTCATTAAACTAAAATAAATCAATACTCTCCCAAACAAAGACATTTTAGTAAGGATTGGTGTATCTGCCATATATACACACATCACGCATAATGAGAGTATAGAACCTCATAAACAATTTAGTACAGGAAAAGATTTTCCGAATAAAAAAATACAATACTTATGTGATATAATCCAATTTTTCTTAACACATCCTTATTTACAATGTAATAATTAACGTTACCTACCAATCAGAGGTAAAGCATGGGCACTAAAATACCGCTCAGCTATGCTAATATATGTATGCATATATTAGAAATTAAATTAATTAGCAACTATGCCTTTCAACGTATCCAATGTTGTAGATATATAGATGAGGTGTTCTTAACATGGCCACGTGCAATAGACAATCTAATTAATTGTAATCAATACGCCAACAATTACCGATAAAAAAATACATGTGCACTAAACCGACAAGCATAAACTACTGAAAAGGCTATAGCACCCAATGTCTTATTCTAAAAAAATACATGTGCCATCATCTGCATCAAACGCATCTGTTAAGACCTCTATGATTATATCCACCATATTTATAAATTGACACAACAATTCCTCAAGAGCCTCTTCCCTATAACACTTATTAAATTAGTCATAAAAAGACAGCCTCCATAGAAAGGAAACAACTTCTTAGATATAAAGAACACGAGACGGCATTTCCATTATATAAGATCCCACAAAGAACTCTCTTCTAAGGAACACCTTATTAACGCTAAAAGACAATCACATAATTTATTAGCCATACATATCACATCAACACAACACTGCATAACATAAACATTAACGCATTAAACCTAGATGTCTACTTTATCAAAATTTATCACAGAATACAACTTGACAGTTCCAGACATAATATCCTAATAAGACCGTCACACGTAACCTGTGATAGCACCAATAAAATATATTACATATTTATTTTAAATGTTTAAATAGTGGAGACACAATCAGGTTTTAGATTTAGGTTTAATAACCACAACCTCGCTATTAGACAAGACACCTCATACTCCCAAATAGCAAAACAGTTCAACCAACCAGACTATACACTCCATAATACCAAATACATTTTAATAGACACAAAATCTCCGTTCCCATCCACATATGCGCGAAAACAAGCTAACCTTTCTTTTCATAAAACTTAACACACAAAAACAGGTTTGAACTCCAATTTGATAGTCTTCAATATGTATTATTATTATTTTACTGAGAAGAATTATTGATTCGGAATGAAAGTTTTTAGATTCAAAGAATCATTTCCTCTTAACGCTATTTCACGACGAGATGAACGCGTACGCGATCATTAAAAAAACGGTGTTTATTACTATTAGGTAAAGAGATTTCGCATCGACTGAAGAATGAAAAAGTTAAAAATCCAAACGGTTTCACAACGGTTTAATTTTCATTCACTTTGTTTACAAATCATAAACTTTTGAGAAAAAATAGTGTACCGCTCGAAATATTAAACTTTAAACTGTAACAACATCTCTAATCTCACATAGGGTCATTTTTTAGTAGTAAAATGTGGAGAAATTCATTATTTTTAGTAAAGAAATATATTTTATATACAAGAAGGATACCAGTTTCAGAACAACTAAATTTAATTATTCAATCAGAACAGGTTTGCACCACTTTTATGTCCCCTTACAGAGATTAAAATCAAGATACAATGCTACTGGCAAAGAAGCTATGTCTATGGAAATGATCCGATGTCGATGTGTCTCAAAAATGTAAACTTTATCTATTTTAAAATAAATAGTTCCAAAATAGAATATAACGCCATGAAAATAATTAAGCCGTCCTGTCGAAATAAAATGTTAAAAAAGTACTCTTGGCATTCAGCGCCCACACTTAACTGTTACAAGTTTTAATAAATACATAATAAAACATCGTATTCGTTTTACTTATTGCAATTATGCCAATTATTTATGGCGTGAAGAAAAAAGCTATTTAATGAGTAAACTATTTAAATTTTGACAATAATTAAATGAAAATGTTAAAACATCTTCTCAAGAAGAAGAAAGCGAGTACAACGATAAAGATGAGAGAACGACTTATTGCTACGTGTCATCCGTAAAACAAGACTCCAGCTATCTACATGATGATCGCCGTAGTATAAACATTATTATAACAAGCGAATATATGCTCCCTCCCGTCGCATAATTTTGCTTCTTGTTTTATTTAATTGCTCAGTAAAATGTGTGTGTTTGTTTTTATATATATATAAAAAAAGAAAATCACTCAATCCTTTATTTTAATAAATAACACACGGAATAATAAACACATAGTTTTTAAACAAAATTTACCATTTAAGGCGTAAAATGTAAAACAAACAATCCTAAACTCACTAAAGGTCGTAAAAAAATAATATTCGAAGTTTTTCAAATCGAAAAAAAGGTGTACCTAAAAGAAAATAAACAATTAAAAAAATAAAATACAGTGAATACGATTCTAAATTCAGTTATCTATTTGGTCAGTAAAATGTGTTTGTTTGTATTTTTACAAAAAATATTAATTTTTAAATCAATTATATGTTAAATTAAACAATTTAATTCAATAAATTTGGGCTTTAAAACATAATTAAAGAAAACAAACCCAAAACGTTTTCATAAATACATCAAAGTAAATATATCATTTTTGAGCGACTCGTACGATAAATCTCAGAGAATGTGTTGTTTACATGTTATAATTCAAATAACGCGCCGCTGTCTTGTGCCCATCTCTCTCTCTCTTCTCTCTCTCACTCTCTTTCTCTTTTTCGCTCTCTTTGTTTCTCTATCTTTATTTATCTCTTATTTTGTCTCTCTCTATTTTTCTATCTCTCTTTCTTGAAATAGTACTTTCTGTGCGTTCAAAATTGAACGTTATACTTCATAACGAGAGCGCGAGTAACCAAATGTTGAGGTGAACGCAGGTTTTTCCATCATATTCCATTACAATCTAATTTAATTACGTAACTCAATTATATAGATAAAAAACTATGTATTTGATTAATTCTATTTATTATTTGTATTTAGATGATCGAGGAAAATAATTAAAATACATCTGGAAATCTGAAAAAAAACAATCATGAAGGTGTATTTACAAGAATAATTTATTAGAAACTTTAAAACAAATTAATTATGTAAATTTGAAAGGCGCGTGATATTTGGGAAAGTTTTGGAGGGGTATGTATAGGAGCTGATAAGTTGATATAAAAAGAAAGCGATCAAAACTAAGTACATAATGTCAGCTTCAGACAGACACGTAGCTACATAATCTCTATTATTAATAGATGCGTGAATGCTTTGACAGTGTGTAATAAATTGAAAAGACAAATAACTACCGTGTGAATTATAAATACATTTAATATCTAATATTTCCAGATAAATGTCTTCTATAGTAGAAGTATGAATTACGATCGGAGATTTCTTTTCTATTTATTGTACTGATTGTATAATCTTTGAATGTTCAATTCGAGGATGGGTTGTGTAGTAATACTTTTGTTGTCAAGAAGCCATTCTCTAACACACTACTTCCTGCTTTGGGTGGGGGATAGTGTAGTATATGTTCGTTTATCATGATACCATCGTCTTATGCATTACACGCTCTTTTGAGTAAGGTATAGTGTATATATTAGGATTTATCATATTTTTATCGACAATGTTTTTTTTCTTGATATGATGTGATTTTAACTGTTTCGTTTAGTCTTCTTATTGATAGCAGTACGATAAATATAACATAATAATAACAATTAATTGGGTACTATTTTTGTTCAAATATTGTTCTGTTCTATAAATCAATATCTTTAAAATATTCAGCGCGAGTTTTTCTATTTTTTCAGTTGAATTCCCTCACTTTTCCTTTCTCTTTTAGGTTTCATATATTTCTTTATTCTAACAAAATCTTACACTTTTCTCTTTTCTATTTCGGCTTCCTCCTACCCTTGATTCTTCTACTTTTAAAAAAAAAATGATTTCCTTTTTTAGGGGGAATTTCTTCTTTTTTCTTACTCTTACTCTTTCAGTTATATCCGTCTATTCATTAGTGTTCTATTTTTTAAAAAAATTCTTCTTCTTCTTCTTCTTTTTTTTGAGGAGTATGGTAGTATCTGTTCTGTTGTCATGATACCATCCGACCAGACATTACAATATCCTTTTTGGAGAAGAGAGGGATACTACCGGGCGTTAACACTTTTTTTTTGGGGGGGGGGGGTATTGTAGTATATTTCTATTCCTCATGATAATTCTCCCAAGCTATTACCTCCTCTTTTGGGGCGGGGGTAAGGGGCGGTATAGTATATGTTATTTCCTCACGATACCATACTCCCATGATTATAATCTCTCTTTTTTTTAGGGTGGGATACTGTACTATATATTCTGTTGACATATCATCTTCTTAGTCATTTTCTCCTCATTTGAGAGTTAGTTAGTTTATTCATCATGACATCCTCCCAGACTAGCAAATAAATACTTTTTATTTATAATTTCACAATCAGTACACGGAGAGAAGAGACAACGCGCGTGCTTGAATATATAATTATTGCAGGGGTAGTCGTGTTTCGGGAGGAATCAAGAAGGACGAAGAGGAGAGCGATAGTATTCATATAATTATTAATATATAGAATCTGATATTAAATACATACATTTTGTACAAACGTCTTCGTGTTTCGAAATTATTTCAGATAAAGATTGATAATCTGTATTATTTGGACTTTTCGGACTATTGTTTTAATCTTGGATGTTATTCTCACAACTTTTCGATCGATGTAATCTCCGACCTTCTTAAACGACCTGTGGATAAATGGATACAAGTGATAAGTAATAGTCAGTTCTAAGTGACAGTCTTCTGGAGGTTCACACTTCAATTCTCAGTACGGACGATACCTAAGAATACAGTTACGAATTATTTAAGAATTCTACCCAGTCATAGCTGACAGAAAGATTAAATAATAAAAAGTTCTGTACAGGTTCTCGAGTTTGACATAAAGATTCTTGAGTTTGAAAAGAAGCATCTGAAGAAGGTCGATCGTTACATCGTAGTCCGAAGAATCTAAATAACTGTCTTCGTGTTGCAATAATTCATGAGGATCAAGATCCGAACACGAAGGTGATCACTATCTGCAAGAATTGCAAGGAAATAATAAATTCCTCACCAGAAGAACTATCTCCAGGAAATGAACATCATGACTTCGTCTTGTTCTTTTTCTTTATTTTCTTGTTGCTATTTTCCTCTTTTTATATTTTTCTTCGTGTTTTTTTCTCCACTTTCTGTGTTGCTTTTGTTGTTGTATGTCTTCTTCTCCGTCTTAATCCTCCTCCTCCTCCTCCTCCTCCTCCTCATCATCATCATCATCAGCAGCAGCAGCAGTAGCAGCAGAAGCAGCAGCAGAAGCAGCAGCAGAAGCAGCAGCAGCATCACCATCATCATCAAAGAGAAGGACATTTGCAAAAAAAACTCCCCATTTCAAAGGTCCGATATGCAAGATGCGTTCGAGCGTCGTGTTCGATGGCAAAATTCATTTCGCAGAGATGCGTGTCGAGTGCTACATATTCATGCGACTGTTAGAGTGGAAAGAATGCATAGCGGCCGCAGCACGACGAAAAGAGTTGAAAATCTTTAATTAAATAAAAACATGAAAATTTCAAATTCAAAATGCGGAAAAAAGAAACGAGAGCGAGGACAATAAAATGTCGAAAAGTCGAAAACAAAAGGAAATTAACAAAAATTTGAAATTCGAAAAAAACGTGAGACGATGAATATTCGAGAATTAAGAACAGATAAACAAATGTCTTGCTGTGCCTCCCTCATCTCTCCATTCTCCACCTCTCTCTCCCCCACCGGTTATTCACAAACAGCTGTTTCGCTTTATCACAACTCTACAGTGTTGCTAGATGTGCCAAGTATTTTACGTTGATATTCGCAACAATCGAAGATTAAATAGATTTGTAATCCGTACATCTTAATTACTCTACCTTCATTTATATATATATATATATATAAATATATATATATATATTTATATATATATATATATATATATATATATATATATATATATATATATATATATATATATATATATAGTAAGCTATGAAAATATATTTATGGCAATTAAACTACACAGAGGCTCACGAATTTCATCTCCGGGGGAATCTTCAGGGGATGAAACGCGGGAGCCTCTGTGTAGCCTAATTGCCATAACTATATGTTCATAGCTTACTACCTAGCTCTACTTACGTATCAAGCACTGTTGAAGTAAATACTGAAAATTGATACATAAAAATGATATCTCCTTATAAAATTTTAAGTAGATACATGAAATACATATATATGCATATATATATATATATATATATATATATATATATATATATATATATATATATATATATATATATATATATATATATTAGTACTTCATGTATCCACATAAAATATTATAATGAGATATAATTTTTTATGGGTCAGTTTTCAGTATTTACTTCAACAGTGCTCGATACGTAAGTAGAGCTAGGTAGCCTGACGATTCCCCCCGGGGATGAAACACGGGAGCCTCTGTGTAGCTTGATTGCCATATATATTTTCATTGCTTACTATATATATATATATATATATATATATATTAATTTATTTTGCTGTAATAAATCAAGTAGTTGTCAACCAGCTCAACGAAATCAGTCTTCTTAGTGACAAGCAATACGAATTTCGTCCTGCAAGAGATCTACAGCTTACATTCTGACTTTGATATCGTACATGATCAGTGAATCTATCGACGGGAGTTTCGTCTCTCGTGGAATTGATCTTGATATATCCAAGACATTTCACAGGGTCTGGCACAAAGTTTTGATCTACAAGCTTGTTAGCTATGGTATATCTGGTAATGTGCTTTAAACCACCAAATGTTTTTTCTCCGATAAGTCTATTAAAGTAATTGTTTACTGACAAAAGTCCAAAGCACATTACGTCAATGCAGACAGCACAACTATTTATGCTAACTCTTCGAAGAAAAACGATGATCTATATGTTTCTCTCTCCTCCGACTTGGAGCACGTTATTCAATATGGTGAAATATGATTGGGTCTTTTAACGCCTCTAAAACCAAGCTACTCTCATTTCACGACCAACGCTCAGATCTTGACTTGTCCCCAGTCAAAATGAATGGTTCTCGCATCAAGGGACGAGGGAGCCTTTACTTTGATAAGCTTCTAGGACTGAATTCCACCCCAGACCTAAAATGGAAGACGGACATCAAATTTGTTGCAAAGGTAACTGGAAACATGTTTGGATCATTCAATTTCTCCAGAAAGTACCTCACCACAAAATTGAGCAATTAAAGTCATTTATTGAAAAGTACAGTTTGAGAATAACTCGAAATAAATTTGAAAATGTGATGTAATTATTTGAGAGTCGTTTACAAAAATGTGGCATATACAGAAAATTCGGTTAAATTATATACATTTTCAATATATATTGTTCATTATGTATGTTTTGTTATTATTAGCTATAGATTTTTCATGTTATTAAACTTATTAAACACATAATTACTTTTTGAAACCCTGTATGATTATTATTTAATTAATATTTATATCAAGAGATAAGCTTATTTTTATCGTCATTAAAATTATCAGCGTGGCTATATACAGCTAACGATGTTTTAGAAAAATAATTAAATTATCCATCGGATTAAATTTGATTGTCGAGAAAATCGATTGAAAATACTCGGATGAAAAGCATTTTTATAGCAACAAATATTTCATTAACTACATTGTTTTAAAAAAAACTATCGATGACAAAGAAACGATAGTGAGACTTGCTTGAATTTAGCTTATACTAGCACGGCTAAGCGGTGTTGCTCGGAGCAAAAGTCTGAAATATTTGTATTAAAGTTTATGTATCCCTCTTTTCCCCCTCTCCGCCGCACTTTCTTTTCTGCCCAGCTCATTCCTTTTCTCTGGAAATGCACACATACTTTTATAGATGCCCCGAAGAATGAGTCGGTGTAAGGGAAATAGCTGATTACAAAAAAATCAGAGTTACTCAACTTTAGTTATTGGGAGAAATATTAAAAAGCTACACCCCTAACAAAATCTTGGCCATTTTACTCTAAAACAATAAATATCTTTTTTCTGAATTTGAGATATTATTTATTCCGGGCAACATTGATACATAATATACCAACTTTGTGGGTGTTTCTTTTGTAGTTTTTACTTTAGCTGAACACACTCACACACATACACACGCACAGACATTTCCCTTTAGATAATGCGACCATGATAAACTTTCATTGGTGCCGAATTGATGCAGAATGAGGGATTAAATAAACTCTCCTCACTCCCTGTTCAGTCGTAGGCCGAACCTAGGTGGTCCGGTTCGTCTCTAAGTAAATCTGTTTACCTCAGGATCCTGAATTCTCTTTGCAACAACATCTCTGGAATGTCTCCCTGCTAATGATTTTTTCTCTAATCGATATTATAGGCATGTTCGCTAATGCCCCTAACCTTAACTTACATACTTGAATATATATATGTTTTAGAATCATCGTCAATTCCACTTTATATATATATTAGTTTGTTACCGTATTGTTTAAACTTTTTTCTTTAGATCCTCCCAGTTCATTAAGAATTTGTTCTGAACGAGTGCCCCAATCGTATCTTTTGTTGTAATCAAATTGGCGAACTATTTGTCCTTTTCTGCAGTTTTTGTAAGACAAAACTACAGAACAAATACGGCATAAAATCCGTTGTTTACGAGGCAAACATTACATCAAACACCCATAACTCGACTAGTGAAATATATATCATGTTGAGACACGAGAACTTTAAACACAGAACGCATCTTTTAGAGATATTAGTAACATGTCTACAACGACTTGCACGACAAGAATCGTATTTAATAGACCAATACATATTTCTATATGTAATTAAATGAAGAATTTTGGAACATTATGGATTATATATTCCAAATTTCAAGAAATGTATCCTGTGCATCACTGAAAAATTGGAAATTTTATAGGCTATTACTGTTTCACCGGCCACATAATTAAATGTTGATCTGAGATCATAAAAGTGTGTCCTCATCGCAGAAAACATCTACGTATTAACTAAATCCGTTTGCATGAAACTGTGTGTATAATTTCGCTTTCAGAAAATAAAATAAATATATAACAATAACATATCATACACCTGGACAAGATGTGGCTGTCCTTCCACACACAATAGAGATGAATAGACATCTAATGAACGTAATGTTATGCTAATATTGCATATACTATTTAACTTTGACATGTGTATACGAATTCACTAAAATATATTGTTTTGTTTTAACTAATCGTGTTTATTTAAAATTAAAAAAGTTTTTTAAACAGTTTAATTTTTTTTTAATTATAAAAAAATTTAATTTATTTATATATATATATATATATATATACTTTTTATATTTCTTTTTCTCATGTACGTATTTATATTTTCCAGATAGCTTTAAATTAAAAATATTTTTGTTATACATAGTTTAATATTTGAATATAGTTTTTTTTTTACTAATTTTCATTGATTTTATGGTATTAAAACACAAACTTTAAACCTTCTAAGATCAACACTTAGATAGCTATTCTGAATGAAAAATGTAATATTAAAAGAGACTTAATTAGTAATAGTTCATTATTTTTTATTTACTTTACTGGATGGGTTAAACACTTAAGTTGATTTGTCGTTTCACAGTCCAAATGGCGGACAATCAATCGTCTGCATTTTTTTACCTCACAAATAGATAAGTAAGTCAACATACATTGTTTTTAACTAATTTCATATTTACCATACATTATTTTAAAAGAAAATACAGTTGGGAAATTAGTCCAAAAAATTATTTGATTTTACTTACTCATTGTAAGGTCGTAAAAATATCAGATAAATACAGCCGATTGATTGTCCGCCATTTTGGCTGTCAACCGACGATATAACCTAAACTTAACATACAAAATATGATAAACATGTTGATAGTTACTTCAGTTGAACATAATTTAGATCTCTTCAGGCGTAAAACAGAATACGCTTGTTTTTGTAAGAACATATTAACATTCAAACAGTTTCCTTGAATTATGTTTCGGAATTATTTAGATAAAGATTAATCAATTGTATATTTTGATTATTTGGACTACTGTTCTCATATTATATGTTATTCTCATAAAGTTCACGTTGATGTAACGCCCGACATTTGTCAAACTCAGGAATATTCATGTCAAAGTCGGGAACCTGCACGGAATTTCTAACATAACCCTTTATTTAATCCAATTCTCAGTACGAGCGATACTAAGAATACACTTATGAGTTATTTAAGTCTTCTACCCGATCATGGCTGACAGAGCGAGAGAAAGCTACGCTAGTGGATGTAACCTCCGACCTTTATCAAGTGCATTCTCTCAAATTCGGAAATCTTTGTGTCGGTTTCGGGAATCTGCACGGAATTTCGAACAGTACCGTATATTTAATCCAATGCTCAGTATGGGCGATACTAAGGATACAATTATGAGTTTCAGAAAACGTCTAACCAGTAATGGCTGACGAAACAAGAGAAAGATATCCCCATGGATGTGCCCCTCTATCTTTATTAAGTGCATTCTGTCGAATTATCGAATTTAGGAATATTTATGTCGAACTCGGGAATCGGCGTGGACTTTCGAACAGAACTCATTATTTAATTTAATGGTCAGTGCGGACAGTATTAAGAGTATAATTACAAGCTACTTAAGACTTCTGCCCGGTCAGGGTTGACGGAACGAGAGCAAGCTACCCATGTGAATTAAATAAATGGTTTTGTTCGAAATTTCATACAGATTACCGTATTCAACATAAATATTCCCGAGTTTCACAAGACACACCTGTACAGAGTCAGAGGTTACATCGGCCAAAACGTTGTAGGAATAGCAAGCAAGACGAATACTCCAAATGATACAAATTACTTATCCTTATATAAATCCGGTAAACATTGCATCCATCGAATACATTGAATATAGATAGAGATGATCAGCCTTAAATCCAAACAATCACTTGTGTAGGTTGATTGTCAGAAGCTCACCGGGCTCCTCATCAACCTCGAAGTGCAGGAAATAATACGAAAAATCAATTATTTTCAAACAATTTCTACAATTTAATTTTGCGTAAAGCTTTTCTGGCAAAGGTAACGGGTAATGATGTGCATCTAAGGAAGTCTTCAATCCAGTGGAAGAATCAGAACCATTTCTAACTCTTCTATTCGTTTTTTAAACAACAGCAATGGGAGCTGCCTATGCGGAGTATTTTCTTTTTACTGTTGTACTACTTTATGTTGCAGACGTTTCAACCTGTTCAGTATGCCAAGCTCATTATAGAGTACCGGACGTTTGTATCTGTGTATTAGTTGCACACCACACTTTTATTTAAGAGTTTACTCCCTTGAAAACCATTGCAAAATTTTGCCTTGAATATTTATTGTGAATTGCCTTTTCAATAACAGAAATAGAAGAAACATATAAAGTGTTAACACATGCTCGAGAGAAATGGCGAGAAGATTCAATTCTTCTATCTAGTGTAAACCAAATAATCTTATATCTGAATTATCTTAGATATAGCCTGTTTCAGAAAATGTTTTGCTCTTTAAATAACATTGTAATTTAACTCAGCCGTCAGCTAAATTGTGTTAGCTGACGCACTTCGAGCTATCTGATGCATTTTTGTCAACACCGGCTTCCCAATGTCTTCCCACGTGGAGCGTGAGATAAAGGTCGTATCCTGAGCCGTATCGAACTGAAAACGAACTGGTCTGTTATTTACGAAAACAGTAATAAATCTACTTTGAATGTTGCATACACATGACTGGAATTTGATTTTTTCCAGACTGTTTATTTATTTTTTGCATTTCCTGTGTGTACAATTTGAATGTCTGTGTATTGCACGTTCTGCTACTCTTGGGGGTTACAAAAACCTTATTTATGTCTGTAATTGTAGAATTCATGGAATATATGATTTTTAAATGCAAAAAGCGCGAAAGATGAATCTCGCCACAATTCCAGCAAATACTTGAAGGGGTCTTTCCCATTGGAGGTTTATTAGCGTTTGCTCGACAGTTCTCGTTGTAAATGGGTTACTGGACTGCTCTACTATCATAGTTTCCGTTTGAAGCTTTATAAACGTTGGAACTCTGTGGTGAGATGTTTGATTGCGAAATTTTTATTATCCTGGTCTATTCTTGAATGTAAACATGTACGAATATCCGAATTCTCTGAAGATGGAAGTCCTACATTGACTATCAGGCATTTAAACTGATCGCCTGTAAGTGATTGGACCTGCATTTTTAGCATTTATGATTTACATGACCAGCCAAGGTAACATCAAAGTCAGCATCATTCTTTGTATGTATGAAGCTATTATAATGGACGTTGAAAAGCGATTGTTGAAAGCGAAACATATTTGTTAGCTGGTCCACTGTTTCAGCAAAGCTTAAATCCTTTACTTCCTTAAGAAGAATAAACTTAATGTAACGTGTATGCTACTTTCCTTCAGTTTTTCCCAGTAACAGACGCGTGTTTAAAATATCGTTCTCATGGGAAAATTAATGCAAGAATTTGTCTTCCCAACGTGTATATCACGATGTAAATGTAATTCCTCGAAATTCGTCTTTAATGTTTGTAGAATCAATAGTTATTTTGCTATTGTCAACGCTTTACGTTGTCAGTGGCTGTAAAATTGTTGATTCAAAACAGTAAATATCTTGAGTTGAGACTTTTCAAAAGTTCCTGTTGTTTCTAAAAATATTTTCTAATAATTCTTTATAAAACGCCATTCTCTTGTTTTCTTTCAAATAAATCTGTTTTTGGTTGTTCAATGTTCGTTTCCAGTGTTGAAATGTTTTTTTTCTTTCTGTTCCATCTCTGCTCAGCGGTGAAATGAAATGGTCGTTTGTGAGTGGTAAGACACAGATATATAGAAACAATTGGATTAAAAACTATTCTGTAAATCAACAATACTAATTATTTATTACAACTGAACAGCTGAAATAGGATTACTTTGAAATGAGGAGCTATTCAATTATCTGTCGCTGAGCAAACGTCCATTCAATGTTTTTCTATTGTCTGCTGGTCAAAACGCAGGTAGACAACTCTGCTTGAAATTACTTTGAGGCCAGGGAAATAACTTCAGGTTTCGGGTACAAAGCTGATTTCCTTTAATTTCGAAAAACATTTTAAAGTATTATTATTATTATTATTATTATTATTATTATTATTATTATTATTATTATTATTATTATTATTATTATTATTATTATTATTATTTGTACTCACTAAGAGTTCTAACACAAGTTATTGTTAGTGATTGCTCACCGGCAGTGGTGTTTCCTTGAGTCTGATTGGAAACAAGCCTACCCAGAGTACCAGTATTCACCATCTCTTTCCGTTTATTATTATTATTATTATTATTATTATTATTATTATTAGTAGTAGTAGTAGTAGTAGTAGTAGTAGTAATAGTAGTATGTGGCATGTAGCACTCTTATAACGTCAAAACAAAAAAAACACGGTGTAGTACCATGGGAACGTTTTCAATTTAAATTCCAAGACACCAAAATTAACGTCACATGAGTAATTGTATTTACGTTAAACATTTAAAAATATTGTTACTCGTTTCAAACGTAATATTATTTATTGGGAGTTGCTGGGTTTTAATAAAGATAGCTTCAAGAATTATTAATTTAAAAAAATTAGTTTCGGAATGTTACATTTTCTGTATTGTTATCTTAAATTTGTCTTTAATAAAAGGATGGCAGTTATTATATATCAACACGAGAAGAATATCAGTCTCATGGCAGATTAAATTAATTCCACGAACAGCACAGTTTTGCTTCACTTTTATGTACGCTTGCGAAGATTGAAATAAAGATATTATGCTACTAAACCTTATGACTAGAATATTTATTCAAATTTTGATCAGAATTGATTGCATGCTTTTCATTCTAAACATTGTTTAAAATTGAAGGCTTAAAAAGTTTTAATAACAAATTGAAAGTCAAGGAAACTCTTTTAATTGATATCTAATGCGTATGGATAAAATTTAATACAATTCTAAAATATTTGAATTTTCAAATGCAAGGCTGTGTCCATATTGTACTCATAAAACCCTTTTAAATACTCCAAAGAAACTGACATTTAGGAAATATTTATTAATTGATATTTAATACTGATGCTAAAATTCCACAAAGGGATTTCCATTCCCTTATTTTTCCTCCTTCCATAACACTAAGTTACACTAAATATAGCCAATATTACCCCGTTACACGTAACAAGCCCTGTTCCAAAATTCATAATGATAATTTAATTAGTTTAGGAGTGAATCCTATACATAGACTTATATAAACATAAAATCAACTTCATATACAATAGATATATTAGTAATACATTTCTGATGAGCAGGTCTATTGTTAAACTGCAGTAAAGTGATAGGATTAGTTACATCATTATATTTGCCTAATATTTCTACAATTGCACAAATATGCACACACATATTTTCACATGCATTAATGAACTGCACATTCACACGTTTTATATGCATTGGGGCGATGAAGAAAACATGCCTCTATGGGTTTACAAATGTTCAGCAAGTAATTGGGATGTGAATTTTAAAATGGCGAATTTTTTAGATGAAAGAAAAATATGATACTACATGCGCAAGCGCCTTGCCCTCGTTTCTCCAACCCTCATCAAGTTCTGTTCGTGCGTGCAGTAAACTTCGGTGTGTTTGTCATCCTTAAGAGAATATGTCAGCTATGGATTCAGCAAATTTGCTTAGTTTTTAATTTCATGTATATATAGATTTTTTTCTCAAACATGTTATTAGTTTCTTTAACACTTTTCAATTTTTTTTATCGCCATTTTTATAATTTAAGGCGTTTTATTCATGTATCTATTTCTATTTCTTGATATGTCTATATCTACTTATCAATCTATCTATTTAGTCTTTCTAAATCTATCTATATGCTATCTATCCAAATATTTCCATATCTCTCTATTCCGCCTGTCTTTCTTACTATATACATATCCCGTGATAGTAAGAAGAAGAAAGGGTATATATATATATATATATATATATATATATATATATATATATATATATATATATATATATATATATATATATATATATATATGGACAACAAAGGAGGAGGAGAGGGGGAGGAGGAACTATATATATATGTTAATTTATTTATTTATTTTTTATATTTTTATATTTTTTATATTTATAATATAAAACTAAAAATAAGAATACATTAATCACCTAAAAAGTAGTGTAATGGATTCGTCCAAACACTTTAAAATGCAGCAACATTTTTGTAAGTAACGGATAAATTTTATTAGACAGACGAACAACGCGGGTAAGGAAGACTTTTTTATTTTACTTTTTTATTTATTTATTTAATTTTAATAACTAATATAAGTTATCAGAACATTTATATGGAACAAAACTTAGATTTAGTATACGGAACGTTTTTGTTTTTGTCTTTTAAGGGAAGTGGGGTCTGATCAACTCTGCTGGGAAGCCATGAAATTAAATACTGTCTTGTTCTTAAATTCCCGAAACAGTTTTTCATGGTAAACAACTGATGATCCCTTAAATAATGTTAGAAGCAAACTAATATAATAACTGTAAAAAATAAATTGACTTACATGAGTGATTTTCCACTGAACGACTTGGGACTAAAAGTTATTTGTTTTTTTTTAGTTTTTTTTATATAGTTTAAATGGTTGAGAAACTTCCGAGACTATATATATATATATATATATATATATATATATATATATATATATATATATATATATATATATATGTGTGTGTGTGTGTGTGTGTGTGTAAAATGAAAAAAAAGGAAAGCCAAAACGTGTGTGATTTATGTATTCATAAACGTTTCGTCTTTATTGAAAGAATTCCTCAGGAAGTAGAAGGCAATGTAGAAAAATCATACAGAATATTAATTTTTATATGTCAGAAAGTGCCCAGACTACGGCATGGGTGTTGGTGGTTACAAGAAGAGAACGAAAAACATGAAGGAGATTGACCAGGGATGATAACACAACTACCAAAAACAGAACACTGCGTAAACACATTCATCCCGATGCTTTATTAGCATAATAATTTTATTAACACTTTCTAATAAATTAATATTCTCTACAAAACATTTTTATTTTCGTTTTATAGTTTTCTTATATATATTAAAAAGTTTTGTTCATATTAATGTTTTTTATTATTATTATTATTAGTAGTAGTAATAGTAATTTCAACAATTTCATGAAAAACGTTAGACGTTCAAAATGATTATTTTGAAATTCGAATAACTTCCGGTCACGTTTTAAGCATGCGTATGTTTACACGAACCAACAACTTAGATTACCTGGAATCATTTATTTAAAAAAATGTGAAACTATCAAACAGCCCCACGGACGTGCTAGTATGAATGAAGAGAAGGAAATATTTAAAATCACTAACGATATGTGAACAGCTGGGTAATAAAATCTCAAGTCGTTTATACCAGGCCCTAGGGGGAAATAAAAGTACTTTTCAAGGTAATTAAGATATATAATTTTTTATTGCCGCTTTTCAAATGTAGTGAAGCCTGATGACGGCCGTAATTGTATTGTCAGAGACAAATGAGGAATCGGTCAGTTTCTATCCGGGATAGCTTTTATGAACTCCCATAGGCAGAAATAAATTACTCTCAGAAGTAGATAAGGCCGGTGCCGAATTTGTTTTTCAGAGACAAAGAAGTAATCCATCAGCTGTCAGATGGAAGTGCTTTTATGAACTGGATCAGCTGCCAGGATAGGGGTTGATGGAGATAAATAAATTATCAGGTTGGAAAGAAAGTAATGTCGTTTTTGTCCAACACGTTTATTTAATCTGAAACATTCACATTAGAGCATTCTAAATCTTTACAATAATGTCCCTCATTTTCTATCAGTTCTGTCCAACAATCAACTAACTTCTTGAAGCCTTCTTCAATAAATGTATCTGATTTTTGAGAGAACAACAAATTTCAGTAATTTTTGAGTTGGTCGTCATTTTCATAAATGTTATTGTTTAAGTGATGATGCAACGACCGCAAAAGATGGTAGTCGGATGGAGCAATGTCAGGTGAATAAGGCGGATGAGACAAAACTTCCAAATTGAAACCCATGACCTTTTCCTGAGTGAGTTTTGCTGTGTGAGGTCTCGCGTTATCATGCTGAAGAACTACACCCTTCCTATTGAGTGAGTAATGCTGGACGTTTTCTTGATAGAACAATTCTTAGATCATTTAGCTGCGAACAATATTATACTGCTGTGATTGTTTGATTAGGCTCTAGTTACTCATAACGATTCAGTCATCTAATTGGCTTCCATAAAAAGAGCATAACCTTATTTCGTTGAGGGTCGATTAAATCGTGGGGAACCTAGAGTCCAAGTTTTAAAACTTTTCCTAACTTGTGAAGGCATGACATAATTGTGGTATGGGTTGTATTAAAATGTTGAGTTGTTTAACTTTGGATTAGCCCCCACAGCGTCTTTAATGGTGTCTTTATCAATTGATGTTGGCCTTCGCGAACGTTGACGATCTGACAGGTTAAAGACTCCAGAAGAAAATTTTGCAAACCACCGTTTACATTTTCGATCATTCAGAACATTTATCCCATAGACAGTTCCAATATTCCTTGTAGCTTCTGCAGCTGAGTTTCCTTTTTTGAATTCATAGAGCAATGTTTAAGATGATCCTAACTAATATCCATTTTTGACGACTGAGATCGTTAAACTTAATATTTTCCAAATAATTAATATATCTGAAAGGCAAAGCAAACTATTAAGACATCCATTCACCAAAAAATCTAGAACTGTGTACAATTAATATAAAAAAGGACGCACAGTTAAAAAGTATAAGATTTAAAAAAATAAAATATGGGTAAATTTGCAGATTAATACACTCTGTTACTCATCTCCCAAAGTAAATATATTCTGCTTTTTTAGGCGATTACGTGTGAACGCTTGAAAAAAGAAAGAAAAAAGAAAACATATTTTAGAATTTAGAATGATGGATCAGTTTCATATATATTGAACTAAATTGTGTGTTATTCTGTGCGTATTCTGTGCGTTATTCTTTCGCTGGAGAGGCCCCACTATTTAGGTGATTACGTGCCAGTCGGACTTAGGGGTAGTGTTACAAAGTAGGTTTTGCTAGTATTTATATATATATATATATATATATTGTAAAACTTCCTCCGGTTTTCTTACTTCGGTATACCGGAAAAAATGTTACTGGTATATATACTTATTGAGACCCATTTTGTCGAACGAAACAAAAGTTTAATGATTTGTTTTAAGACCAAGCTTTATGATTGAATTTAATTTATTACTAAGACCCTTTGCAACAATGACTACCCATTGGACATTGTTCAATCTACTACCAAGAATAACATTTCTAATTTCTAAAAAATCAACCAGTTTATGCGGACAGATGCCCAATTTACCTTTTCAACAATATGCTGCAAATGCAATACGGAGCTTGGCGAGAGAAATAGGCGTCGCAGTTTCGACTATGACGAAAATGTTGAATGATGATTATCGCTATTTCTCTTACAAGAATTGCAAAAGCCAATTACTCACCGCTAAGACACAACAAAACCACTTTTGGAGAGCCAAAGACACTCTTCGACCAGTTACACACCCAATTAAGCCGACAATTCTCTGGCTCTTCTCAGACGAGGTAAACTTCTGCTAGGACCAGTTGAACAAAGCGCAAAAAAACGGCTGATTAGCATACAGTTCAGATGCAGTGCACCGCGCCGAATTATGATGCTGATTGTGTGTTTCAAATGATGACCACAGCATGCCGTCCTACATTTTTTAAAAAAAGACTCGAACTCAATTCAGATGGCTATATTGATTTGTTGTCCATTGTCTTCAAGCGCTGGCTTGAGAAAGTGGGGAGGAGAAGGCCGTACGTGTGACAGCAGGGAGAGATCAAATGTCTCGTATGTCACGATTAATAAAATATATTTTTATTATCAAATACAAATAAAAAATCATAGTAACACAATTAAATCATACCTCATGTTTTCTGCATTTAACGACAGTGATCATCTACAACTGTGGTACTTCATCCTTGATCGTCTCTATTGGTTTCGTTCTCGCTGAAATTAAAGTTTGGCAAAACAACACAATGTTAAAAGCATATCCCGAATTTAAAGAAATATCATTTATTAGTTTGCTGACTTTGCTTTCTCTTCTGCTAGCGGCGAGTAGACTGAGGCAACGATTTTCCATGGCAATATACCCTTAGTATATAATCGCCTTGTCGCTTTAAAGCTTCCACGTAAACTTCCGTCTTCTCTCGCTCACTCTCTCTTTGAACATGTAACGTCATATTCGTTTTTAGCATACAGTCGAGATGACATCCGAGTGTATAAGTTGACCCCTTGAATCTAATTCCCTGTTTACGTGCTAACGCTGCCCGGCGAATTTAAACATCAGATATGTACTAGCGAACGTAATCTTATCATTTAACATTTGGTTAAAAAATAAAAACGCATATTTTCTCTTTTATCATTGTAAGTTATTGGATTAGTGTTCGGATATCAGGCTGAAACTGCTTGATGAACTTGCCGTACCGATTGGGTACCCTAGTTCTTGCGGTTATTTCAGGAACGATCTTCAGGACGGTGAGTATCGAGTAAAGAACATAAGCTATTACATTTTTTGGGTGATGGTTTTGGTGGAAACCGTTAATATTATGTATAATATTAATATAGTTTTAGTAATAAAGACTTTTAAAATACTTTTAACTGTTGTATTAATTGCTAGCTTTTTAGTTTTTTATAAGTATGGATTCTTATATTTGTAGTCTTAATTTGTTATTTTAGTTATTCTATATGTATATATATATATATATATATATATATATATACATACAAGCATACACACACACATATATATATATAAATATATATATATTAATTCATATACATACATATATATATATATATATATATATATGTAAATGTAAATATATATATATACATATATATATATATGTATATAAGTTCAAATATATTAAGAAAATGAACTTTAAACCAACATTTTTTTCAAAATTGCTCAATACAAAGTAGAGCTTTATAAATAAACTTATCTAAACATTAGAACAGCCTACGCGCTTTAAACAACGTTTCTATAATAGTACATACCTATGCATCCGTAAGATCCACTCTGAGTGAATCTTACAGCTCTGTAGCGATGTACTAACGTCGAAACGCCGGTTAATTTGCGTAGGCTGTTCTAATGTAATAAGTGTATACATATATATATATATATATATATATATATATATATATATATATATATATATATATTGTTATAGTAGCTCTCAAATATATGCATTATTTATGAAATCTCTTCAGACATTACACGAAGCCCCCTGTATGTAAGGAGCTAAAAGAAAAGGATATATTACTTCAATGTAAAAGACACTAGCAAACAATAAGTGTTAGATGGCTAGATTTTGACGCAGAGAGCATCAATTCTCCCCTCTTTGTCAGAAACATCACTCATGGAATGTAAGTACTAAAGGACGAAATAAGGGAAGCGACAGATACGCGGCTGCTTAAAGTAAACCGAAAGTCCACTTTCTAGTCTCCTGATTTATAAGATAGCTATTAAATCAAACCAGCATTAATATTAAGAGCAAAGTTAAACCTAAGAACATCGTCTGATGAACCTCTTCGCGAATGACAAGACAAAACCTTAGTGGAAGTTAGTTGAATTTCAGTCACCGATAGAAGTGGAATGAGATGGATTGTCAGTGGTATTTCGATAATAATAACAACGGATAGCTTTAAGTATCAGAGTAAATTTGTTAGTATTTATGAACGATTTTAGTGAGCCAATCATTTTTTTTATTTAAGCAATAAAAACAAATAGCCTTAAGCTGTGACTCTAGGGAGTGAGTGAAGATGAGTGTGAATTATTTGAATAGAACATAATAACTAATAGGTTCAAGCAACGTTTGCGGTATATGCAACTATTTACTTTGGTGGAATTTCAAACTTCGTAGTTTTCCTGACGAATTCCTTGTAGGAAATGAAACAATTAAGTAACAATTTAATTAAAAATCGCTTATGAAAACTCGTTGAAAATTATCGATGCAAATTCTGTTCAATACACATATAGGTTGGCAACATCGCTGAACAGTAGTTGTTCTTTTCAAACTTTCGTTTTTAATTGAATATCCGAATGACTGACTTTTCTCTTAAAATGTTTATCAACGAAATGGTATGACTTCATTTTCTTCTTTCAAAGCTTTATTAACTGAAAGTTTTTATGAGGATTACAGATGCGGAAATATGGCTGCAAATCTGTTGACCTATTGCTGGATTAACGACTCTTTCCTGAATCGTTGTTCATGATACTTGACTTAAATGTTTTACATCCATTCTATAATAATATATAAACAGAAACACACACGCGCACATACATATATGTAGAGAGAGAGAGAGAGAGAGAGAGAGAGAGAGAGAGAGAGAGTGAGAGTGAGAGTGAGAGTGAGAGAAATATAGAGAAAGTGAAACGTGCGGAGTCAAAGGTGGTTCTGTGAACAGGGTTCGCGCTTTATGACCGTCTAAAATTATCACTTTCCTGCACTGATTAGATTAAAAGTTCAGTACACCGTCGTCTGTAGGTAAATATATATATATATATATATATATATATACATATATATATATATATATATATATATATATATATATATATATATATATATATATATATATATATATATATATATATACTGAATAGTTAGTATTCCATAAAAAGTAGGTTTATTCCCCAGACCCGGCATGAACGGATTTATGAAAACCCGGTACACCCAGCAGACACTGTTATATAAAGTTTGTAAATAAAATACTTTATATCATATTTGTATGAGAGAGAGAGAGAGAGAGAGAGAGAGAGAGTGAGAGAGACAAACAGACACACAGCTAGACAGACAGAGACAGAGACAGAGAAAGAGAAAGAGAGAGATAAAGAGAGCCACAGACAGAGCCTGAGAAAGTAAAAAAGAGATAGAGAAAGATAGATGCATACTTAGAACTACGATAGAGTTTCAGATATATTTTGAGATATACTTGGCAAAACCTTTATCATTTAAAAAATTTCTACGGATAAAATTCAAAGGGAAGTAACTCTGATAAGCGAGTGGGGATCGAAGAGAATGAAAGGAGAATCATTTTCCGATAAGAATGAATTTTGTTGTTTTGTGTTATTTTTAATTTTTAGTTATGAATTCGTGTTTGAGGCGATGGAGAAAAGATCAAATAGTTAGATTAGAAAAATGGGAAAGAAAAATGGAACAGTAAGGAATAAATACAGATATAAAGAAATAAAGAATGACATCAGGGAAAGAGTGGATAGAATATGTTATTGTAAAATGAAAAATAATCAATACAAATCTCTATATGCAAATTTCTAGTTCCTGTCTGTTCGGTTATTTGTTTGTGTGTTCACTGACTTACGTCCAATGGTTATTCCCCTGTTTTATAACGTTAAGAGGAACGAACGGTCTTAAACACACCCCTATCTCAGTCAATCGTCAGTTAGAGTTCTTATTTATATACTTGGGTAGAATGTCTCTCACAATACTTGGTATTTCTAAATGATCAATCAACTAGCCTTAACGTTGCTTAATTTCGATAATCAGATGCGAAAGGTTGTGTCAAGGTCAAGAAACGTTTAACCTGGTCAGTAGCCAGATAGCTGACCATTTAGCAATGTCAGGTGTTGTAAGCAGTTTACGTCTAAACCATGCTGATTTTAATAACATTAGGGAAGTTTTGAAACACAACTATGAGTAAAATACGGAATTGTATTTGATTTATCGTCTACCATGAATCATTAATATATATATATATATATATATATATATATATATATATATATATATATATATAAATACATATATATATATATATATATATATATTTATATATAAAAATTATTTATTTTAAAACTATACATTACAGATTCCAGAGATGTACCCCGGTTTCATTAACACGAGTAGGCCTTTACTGATTATTAAAACACCCTTAGAACCCATCTTAAATCGTCAGCTCCTCAAGGAAAAAAGATAACGATTTGAGATGGGTTGTAATAGTCGTTTCTAAACAGTACACACCTACGCATGTCAATGAAACCATGGCACATCTTTGTAATCTGTAATGTATTGTTTTTAAATAAATAATTTGTATTTTAGCTCTCGCATACTTAGTGCTTAACGGTAACTTATATAAAAGTTTATATAAACTACTTTTTAAAAACTGCTTGGTATACTGCCGTTTCATTGGTCTGCACATACAACTTCTGGGATAGAAACCGTTTTATTGTCAAACCCAATATTCAGCATCGTTCAGAAGGTTGAGACTTCTTTTCCTGACGTCTCCGACTACTTCTCTCTCTCAGAAACTGTATGTTTAGACAGATGAAATGCCGGTACACCAAGCATACACTATAATGCATCATTTCTAGATGAAATATTTTATATATAAACTTTAATGTTGTGTCATTTTAGTATAGGAAGAATGACCAGAGTGGCCATACACATATGTAAGACATATATTTATTTTATTTCCAAGAAAACGATACACCATTGTAATCGTCCACCGATACCTTCGGTTTCACACAAAACTGTACAGTCAGTCCAAAGGGCTAAAGATAAAAAACACTGTTTTTTCAGTCATTTTTGTAATAATCCAACCATTATCTTTTGTGTACACTCTGCTGGATGAGGAAAAAACAGTCGACGATAAGATTATTTAGTGTTAATCCAGTGTCAATAATTCTTCTCTACACTGAAATTTCTTTACATCAGCTCTCTTAATGTTGAGCGAATCGTTCCCATTGAGCTACTTCAGCGGTCTGAAATATGAATGAACTACTCACATGTTGATTTCTGATGATTTCTCTTCGGATAAGTGACAGATCTCAATTCATTAGAGTCCTGAATTTAGCTTGAGACTTCTTTTTTCTCGGTTCAATTCAATTCTGATATACTTTCTTGATTCTTTGATAATCCTTTTTCTGATCCTTTTGAATTTGAAGCGAAGACTTTCCTTTACTAATTTACTCTATTATGTAGTCTGTTTCATCACTTGTTAGTCTTTTTTAGCGAGTCATTAAGCTTAATTTTAGTACTTGCAAATAATCTTTAGACACTGCAAAATGAAATGAAAAAGTAATAACTATTCTTTACGAAAAACGAAACATCTAATTGAGAACCTGTGGAGTACCCGTAAGCGAAATATTTATTCCGATGGTAGACAGTTTAACAGCAAGTATGTACTCCGACAAGCACTAAAAAATAGTGAAAGAAAGGAGGATCAGTGCAGTAAATAATGCAACATTTTCCACTGATTCTTCTGTAAATTTGCCTTTTGTTTTCTTTTTTGTTCAATCTCGATGTTGTTATATTCTTCGTGTATAACACCGTAAAGTTTGTTATTTATATTCTTTTATATTATTATATATTCTTACAAATTAACAAATAAGTAAAATTATTGTATAAAACCTGTACTTGCAAATAAAAAAATGACCGTAAAATTGGTTTATTTCATCAATTAAATTACATTTTTCAAAGTACAACAATAGCAATACTCTATCGATTTGCATGTAAGTTAAACATTCTATATAGAATAAAGATATACAGATTTGTAAATTAAATGAAAAAAATCATTTCAAAATACTTTAAATTTTATGGTTTGCATATAATCTGTAGATGCATTTTATATCTGCATATATATATATATATATATATATATATATATATATATATATATATATATATATATATATATATATATATATATAAAGTGCATATAGAGATTATATGCAAATCATAAAACATAAAGTATTTTGAAATTAATGAAATTAATGAAATTAATGAAAAACAATCGTTTATGGCTTTTACAATATTTTTGATATTCTTATACGAAACACTAGTCTAAAAAGTGCCAACATACAATTTCTTATACCAACATGAAGCCCACGTGCGACACCAATAACTATTTTCACATAGTCTGACTAACATCTGAACGGACCACTATAACCAAAAGAAATTTTATCTTCGAATGAGAAAAACATAATTTATAAAAAGAAAAATCGTCTGAGAAAGATATATTGAGATCGAAAGTTTGCTTATATCTTTAAAGTAAATAAATGTTAATTTACAGGAAAAAAAAAAATATATAAATATATTATATATATATGTGTATATTTTATATATATTATATATATATATGTATATTTATTTTATATATATCTATATCTATATATATATATATATATATATATATATTTGTCTCTATAATGTTTTTAAATTTTTTTTCTTTTTCATTTTTAAGATATTCACCTCTAATAATTATTAATTATTTAATTGTTATTACTAAGACCTTCGGGCGATAAGAGCGTTATCTTTGAACACCATGACTTAAAGGCATTTTTAATTTGTATTCCTTGTTAGAACACTTGATGAGTCAACAAACTTATAAACTATGCTCATTTTATCTATTTCATCACTTCATCATACGTATATAAATGCCTAATCTACTATATTAAGCTTCACCGTATCTGGATAGTATCTAATATATTTCTGATTTTTATATCATCCATTTTTATATATATATATTTTTTACTATATATATTTATACATATATATATATATATATATATATATATATATATATATATATATATATATATATATATATATATGCGTGTGTATTCATATATATATATAAATATATATATATATATATATATATATATATATATATATAATTTTAATATATTTTTATATCATCCATTTTTATATATATATATTTTTTACTATATATATTTATACATATATATATATATATATATATATATATATATATATATATATATATATATATATATGCGTGTGTATTCATATATATATATAAATATATATATATATATATATATATATATATATATATATATATAATTTTAATCAGAGAAGATCCCAGCAGAGTGCTCGCTTATTAACTAAAATAAAAACTAAGAGTGTAATATTTATTTAAAATTTAAGTAAAACTAATTACATGAACCCAACAGTTTTGCACCAATTTAAAACCCGCTTTGGAGGATTTAAATCAAATTATGATACTAAATTTCATGTCAAGAATTCATATTCAATTTTTTATCAGAAAAAAAAACATTATTTTTATTCTAGAAAATGTCTACGAACTAAAGGTAAAAGCTTAAGCAGTCTCAAGACGAAATTCAAATCTTGATCATTAGTGTCTAATGACTATAGCTATAATTTAATGCGAATCTGAAATATTTGGATTTTCGATTGGAATATTTTCCCCCCTTCAAACCTCTAAAAATACTCTAAAGAAGGTGAAATTTTAGGAATATTTATTGATTGATGTTTTATATATTAAACAAAATCAGATGTAACTAAATGTTCACGAATCACTTAAACCTCGGCTATGGCCCTGTTGTATGAAACTAAATGAAACTAAATATAGCCCGCATTACGACCACATACAGTAACAGTAGTGTTTCAGTATTCATAATGATCAGTTCGTGTTTACAGCTTAAATGTATAAAAGTATACTCATAGCAAATAAGTTACACCAAAATTTATTCTACATTCCTGAAGAAACTCATCAGGATAAATGAATGACAAACCTTTACATATTACAATATGACTATCTCTTACTATATATATATATATATATATATATATATATATATATATATATATATATATATATATATATGTGTGTGTGTCTGTTGACTATATCGTAGTCATGTTTGACCTAAAGGTTTAAAACTAGAGCTGAGTTGATACCAGCAGTATTTCTCAATATATGTTACCATGAGCTTTACTTAACCGCCCTTATATATTAAAATGTAATTAAAGCTTGCTTTTTTCGTACTGCCTAAATTTTTAAATTTGACTAATTTCGCTCCCTTTCTCAGTCTCTCTATATATACACGTATATCTATATATATACATGTGTATATTATGTATATATATATATATATATATATATATATATATGTATATTATATATATATACATATGTATATTATATATATATATATATGTATATATATATATATATATATATATATATATATATATATATATATATATACTGTATGTATATAAACGTGCAGTTTCTGGAGAAAAGTAGAAGCAACGATGCGGAAGTTCAGTGTCTAAAATATAAGTTAAAATAAATAATCATAATAATAATGACAAGAAGAGCAATAGATATACACAACGTGTTATTATCGATAAGATATTTGTAACTATTATTATACTAGAATTAAGTTAATCAAAATGTGTTCTCCATACGCCTTTTTATTGCTATATATTTTAATTACCCAAAATACATGTTATAATATTCGATTAGTTATAGGATTGAGTTATGTTCGAAAATATCTATTTCCTTTTTTCTAATTAGCCGTAAGTTGCAATTAACTGAAAAAGTCACCTTGCTCTCTCACTTGGTTTTCTATGTATTTTTATCGCCCTCTCTCACTCTACTACAGTTAGATTATAAAGAATATTACGAGAGGCTTAAAATGATGAATGGAATGAACTCTCTGTCTGGGATTTAGAAATGCCTATAAGGAAATATAAAAGTAAATAATCTCATTATTTTTAGTTATTTTAAACGAATTTATTAACAGATTCTTGAGAGTTTATTTATTTTTGAATGAAATAAAAGTGGAACCAATAATAATAGTGTTTCTGACCCAACGGGTCACTGGTAATCTAGTATTTATCTATTGTGTCTCTGTATATATATATATATATATATATATATATATATTAAATTAAGTATGTTATTATGCTTATATGTAAAGGATGCACTCCTAAACTAATTAGAACACAGTTGCTTGGTGTAAGCGGTCCCAATGTAGGCTATAGAATATTTAATTAAGTTTTGTGCAAAGTGCGTAAAAGGGGGGGGGGGTGAAGCCTTTCGTGAAAATTCAGACACTTCATTTTCTTATGAAATGTTAACATTAGGTATAAGACTTTTTACAGTAATTTAAATTATTTTAGGGGGCATAATACGGACACAACCCCTGTTTAGAAAATTCAAATATATCAGCTTTGCATTGAATTTGATCCATAATCATTAGACACCAATTAAGCAAGATTCCTTTATTTTCAGTTTCGTTTTAACACTTTTTAAGCTAAAGGCTTAGATTTGAGCTATTTCGTAGAATAACAATCATATAATGGATTTTTTTTATGGCAATCGCTCCAGACAAGGCATGCAACCACTTGATGTAAGGAGCTAAAAATACTACTTCAAGGTCAGAAACCAGCCAACGATAAGTGATAGATGGATAGATTCCGACCCAGCAAACAACAATCCTTCCCGCTTTGTCAGAAACATGACTCACGGAGTGTAAAGACTAAAGGACAAAATAAGGGACAAGTGACTTACGAGGCTGCCGAAAGTTAAGCTAATGTCTACTTTTTACTCTCTATTTGAATATTTTGAATAAGGATTCTAGACATACGGTTTAGTATCTTCCTAATAGGGCATCAAATACGTGCAAAACTGTTCGGTTCCGGTAATCAATTTACTAGTCGCAGGACAAGTATTATTTTAGTATATATATATATATATATATATATATATATATATATATATATATACTATATATATTGTACTTTTTATGCGTGTCTAAAATTGTTACTATTCATTTATTATTTCCCCCTCGTGATTATTTTTCACACGAGCTACTTAAATTGATCACTGACTGAGAAAACACATGGTGTTTCTTGGAATCTGAATGACAAGAATTATTTCCAGATTTCCATTTACTATGCGCATGTTTCAATGATTACACATAGCTTTGTCTTCTCACAACAGCCGTTTATCATTACATTTAGTGCTTGCTCACAGCAATAACAAGTGGTATTCCCTGGAGTTTGAATGACAGAAAATATTCACAGATTTCTAGCACTCTCCACCTATTTCTATAAACATAACAAATAATTTTGCGTTATCGCAACAGCTGTTTTATATTGGTGTTTCGATAGCAACAACCGTTGGTCTTCTCTGGAATTTGAAGGGCAATAAGCTTCCCCAAGGTTGCAGTACTCTCCGCAGCCTTCCAGTGGGTAACTGGATGGTGCTCATCTACCTCGGTCTTTCTATTATTATTATTATTATTATATGTGGAATTAAAATACGCACGAACACGCACACACAGACATACACACACACACACACATATATATATATATATATATTTATATATATATATATATATATATATATATATATATATATATATATATATATATATATATATATATACATAATTATTTATAAATGAATATTATTTTCCAAATACAAACATATACACATGTGTTTCATGCCAAACATACAATCATAAGTATGGGAGGAGACAATCCCTGCCGTTCACACGGTTTGAACCAAAATACGAAAATCATGTTTGACTCAGTATGATATATATATATATATATATATATATATATATATATATATATATATATATATATATAGTGCGGGAATATATCCATGGCAAGTAAGCTACAGAGAGACGTTTATGTTTTATTCTCAGATAAAAATCATCAGGTTAATTTAATAAGAGAATGAAACGTGCACGTTTCTGTGCAGCTTACTTGTCATGAATATATTTCCATACTACTAGTAATCTATACTCACGTACTGAGCACTGTTGAATATATAAAATGTATACATATAACATATTATATTACTTCATAATAGTATATGTGTGTGTATATAAATATATATATATATATATATATATATATATACATATATATATATATAATTATATATATATTGAATAGTATAATACATATATATATATATATATATATATATATATATATATGGAATAGTATAATACATATATATATATGTATATATATTGAATAGTATAATACATATATATATATATATATATATATATATATATATATTGAATAGTATAATACATATATATATATATATATATATATATATATATATATACTGTCGGTTTATTTTGGCCTTATGTCTGACTAATACATATGTGTACATATGTATAATCACGCGACGGAGAAAAGGAATCGCAAGGAAAATGAGAAAAGGAAAGAAAAGGCGTTGGAATTGTAAGAAAAGAGAGCAGCGAATACAGTAGGAGTAATTCTTTGTAAACAGTTGTGGAATGTCTGAACTGTATATGCCTTAGTATCGATTTTAGTTGCTATGGGATGAACCCGTTGTAGTAAGCAGTAGAGTCGAGCTTTTCCAGAGACAAACGTTAAGGGAAAAGTATAACACCGCCACCGTCTCCTACTTCTTACTTCTCCGCGCAGTCTCGCCTCCCACCGCCACTCGCGTTCGTTATATCCTCCCACTTAATTTGCATAATGCGATTCGCACGCTTTCCTCTCATTGGTCGTTCATTTTTTTTCTCATGACGCCATTTCTATTCCTTACTTCATCCGCCATCTTAGCATAGAATTATGACGACTGCCTCCTCCTCCTCCTCCTTCGTTCTAAATCCAGTTTTATGCTATTGCGTCTCTTCCTTCTCCTCTTGTGGTTTAAGAAATCGACTTCAGAAATTAGGACTAGAAATAATTTGCATAAAATTAAGCGTCTCAGCCAGTGTGTGTTAATGGGCCAATGCTATGATATATATTTTTTCAGACAAGGGCAATCGAATGCCTTACGATAACGGTTGCGCGTTTCTGAGTCCAGTGTTTATTTAGTAATGAGATGCATACCTAAGTCGGTGTTTATGCGAACATAACATTTCTATACGCATGGCACAGTAGCTAAGTAGTTAACGACGCGGGTGTGCCGGGTTCAAATCCAGTTCGTTCCACAGAAACACTTTCATCAAAATCCACATAATAATGTGTCTAACATCCTGGAGAGGAGGTAAATAAAATACCCATAAAATCTATTTATATGTTAGGCTTCATACCGAGCATTGACAATGTTCAGAAACAGCTTATAATAAGGTATAATTTTAACATGAGATAGATTTTAATGAAACCGAACAGCTATAGAGTATTATAAGCTGTTCTGTGACATTAAAATACAGGGTGGGCCAAAATAAGGGTCCTATCTTTAAATTTGAATAACTTGAATTTGAATAACTTCCACAAAATAAAAGTTAAACTCACCAAACTTTATGTGTGTGTAGACTGACCCTTCCGAGATTTTTTGAAATAAACAAAACAAATTTTAGCCGAAAAACACTTCTTAAAACTTACAAAAACTAAAGTATTGTTTTTTACACTGTTTTGAGTTTTTTAAGCAAAAATAATGTTTTCTAAATGAGGGTACGTTCCTTAGGGCTAATACGGCTCATGCTTGCTTCGGAAGGGGTCCTTTACTTATTCTAAAAAAAAAAAAAAAAAAAATCAATAAATAAAAAAGTTATGAATTTTTAAAAATAGGACCCTTATTTTTGCCCACCCTGTATATCTCATACCCAGAAATAAACTCTGATATAGATCATGGAAGTCTGATTAAATAATTCATAAATGATTCAAATGAGAGATTCTCAACCTGACATCTGTATAACAAAACACGTGTACCTCCGTTTTTATGTATTTATCCCCTTAAACACCTATTAAAAAAAAATAAGATCGCCTGATTGCCAACGCTAAAATGCAAGAAAAAACTCACCCATTTTAAAATGAATTGTTCCAAAAGCCAAAAAGACGTTATAAATAGATGCCTGTCTCCGTCGCCTTCAAAGTGGCATTCGTTTTATTATTTTTTTTAAGGATACTTACCTGGCACAACCTCAGTCAGTTTTATTCATACGTTTCGAGGATACGTTCTCGACAATCAGTCCGACAGTCTAAGCCATTTTTCAGTAGAGGATGACTTTGCATCTGTTGGGCTGATGTATGATTCTGTACAGCACTAGGAGGGCCACCCTTTCCGAGCTTTATCTTCTCTCTCTGAGAAGGGGTTAAGTTATTGCTAATCTACCGGAATGCCGAAGGGCTGCTCAGGTATGTTTGTGAACCATAGTGCACATTTTCCTATGCACTGGCTTTTAAATCCGCACTTTTTTTACCTTGTGTCACATCTTTCCGCGTCGGGAGGGAGGTAAATGCCTACTTAGCTGGCAAGTCAGGTTATCTCAGCCTTCAAACTGTCCTAATTTTGAAGACATTTTTATTTTCGTCCCAATCCAAAATGCCTCTTTTTGGAGATCTGAATTTTTCATCACATTAATAATTGACCGTGTCTAACTTTACGGGGCAAGGAAATAGGCATAACTATTTTTACGGCAAGAATAGGGGATATTTATTTAGAACAAACAGATTTAAATTGTAAACATAAATGAATAAATGAAAACATTAGATGTTTTGTTTTATTTATTAAACATGTTTAGTTGGAAGGACTTTTTTGTGGTAAGATGACAAAGAATACGGGAGGTGATCAACGTGACATTTCCACGGGATACTCTTTGTAATGAATACATAATTAACGGCTAATATATTTTTAATTAATTATATTTGCATTTATCAAAACAAAACATTTCTTTTAATCTGTTTTACTTAATCATACACCCACAGACATATATATATATATATATATATATATATATATATATATATATATATATATATATATATATATGCATATATGATGATACAATTGGCAATATTGTTCTAAGCATCTATTAAGAAATTTCAAACGGACAAAATGCTTTTGTAAACCACGTTTAAAATGCGAATATTTCATTATAAATCATTGAATTTATTTGTATCTTTACGTTTTTTCGTATTAATTTCGGACATGTTTTATAAGTGACGTTCAGATCATCAGTTGTGGGAGGTGACGGTGGTTAAGTGGATAACGACATGGACTGAGGACCTGCTGTTACAAGTTCGAATCCAGTCGGTTCCACAGTATCACTCTCACTTAGGCAACCTTTTCGTGGTCCTTCCCGTAAGTACCTGATGTCTTTCCAAAAAGATTTATAACTAGAAAAACATCAGAATCATCTGATTCACACGAAATAAGAACATCTTCAATTAAATGATTTTTAATCAAATACTCGTATCTAAACGTTGTTTACAAAAGCATTTGGTCTGTTATTCAAAGTTTCAAATTTCTTAAAAGATAATTCTAAGAACTTTTATCAATGTTATTATCTTATAAAATTTAATATAAAAAGATGTTCCTCATCGTACATCGTTGAACAACACCTGACCGTCGCTTCAAAATCACGAAGAAAATAACCTAATATTACGAAAAAACAATAAAGATGACATTTTTAATTTAGTTGTGAAACAAACTCTATTTTTCTGAAGATGGGCATGCTACTATTCGAAGTTAATAAGAAAAATAATCAAGATAAAAAGATAAAATGATCTCTAATAAACATTTTCGCATCTAAAACGTCGTTTACAATGGCATTTTGTCTGTTTTTCAAAGTTTTCTATATATTGAAATTAATATTTATTTATAAATAATCATATATATATATATATATATATATATATATATATATATATATATATATATGCATGCATAGTTGGTTGGTTGTTTTTCCTTACGGCATATCGACCCTTTTTAGGCTTATTTAATGTGCGTTCAATCATGTTGGTAAAATATTTTATTTATAGATTTAATTTTTTTAATGTATATATTTTTACATAAATAGACTGCATATTTAACGCTTAGATATAAGCCTGACAGGTACAAACCCCCCCCCCCCCGGGTCAAATTATGGCCTCGAACTTGAATGCACTTAAAACTCATACCAAGAATGTATATATAAATAGAAGGTTCGTGATTTATTTACGGAATCGACTATGCTGACTTAAAATCTCATCGGACCTATTTCGAAAAAATGTTTAAACCTATAATTTCCCTACTCCGTGCGCCCTCGATACCAGGGATAGAGAACAATTATTTTTCGTTAACTAATTTGGGCTTACATAATGAAGCAAGTATGTGTTTATGTGTCTGCCAATCTAGTAGAACATTCGATAAAACTTCCTGATATTTGCATATTGGTTTTGAAATATGGCATTTTATTAACTATAAAATTAATCTCTATTTCTATATTAATACCATTAATTAATAATTGACTGACTATTTTTTAATCGTTACTTATTAATTACCTTACACTATAAATTATCAATTATCAGGATAAGGATTTTGTAAATTTATAATTTGATATATTTTCCCTAAGCATACTTTACAATTTCTAGTTTTCATATTGCAATTTCATAATTTTCCAAGCTAATGTTTTTATTCTTTATTTCCTATATATATTTAGACAATGTAGCATATTTTCTGTATTTTTCATGTGATGATTATGCGTGCTATTGAACTTATTTTCCGTGGGGACATATGTATACTTTTTGTTTATAATTGATTGTGTGATTTACTGTTGCTTTGTATGTAGCATTTGTAGTTAAACATTTGTTCAATAATGGGCTATTACTTTTTGTTTAACAATTACTATTATTTATATGCTTACTATCATTGCTATTACTGTTGCTGCTAGTAATGTATGTAGATCTGCGTTTTAAGAGCTTACATATATTATCAACAGCATCTAGTGATTTTCAGTGTCTCGCCTTGATTTTATCGGACCAAATTTGTCTAACGAACGCACTGAAAGAAGCTGGTAGTCAGAGTCTACAGTTTATTCTATGTCTAGGCTCTAGTCTTGTTATTAATGAGTAGTTGGCATTAAGTAGTCAGTCCAATAGTGTAGGATTCGTAATAACTATTTGCACTAATTGAAATAGACAGCAATATCATCTTGAACGCGCGGAACATAAAATATGGGTTAGACAAGAAATGGATAACAAAACAATGTATTTTAAATAAACCGAGAAAATTCGGTTCTGAGGTTGTTTAAACACTTTTAACGTTCCAAAACTATTTACATAAACCAATCTATTCTTTTTCTAAAAATGTTCTTCCTGTATTTCGTTTTTTCGTTCCTTCATAAAGTTTTATCTACAGCGTCTCTTTGTACGTTGACTTCTTCATCTGTTCTCAAGCTTGTAAGTGTATATAAATTCTGATAATTTAAAGAGAAAACAAACCCACTGGGACCTTTCTTTAAAGTGGAGGAGTGTTTTCCGATTTTATTTAAGGAGGTTTAAGGGGTTGTCTGACTTGTTATTTGCTTTCTTGCTTTACATCCTTCAATAGAAATAGTTTCATCTGGGGCTAAAAAAGGCACGTTTTTTACTCGCTAACTATTCGGTGAAGGGAGGAATGTATGTTTATTTATTTACAAAAATACACATTAATCTTTATTATAAAGTGTATAGTTCTTTTCCTGAAATAAACATTCCTTAGAAGCTGATAACGAATTGAACATGTTTTCGTTGTTCAATTTCATTTCAAAATATTGTACATGTAAACACTTACCGTCAACCGGGGCTACTATGATATGTTTTCTGCGGCATTTGTTTCCATTGTGTCGCTCTCGTAGTCCCCCAAATCATATTTCCTAAAAAAAAATAAACAAATTATCATAGTAGCCCCGTTATGCAACATCATTATGGCCTCGTCTTGTAACAAGGCACACACATAGCCATTAGAGGAGAAAAATATGACTAGACATATATGGGATAACCAGGGGCACTTATATGTTTTCTAACACCAGACGTAGATTGACGAGCATCAGCCAGATCGCGCGATGAAACGGCTGTTTTGGGAGGTATCATTGGTCAACGATTTTGTGATGTTTTCTCCTTTGGCCAAATATAGTCAACAAGCATACTGGCAACCTCAAGAACTCCTTGCACTGACTTAGCATTGGCGGTACACATGAACTATGTTACAGTCGTACCATACATATTAACGGATCAAACAAATTAGGTTTGATAAGTTTAAAAGCGAATACTACAGGTTGACATAATAGTTTGATAATATCCCGCAATATTAATATACCTGTTGACGGTATTTATATAATTGCTTTACCGTCTATAGTTTGAATTCGATTCACATGATTCATAATTACAACTCAGACCACCCAAACGTTTTAATTAAAGTGGGATAATATTGTCTAAAAGAAATAATTCTAACCGGAAGTTATATTTTAGTAGATTGAACTCCTTATACCAATGTATGCAGTTTCACAAGATCCAGTGTAAAAAGATGTCCAACAAAAAGAAACAGCTTAAAATACAATAATACAGAAAATAATAATATACAAGAAAGATCACCCGGCGTTTCCCGGTAATGAATGAGGAACTATGTTTACTTCTTACCCCCAGCCCTGAACTCTATATTTCTTTTTTCATTATAGAAAGGCCCGGAAATGAGGACTTCATTTTACTCTTAATTTATATAAATAAATTATCATTCACTCTAAATTTAAAAAAAAATGTTTTTAACTACTGGCGAAATTGTCTTTAAACGTAGTCGGCTACAAAAGTAGAATCCCCCCATTCCCCTTAAAAACGCAAAATAATTTATCCTTCATAGCAAAATCTAATGCGCTAAAAAGTTCAGAAATGGGGTACATTTTACATTTTATTAATATATGTAGCTGATCACTCTCTCTTAATTCTAAAATAATTGCTTGGGAGTAATTTTTAAAATTTTTACCGTAAAGTTTTTTCAGAGTGTTCACACGTTCTCGCTTAAAAATTGTAGAATTTCATTTCATGTTCTTTAATTTACAAATTACATCTTTCTTTTTTCTTTCCGTCATTTATTTATTTCATAGTCTTGAAGCTGATACTACTGCTTTCGTTTGTTTTCGTTTTTTTTATTTACGTCATTTATTTATTTCAGCCAATCTCCTAGTCTCATCTGACGCGGCGAATGCTACTATTCCCACTTCTATTCTCGTCTCCCAATACTTCCTGCTCCCTTTCTGCCAACCACTTCTAGTCATAGTTGCTCTTCTAACCATTTAAGATAATCGATGTGCAAACAAGCCAGCTTTAATATTATACTAGACCCCAGGAGTCCAGACGGTTCGTCTAGATAAAACGTCATAGAGGATATTCCCCTCCATTCCTATCTGTGGTTTAATCGATAACGTCATTCGCCTTTTGTGATGTCATCCGTTGTTATCCCTTCTCTTTCCGTTTCAATGGCGTCATCCTTCTATGATGTTATCCACTGTGTACCGTTATATCTACCTCTGTTTTAATGGGTGACGCCATTCTTTAGAGACATCCTCAAATTTCAACTGACATATTTGGAAATATATAATTAAATATTATTATTCATTGGAATTTAATATTTTATGTATAAATTTAGTGTTTTTTTCTTTCATAAGCAGTTTTAATTATTAACACAAATCATATATAACGATCAAACGTAATATGATAAAAGATACTAATTAGGGGACCCGTAGTAAAAAAAAAAAACCTGTTATGCAAATACATATTAATTCTATTATTGGCATGTAATATTGATCATTTAAAAAAAAAATTATTTTAACTTTATTTCACCCCAACCCAGGCATATTACCACTGCGACGTATTGGGCTACTGCGATTAGGGATATCCTAAGTGGCGCGTTGGGTAGCAAAGACTTTTTAATATTAAATTGAAATTGCTGCATGTTGGTACAGTCGGGTGAACAGAGAACAGGAGGAATACCAAAAGCAAGCGGTTCGAAGAAAGAAGCTATCTGAACAGAACGTCTTTCAGTATCTGGGGGCTCTCTACAGTGAAGAGATAATATTTTGCTCGTAGTCAGTTTTGTCAGTTGTTTTAACGTTGAAGGGGCACAAGAGTTCATAGTTCGTCAGAGCACATTCCCTTGAAGTACTTGGAAAGCGAGCACGGAAGTGTAACATTGCGGTGATGAGACAGAGGCTGAAGCTTAATAGACAGTGTGATCCCTATTAGGTTAGATACTCCTTTTTGTAACTCTGTTCAAGAAGAAGAGACTAGTGGTTGGTGCACCAGCCCAGATGTGGCCACAATACTCCATAATAGGCAAATGGTGGCTTTATAGAGATATACGATACTGGAAGGTGTAGGAATTTTTAAAGCCAGGTAGAAGGTGCCCACCAACATTACAGTAGACTTAGCAATATCTTCTATGAATCTATTTCAATTCATTTTGCTTGTGAATGTTAAACAGAAGAGTTTGAACGTTGGACTTACAGAAATGGTTCTATCACCCATGGGAATCGGTGGTTAGTTTTATTTAAGTAGATGTAAATACACTGAGAAATGTATTTCGTTTCTAAATGTGAATTTTAATACACAAATGATAAGCGGTGAGTATTGAGGGGATACATATACAAATTATTAATAATTTAGTAATTCGCACCAGAAAACTAACATACTCTGCACCAGCGTAGTACCTCATCGCAACGTTAACGTTTTCACTTTAGTCTTTTTATCCATATATAATTGCGATGGAATTGTATGGATTTGTTACAATGTTCTATCATTTATATGTCATCAACAGGAATATCTACAATTATAATTACAGATACTAGGGGTGTTCCTGTTATGTTTTGTGTATATATATATATATATATATATATATATATATATATATATATATATATATATATATATATATAATGTAATGTCGAATTTACTAATGAACAGTAGATCGTTACAAGTTCGTGCTGACGAACGCCGTCAACCAACCCCAAAATCAGGAGGTAATGCTTGGGGAGATGCATTCATGACAATAGAACAAATACTACAATACACCCAAAAGATAGTGTAATGCTTGGGAGGATGGTCTCATGGCAACAGTACATATATTAGACTGTCCCTCAACTTCCAAAAGAGGAGGTCATGGCTGGGAGACTGGCCCCATAACAATGTAACGGACACGACACTAGCTTTCCACCCAAATGAAAAAGTGGAAGTAATGCTTGGGAATATAATATAATAATAATAGAACATATACTACACTACCAACTGAATTAGTTATTGAAATATAGTATATTAGTTTGAAATTGTATAGTAAACTAAATTGAGCATGAAAGGATAATACAATAGTACAATTAATAGAAGTAATGACAGCACATATCATATCTCTATTAGCAATACAGTCCCCTTTCAAACATTTGAACAGGTCACTTTGTTTCTATTGTTCAAGGAAGACGTTTAAGATGGAATGATTAAAATGAAATAATCGTTCCGAATTTCAGTTTTAATTCCCAAGTATTTAAATTAAGACATGTTTAAGAACTTAGTACATACATTTGATTGAATGTAACGCATACATTGAAGCATGTAATCTTATTTTATTTAGTAAACGCTATTTTTATCAACCTAAATTCCTGTTTACTCTACATACTTTATTTAAGCACAATAATTAGCATTCTTGATAGATTTACATCTGGTACGTCAAAGACTATTTATGCCAAACCTGGTGCAAATCTATAGAATAGTTTGTAGTCTATAATTGTTAATATTTATTATTTGTATATGTAGTAGTGGTTGAGTAATAATTTTGATTCCTCTGACACATGGAATCTCAAGCGATTTGTATACTAAATTAAATGGTTTTATATCAAATAATTACACTGGTTTACAAAAACAACTTTTGGTCTGAGGCAAGAATGGAGATAGGTGTTTCTTACTAATTTGGGTGTGTTGAATCAAATTTGTAAATAGTTTTGCTCTATCGCCTTTAGTTTTCTGGCTTTTAAATAGTCTCAGTTTATTATAAACAGAGAATAAATGTGCATATTTCAAGAGTTGCAGCAGCTTATGAAAGATAAAACAGGATAGATAAAGAATACTGATTAAATAAATATACTTGGAGGACACAATTGCACAATTCATAGTACTACAGACAGTCAAAAGTGTGTTTTCTTAGAATATCTGGTGTATTTTGCCTCCTGGATGTCACGCAAGAGCATCCAGCGGAAGTCTCCCATCATGCCGGGGTTCCATTTGCCTTGATAGTTACTGTCCATCTTCGTAATGTATTGATGGAATCTTTCTCCATGCTCATCACTCACTGCTCCAAGGTATGGCGGGAGAAAATGAATCTTGAGTGATATTCGGCACCCCATATCCTCGTAAGACTTTAGCAACTTCTCAATACAGGTTTGGTAATCTGGTACGCGTGTGTTACCAAGGAAGCCACTACAAACTGACTCGAATGCCTCCCATGCTCTCATTTTCTTAAAGTTAAAAAGCTCTTTAAAATCAGTATCCTTCAGCACTTCTCGGATCTGAGGTCCGACAAAGATGCCCTCTTTCAGCTTAGCAGCACTAAGACCTGGGAACACAGTAGACAAGTGGTAGAAGGCAGCACCATTTTTGTCCAACGCCTTCACGAAATTCTTCATCAAACCAAGCTTGATTTGAAGAGGAGGAAGCAGCATCTTATTCATGTCCACCAGAAGATTCTCCTTGACGCTTTGTTCGCCAGGAAGAAAAGTGCTTCTAGACCCCCAGTCTTTCTGCTTGTAATACTGAGATACAACTCGACTATCCCATAGACAGAGAAAACAACAGTACTTTGTGAAACCCGCTTGCATACCCATAAGAAGACCAATGACTTTGAGGTCCCCACACAGACCCCACTGGTACTCGTACTTAATAGCTTCTAAAAGAAGCTCCGTACTGTCATAGAAATCCTTGAGATGGACAGAGTTTGCAATGTGAATGCTGGGATATTTATTCCCGCCGTGCAGAAGCACAGCCTTGAGACTTCGCTTTGAAGAGTCTATGAAAATATGCCAGTCTGAAGGATTATGTGGCAAACCAAGGGACGTGAATAAGCCAGCTATGTGTGTGCAGTAGCACAACTTTTCCTTTGTCGAAAAAGGAAGCAAGGTCTTTGTTCCGATTCCTGAAACTGGTGATCCTTATATCTTCTTGGACTAGGTTTCACTGTTTATGCCGAGAAGCCAAGAGCTCTGACTGCTGTTTTGGCAGATACAAATCACGAGCGAGATCATTCAGGTTTTCTTGCGTGATCCAGTATGGCTCGTTGCCGCTTGTTCGTGAATATGTAGACTCAATATCTTCCAAAGATATTGACTCGGCAGAATCCTCCCTTGAAGGCATTTCTTCATCTGATGAGGACAGAAGATCCTTATTTACTGGAGATGTGGGTACAGGAAGATCATCTGAATAGGGAACGGGTCTCATTGCAGATGGAAGGTTGGGATATTTGATCTTTATCCTAGAAGATGCATTTAAACCAGTTATATTAGTTAGACAAAAATAACAATCATCTGCGTGGCTTCGTGGCTATCTCCAAACTATCGGGATTGTAAAGTTGAAAACCGCTTTCTTGCCATTAAACCATGAAGTTAGTCCATTGTAGCAGGGTTTAAAACAGATGTGTGGAGCCCAAGACTGGTCCTGATCACCAATTTTACAGTCAAAATAGTGAAAGTAGGCGGTTCTGAGAAGGGAGTGATGGTTCGACGCTGTGCAACTGTTGTGAAGTTCCCACACACGTAACAGAAAGAATTGGCTTTGTTGACGCATCCTCGATGTTTTGACGTGCTTGAAGCCATTGGAGAATCTGAAAATATAACGAAGTAAAACGAAATCATATGCAAGGCAATAAAATGTACATTGGAAAATGTAATACTAATATTTAGCTACCCAAAAGATGTGTAACACGATAGTTGAGGGACCCCAATCTCCTGCAGCTCTGGCGAGACAACTTCTTCCAATGAATGCCAGAGAACTACTGAGTGTGGATTGAGACTTGCTACCTTAACTGCCCAAATCCGTCTTCATATATATATAACTATATATATATAATGTAATGCTGTTACTTACATTTAGTGCATAATAACTAACAAATAAGCCATAAGTCTCACAATATTAGAATTAACCCTGAATGAATATACACATTTATGTACCGTATATGCACAAAATGCACACTATGCATATCTAAAAGAACTAAAGGTGATGAGTAAAAAACAGATTTCAAATTTGAATTAAGCAGCCCAAATTAGGTAAAAACGGGTATTTTTGTGCTTGCCTTAATTTCTGTGTAAACCAGTGTTATGGATTAGTATTAGTAGTACTATTATGGGGATAGTAGTAGTAGTAGTAGTAGTTGTAGTACTATGAGTTTAAACGGAATCACTACTCACAGACACATGACTCAACGCAATTGGAACAAACTAGATCAAAGCTAAAATAGATAAAACATAGGAAAACAGTAAATGTATACTCTGTTTACAAAGAGGCAAAAATAAAATATGTAATAAGTGAATGCAACAAACTAGCCCAAAAGAATTAAAAAAACAGACACGGCTGCGTTGGAATGCAGTTATATGGTACAAACGTAAACCGGAAACAGTATCTGAAATTAAAAGCAACACATCTGTATCGAATGACTAATAAATAAAATCAGCCTAGCGAGGAGAGAGGACTTAATAAAAGTTATAAGTAAAAAAAAAATGCAAATCGCAGATTCGGCTTCCCAAAGGTTCTACAGGATGAAAACCAAGGTTTCAGAAAAATGACGCAAATACATGAAACTTGCGAAAGAAGGAAAGGAATATCAAGCATAAAAAATACCAATAACTGTACGAGCCTTAGAAGCAGTTTCGAAATACCTAGAAAATAGACTAAAAACATTGCATTCAAAGACAAGACTGCGATCATGCAACGAACAGCGATGATAAAATAGTTGAAACCTTGAGGAAAATACGCAAGTCCGGAAATCAACCCACAGGTAAGTCAAAATAGGAATATACCACAATATAAATGAACCCAACGGAAATGAAACTTTCAGAAATCGCTAAAACCATAAAAGCACACGTGGGGCAATCACCCTCGGCTGGCACTACACAAAATAGTCATGAAAGGTTAAAGAGGATAGCAATACCAAGCAGGG
>OY744524.1:79972167-80032167 GCA_963556195.1 Sepiola atlantica | reverse complement strand
ATATATGTATATATATGAGTATATATATATGTATATATATGAGTATATATATATATATATATGTATATATATATATAAATACACATATATATATATATTAATTTAATACGTACATAAAAGGTATCCATGAACACGTGTTTCTGACTCAAAGCCGTCATCAAAATGGCTTACTTATATAAAAATAATGTAAAGCAAAGTAACAAACGCTGCATTCACATACAAACACAGGGTAAAACGCTAGACTATTGACATCAACATCGAAGGTTCGATCCTTGTCTAAGTTAGCCATACTGATGACGTATATGAGCCAAAACACGTGTCTATGCATTCCTTTCATGTACGTATAACATTTTTAAATATATATATATATATATATATATAATTAATTTTATACGTACATAAAAGTAATCCATGTAAATAGGGTTAATCTCTCGCTCATTTACCTGGTTGTTGATAGCCTGAGACGTCCAGATTTTAGTTTGAAACATGACTCGTGTTTCGGCGACCGATATCAATAATTCTTTCTACACTGACGATTTCCGTAGGGTGAAATGTGTACGTATTTAGATAACAAGAAATATTTATAATTATATATACACACACACACACACACACACACACACACACATACACACATATATATATATATATATATATATATATATATATATATATATAATAAAATTGTTTTTGAAAAACGCGTACATATGGATAAACATTTTAAAATTTTGATTTTGCTTGAAATTAATGTTTTTATTATTTATTCATGATTTTATTATTTAGTTTATGTCTGCGTGATAATAATATTTTAAATTTTATTAATAAATTTATATATATATATATATATATATATATATCTGGTTATAAACTAATATAATAATTGACTTGTTATATTCTTTCATTTAAGAAACATTTGAAGTGTTTAATGGTTGTAATATTCAATGGAAAACTGTTTCTTTGTTGTATTGGTGATGTTGAGAACTGCTGACCAAAGATGACTGGAACGCACCGAAATATTCTAAGACAGTGGCCTGCATCATGTATGTCAACTGCAGCTCAGTGCTTTTTGAATACTTTGAACCCCATGAAATGTGAGCTGGAGAAATACGACGAAGATGTATTCAGTAGCTACCAGGAAATAAATAAATAGGCGTTCTGACTGTGTCCTCACACTAAATTCCGTATAGAAGCTGCAACAAAAGTGACAAAGCAATGAAGTGGCGACTATGATGAAAGCGTTGGTCAAGAATCGCTAGTCTCCATACACGTGTTGGAAGAGATAACTACTAACTACTATGGCGCAAGGGAACCGTTTTACAAAAGCCAAGAAACTATTCAATAAAGTCAAACACACATTAGAGGCGGCGATGCTGTATTTCTTCTCAAGACCAGTTGACACCGCGCAGATAAGTATGTTCCTTATCTACAGTCTGAACGAAGTCCTGCGCATCATAAAGACTAAGCACCCTCGATCTGTGATGGTATGTCTATTCGTTTCTTGCGAAGACCACATCATTCCGCCTACATCTTCAAAAAGGAACAGATTAAATTAAGATCGCTATTTTGATTTGCTGTCCACTGTTGTCCACCACTGGGTGGAGAGGTGGACACAGGAAGGCTATACGTCTGACAGAAGCACAGCTTTGTGCCAACCTTTCATTAAAAGCCTGTGACTGTCTGAGAATTTCCACGAATTCATAATTCCCAACATCTGCCTCAACTCACCTGATTTTAACCATATAGATTATTATGTGTGGAGTGCAGTTTGGAAAATCCCCAGCCATACATCCTACACCCCTACCACCAATGATGAGCTCATTGCCAGGATCAAACTGGTATTTAGGCTTTTTCCAAAGGCCAGGGTGAAGTACTTAATCTGCCTAGGGGCACAGTGGAGGTAAGGGTGGGACTTCTAAGAGTGTATTAAGAAACAATTTATTTTGACAAATCATCAATTATTGGCCAAGATCTGATGGGTTTCCTTCCTTTTCGAAAAGTGTCAAATTTGTCCCGGACACCCTATCTCTTCCTCCCGCTTTTTTCTCTTTCTGTTTGTCTGTCTGTATGTATGTTTATTACTCTCTCTCCCTCTCTCTCTCTCTCTCTCTGTACACACACACACACACACACACACACACATATATATATATATATATATAGAGAGAGAGAGAGAGAGAGAGAGAGAATGAGACGATATAAAATCTTTTTAACTTTCGTTTATATAAATTAAATCTTAAAAGACTATATATAAAGTACGCTTTAAAACGTGATTTTTCACTTCTCATTGTGAAATTATTTTATATGATAATATATATAGCATCGCATCTAATATATATATATATATATATATATATATATATATATATGTACATATATATGTACATATGTTTATATTTTAAAAGGTGCTATCTACAACGTTTACATAATTTTGTATTTCATTCACAGGTTTTAGTGACTTCAGAAAATACCGTTTTCGCGCCATTTACAGAATTATCTTTAAATAAATTCTCGCTTCTCTTCTTGTAATCATGATGATCCTTTCACGTGTTACCAAAAGAAAAAAAAAGATTAATTCGAAGCTAAAAGATAATCTTTTAATGCCTTTTCATTTTAACGTTTTTCTCTTGTTTTATTTGTTAGATTCTTTGTCTTTTTGTTTCAGTTTCGTGATTGTATTGATAAGGCATTTTGATATTATTGCAAATCGTTAAAGATACTAAAACAAAATGAATTAATCGATAAATTCCTTCACAACATTTAATTATTGTAAATATCTTGATTTATACATTAAAGTCATTTTAATAAAAGTATGATAAAACGAGTATACAAAACACACACACAAACATACACACGTATATATATATATATATATATATATATATATATATATATAGTCATCAAAATGAGTTCTGCTTTGCTATATAACAGCTCTTCAGTGTTTCTAGACAAACAAATAATTTAAAGTGAAATTTAGTCAAACTGTTTACAAATCCGCTATCAGAATTAGCTACGAAATATTAATGCGTACTTACTCTTCCAGTAATTGTTACTCATTGTATATATATATATAAATATATATATATATGTATACATATATATATATATATATATATATATATATATATATGTATATATATTAACTAATTTTTAAGTACATAAAAGAAATCCATGAACACGTTTTTCTAGCTATGAGCCGTCATTAGCATATATATATATATATATATATATATATATATATATATATATATATATATATATATATATATATATATATATATATATATATGCTGATGAAGACTCCCACGTCTGATTAAGAGTGGGTTAGGGTTAGTACTCTGCATATTCTTTACCGCTTACGAAATGGAAAATATTTTAAAAACACACACCAGTGTTCCCCGCCATTAAAAATATGCGTAACATCATAGGCGATAAAAATTCGTGCAAGAACGGGCAGGGCGTCTCCGTCTGGTGCTAAAGCATCAGTCTTTCAGCATGTACATCTAAGGTTCGATCCCTGGACAGGATAGCTATGCTGATGACGGCTCATAGTTAAAAACACGTGTACATGGATACCTTTTATGTACGTACACATTAATATATATATATATATGTATGTGTGCATATATATATATATATATATATATATATACATATTTATTTATTTATGTTTTTATTTTATGATGTGTTGATATTTTTTATATTTATAATATAAAACTAAAAATAATACATTAATTACCTAAATAATAGTGTAATGGATTCGTCTAAACACTTTAAAATGCAGCAACATTTTTGTAAGTAACGGATAAATTTTATTACACAGACGAACAGCACAGGTAAAAAAAATTTTTATTTTTTATTTTCAAAAAACTAATATAAGTTAGCAAAGCATTTATATGGAACAAGACGTAGATTTAGTATAAGGAACGTTTATGTTTTTGTCTTTTAAAGAAAGTGGGGTCTGATCAACTCTGCTGGGAAGCCATGAAATTAAATATTGTCTTGTTTTTAAATTCCCGAAACAGTTTTTCATGGTAAACAACTGATGATCCCTTAAAATAGTGTTAGAAACAAACTAATATAATAACTGTAAAAAATAAATTGACTTACATGAGTGATTTTCCACTGAAAGACTTGGGACTATAAGTTGTTTTTTTTAATATAGTTTTAATGGTTGAGAAACTTCCAAGACTATATATATATATATATATATATATATATATATATATATATATATATATATATATATATATATATATATTGATGACACGTCCGATTAAAGGGCGACTAAATGCAGTGCTCTGCTTAGTAAGCAGAAAGTTACTTAAACAACTGACCGGTGTTCTATCGCCAGAAAAACACATAAACAAAGCTACATACATATATATATATATATATATATATATATATATATATATATATATATAGAGAGAGAGAGAGAGAGAGAGAGAGAGAGATAAAAACATCACAATATTATTAGCAATATTTAACAAGACGCGCGTGCGTGATCCCCCTCTGTATGTGACTCGATGTGGCGAGTGTAAAATGCAATAAATTTGGGCAATTTGGGGAATTATCGACCCCCATTTGACCCCCTGGGGGCGCGAACCAAGTCAAGGATGCTCATTTGATATCCAGAGCAATTGCCTATACATTTTGGCCAAGTTCCAGAGAAATTGAATGGATGGATGAAAAAAACCTGACCAAAGTTACAACTTCATGCAAAATTTCAGAGAAATTCAATGGATGGTTGCGGAAAAAAAATCCGGACGGACGGACGGACGGAAATGCCTCAAAACATAGGTCCCCCGATTTTATAAATCGGGGGACCAATTACGGAACAAAAACCTGAGAAAAAAAACAATATTTAAAAATATTAAGAAACAATGCCAACGAACTGAGAAACAATATTAATATTTTTCACGAATACAGATAAAGATGCGAGGAAATACTTGTCCATTTTCTCGTCGCCCTCACGTGAATTCAATCAAATGTAAATGTAACATGTCCTGTTGTGTTCCTAAACATTTTCGTATTTTACTCTTTCTTTGTGACCACACATATTCATTTAAAATGAAAAAAAAAAATGTTTTCCTTTAAAATCTTTTCAATGTTTTGCGGACAGTTCGTAAATCTATTTGTCATAGTTAATCTATGAGAATTACACGCATTTTAATTTGACTGTTCATTATTTTTAAACGTTTCGAAGTAGACCGGGGTTTTAATAATCGTCAATTCAAAAATATTTAATAACTTATTAAACACACCTTTAATTGTTTGAGTGTAAACGCTATCGTCATCGTGATCGACGAAGTTTTGCTCATTTTTTAAAAATGTAAACGAGGAAAACATTTTTGTGCGTAAAGGAAAACACCTTTTTCATTGGCTATTGGAACTTAATTCTTTAGCCATTTATTAAGCAAACGAAAGTCTCAAACTTAAAACGTTACCCAGAATGTGGGCTCAATGAAGTTTAATATTGTTGAAAAATATTTGTTACAAGCATAAAATAGAGAAAAGTTATCTTCCTTAGAGCATCAACATGAACTCTAGGAAGGGCATATTACTTGTGTTTAATTAATCGTATGAAATAAATACTGTGGGTCGGCATTAGATGATTACAAAAAACTGTCAAACAGCCATTGGCGACATGAAAAAAGTGGAATTCTAGAAATGACGCCATAATTCCAGTAATTATAAGAGCAACCGAACTCATGAAAAAGAATTTCAAAAACCACCTGGCGAATACACTCGGTGAAACAAGTGAAAGGGTGATACAAAAAAATGCGCTTAATGGTACGGTTGAATCTTTAAAAAGATGATCTCTAGATTAAAGTCTCTGAAATAGCGGGTAAATGTCTAGCATCCTGTAGGATGACCCATCCCCAGCAAAAACTAAAAGATAAGAAAATTTTAAATAAGCAAGAAAAAAACCCTCTGATCTACTAATAATAATAACATTGCTACTAGCACTGCTGCTACTGCTGCTATTACTACTACTACTACTACTACTAAAAGAAACCTCTGGCCATGTACCTAATATATTTATCATGTATTATATATTAAGTACGTGTTATTTGCGATTGTCATAACTTTCACGATAGTTAATGCAACTACCGCAGAGCCCTCCCAAAATCGATTCTTTTTTTTTTACTGAAAGGTCACCACTTATCAAGACCGAATACCACTCGAAGATAAGAGTTAATGAGATGCAATGATAGCTAGTTGAATGGCGAAGAACCGCATGAGAGGATTAAAGATGATTAATGGAATGAACTATGTTTGTTTATTCGTGGAGATTGTATATCACAAGAATCTGTTAACCTTGGATTTGAAGACGACTAGGTCGTAATAGGCAGGAAACCAGTTCCACAGCAATGTGTGCCACAGACGGGAAGCAAAAGTTCTGTTTCTTAAAATTTCGCCAGACGCCGTGCACGCATAGGAAGAAAGGAAGGTTATTTTTCGTTGTGGTTGCAAAGGGAGTTCTTGCTGTGAACGTTTTACAAACGGGGAACCGGAGATTGGGATTCAGTCGATCACCTTCTATAGAGTAGACAGAGACTAGCAAAGTCTCTACTCTGGGAAAGAGGTGGTAAGGAACGGAAGAGATCATCCCCAACTAGATTTCTGATTCGATTTTTAACTCTGTCTACGAAACGCAGAGTGCTCTTTTATCAATGTCTATGTCCCTCTTTTGTCTATCGATCTCTTTTTTTCTATATCGCCCCTGAGAGTACGCCCCTAAACCCTGAACCATCGTCGGGTATATTACTGCCTACGACGTGTTAATTTATTGATTAGAGATGTATATCAGCCTTTAATTGGTACGACGGCTGTTTAGCGTTTTCTTAATGAAGTGCCGTACACAACATCCGCGCCATTGCTTAATGGTTATCGTAACAATTTAGTGTTGATCGCTTCTGGCGATATTTGTTAGGAAGAAGCAGAGAGAGGGGACGAGGTGGGGCAATTGAAAAGAGTGGAAGTGAAAATGAAACTTGCGAGAAAGTAGGAGGTTGGGCAAGAGGAGAAGCGGGAGAGAAAGAGGGGGTAACAGACAGATAAGTAGAGAATATAACGGAAAGTCGGAGGAGAGCAAATAGGAGGAGCTAAAAGGAAACGGAGAGGAAGGTATCAAAACTTGAAAAAGAGGAAGGGGGGTAAAAATGGGGAGGAGAAATATGAAGTGAGTAAGATGGGAGGAGAAGAAGGAGGAGGGGTAAAATAAAGTATCAGAAGAAAGACGAGGACGGAAACGGAAGCAAGAGGAGGAAAAGCAGAGTCGGGGTGGGGGGAGAGAAATAGTTTCAGCCAATAAGAACGAAGCAACAATACTTTTATTTTGTCGCCTATCAACCATTTAAAATGTCTTTAATGTCTAATCTCAATAGTTATAGTAAACGATTAATCTGTATACGATTGACTGAATAAAAGTTGTTATTTCATCAAACTTTTATTCCTATATATATATGCGTAAGTGAACATAATCGGTCCAATAAGAATTATGTTTCAGAATTTTTTAATATGAGAATTTTTATTATTTAGATTATTCGGACTACTATTCTCATCTTGGATGTTATTCCCACAACGTTTCAGCCGATGCAACCTCCGATTTTCTTCAGATGTTCTTGTCGAATCCGAGAATTTTTATATCGAACTCGGGAATCTGTACTAAATTTTGAACTGAACTTTTTATTTCATCCCCAATATAGATTGTTCTCGTACCGTCAGCCATGCCCGGGTAAAAGTTTTTAGTAATTTTTATTATATTCCTAGTTAATAACGCCTGTAATGGAGATTGAACCTTCAACCTCCAGATGACGATCACGTAAATCTGATTATTACTTAGCACTTGTATCTGTTTCGGCAAGGGTCCATCGTCATCTAAGGAATTCTGAAACATATATGTATACGTTTCAATTAAAATACATAGTCGACTATCCTGCATGTTGTTGTTTTTTATCGAATTGTTTTTTGTTTAGGCTTGTATGCAATAAAGAAGTTTGTATGCAATTGAACCTTTAATTGCCATCGGCCTGAAAATAGCAAAAAAGTGGAAGAAGGAAAATCTACTTGTTACTTGTTCTTTTACGCTTTTAAGAAACGAAGCCAATTACGAAAGTAATTGCTTTGATGGGACCTAATTACAAATTAGATCATGCGCAATTACTTCGCAATTGGGGGTCAAAAATATACAAGCGAATAATGGAATTAAGAAAAAGAAAAAATATAAATATATATATTTTTTAATTCTTCGAAAAAGATAAACAAATTTATTTGAAAATAAATTAATGGAAAACGTAATTCACCTTTAATTTAAAAACAAGTGTACCCACTCCCTCAAAAATGATGGGAAAAAAATTGTGCTTCACCAGTGTTCAGAGTAGTATTCATAAAAAACTAACGGCTCAATCGATGAAGTTTAAAACAAAGAAATGAGAAAATAAAACGCCTCGCACTGGAAAGTTTTCAGACAAATCATACCAATCAGTATAGAAAAAAAAGGAAAAACAGAAACAAAACGTCTCTTCATGGAAATAGAGTAAAGGATTTCGTTTCGAATTTATTTCAGAAGACGGGGCGTGTCTTACTAGCTATGTTCTTACTCTCTTCCAGCAAACGCTTGAAATGCTTTTCTTGGACAGGATTTTACTTGCGTTATGGAATTACTTGTAAGACGGCAGGAAAGGGAATACATTTATTTGCATTACAGGAACGACGTACATTTACATAAAATAAATATCTATATACATATAATATTATAATAAATATTATTAAATCTTACACACATAAAGATGTGTTTCGTCCTTTTCCAGGAATAATCAGTGTGAAGAATGAATGTTACACGATTCAAAACCCTCAGGCCTAAGCCAACATTTTAACTTTTATCTTAATGCTTAGGACCATGGATCCAATAAACTAACCACCTTCAACGAAGAAAATTAAGATCTGTTTATTTCTATGCAAGTGGACAATATATATATATATATATATATATATATATATATATATATATATATAAGGAAAATTGAAATAAAGATATGAAATATACCATTTAAGTAAAACCTATCATGAGGAGTTGATGATATATATATATATATATATATATATATATATATATATATATATATATATATATATATATAGTAACGCCGTTCGTAGATCACTCTAAGCTGCTTGGTAGATCTAGCCGCCGACTCGCTATTTACATTTAAATTTCTCTCTATTTACTAATATGGCCGATGGGATAAGACTCTCGACTACGAATTAGTGGCGATTTGTGATCGGGGCTCGCGCCCACCGACCGTTGAGAATTAGTTCCTACACTGAAGATTGCGTTAGCATGAAACATCGATGTCTGTAGGTATTAAAATAATTAATAAATATTTATTAATAAATATATATATATATATATATATATATATATTTAAACATTGGACTTTATTATCAAGCGGAGTATTCATTTTCTGTAATCTTAAAAGTTGTGCATTGTTTATAGAGAATATTTTGCATGGTCTAAATCTACATTAGTATTGTTAAGCATACAGAAAATATAGAGATTTTCGAATTTCCTCTTTCGTTGTCTCTTTTCCTTTTCATCATCTTGTTCCATCGTTGCATGTAGACATTTAATAGGCCTTTTAATAGAAATATCGAAACTGTGTAGCATACGACGTGGTATTATTCGATCGCCACGGTTTGTCTGTGGTCCACGTTGTCAAGTGCTGATGTTGAAGCCAAAGTTTCTGTCCCTGTCGCCGGTACCTGCCATCATGAATAACTAAAAGAAAAAACTCCAGCAAATTGTAGCTCACATGTGACTTGATCTTTTATTCCATCACATCACTGTAAAGTTATCCATTAACTTTCTATTGATTGCTCTCCGAAGAATGAAGACAGCGCTTCCAGAACTGCAACTGTCAATAAGAAAGACTCTCCTCTCTTCGTCACTACGGGTCACTTTGAACTTCTACCGATGATGCACTTCCGGTACACGTTCTACTCTTCTTGGCCTTTTGGTTAAGATCAAAGTGTAGTATCTGTTTCGATGGATACTGCACCCCATAGACTGGTATGGTCTTGGCTTTCGGGGCTTGATTTACGCCGGTCTATGGGTCTGTCCTGTGCAGTTCTAGGAGGCCCACCCTCCCAGGCTTCGCCTCCCCCCTTTGAGGAGAAGTAAGTTTATTGCTTACTGCCTGAGGCGCCCCTACCGGGGAATGCTGACGGGGCTGCCCAGGCAATTTTTAAACCCCACTTTCCCGTCCCGACCTTGGGTCACATCTTACTTGTGGGAGTAAGATAAAAACTGGTCTTGTGCCTAACTCCTGGAGAGGAGTAAATCAATACTCTTAAGTTCTTATTGAATTCTCCATACTGTTACTCAATTTTAAACTTATGTGAAGACGTTCCAGTTCTAAGCTAATTTTTCTACACCAGCGTCTACACACTGCGACATTTGTACATCAATCGGTCCTACTTCAACTTGCCTCTAACATTTTATTCGACCTTCGCATTCACAGTCGACGAGATCAGTTACGTAATTTTCATTTTTTCTGTTCTAAGTTTTTAAAAGGTATATTTCTTAATATTTTGAACGAAGTGTTAGCTTTTCATCAACCTCCCATTGAATTATAAAATATTGTAAGAAAACGTGATTAAAATGAAGTTCAGTATTTCGTCTTAGAGTCTATACATGGCGTTTACAAAAGGAAATACAACTGACAAATCTTAACTGTCTGATTCGTCGCTTCAATGAATTACATTTATTTTCACAATAAAGATAAATTATTCTTATCTGTAGTTTTTCGGTTGTAGAGGTTCTGTTTAATCCCTTTTGGAAGTTTGTGATTTTTGATAGCTTTGAACACCTTGAGTATTCTTCCTAATGTGTTTGGTGACTTATTATTGTTACCGTGGTACGGCAGATAATGGACCAATATAATGTAATGAAGTACATTTTTTATAATTTATTTTGTACAACTTCAATATTTACTTAGCGTTACCGGTTTATAGATTGAATCGATTAAGCTAGTTCAATCAAAACATAAAGTTGGTCATAATTAGGAATATTAATATCATATTTATAGAGTATATTCGAACTTTATTGAATATTAGACATGAAAATGTAATTTTCTTCACAGCAGACTTTAGTCTAGTTGGACCCATTAACTGACATTTAAGATTGATGAGTAAATAATAGATAAAGTTAATGGAATTCTTAACTATACAAGCGGCGTATGTACCCATACGAGTATACTGGTCATAGAAAAATCAACGCGTGTATATATATATATATATATATATATATATATATATATATATATATATATATATATATATATATATATATATATTATAGTTTGAAAAGCCACACATTGACAACGTTGCTGGAATGGCAATAATAAGGAGAATATTTTTTAAACATATTTTGAAAACCTCGACAACGCAAATTATTTGTTTTGTAAAATAAATTATTCATTTACTTTAAAAACTTTTCTTTTTTTTAAACTTGAGTACTTTCGATGATAAACATCTTTGTCAGAAGTATAAGCATTTTTCTCTGCTTTTTCTATATAATCCTACCTGACAGAGACATATTTATCGCAGTCAAGTTGAAATTAGTCTTGATGTTATCGACGATAAATGTTGATATGCCGTTTTGTGTAGCACGCGGTTACGTGAATAAGGTCGTTTGAATATATATATATATATATAATATATATATATATATAATGTTAGAGTGGAATAAAATCCAGAATGAAATCCGGGAAATCAATGTAATAAAAAGAGCAAAAATAAAATAAAATAAAGTGACACGTAATCACATAATCACCGGTGTAATAATTTATTTCGACAATACGGCGTCTTCCAGCATCCAAGCGAGGTGATTACATTTTTTAAAAGGAAAAAAGATAAACTCACACTTACCATTACAATACACATATAGAGAGAGGGACAACATATTTAGTACACATCTTGAGAGAGGGGGAAATTAACTATTTGGGACGTATATTTAGGGGGAGAGAGTGACAACATATTTAATATATATAGAGAGAGATGTGGGGATATTGCACGATTTATAACGGTAGGCAATACAGTGAGGGGGAAAGAGCAATACATAAATAGATAGAAGGGGGAAATTGTATCTTTTAATACGGAAGGTATATAGGGAGTGGGGAGGAAGTTGATGTATCCTAAACAGGGTCAGTTTGTCTAGGTCCCCCTCCAACCGTTTAACCCTAATTTCTTTTAAATCGCCTCTGAAAGCTGGAAATTCAAAATATCCGTCTGGAGATAGAAAAATCAGTTAGGAGGGAGTGGAGAGGAGTGGGAATAAAGTGGAAGGAATTAAGGAAAGAAAATATATAATCAGACATATATATCTATATATATATAAATATACATATAAATATGTGTGTATATAAATATATATATATATATATATATATATATATATATATATGTGTGTGTGTGTGTGTGTGTGTGTGTTCCTTTCAAAAGTTGAACTCTTTACGTTAGCTACCTTTAAGTAGGATTAATCTCTCGCTGATTTACCGAGTTATTGGCGGCGGCCGTGCAGGCAAATACGTTTGAATTTGAATCATAAATATAACTTGGGTTCCGAGGTTCGAGCCGGTGTGAATAATTTTTCCCTACACTGACGATTCCCGTAAGGATGAAACATAAACGTATGTAGATAAAAACAAATATTTATAATTATATATATATATATATATATATATATATATATATATATGTGTGTGTGCGCGCACGCGCATCTGTGTGTGTGTGTGTAAATACAAGCCTTCCAATGACTGACCTCTCTGACGTGAGGTGATAGGTAAATGAAAACGGAGCTTTCAGAGCTCCATCTGATGCAGATAAAGATTTTACTCTCTCCTCACGTGTCACTTAGGACTTCCGCTTATGATTAACTTTTTTTACACGTATGTCTCATTTTACTCTGTAATTCTAATTGCATTCTTCATACTCTTAATTTTAAACTTGTAGAAATGTTCCGATTCTTACTATTATTTGTCCACACTTGTAACTGAACATTTTTATATTTGTACGTCAGTTGGTTCCTACTTAAACTTGCACCTAGCGCTATATTTGACTTTGATATTCAAAGTCGAGGAGATCGTTTAAGTCATTTTTTTCTGTTATACTAAGTTACGAAAGAGTCTGACCGAAGTTTAAAAGAAGTATAACTATTTTGTTGTATATTTTGGAAGAACTATTTTTTATTCCTCGATATTAAACTTTATTATGAACTTAAAAAATGCTAAAAAATGAAAAACATGATCAAATGCAGTACTATTATTTGTTTAAGAGGGTATAAATAGCGTTTTCGTATGAAAATGAGGCTGACATACCCTAACTATCTGCTTCCTCGCTTTAATGAATAACATTAGTTTTGACAATGAAGATAAATGGTTGTTTTATGTTTTTTTTTAAATCTTTCGTCGATTTTCGTCAGTATTCCTCCTGACGAGATTATTATTTGAACGGTCCGACAGATAATCTACTATTATAATGTAATGATATAGAGTACATTTATTTATAATTGGTTTGCAAGACGTTTAATATTTACTTAACTTAACTGAATTATAGATTGTGTTGAGTCAACCGGGTTCGAGGAATTATGAAATTAATTATAATTAGTAATAATAATACAATATAGATACTAGCAAGACATGTATCGCGGTGTAGTCCGGGGAAATAGAAAATAATTATTTAACTTTAACTCCCCATTTTCAGTTTTCTTTACTGGAGCCTTTGCTAAATAACATTTATTTTAGGACACCAGCTGTTCTCTAAACTCCATCCCCCTTTTTCTTTTTGCTCCTTCTTAAATATTACTCCGACTTAGAAACTGATCTGCTTGTTTTCGGTTGTGAACGAACCGGATAAAAATGATTTAGAAAGGATTGTTAGAGAAAGAGACAGAACAATAAACAGAAAGAGGGGGATATGACAATCGTTTTAATGGTAATCGGGCATTTTGTTATGCATTATTTAAAATATTTCTTGCATAAAAGTTATTAAAAAATCGGGGGTGCTTAACAAAAACAAAACAAAGAATCTTACTAATAATGACGGTAATGAAGTGTTTAAATCGCAGGTGGACATTGTGTTATATATATATATATATATATATATATATATATATATATATATATCTTTTTGAATAGTACATATATAGGAAATTGGTGTAGAAGTGAGACGTAGGAGTAAATAGATTATATTTAGGAAATATGGGTGATCTCCTCTTTTTGGAAGACGGATTTGGGGGAAAAAGATATCTCGGAACTAATGTAATAATATTTGTAAGTATTAACAAATGTAAGAATATTTTCGTGAAAAAGCGGTATGTGGTTAGTAGAAAAGAGTTGCATAGGAATTGTTCAGTTATTTTCTTATTCTGACTGAAGTGGCACGGTAAAAATTGAAATTACTTTATTATATAAGAGATTAGATCTGAAAATTTTAATTTTCTACACAGTAGATTTAAGTCTAGTTTAACCAAGTAATTGCCATTTAAGATTAATGATAATTAGAGTAAATATTTGAGAAGGTTAATGGAATACTGAACTCTAACATATAAGCGTCGTATGTGTATATACGACTATACTGGCTTAAAACAAATCAATATGCGTCTCTCTCTTTGTCTCTCTCTGCCTACGTATGTATATATATATATATATATATATATATATATATATATATATATATATATAATATATATATATATATATATATAACAACTTCACAGGTAAAATCTTAAAATATGGATATATGGAAACGAAAGAATAGGCTTACCAGTCGAACTATGAACTTAGATAAAAATTAATTTAAGCCATATTTAAATGATAATGTTAACCCAATATACGTAAGCCCAAAGGGAAATCACCCCATCAATAATAAAACATATCCTTTGGTCTATCGAACGTAGCCTTACGTTATAAATATAAAGTATTTAAGAAGTAACGTCTACATCAAAGCTCAAAACAATGGGTGTAGTCACATTGAGCTTAAATATAAATGATATCTATTAATAATGGAGTTTATGTATCTGTCTGTCAGTCTGCCTCCATCGGAGTAGTATAACTATTTACTAAGTCCGCCAGCTTCATTTTATACTACTGCAAAAAAACGCCGTAAACACTATGCGCATTTCTCAATTTAGATAATCAATTGCTTTTGAACTTCTAATAAATTAGTATTCGCAAATATACACTCATGATTGTTTTCTTCAGATTTCCACATGTATTTACGCTATATTGATCCCTAATAATCTTACTTATAAATTATAATTATTTATTTTATTATTTATATATACACATACATGAAATGCGTTACGTAGTTAACATAACATAACGAACTGATTACACAGCCAGGGTTAATCCATTGAATTGCTTCCCTCCCTCCATTAATTGAGTATGGACGCAAGACGGCGCGTTATTTAAAAGGTAAACCAAACGCTGGTATTTGCCGTAGCTTTTTATTAAAACGTTCTGAGTTTGTTTATTTTCTTAACCTTATTAGCCATTATGTTTTAAAACACAAATTCACTGAATCAAATTGTTTAATTAAAATAATAATTGATTTAAAAATTACTATTTAAAAACACGCACACACACATTATAAAGAATGTAGTTCAGGTAAACTTTTTCTTTCCGAGAATTAAAACACTATTCGTGTTTACTGTATTTGATTTTTTAATACTTTCATATCCAATATTATCATTTTTTCACGACCTCAACTGGATTTATGATTACACCTTATACGCTGTTAAGCTTTTATTTACAAACTGTTTTTATTATTACATGTTTTATTCATTAAAAAAAGGATGTGATTTTTTTCTTCACTGTCAACAAAAAATCTAACACATTGTACTGGAAAACTATACAATTGATTTTAGAATCAAATTGTTTAATTCAAAAAGGTCATTAAACACACACATCGTGTTCACTGTATTTGATTTTTTGGTGCTTTTTCATTTTAGGACCCGCGCTAACTTTGACCCCGTCGTTAGGGTTAGGGTCAAGGTAAAAGTAGAGGTTAGAGTTAGGGTTAGGTTTTTTTTTTCCTTTTTAATTAAAAATATTTATATGTATGGGGGGAGGATAAAAAAATTGGGGGAAGGCGGTCAACATTTTTTTTTCTTTTCTTAACTAAAAATATTTCTATGTATGGGGGAGGGTAAAATTAAAATAAATTGCGGAGGGTGCAAAAACATTTTTTCTTTCTTTTTAAACTAAAAATATTTCTATTCATGGGGGAGGGTAAACATCGGGGTAGGGTCGAATTTCTTTTTTTCTTTATTTTCAACTAAAATTATTCTTGGTCATAAACAACGAAAATCAATGTCTACCCACCCAAGAAATATGACTAGGGCTCCATCGGTTTACGCGTGAGCGTTCATTTCTGACGCGGCAGCCTAGCAAAAATATGCGACCGGAGGGAGTATATATTTGCTAGTATAATTAAATATAGTTATATATGATGACAAGGCACGGAAACCATGGTTAAGGCTCAAGGCAGATTTATCAAGTTGCTGTACGGTGCAAACTCTAAGTGACGCACTATTTATTTTGAGAATACATTCATAATTAGGCAATATATCTGTTTGTCTCTTTTACTTATTTCAGTGTCAAATCATTCTCAAATACCCTATGTCTATGTATATAGTCATTATTTTTTATGAATATGTATACCTACATACATGCTTGATGCGTCTTCATTAAAACGCATCAGTGTGGTTATATACAGATATTTCGCCGAATGCACGACTGGAACCTCGACCATCAGATCAGTCTTCCATTTGACTTTTAAGATAATCTGTCTCATACGATGAGCACACCGAGACATCTGCAAAGATGAGAAGAAAATATGCCCTATATATTAGTACGTTGTATTACGCTTCTAATTGTGTTCATTTCCAGGCGAACAGTAATTACTATTTTTAATTATATATTTTAATTTTAATTATATATATATATATATATATATATATATATATATATATATATATATATATGTGGTAGTATGAAAAATATATATATATATCAAGTAAGCTACAAAAGTGAGTACATGTTTCATTCCAACAGGAAATCATAATGCATATTGAGCACTGTTTAATAAATACTAAAAATATATATACAATATATTATATTAACTTATAACATCATATATGTCTATATGCATGAAATGATATATATATATATATATATATATATATATAAACAAAGTTCATTTATATTCAAAAAGCCGAGATAATTTTATTTTTCTTACAAAACATTTTCAAAACAGATACATTTCAGTGAAAATTATTTTACGAATCGTTTCGCTTAGAGTAAACCAAACAATATTATTGAACCGTTTAACCACAACCTCATCAGAAAAGTACATAAAACGATTTTAATTTGAACAGATTATACAACGTAGTGTGACATGATATAATAGACGCCCGTTCAGAAGGAAAACTTTGAACTCACGTGCGACCCTCAGAATGTATATATATATATATATATATATATATAAAGAATATTTTAGTTTAATTTAAACAACATCAAATGTAAAAGAAGCACAGATTCACACCATTTCTCAAAAAGTCTGTTTTTATTACTGGCATACAATTGTTTCGACCTACCACACAGATATTCATAAAATGTTCCTGTGACCAATGCATTTCTTTCTTTGAGTGGGTATTTCAATGCTCATATATAAGAAAAAAGATAAGGAAATTATCCAGGCAGGTAAAACCTGGATTATAATCCTTACTTATTCTTTTTATACTAAACTGTTCCATTGGTATACAACAATGATACGGATTGTAATCCAGGTTTTATCTGCCTGGAAAATTTGCTTATTTTATACGAGCACTGAAGATAACAATCCAAATAATTAAATGCACTAGATACATTTTATAAATATGTTGGTGGTAGTCCGAAACAATTGTATGCTAATGAAATAAAAACAGATTTTTTGTGAAGTGGTGTGAATTTTTGCTTCCTTTACATTTGATATGGTTTAAATGAAATTAAAAGATTCCACCATAGCTCTAGCCTCACACTATTAACCTATTAAAATTGCTTCATGTTATGACATTTATATTTTAAATATTTAAATTTAAAATATTAATATATATATATATATATATATATATATATTCCATGATAAATGCCAGTATACTGAAATCATATGCCCTCAATAGGGTTAAGATAAGAAGTCATATACACTAAATGTACAAAAGCAAGGAAACTCCCAAATGTTTACACTTTTATTGTCATTAAGGGTATGCGAGCACAACAGGGCTATGTATTTTACTTGTAGGATTTTTTCTTCAGCGCACCTCACACACTTCATCCACTCATGTATAGATATTTATAATGTAGTAATGTGATAATGAAATGGTTTGGTTGATATGTAGTCATACCCTTAATGACAATAAAAGTGTAAACATTTGGGAATTTCCTGGCTTTTGTACATTTAGTGTATATGAATTTTCATCTTAACCCTATTGAGGGCATATGATTTCAGTATACTGGCATTTATCATGGAATGTCACTACTTTTGTAAAGGCTATGCCTCAAGACAATGGTAATTTGTACGTTTTTTAAAATTATCTGAAAAACTAAGGCATATGGTAAACTGAAATTAAAATGCCATCAACTAGACCCTAGAACCTCTATCTCTGCCAAGAAATCAGCTGAATCCATTAAATAGTTGATGACCTACAGGATGGTACACACGTACGTACGTACACACGGATAACACAAAATCACTCCTGACCTTTCTGGATCTCTGGGTTGCCTTGACTAATGATGCTGAAATTCTACACACTTATAGAACCTATCAAATGAAAATTGTGCGCAAAGGTTTAACTAATTTGGTTTATTGGTGTTTGAGTTATGATTGATCAAAGAAATGAGATTTCTAGCATAGATCGTTTTTGAAGTCTATTAAATGATAGAGCGCTATCGCGCCTCCCTTGATATACAGGTATATGTGTGTGTGCGTATATATATACATACATTAAATAATATATGGCGCGATAGTTGTATTTTTTTGTTTATTAACTCAGTATCTATTGACGAATATCTTACAAAATCCTTGCATTGTTCCATAAAAACAAAAACACATCAAATATTTCGGTAAGTTAGAAAAACCTTTTTTGGTATCTCCTTTTTTATTTGGATTAATACCAAATTATGATGGGGTCTATTTCAGTGTCAAGTTTCTTGATCTTTTTCCTAATCAAACAAATAAATAATCACCCATACAAACAACATGGTTTAAAAAAAATCCCCACCTCAATGAAGGTAAAAATTACATAAATATGTACGACCATTTTATTCATTTTTATGTCATGTTATTCTGAATTTCATGCTTGAATGTAGGTGTTTCTTCTCTTCTAAATAATTGGTTTCATATCAAAGTACCTCATAACTGTCAAGTAAACAGAAATATCGTTTCATTTTTATCTGTATAACAATTTTCTAATGTATCTATCTTTCCATCTATTTTATTATCGACCCATATATTTATCTATGTTTTAATATCTTTATCCTCTTCTCTCTTTCTCTAGCTCCCAGTAGAATGCCCCTCACTCTCGTTCGTTCTATCTCCCTCTCTCTCTCTTTATATATACATATATATATATAAATATATATATATATATATATATATATATATATATATATATATATATATATATATATATATATATATACAATAGGGAAGTTCATATTCTGTAGAAGCATCTTTTAAGAAATTCAGCATAAAATTGAGGTAAACGCTTACAGGCAAAGGTGATGCAGTATATAATAATTAAAATAACAATCAAGACAGTTTTGCTTTTCGTTTTAACTTTCATGTATTTACTTTTTCGTTTTGTGATCATTTCGCATGAAACCTAGCTTTGTCAAGAAGGATTCTGTAGAAGTAGTAGTAGTACCTGTTAGTAGTTGTCTGTTAGAATGGAAATGGAACGACGTTGTTGTTTTTATTTTAATTAGTTACTGGTCTCTTCATGTTCTTTTAAAGCATCTTTTAAAATATTTAGCATAATATATATATATATATATATATATATATATATATATATATATATATATATATATATATGTGTGTGTGTGTGTGTGTTACGGAAGTATTGATCAATATGATACCTATTGACAATACGCAAAGTACTAGATGGCATGATTAGGGACAAGATTGTGACCCACATAAAGAAAAAAACAAGCTCTTCACGTCACATCAGAACGGGTTTTTACTTCGCAGAACGACCACTACACAATTGTTAGAATGCCTGGAAAATTGGACCAGCTGGTTGGATAAAGACATGCCGGTCGACGCCATATACTAGGCCTTTCAAAAAGCGTTCGACTCTGTACCCATCCAACATCTGCTAACAAAGATAGAAAGCTGCGTTATCAGAGGACACCTTCTGCAGTGGATCAAATCCTCCCTCATGAGACGAATACAGAGAGTCTGCCTGAATGGAACCAGATCAAACTGGGCACCAGTGACTAACGGAGTACCGTAGTGGACTGTACTAGGGCCCGTCTTATTTACGTTATTTGTGAACGATATGCCCGAGGCAGTGAGTTGTAACTTGAATTTATTTATCTACCTCCCACAAGGTAAGATGTGACACAAGGTCGGGAAAGTGGGATTAGATATGCCAGTGTTCGAAAGGTGAGCACTCTGGCCATTTAAAAATTGCCTGTGCAGCCCCGTCGGCATTCCCCGGTAGGGGCGCCTCAGACAGTAAGCAATAAACTTACTCCTCCCCAAAGAGGGAAGGCAAAGCCTGGGAGGGTGCACCTCCTAGAACTGCACAGGACCAGTAGCCCCGATTAGACCGGCGTAAATCCAGACCTAAAGGCCCGGACGATACCAGTTTATTAGGTGGGGTAAAAAACCCCGGCTGAAAACTTGAAACTCTTCGCTGATGATACAGAGGGTGAGGTCAGCGACTGCCAGACACTACAGTACGACTTCGACAACTTACAAGATTGGGCCAACTTCTGGCAATTAAAATTTCACCCAAGCAAATGCACCACCACACTGAAAACTGAGACAATTGATCTTAAGCATTTTCCGGTTAACTATCGTTATCTGAGATTTATTTCAAAATTTTAATTTTTGAAGTATACATGCATTTGTTTATTTTATTAAGTATTTCAATGCGTTATTTATTATGTTTATTTATTTATTTTTATTTAGCATTCATCCCACAGTAAACTTTTTTCTGTGTCTAAACTTATTTGCTATTCTTCTACGATTCAATAATCTTTTTACATATTTTGAAATTATTTCAAATTTTTTAGATGAGGATTGGTTAATATATGTTGGGCGATAATGGCCTCCAAAGTAGAGCAAGTATAGCATTTGATACAATATGGGAAGCATTAATATTAAATAATATATTGCACCAACAGCATATATAATAAGTAATAATATATAGTAATAAGTAGTCATATATAGTAATAAGTTGTAAGACTACACATCTAAAACAAGAATAGGCTCCTAAAATTGATACTAGAATTATCCCAAAGGACCCTTGGCGCAACTGATATAAGCAATAATTATTTCTAAGTAACAAGCTTCTGGAGGTGGAAGTTACTATTTCTAGTACGATCGATACTAGGAATACAATTAGGAATTACTTAAGCCTTATACCCAGTCATGGCTGACGGAACGAGAGTAACCTACCCCCGTGGATTAAATAAAGGGTTTAATTCGGAATTATGTACATATTCCCGAGTTTGACATGAGGATTCCCGAGTTCGACAAGATGCAGAGGTTACCTCGACCGAAACATTGTCAGAATAATATGCAAGATGAGAACAGTAATCCCAATAATTCAAATAATACATCTTTGAAATTTAAAATTTTCGAGTTACACGCTCAAGCATAATCTTCATAGATGGTCTAAAATATCTGCATGTCCTGGCTAATCGTCATATTTTCTATTTGACTATAAGCGACCGTTCGCTTTCTTCAAGATTCCAATAATGGATCCGTAATGAGATACTATATCGTTATATTAGTTATTGTACGTACTTTAGTGATTATAATATCTTTTTTAAAATTTTGTAGCGGTTTTCCCCATATAATATTCTTTTGTCAGTCGAGTTTTCATACGTATACATTGTGGCTAGGAAGGCTAAAAGTAAAAGAGTAAACGCCGATATATATATATATATATATATATATATATATATATATATATATATATATATATATATATATATATATATCCGTCTGATCACAACTTTTTAAACTTATCATTGAAGCAATCAATCAATTCATTTACCACTCTCTTACAGTTTTTATTTTTCTACCCATCGATCATTCATTCACTCTATTAAGATTTTATCTATCTATTTTATCAGTTTTTCTTATCTTCCGGGCGCTTATACCCCTCAGCTCTTTCTTTTTATTTCTCTTCCTCTCTTTATACGCACCCCCTCTCTCTGTCTTTTTCTCTCTCTCATATATATATATATATATATATATATATATATATATATATATATATATATATATATATATATATATATATATATATATATATATACCCGTCTGATGTAAACGTTTTGTTTACCTATCAATCAATCCATCTATTTGTCTGACATCATTCTTGTTTTATAGGTTTACTGCCCATCGATCACTCGATCTTCGTAATGTAGCTCAGTCTGTTCATATCTGTCTATCAGTAACCTTTCCTATACACATATATATATATACATATGTGTGTATATATATATATATATATATATATATATATATATATTAGTCTTACTTGAATGTCTATATTAATCAGTTAACACATCATTTCATCAATCAATCTATTTTTATGTTTCACTCTGAATTTTACTTTTCATCAATCATTCTTTCATAAATTCCTATCTATCCATATAACTGTATATTTATCTTTTATCACGCTAATATATTAACGGTCATAAGCCACGCATAAGTTGATATGATATCAAAGCATTGGTCATTCAGATATATATGACATTACATCGACGGATGTGAAGTCACACCACCAGAATTTAAACACATATCGACTAACTTTAAGAAAAAAATAAAATCAAACTAAATCATTTATTACACGATTATTACGATTTTTAGATTAACATTTAACAGAAGACAAACACAGAATAGAACTTGTAAACGACCAAAAATAATATTAACATAAAATGTTATTTAAACATACTATTTCAATTATATTGTAAAAAACAATTAATTTTTCAAAATGTCCGTTTGGTTTCACTTTGATGATTTCGAAGTAAATTAAAGAATGCGTAGTCATTCGTTCCTCTCTGGTGAAGTTATATTCATAACAAAACATTTCGACTGCATTTTTAGAAGACTTTTTCTTTCTGAATAAAACATGTTATCAGCAGAATACATCATTATGCTCGAATACAGCAGTTATAAGACAATTAATCGTCCCCATAAAAAATGAAAGGGACAAGCAATCGGCATCGTTTCCATTGTGGGGAAATCAGTAGTCAGGCCACGTGTTAAATGGATTTCATTTAATTTAGAAAAATGTATTTAAAAAATCGGTCTTAAAATAAACTGATATGAAAAAAAATGTTACAAACAGTTTAAATGACTTTTTATTCAACAATTTAAATGCTCCAAAATTCCTTTCAAATGCCACAAAATTGCAGAAAAAATCCCCTCTAAACTATTTCAAACAAATAATCAAAATGGATCATTTATTAACGAAGAAACCAAAACATATCAGTAATTTCTTTTCTCTGTAATTACCTATTTTAATTACTTAAATTTTTTAGAGTGAGACCCGATGTGCAAAACGTTTTTTTTTAGAGCGGTCGTGCGCAACTTAGAAGTATATAAGACACAATTGTGAATAATTGCTTAATTGAAATATAACGGATTTCCTCGCATGTAGAGTTATACACTGGCATGTATTTTATTTCAACACTTGTTTTATATATTTTAGGGGAAGTTAAACAAATGAGTGTCGCGTCTGAGTATGCCCATAATTTTTCCCTGACTAATATCTTTTGCAAAGAAAAATAATGAATTAAATATCACGACCAAGGTATTTAGTAGCCTGTATTGGTTCTAAATAAAATACATAGAATAATTCTTTTTCTCTTGGGTCGATTATTTGCCGTAAAACATCAACATTTTTTGCGTTTGAGAAATCTACTTCCTATGATTATTTTTCTCTTCCTGTTCTCTGTGTGTCTCTTTCTTCAACATTTTTCTACTTTCTACTGTTATTTTTCTCTCTCACTACTAATTCTGTAATTTAGGACAAACGCAACGATTAGTCAAATCTATTTAAAATTATATTAGTTAGCCAACCACTATGCTGGGGATATGATTTAATAACGTTTAATTAACTAATTTATGTTAAGTAAATGTGTTCCGATACTTCATGAGTGCTGATGTCAGCACACACTCCTGTTCTGTCATCTTAAGGTTCCAAATCAAAATGAAAATATCGATCCGGATAAAGTATGCAATCGATACAATTGATTGTACTACACTTTTATTTTAAAGAACCTATGTCGAAACAGAATTAAATATTGAAGCTGTAGGAAGTCATATATCAAACAATGTATTTACCTACGGCATTCACTCGTTTAATTAGCATTCACTCACCTTTAGCGGAATCCAGGCATCCTATTTTAAAACGTAATTAAAATAATGATCGTCTTTTTAAGGGTTTATTTTTAATAAAAAGAAACAAGTTTCTCTTAGCAGCAACATGAACTTTCATTACTTTATTTAAAAGCCATGTCAAAATTTACTAATACAAAGAGAAAACGTCGATCATTTTTTCTTCAATGGTTTTAACCTCTGAAATTCAAAATTGAAAGCACAGTAATGAAATTATATGACAACAATACAAGTTTCATATACGTAATTATTATATGACTAATCTGCACCTATTTAGAGTGAAGCTCCGTTTCAAAAAGAGTTGTGTTAGAGAGTGTGTACGAAACCTGGAACTAATTACTCGTCATTTATTAAAACAAAATTGTATTCCAATCGACTTTATCGATTACATATTTGATCCGGTTCGATATTTTAATTTTGTTTAAAGTCATTAGAGGAGTTTTTACTCCCGGGGAAGTATGCATTTCTCATTAAATATCAGCTTCAATACTTAAAAAAAGGTTTTCTCGTCGTCGACAGATATAACGATCTCCGTGGCGAAGAAAGGAGGGAGAATATTGAGATATATACATTATCAGCAAGAGATATTTTATTACTATTTGTTTAAAATTATTTTTAAGCTGCTTAATGATAAGTGTTAAAGAGATTAGATTGATTGATTGATGACTAAAATCCAAGCACATAAATACGGCAGAACATAGAATGAATGTATATATTCTAAGGCTGCTGTTAAGATTATTACTTTTTGAAATGTAGTGTGATGAAAAAAGACCAATGTTTGAGTTTATTTTAGTTACTTTTAATACCTCAATACTTTTGATCGGTTTGAATAGATTCCATGTGTGATCAAAACGGAAAAAGTATCTCAGAATGCCTCCAAACTATTTATCGAAGTTCCATCTTTATAAAATGTAGAATTATTTTTCTTATTTTTTTCACAAGTTCTTAGTAACACATAAAAAAAAAACATAATAATATTTTTCTCTTACGTGTAACTATTCTTTTAGCACGTGTTCCCGTTCTTCAAGCACCTATTTGTTAAATAACCTGTTCGCTGTCTAAAAGACTAAAAGTATCGCCTTAAAAATACAAGCGAAAATGTGTTAAAATGTTTAAAGTTTATTCCCAATTTTGTATTTCTTTATCATAAAAGTGTAAATAACATTATATTTAATCTCCCCCCTCTCTGTCTCTCTCTCTCTCTCTCTCTCTCTCTCTCTATATATATATATATATATATATCTATCTATATATCTATATCTATATCTATATATATATATATATATATCTATATCTATATATATATATATATATATATATATATCTATATATCTATATCTATATATATATATATATCTATATATATCTATATATATATATCTATATATATATATATATATATATATATATATCTATATCTCTCTCTCTCTATATATATATATAAATATATATATATATAAATAAATATGCATATATACACACACACACACACACATATATATATATAAATATATATATAAATAAATATGCATATATATATACACACATATATATATATACAAATAAATATGCATATATATATACACACATATATATATATACAAATAAATATGCATATATATACACATATATATATATATATATATATAAATATATATAAATAAATATGCATATATATACATATATATATATGTATATATATATATATATATATATAGTCATGCTCACTCATTATGTCATCTAAAAATCTCGGAGACGATCCACGGTCGTCTCAAACGCCCCTCCCTTTATAAACAAAGGGAGTGTCTATTAGGACTAGATGTGATCAGTCTCGGAGATTCATCTTCCATTGTACATATACCATAACGCGCTTTATATTCTGTACTCTCTCTTTTCACCCCTTTTTTTAAAATCCCTCGTTTTTTTTAATACCTCGACACAGCCTTTGTTAAGAAAGGGCGAAACCGTTCGGCTATCGTTTTTTTCTTGATTAACTTTTAATCATGAACGATAAAATTCGTCTTCCCTTAATGATTGCGATAATAACATTTTGTACTCCCCCCCAAATCATTATATATATATATATATATATATATATATATATATGTCTCTCTCTATATATAAAAGATATATATATATATATAGATAATATCGATATATCTACTAATATAAAGTTAAGTATGTTTATATATTTGTATGTAAAAGAATTCACTCCTGAAGTAATTACCATATTTTTTAAAAATTTTGGAAGATATTTACTAGGTTTAAGAAGTCAGTATGTTAGCTATATTGAGTTTTATTTAGTTTCATGCAAAGAGTGGAAAAGGGTGTAGAAGCCCTTCGTTAACCGTCAGATAACTCCAATTATTGTGAAATGTTAACCATAAGTATAAGACATTCATTAATATTCCCCAAATGTTAGTTTCATTTAAAGGGTGTTTAAGAGGCACAACGTTCGATTTGAAAATTTAAATATTTCAGATTTGCATTGCATTTGATCTTTTGTTATTAGTCACTAATTAAGCAAAATGTCCTTTAATTACATTTTTTGTCAAGTCCTCTGAAGCCATAACTTTTAGACATATGGTAGAATCAAAATCATGTGATGGATTTGAATCAATATCGGAATCGGAATTCTAGATATGAAGTTTAGTAGCATTACGTCTTGATTTTTATCTTTATAATGGGGCATAAAAATGATGAAACATTTTTCTATTCAGGGAATGAATAATTTTATCCATCATGAGACGAGTATTCTTCCAGTATATTTACACACACACACACACACACACCCACACACACACACACACACACACATATATATACACACCTATATATATGCATATATATATTCTAAAATTGTTCCGTATCTCTATTTATATATACATATGCCTTATTTAAAATTTACTATTGAAATATGAATATTAGCATATACATTAGACTTATATAATATATTGCTTTATATATATATATATATATATATATATATATATATATATATATATATATACATACATACATAGATATACCATGATTTATTTGCCATCAGTATATTTATCTATCCATATTCATTCCCATCTATATATGTATATGTATATATATATATATATATATATATATATATATATATATATATATATATGTGTGTGTGTATGTATGTATCATCGTCATCTTTTTCTAAAGGTATCCACATCAGTCTTATTTAACATTTCATATAGATCTATAACTATCTATTCTATCTATCAACCTATTTATATTTTTCTTACCTCTCTCTCACTATGTGTTATTATTAAATTTTGTCGAGTGAGTCAGTATTTATTGGATATATTTTCTTTTTAAATACAATAAAAATAGAAATAAATGTATACATTTATATATGTATATATATATATACACATATACACACTTATATATATATATATATATATATATATATATATATATATATATATATATATATATATATATATGCCATACACCTGACCTGGTAATCTTCTGCATATTTTGCCTCTTAGCCACGAGCCACACCTACCCCCTGCCGTGTGCAAATGGCGGCAACTTTCGAGTTTATTGCATTTTTGCACTGAATTTTTATGTTCCCTGAAACGAAGGGGAAAAAATGGAAAACTTTCTTTAAATGTGAATATTCAAAAATGTTTTCCATCTTTCATTACTCACGTGGGAATTTGTTATTTTGTTACTATTGAAAATAATTTCTAAAAAAAATGCATTTATTAGTTTAGGATTCTTTTCTATTTATTTATTTTTCCGAGTGCGAGTAATCTTACGTTTCTATCATTAATGAATTTTAGAGTTACTTCCCTTTCCTTATTTTCGACAATTGCGTTTTTTAAAATATTTTCTCTCCCTTTTAATGATTTATGCTGTTTTCTTTTCAGTTTAACTAAAATAGTTCTTTAAAACCTTAGAAAAATTTCATTTTCTTCCTTTTACTTTGGTAACTTCATTGAAAGATGCAGTTTGGCATTTTCATTAGGTATTTTATTTTCGTCAGGAAACTTTTTCCTTCATATTATCTGTTTTTTGTTGTTTTCTTCTTTCCTTGATTTTTGTTTTCTTTCTTAATTTTGTATTTTCTTTCTTTTTGCTTTCTTTCTATATTCATTTCTACCTTTCTTTTTTGATTTTATCTTTATTCATTTCTTCCTTTATTTTTGCTTTCATCTTTTATTCATTTCTTTCCTCGTTTTTTCTTTTTTTATTACTTTATTTCTTTTTTTTTGCTTTCTTTCTTTATTCATTTCTTTCCTTCCTTTTTGCTTTCATCTTTTATTCATTTCTTTCCTTCCTTTTTGTTTTCTGTTGTATTACTTTATTTCTTTTCTTTTTTGCTTTCTTCATTTATTCATTTCTTTCCTTCCTTTTTCTTAATTTCTTTATTACTTTCTTTCCTTCCTTTTTGCTTACTATCATTATTAATTTTGTTTTTTGTTATTATTACTTTCTTTATTTCCTTGCTTTCTGTTTTTATTATTATCTTTCTTTCGTTCTTTGCCTTTTTTCTTTATAACTATACTTTAATTATTTCATTCTTATTTTCATTTTTTATTATATTTCTAACTTATTCTTACTCTCTTGTTTATTTGCACATGTTGTTAACTAAATATATGTCCTTTCATCTCTCGAAATATTTTCATGATGTATGCTCATTAAATCACCGAAGTTAAGCAACGTTGGGCATGACCAGTACAAATTGGGTGACTATTTTGTAATACGAGTCGAAGGTGATACCTCCCTGCAAAGAGAATACAGCGATAAAGATGCCCTCAGCAAGTATTTCACATATGAAATAAGAAAATACATTTTTTAAAGTTAGTAAACAAGTCGAAATACACCGATATATTAGCATATTAACAATATGGTTGCATATTTTGCTAGTCGGTATAAAAAAATTAGTGTTGTATACAAAAAGGTTGTGTCGCGAAAACGCAAGAATTATGTTGTGAAACAAATATTTTTCATTAATATTTTAAGTGTTTTATATGAATTATTTATTTATTATGAATTAGTTTATTTATTCTGTTGTTCACTCTTTATCATTCTTCTTTTTCTCAAAACTTAATTCAGTAGTGAATCCCTAATTTGTGAGCGCTGTAGAGCGTAACAACTCTAGTTAGAACCACTCCCAGGTCCACTCTATCCCGGGGTATGCTAGTAACTGCTTGGACCCCATCTATGATTTAAAAAGAAACTATCATTTTGAGACGATTTTAAAAAAATACGATTACATAACGAATTAATATACATAGCAATTGTATACAAAGCGGTATTTGTAAGAATGGGGACCTAGATGATTTTAGCACTTACAGAATCACTTCTGAGTATTGACGCAGATTCCCGAGTCAGCCAAGAGTATTCTCGAGTCTGCAGACAGACAATGCGAATAAAATAGCGCGTTTACATGTGTGCCCTAAATAAGACAGACGATACGAACTTTGAAAGCCGCTAAAAAGGCAGACTGATACAAATACAAATCCGGGCTAGGTTAGGGTTAGGTTATGGCTAGATTTTAACAGTTTTATCCCCCCTAAAAAAAAACTAAAGTTAAGGAAGCTTCTTAAAAAAATAAAATTGATTCACTTACTAACTTGAGGAAACATATTAAACTAATTCCTAACACGGAGTGAAGGTAAGTAGTGGATCCTAACCTTAATTAAACACTTAAAAACATTGCCTAATTCTAGGCAAACAAGAACAAATGAGTTTTTTGTTAAAATATTTCTTGCAAACAACAGTTTTTAGTCGGTTCGTCGAGCTTTTACGTTAACAAACAAAACAATATCGGGATTTTCCGTCAGTAGTCGGGACTAAATTCGTAAGTATTGAAATCCCCTAGATATCAATACAATACAAGTACCTGCAAAATATATGTACGCTTCCGGTGCAAATTGACCCAACGTCTGTTGACATGCCTTAAAACCTTACAACCAACCAACGATTCTCTTCTCCAATTCTTCTTCTCTGAAATTCTTCGTGTTCTTTATTCATTCCCTTTTCTTTAGTAATCCTCACAGTTCAATTCTTAAACACTTTATTAATGTTTCTTCCTATTATTTCGTTTTTTATTGTACTCATTTTCCAAAATCTCTTATCTCATATTTTTCTAGCATTCCTTCTTTCGCTCCTTTTTTAATCTCATCCCCGCCACAAATTTTCCATATTTTTTATAAAATTTCAAATTATCAAATTCAAATTCTTTCAGATATGCATTTTGGCTTCGTTCTCGCACTTTTTTTTATCTCCCCTTTTCCTTTCATTTTGTCGAAATCCTCATTCAGATTCATTTTTGCGAAAAAACTATTTGGCGTCCATATTTCAAACCGAAATGCATTTTTTCTCGCTAGCAACCTCACAGCATTTCTCATTTAAATATTCATTTTTGTTGTTATTCCTGTTTCTTTTGAATTTTTATCACTATTAAAAAATAGAGACAAACAATACAGAAGATTTTGATGCGTGCAAACATGGACGCTTTTTTGGTTAATGGATTTTAAATTCGAAGGAGTTACAATTTAGTTAAGCCTTTCCCCTACCTTATCAACAAGATGATAAAATAAAAACATAAAACATAGTCTGTACTTTCGATGACCGGCCACCATTCAAATAGAAAAAAAAATGCGAAAATAGCGTTTATATCTTTTTTATTCATATTTGTGTTACAAAGTATGAAGCATGATAATGGTTTCTTTATTTTACGCCATATCAACACTTTTTGTACTATTTAACGCCGTAAAACAATACCTAATTGCCAACAATTATTTGTATACTTATAATTAAAGAAAATTTGCTATTTCAGCTATCTAATCGGTTTGAAATAGTGATCAAGATTATCAAAGAGTCGGGAGAGGGCGAGAGAAGATAGTTAAACGGCTCATGCGTACAGCCGGTAGATTCATATCAAATTATACACAAATTCTTTTGTGTTGCCACATAAAATCTTGCCAAAGAATTACATCAGCACACAGATCAGGAAGTATAGATAGTTGGACATCAAAATACTTCTACCTCTGCACTTTCATATTTTACAGGCAATAACCTGACGTCCGTTATTTCGGAAAAGTAGACGCCATTGATACTGTATTATTTCCCGGTAGGGTAGGAATACAGGGTTCTCGAATCTCTGATTCGCATACGAATCTCCTAGTGCTCCCAGTGTTGACGAAAGCTCCGACTATTCTCTGATTTATTTTTACATGGGTTGTTGCAGCATACAAATCTGTAAACTTTATCTGTAAAATGAATTCATATGGTGTCACTGGACGAATATTTAATCAAGGGAAGCGCGATAGCGCTCTATCCCTTAATAGACTTCAAAAACGACCTATACTAGAAATCTCATTTCTTTAATCAGTCATAACTCAAAAACCAATAAACCAAATTAGTTAAAACTTTGCACAAAATTTTCATTTGATAGGTTCTATAAGTGTGTAGAATGTCAGCATCATTATTCAAAGCAACCCAGAGATCCAGAAAGGTCAAGAGTGATTTTGTGTTATTCGTGTGTACGTACGTACGTACGTACGTACGTGTGTACCACCCTGTATCTCATCAACTATTTAATGGATTCAGCTGAATTTTAGCAGAAATAGAGGTTCTAGGGTCTAGTTGATGGCATTTTAATTTCAGTTTACCATATACCTTAGTTTACCAGAAAATTTTAAAAAAACTTAAAAATTACCATTGTCTTTACAAAAGTAGTGGCATTCCATGATAAATGCTAGTATACTGAAATCATATGCCTTTAATAGGGTTAAGATGAAAATTCACGTACATTAAATGTACAAAAGCCAGGAAATTCCCAAATTTTTACACTTTTATTGTCATTAAGGGTATGACTACATATCAACCAAACCATTTCATTATCACATCACTACAGTATAAATATCTATGCATGAGTGGATGAAGTGTGTGAGGTGCGCTGAAGAAAAATTCCTACAAGTAAAATACATAACTCTGTTGTTCTCGCATACGCTTAATGCCAATAAAAGTGTAAAAATTTGGGAATTTCCTTGCTTTTGTACATTTAGTGTATATGAATTTTCATCTTAACCCTATTAAGGCATATGATTTCAGTATACTGGCATTTATCATTACATATTATTAGATTTTTTTTATCCTAGAGAAAAATCAAGATTGTTCTCGATGTCTGTCTATCCAAACAACATAGCATAAATGCAGGTCTCCCCCAATGATCGCTCCTTGGGCCTTGATTGTTCCTGATTTTCAGAAACGACCTCCCTGATGACGTTGTGTCTTAGATGCGTAAATTTGCTGACGACATTACGCTCTACAATGGTCATGTGGGTAAAACGGACACGCACATATCCGAGGCGATGGCTGAATCCTTACAAAATGACCGTCACTCTGTAGAGGAATGAGGTCATAAATGGATGGTAACATTAAATGCTGCTAAGACAAAGCTCCTTTTTTCCAACAACTACAAGACACCTCTTCAACCACCGATTGCCATGGCAAATAACACCCTATCTGAGAGTGCAACGTTCAAACTCCTCGGCCTAACATTCACAGGTAACAGGAATTGGAACAAATACATAGAATTCTGAATGCTGAATAAGGAAAAAAATATTCAGGCTACCCTCGCTTTGTAACGATAATAGTTAGGCCTAACAATGTACAATATTCCAATATAAGAATAATACTTACTGCAACATTTAATACTGAATAAGAAAAAATAACAATAAATAAATAAATATATAAAATTAAACAATAAATAAACTAATAAATGGATTATATTGAGGCTTTCCCCGACGCATTTTAAAAAATAACCTAAACTTAAAACAACATATCTTAACGAACACGGAATTTTTTCCCTTGTCTAGAAAAAAATAAACTAATTCATTAAACTGAAACTGAATGCAGAAACAAGCAAACAAATTAATTAAATTTAATTTGAAATAAGAAATTAAATGGGTGTCTGTTAAAATCTGTGCTTTAATTTTTTTTTTTATTGGTGACTACTTTCAACAGAGTGTTTCCCTTGTCCAGAAAATATTATTTCCCTTGTCTAGAAAACTTAACCTAATTAAGTAAACTTAAATGGAATGCAAGAACGGGTAAATGAATGAATAAAATTGAATTGAAAATAAAAATAGAAATTTAGAAACTATGCGTCATAAAAAAAAGTAAAAAATATTAATATAGACAATGACACTAAACAATAGATTTGAAACATAATTGAAAAAAATAATTTCAAATCCATCACATTTTCTGTCGAACAGTTCTCCCCGGAAACTGTCTTCAGATACACGTTTTCATTAGGATTGAACACAAATGTAAAGAAAGATAATTTTCTTCTGAAAATATCATATCATATGATTCAGAACTTCTATCATACCACACTGACGCAAATAATATATATATATATATACATATATATATATAATTATTTATAAATAATATTTCCAAATTTACATGCAATCATCAGTATTGGAGGGGACAATCCATACTGATCACACAGTTCGAACCGAAATAGGAAAGTCATATTTGACTTAGTAGTCTAAATGGTAAATTCGGCGGTCATCTGGCAAATACCTAGAGTATCGCATAACGCTATAAATAACGGCGTATTGTTAACTTACTTAAAGTGCTGAATCTAGCAAGAGCTTTCAATCATTTTTCATAAATAATATCCTCAAATTAAATATATATATATATATATATATATATATATATATATATATATATATATATATATATATATATATATATGTATATATATATATACTGTATAATTAAATAGGTGGAAACTTCATTTGCTCCAGTTCGTGTTTATCCGTTACACCTCTGCATTATATTGCCTAGAAATTACCGTTATATATATATATATATATATATATATATATATATATATATAGGTGTGTGTGTGCGTGTGTGTATACATGTGTATGTTAATCGTTATCCTTAATAGAATGGTGGTAGTATTTAATAAATACCTCTGGCTGAATGAATGATTTCAAATATAATTTATTACTAAAAACATTATAAATTGTACATTAATGATTTAGTCTGAACACTCTACAAAATATAGCTAGAAGATAACTATATATTTTATTACTAAATATGTCATTTTAGCAAGAGTCTACGTCTAAGAATATGTAGCATTTTAGTGGTTTCGAAATAAGCCACTCGGTAAGTTCCTGTGTATAGCTTTGACGTAGTGGCGGCTCGAACAGGTTCTTTTGAACCACTAACTATTATACCAGTTCCTACGAGACATACATCCGGGTACTGATAATCCTTTAGGTATTACATCGTATGCATACCGGTTAGAAATAACATTTTCCAAATTTTCCAAATTATAAAATTATACAGAGGAAAATCTTGCAAAATGTTTGCTTTTGACGACAATTTCAATAACTTATTGTATGATAATCATGAACTAACTTCAAACGACAACATCACATATAATAACAATTGGGTATTTACTAAAGTCACCGCTTATCAAAACTAAATGATAAAAATGGTATTTTTTAGGAATAGCTATTTAAGATTTCAGTATTTCTGTCATCAATTCCAAGTTTCACCGATTATTTCTGAAACTTTCAACGTTAACGAACTTCACCGAACAAACTGAATTTATTATTTATTCTTTTATTTTTTACGAAAAAGTTATTTAACGAAAGAAACTGTTAGTTTTATCTTGTATTTAAGTGTATTCTGTAATGTTGTTTCGGTACTTCTAAACAGTATGAACCGAACTTTTTTTAACCTATACTTTCCTTTACCTGACCCTAATCTAACCCTAAACTAACTCTTATATACCCCTTTTATTAAAAGTAAATGAATAGATATTCAAAATATTACAAATGAAATGTTACAAAAGTAGTAAGTGTATCAAAACATTACGTAAATACATAGTGCAAGTATAAAAAAGAATATGGCCAGTAAGTATATATATATATATATATATATATATATATATATATATATATATGTACTTTATTTTAAAAATATTAAAGTGTGTTATACTAACTGACGAGGTCGTTTCGGGTTTTCCAACCTCATCAGTGCAGAAGTGACGGTTGCAGGCGGTTGTATGGGCTCGAACACAATTCGTAGATTCAGCCTAGAATCACGAGCCTTACGCTCAAACCCACACGACCACTAGAAATCGCAACAGACAGTAATTGAAATTAATGTACACTTACCCGAGAAGCGCGGGCGAGCGTCATGTTGTCGATAGTGTTCAAGGCACGAGCGGAACTTGACTTAATCGCAGGGTGACAACAATCCTGTAATTTCAAACAAGGCTCTATTATTAAGATTATTAAATCTTAAAGGGGCATTAACTATTACTAGATTTTTAAACATTAGAGTATTTTATACTTGCAGACGACGTCGTTTCTGGTTTTCTACCCTCATATAAAATATGAGATAAAAAGTATACTTTTAAGGAATTAAACCTATAGTAAAATGATTTAAGTTCAATAATACGAAATAGAGCAATTATAAGGATAAATGAAGGAAGAGAGATAAAGATGAGCGGATGACGAATTTATTTCATCTTCGATTGTTCAATGCAAGGTGTACTCGATAAAAAAAACATGTTTATTTTTATTTCCTTAAGCCAAGCATTTTTTATCTACGGTTGAACTGAACATCATTCCATTGGATTTACTACATTTTGAACATTTCTAACGCAGTCTCCACGAACTCTTTTTTTCCATCTTTTCATCTTTTGTTACCGGACATTTTGTCAACGGACAATCCCCAACTGGACAAACTTTATATTTTGATAACCTTTTTATGCGCACACTCTTACTTTCCCTTACTTTATATTGTTGCTTAATTTTTTTATAATTTTGAATTTTTGCTATAACTTGCCAACTTATCTATCCATGTAATTCCTCTGATAATAAGATTTTAATCTTTGAAAAGCCTGGCTTAAGGAAATAAAAATAAACATGTTTGTATTGCATTGAACAATCGAAGATGAAATAGATTTGTCATCCGCACATCTTTATCTCGCTTCCTTCACTTATATATATATATATATATATATATATATATATATATATATATATATATAGGCCTATATTTAATTTGATTTAGTTTGATGTAAGTGTTGTAGAAAGGGGCTGAACACATTCCCGAAAATTCAAAATTGGAAGAGTTTTTGACATAAGAGGTACTATGATTATATCTTGATTTTAATCTTCGTAAGAAGTCATACAAGTTGTGAAAATTTGTTTTTTTTTCCAGGTAGTTAAGTTTTCTCTATCCTTGAACGTGTATTCTTCTTGTATATATAAACATACCTACAGACGACGTCTTTTCTGGTTTCAATCTTTATCAACGCAAGAGTGGTGGTGCAAGCGGTCGCATGGGCTCAAACGCAGTTCGTAGATTCAGTTTAGAATTACAAACCTGACGCCCAAGCCCACACGACCGCGAGAAATCACCATAGACAGAAATTTAAATTAATGTACACTTACCAAGGAGGCGGGGGGCAAGCGCTATGTTGTCGATAGTGTTCTACGCTCGAGCGGAACTTTGCTTTATCGCAAGATGACAACACTCTTGTAATTTCAAACAGGGCTCTACAATTAAGACTATTAAATCTTAAAGGGGCATTAAATTTCAATATTTGTAATAAAATATTAAAGTGTTTTATACCTACAGACGACGTCTTTTCGGATTTCTACCCGCATCAGTGCAGAAGTGGTGGTTGGAAGCGGTCGCATGGGCTCGAACGCAGTTCGTAGATCTAGCCTAGAATTGCGAACCTGACGCCAAAACCAACACGACCGCGAGAAATCACCACATAAAGTAATGGAAATTAATATACACTTACCTAAGCGGCGGGTACAAACGCCATGTTGTCGACGGTGTTCTACGCTCGAGCGGAACTTCGCATGATGACAACAATCTTGTAATTTCAAATATATACACCTATACGTATATATATATATATATATATATATATATATATATATATATATATATGTGTGTGTGTGTGTGTGTGTGTGTGTGTGTGTATTTGCTGGCAGAAAAGTTTTAATATAAGATATACCCTTGTCTCAGTTATAACCCAAATGAACAGCTCTGCGTAAAAAAGCGCGTATGAAATCAAAATTATCGCTTAGATTAATAAGAATGCATAACGTCTGATTCTTATCGACTGCTCCGAACTCGACTTTTGTATCATTAAAAATATTATTTTCGCTTTTTTACATTTTAATTACATGTTATAACATCGTCATATTTTTTATATTATTCATAAACATGTGTGTGTGTCTGTGTGTATCTGTGTGTTTGTATATGTGTGTACGAGTGCAATTTACATCCACCACTTCCTGACATACGCCTTTCCAATCGTATTCGTTAATGAGTAACGGGGCATTTTAATTAGATGACTTGATTTGGAGAAAAAATATAATTTCGCTTTCCTTTTTTGTAATGTATAGATTTGTGCATTCATTTATTAGTTTGAGATATTTTATTGTGATAGTCGCCTCCAGGGATGACAATTAGTTTTTTAAAGAGAAAATAACCGAATACAAACAAGTAAATACATAAATAAAAAATAAAATATAAGAAAATGAAAAAAAAAATGCTGACTGAAATTTTTTTGTGGCTGGTTCGCCAAAACTTTATAGAATTCACACAAATATTTCTAGTAATTAAGTCTTTTGTTGTTGTAGTTGTTGTTGCTGTTGTTGTTGTTGTTGTTGTTATTATTTTTGTTGCGTGTTTATTTATTAGTCGCGCACTTGTCAGATGGCATTATGTTGTTGGTCTCCATCGGGGAGTCTAGAACGTAGCTTGTTGTCAAGGCAGCGGAATACTATTGAGAGAAAGGGAGAGGGGAGAGAGAAGGGAAGAGAGAATGTGTGAGAAATGAATATGGGAAATAAAGAGGGATTGTGAGAAAGAAAAGGCATTATGGGAAAGGGTTTATAAGCATCTTTAGATTTTATTCCTTCTTTTTGTCCAGACGCATCTCTCTATCCCTTTATATATCTATCTTTATATTTCTCTATCTTTATACGTAATTATCTTTATATGTATGTATGCTTCTATCTTTCTATTGATCTATCTATACACAACTATTTATTTAGCTATCATCTATCTATTTAGGTATTTGCATCCCAATCTACTTTATACGTTTATCTATCTATCTATCTATCTATCTATCTATCTATCTATCTATCTATCTATCTTTTTCTGTATCGATCTATCAACCAATATCTATTTATCTATAATCGATCTTTCTCTCTATATATATTTGCATCCTTATCTATCTAATTTTTTGTTTATTGATCGTTGTATTTACTATCTATTTATCTATCTATCTATCGATACATAATCTATCTTCATTGCTATCAAGCTTTATATGTATATATCTATAAATCAATCTTCGTTTATCTCTCATATATCCATATATATATATATATATATCTGCATCTATATGTATCATATTTATAGTAACTCTCACTCCCTTTCTCTCTCCCCTCTCTCTCTCTCTCTATATATATATATATATATATACATATATATATATATATATATATATATATATATATATATATATATATATAGAGAGAGAGAGAGAGAGAGAGAGAGAAAGAGAGAGAGAAAGAAGGTATGACAATATATTATTGGCAATTTAGCTACACAAAATTATTCCCTTGCTGTTTTGTAAAGATATGACGATTTTTCTTCTTTTTCCAAAAACTGTCACGTGCGTCTCATACATTCTGTATGTATAATATATATATATATATATATATATATATATATATATATATATATATATATATATATATATATATATATATATATATATATTTATATTTTTATATATATATATATAAGAGGTTTATGTAGTTTGCTTGAAGCGTTGTTTATTAGTATATAGAAATGTGATACTTAGAAGGCAATACAATGGAGAGGTGTGACGGATAGACACAAGTTGGAGCAAATGCAGGCTTGAACTTGAGCTGAGCACGGTTCTGAAAAAGTTAAGAGTTCGCGAAATATTATATCATACGGAGTTTCTACCAGACCATCTTGATACAAGTATTACATAACATTGTAACAATGTGTAGATAAACAGATATATGTGTGTTTGCGGAAAAAGAAATATATATATGTATGTATATATTGTATTAAGGGTGAAACTATTTGATTTGTTCCACCATTATATGTCTTATTTGCTCCAACTTGTGTCTATCCGTCACACCTCTGCATTGTATTGCCTTCTAAGTATCACATTTATATTTTATATTTTATATTTTAATAAATAAATATTAAATATTTAAATACCTAGAGACATCGATGTTTCATGCTAACGCAATCTTCACTCTAGTGACGGTCGGTGGGCGCGAACCCCGAACACAAATCGCCACTGATTCGTAGTCGGTGATCTTAACCAAAGGGCTATCGTCAATTAGTTAGTAAATATAGAGTAACTTTAACTGTAAATAGCGACACGTGGCCGCCACTAGAGTGATCTTACGAAACGATATATATATATATATATATATATATATATATATATATATATATATATATATATATATATGTGTGTGTGTGTGTGTGTAGAATTGTCTTACAAAAAAATTAAAAACAATAGAATACGGAAACCTGTGATTCATTGTTTCGCTAATTAGCTAAGCCATCTGATACGATAAATTTCGGTTTTGCTTCTGAGAGGAGAGTGGTGTTTATTCTCGCCCCGAGCCAATTATCTATTTGAGTATGTAGACCGTACTTATACTTGCTTCTGAATGTCCAGTCAATGTCTAAACAGCCACTAATCAACAAAACAATAAATCACATATTCGAATAGATAAGAACAATTGGCTTGGAGGCGGGAATAAACACTACACTCCTCTCATAAGTAAAATCGACACATATCGTATCGGATGGCTGATCACTTTTTATTTATTTACTTTTATCTTCCTCCTACAACGGTAAGATGTGACACAAGATTGGGAAAGTTGGATTGAAAAGCCAGCGCCCCAGAAGAAGATATTTTTTGTCTACAAAAAATGTATGGGCAGCTCCGTCGGCATTCCCCGGTAAGGGCGCCTCAGGTGATTAGCAATAAACATACCCCTTGTCAAAGGCTGAGAAGGCAAGCCTGTTAGGGTTGACCTCCTTGAACTGCACAGGAAATCCCTAAGATCGGCGGAATCAAGGCCCAAAGGCCCAGACGATATAAGTCTAAGGGGTGTAGCAACCATTGGATAGATACCACACTTCGATCTCAGCCAAAAGACCGAGAAAAGGCAACTTTTTTGCTATATTGGTCTTACGTAATTTTGCCCTTTGTATTATTTATACTAAATTATAAATATTGGATTGATTTTTACGTGTTTGTTTATTACTAAATTATTATTTTAAGCTATCTATTCGATCTTATTTGTATCTGTCATTAAAATCACATATTTTTTTAACATAGTTTACCCCAAACAAGGCAAGTTGCCACTGGGCTACTAAACATTAGGTTGCACGTTTTGGGGTCATCCTAAATTCGGAGCTGTGCAGCGCGATGCTTGTTCACATTAGTCTTAAATTTCCGCATGCTGATACAGTCGGGAAACAGGGAGCAGGGAGAGAGTTTCACAGACTGGCAGCAGGAGGAAAGAAGCTATTGGAGTAAAATGCTCTCTGGAATCTGGGGACCACAGTGAATGGATAAGATTTGGGTGAGTGTCGAGTTCATCGGACCACATCCCATTTAAGTACTTGTAAAACGAACACAAAGATGCAACATTGCGGCGATGTGACAGGGGCTGGAACTTGGTGGATAGTTAGGGATCTATCAGATTAGAGACTTTTTGATTTTGTCTAAGAGGGCGAGACTAGTGGATGGTGCACCCGCCCATATGTGACAACAATACACCATGCATGGGAGGATAGTGGCTTTGTAAGGATATAGGATACTGACCGGTGTGATAAGTTCTCTTGCACAGTTCACTTTCTTTGAGAAATATAAGGTATTTAGTTTTTAAAAAGATTTTTATTTAATAATGTTATTCTTGTTATTAACTTCCTGGATGTAAAGTTCGATTGCGAAATTATTTAATCTTCGCAATTAAAAGCACTCAGACCTGCTTTTATTGGATTATGCAATCTAACAAAGCAATTACAAAAAAACTAATTTTGACAGCAGATGCGCACTTGTACATAAATACCTCACTCATTTGTAATAAATAAAACTGATGTTAGGTTAAAGTACAAATAAAATATACCTCATTAGATTTTCCACGTGTATAAAGGTTTTTAAACTTAGTAATTTTACCCAATTCTTAGTAGATATTTTTACACATAAAATTATTTTCGAAATGTCAAATATAAAAATTAAAGGGAAAATAATAATCATCACCTTCATCATCATCATCATCATCATGGCCATTTTTATTTAACTTCTGGTAGAGGAACCTCTCCCTAGTTTCTTTCCACCTAGTTTTATTCCTGTCTCTTTGCTGTTGTTCATCTTCTTGATTCCTTGTATGGTGACTTCAGAGCTACTGGGAACTGACGGCTTTTTTTTATTTGGTGTCTGTCATTCAGAGAATTGTGCCATATTGCCACGCAAGGCACTGCGGGTTGGCGACACTATTTGCCCATAGCTAGGTGTCTGCGTAGGTGGCCGTTGGCTCAATAGAGCTCATCCGTTCTTTTGCAAGTTTTGTTTTAGTCCTGTTGTGTGCCTACACCACCCTACATACTGAGTCGAAGTCCAGTGGAGGTGTGAGTTTTACTCGTAGCCGACCCAAATAGCAGCTGCTAGTACTGGGTTATGTGGTACCAGTAGCATCTTTTATTGATTTCTTTTAATGATTATATATATATATATATATATATATATATATATATATATATATATATATATTGTCGGCGACGCTTGCAAAACAAAGGCTGTATTTGGTGTTTACGTTTCTCTCAAATCTGTTTGTTTATAGAACATATATTTCCTTTTTTTGGGTTTTGTTCTTGTTGTAATGTGCGGAAAATTTCTTGGAAAACAATGTTCATATACATGAAGATTTACGCAGTAACGTGGTCCCTAAGTTAAGTATAGCTATATTGAATGGTTTGTACACGTTCCTCACTGACATTTAAGATTCCAGCTTATTCTTTTTTGTATCATTATTGAGAGGAATATTGACGGATAAATGAAAACTTTCAAACGGAAACCTTTAAGAGATATATGTTTAATAAACACACATATCTTTTAAAACATCCTGTTTGACACATTTAATTTCTCTGTCAATATTCCTCTCAATAATAATACACAAAAGAAAAGGCTGGAATCTTAAATATCAGTGGGGAAAGTTGACAGACGATTCAATATGGCTACACTTAATATAGGGTTCACGTTACTACAGCGATGAGTCAGTACGGCTGAGCACATCCTGATATCTTGATAAGGCAGTCGTTTGTTTGTTTGGCCCATTTTATAATTGAAGAACGCCAACACAATTTTTAAACAACATGAGAGAAAATTCATTTGCTGAAGGAAACGAATAGATAGTGTTGGGTAATAAATTTAATAACTCTAATTTGATAGAAGTTCGAGTCGAGACTGTTTAACTACAACACGACCGTAGAACGTAAATATGTTTTAAACGTTCAAATTAAAATTTTAAAATTTCAATATGTCTCTAAATAACAATACACAAAAGAAAAAAAACCCTGGAAAAACGACTTGGAGAAATTGAAATCAAAGGGACCATCGAAACCATACAAAGGACGGCAATGATCAAAACAGATGCAATCTTAAGAAAAATCCTTGAATGCGGAAACCACCTCGCATAAGTTACAAAGGGTAACCAGTCACAAGGAATGTACAACAGGGGGAAACACTCAAACGAACAACACTACAACACGAACCAAGGAATAGAAACTGCAAGAAACATCACTTCATAATCTCCCCCTACCCAATAAATTACACTGGCCTCAGATAACATCACACAAAAATGAACCAATAAACAGAAATTACAAGAAACACTATAAGCTTGGGGTTGAGGGGTCGGAGATGGGGCACCGAACGGAAGTTCCGCAAACCACGTGATTTCCGGGCGGATCATTATTCTTTGCCCTTATTCGGCTAGACTTGAACGAGAGAACACGTGTACTTGCGTGCTGCCTTAAAGACTGGGAACAGCACGCGTCAGGCAATTGATGTATTGAACTCTCTCTCCATCTATCCCTCTCTCCCTCTATCTCTCCGTGTCTCTCTCTCTCTCTCTCTCTCTCGCTCTCACACATACACACGACATGCGAAGTTTCTGTTTTGTCTTTTGATAAAACCTAACGAACAAGCCGTGCGTCTAACTTAAATTCCAGCGAGAATTCACCCCTGGGGCGATATTGTAATAGCTTCCTAACTCACGGATTGTTTCCTGTAGTCGAACGGGAGGGATACACGAGGTATGATTTTGAACGTCCACGTATGTTTCAAACTCAAATTCCGACGTATTAGCCCACACGGCCGTTGTCAACAACCCGGTAAATCAGCGAGATATTAATCCTATTAAAAGGCAGCTGTCCTAAAGTGTTCTACTATTGAAACGAAAATTTCATTATGGCCATGATGACAGCTGTGTTAATAATACTCACTACAGAGACTAGCCTACATTTTTGGTCGACAAAAAATTATAGAAATGATTGTGTTTATCTACATACATATGTGTTTCATCCTTACGGAAATCGTCAGTGTAGAGACGAATTGTTCACGCCGGTCGCCGGACCCGAACGCTCTCTGATTATATATATAGCCGATTCTTCATTTATCAATACAATGAACGTTTTTAATCATATCTGGAATCTTCTACGGCAATGACTCGTCCGAAAATAAGAAAAGCATTACAAAAATAGGGAAATAACTACTTTTGAAAACATTGCTTTAGATCGATCTTTTTTTGCAAACCACACCTGTATTTCTTACAAAACTAACATTACCTTTGCTTTTTACAGAAGAAAACTAGAATACATTTGTCGCCCCCTATCCTCTTCTTTTCAAAAATATTCAAAAATAATATCTTTACTGGTAAATAATCTTCCTTTAATTATGCCTATTTATAAATGCTCTTAGAATGATAAATTAATATCGATTGAGTTGAAACTCTGTAAGTTTGGCCCCAATATCCCAATATATATTAGTACAGAACAATTAGTACAACATCCGGCTCTCTGCAGCTTCTCTTGACAGATGCCAACAGAAGCTAAAGAGAGCCGGATCAAAAAGTCCTTCCGTGTTTGAAACCGACGGTACGAATGTTGTACTAATTTTTCTGTACGAATATAAATAAATATTACGCTCTTAATTTTTAATTTTTAACTTTAATTCTTAATTAATCGAACACTCTGCTGGGATTTTTCCTACAATATTACAAAGAAGTTATATTGTCACATAGCTACTCCTACTTAGACCGCGGCAGTACGCGCTTCGTATACTCGTCGTATAGAGGGTTGGTCGTGTTGTCCAGTGAGTGATTTTCTAATGGACGAATTATATCTTCTCTGCCGTCGTCTGTTGTCTGCAATAAAAGCCATGATGCACTCCGAAGAAAAACTCCCTTTTTGAATTTAATTCTTTTTATTGCAAGCGTTGTTATTTCAACTGGGAGTCATTCGCGTCGTCGAGAGAGAGGAAGAGAGCAAACCCTACTTTATCGTAGTTAGTTATTAATATTTTATTAACTATTCATAGAGAGGGGGAAAGGATTCTCGCGCTTGTCTTCCTCGAAGGGAAATATTCCTTATCTTTACATTGTGAATCGCACGTCCTCTCAGTTCGTTTTCCGAATCAGACTGACTAAAAACTCACTTCTCACGAGAACGAGTGACGTCACAGATCCCTTTGTTTCCCACGCAAGGCCCGCGAAGTCACAGAGCCTCTCGCAGGTGTAGACTGACCCTTGATCTGGGGTCTCGTCACACGTAACCTTGTCACGTCTGCCAGCTCTGACTGTGAGAACAAGCCCTGTTCTGCACTCGACTGCCCAGCGTTAATTCGCGCAAGTCAAATCAACGATTCCCAACATTTACGTCCATTCCCATAGGGCCATTATCTAACAATATATATATATCATATATATATATATATATATATATATATATATATATATATATATATATATATATGAGGATAAAATGCACGATAAATCATAAAATGAAATGCCGTGAAAGACAAGATGTGGGAAAGAAATAATATCAAAGTCTGAGGTTTATGTTAGATGGTGATGATAGAAGTATTCGATGCATCTGCGACGTGGGAGAGAATATTCGGTGTTGAAAATGGTGTTTTCTTAAGCAAACATCTAGCAAAAACCGCACAGAAACGATGCAAGATATTGCGCCACTGCAATCGCGTAGTAAAACAAAAAAGTTACTTTAAAGTAAATTTTCTGTTTTACTACATTTCATCTATATTCTCCATTTCTTTTCCATTCTTCTTTATTTCTGTCTCGCCCTTTCCATTTTTCTCAGCACGCGTTTTATTATTATTTCTTTTTTTTCAAATAGTTAAACACATGCCAATGACGTCTCGTTGTGCGTTTTCTTGTTTTTATGTGTTTATCGTTATCGAATGAATTTAAAATCTTCACTTTTTCTGAAAACGTTCGTTGGTCCGAAAGAAACGAGTAAAATCTCTCGTTTCTTGGTGATTTTTTCCTGAATTTAAATTTGTTTTTTTTCCGTTTGTCTTTTTCGAACATATACCGCCCCACACACACACATACACACACACATATATATATATATATATATATATATATATATATATATATATATATATATATATATATATATATGAGTGTTTTGTGTCTCTGTGTGTTTGTATATGTATATGTATTTGTGTATTTGTGCGTATATGCATACAAAAAAAAAACGAACTAGCTCAGGTGTGTCCCCATTTATTTTATTTTAATATTTATATTTTTGTATTTTATATAATACAGAAAATCGGAGGAGAATATTATATGACATGATGATTACAAAATATGAAATAGGTTTTATTAGATTCATAAGACTTTTCTGTGAAATTGATATCTGCTTCAAACATGTAAAAGCCTTGGAAATGCTTGTCTCATCATGTACACAATACAAGACAAGCATTTCATAGACTTTTACATACGTGAAAAAATGTATATTTTCCCGAAACGTCGCATGTATTAAATAAAATGTATTCCACATAGAATATTTTCAAAGTAAATAGAAGTGTTGTTTATTTGTTAGACATCTAAATCAGATCTATACTTCACACTGGGGACCCCATTTTTGCTGTCGGCTTATAATTAATAAACTGCTGAACATAATATCTAAAAAGTAAATAGATTTACGCCAATCGGGAAAGTAGGCACATTTGTTCAAGTCAATAACACAATTTTCTTCTCGGTTTTATCTTTCTCATATATACATGCATACACATATATGCATATAAATATACATATATATATATAATTTATCTTTCGCATGCATGTATATATGTATATATATATATATGCATACATGTATATGCATATATATGCGTAGATACATATATGTATATATATATATATCATTTATCTTTCGCATGCATATATATATATATGTATATATATGTATATATGTGCTTGTATTTCACATTATTTTGTATTATTTATATATATATATATATATATATATATATAGAGAGAGAGAGAGAGAGAGAGAGGGTGAGCGAGAGACGTGTGAGATAGGGAGAGGGATAGAGTGTGTGTGTGTGAGAGGGAGTGAGAGATAAATTATCAATTCATCGTTGACACACAATCAATTTCTCTTATTCGTTTGTATTCTATAATTTTCATACCAGAAACAGCATATATACAAAGTGTTTGCTATAAATTTGATACTTCTTGTAAAGGATAAAAACGTCATATCTTAACCAATAATAAACGTATTCCCAAAATAGAATGTGCATCTGGAGAATGTGGTATGTGTCCCTATCACAACCTTCAAGCGAGACCTGAAATGGCAGCCTTAACAGTGTCATTCGAGAGAGACTTGACTATCAGGATGATCCTTGCAATCTGCTCGTTTTGATGATGCAAGTCGTAGGGTTGATGACTACCTCAACTGCACATCATAGTCTATAGTGGAATCAGTTCGGAAGTGGGCGGGGGCTGTTTAAATTGTGGAAATTCTCAGATAATCACTACTGGTTTTCACGTTTTTCTGCTGCCAAACGTACAGGCCTTTTCTTCTTAAGCGTCTCTATCTAGCTCTGGTTGAGAGAAATTCAATATAGCCATCAGAATTGAGTCGCTTTAAGAAAATGTGGGGCGGAATGATATGCCATTTGCTTGAAACAAACACAAAAACCATCAGAGTCTGATGGAAATTAGTCTTCCTGGCGGGACATATCGCGAACCTTTTGGGGTGGTGTAGGGTCAGATTATATTATTGTCTTCTATATCTAATTTTCCTTCGCGTGTTCCATTTTTATTTTTAGTTGTGTTTAAGAAGTGCTGTTTTATTTCAACTCACTTATTTGAGTTGGTTTCCGCACTCTATGGCTTTTAAAATATTTTGGATGTTTTTATCAGTGCTGTGGGTTTTTTTTATGGTGTATGTAACGCTTTTTTATTTAATTTTTTCTTAGTTTTATTTAAAAGTTTTTTATGAATAGTTCCCTGTGCTCTTACAAATATTGTATGACGGTGGTATTCTTCCTGTTTCATATTTCCTCCGATCCTCTGGAAAGCTCCATGCATTTATGCATACTTGCTTCTCCTTCAGCTTCACTTTCTGACTTGAGACAAGGAATTTACTATTTTACAGGTTTTTCTTTCTTGTCAATTATTATTAATGAGAATTATAAATTGTGGTCGGAGGCATTTTTCGATTTTTTTTATATTTACAGCTTTTGTTATTAGAGTTCCGGTCCTGGTCGTTTAATATTATATCCAAAATTAAAGAATGCTCTCCGGTCATTGAAGAACAGTTTTTTTTCTTTACATATTAGAAATACGCGAATAAATATTAAAATCTGCGTTATTTGATTTGATAGTTTTCATATGTGTATCGTCCAGGTTTTTAATAATATAATTATTTTTCTGCTACACACAATGCTTTAAGTAGACTATAACCGTTTCTTAACTCCACCGGAAGCCAGGTGATGTTAGCGAGTTTAAAGTAGGTTACCATCGATGCCACTAACATATCTTATTTGGCTTTATAACATACATTTCTGGTTTGTGTATATGTATTAGAACTTTTATTTTGCATTTTTTTTTCACGTGTCTCAATTAAATGTTGAAATTGAATGAATACATATTTCGTTTTTCTGTAGTTATTTTTATACTTTTTGAAGATAGGTAAAGCATAATGAAATCAACCACTGTAATTGTTAGAAGCTAGTAACTGGTAAAAGCAAACGTTAAATATAAATCCAACCAATTCGCTTGATGGTTTCCCCCGTGAAAAATATATACGCGTTCATATGTAGCTTACTTGATATAAGTAGATTGTTACACTGATACTAAGCTTTACTTACATATTTAACACCAGTAAAATCTATACTAAAATATGCACGTATTTTATAATATTACAAGATATGCATATATTTATATATATATATATATGTGAAATAGTAATAATAAAATTCTATTAATAATGGAGATTATGTATCTTTCTGTCTCTCTGTCTGAGTCCAAAACTATACAATTTAATACTATTGTACTTATTATGAAATAGTATAGTATATACTATTTCAAACACATACACTATCTTTAAATGCTCAATTCAGGGGTATAGTGTAGTCTAGTATCTGCTCTGTTGTCATGATACCATCCTCCCAGGCATTCCATCTTCCTTTTTTAGAGGTGTGAGGTAGTGTAGTATCTGCTCTGTTGTCATGATACTATCCTGCCAAGCATTACCTCTTCCTTTTTTAAGAAGTGTGGAGGTAGCGGTGTATCTCGTTTTTTATTATACCGTCTTCCTAGGCATTACCTTCTTTTTTGAGCGGTGTCAAGGTAGTGTAGTATCTGTTTTGTTGTTATGATACCGTCCTCCCAGGTATTACCTCCTAATTTTTTAGAGGTGTGGAGGTAGTGTTGTATCTGTGCTGTTGTTATGGTACCATCCTCCTAGGTATTGCCTCCTCCTTTTTTGAGAGGTATCGAGGTAGTAGAGTATCTGTTCTGTTGTCATGCTACCATCCTCCCAGGCATTACGTCCTCCTTTTTTCAGAGGTGTGGATGTAGCGTAGTATCTGTTCTGTTGTCATGATACCGTTCTTCCAAGCATTACCCTCTTTTTGCGAGGTGTGGAGGTAGTGTAGTATCTGTTCTGTTTTCATGATACTATCCTCCAATTGATGATGTACTCCTTTTTTAATGGTGTGGGTGTAGCGTAGTATATGTTCTGTTGTCATTATACCATCTCCCTAGGCATCCCCTCTTCTGTTTTTGAGTGGTGTGGAGGTGGTGTATTATCTGTTCTGCTTCTACCTAGCAAAAATATGCGACTGGAGGGAGCATATATTTGCTAGTAATAATAATAATAATAATAAAAATAATAATAATAATAATAATAATAATAATAATCATTATATATATATATATATATATATATATATATATATATATATATGAATATAAGGAGTGGCACGTCTTTTGGAAAACATTTTTTAAGATTATCGTTAGAATTTAAAAACAAAGAAATATATTTATTTATGGATGAAATATTTTTTAATACATATTTTTGAGACTTTCTGTGTTAAAACATCTTTACGAGGAGTACTTCCATTTTTTTTATTTCCATGATATTACCCACAAAAGGTTGTTTACTCGTGGATACAGCACATTGCCATGGCTTTTCAAAGATGTAATGTCTATTTTAAAATATCTCCTGACAATGCTAACATTTTATTTTTTAAAGGAGCTTAATAATGATATTTGTAAACAAATATTAAATTATATTTTCTTACAGAGGACGTCGTTTTCGAGCCTAATACTCTTTTCAGTGTAAGAAGTAATAATTTCAGACGGTAATCAAGCGTTAATCCGAGCTACAGAGCCAACTTCAGATATGTACGTTTTCACTTTACTCTCACGGCCAGTTTAAATCACCACGTGGTAAAAATAATTTAAGTTATATTTAAGCCATTGCTGCGTAAACATTGAGACCGACTATATATACGTGTGTTGGGATCCGTCAGTCGCTACGACTATGGATTAGCGCTGTATTGGGATGTAGCTTGTATGCATCTTTTTGTGTGACTGTAGAGCCTGATTCTTGATTCGCATGGTCTACTACAACGTTGACATAGAAGGCTGTTGTGTAAAGTGGCACTTAGGCTGGTTCGTCTGCCTGTAGGCTCGCTCTTCTCCTATCTCTCTTCGCAGCGTTTTCATCGTGGAGGGTCTTCTCACTGATAGTCATTCCCTGGCGTATCTGTTTCTTCCAGGCAGGTCTGTTAGCTGTAGAGGCTTACCATGAATTGATGCCTATTGAGCGAGCCTCCATATCTCGCTTGCAGACATCCTTGAAGCGGAGATAGGGACGACCCCTTTTTCTTGAGTCTGAGGCAAGCTCGCTGTATAGAAGGTCTTTAGAGATTCCCCATCATCCATCCTGCGCACATGGCCCAGCCAGCGAAGACGTCGCTCACACAGTAGGGAGTAAATGGATGGCATGCCTGCACTTTGCAGAACATAATTGTTGCTTACTCTGTCCTGCCATGTGAGACCAAGTATCCTACGTAGTGTCTTCATATTGAAGACCTGAAGTTCCTATCCTGCGTTGAGTATGTGGTCTAGGACTAGGTACTGGAACTGGTGAACGACTTCTAGTAGTGTGCCTTGGATTTAAATGCTGGGTTAGCAGGCGGTTGCTTGTCCCATAACTTGGTTTTTTTTCTGGCTAATGGTGAAGCCGAAAAGGCTGCAAGCATCAGCAAACCTGTCCATCAGTCTTTGGAGACCATCTTCCTAGTGCGATTCTATGGCTGCATCATCGGCAAATAGCATGTCTGATCAGAACTGACCTGGTCTTAGTCTTGGAGCGGAGCGGAGCGGAGCGGAGCGTGGCGATGTTGAAGAGACTACCGTCAGATCTAGAGTGCAGGTAGTTACCATCCGCTGTGTTCTTGAAGGCATGCTTCAAGAGTAGGGCGAAGAAGATATATATATATATTTATATATATATATATATATATATATATATATATATATATACGTCTCTTAAAGTGGAACGATATTGCGTACGCAGGGAGAAAGCTCGCATGCGTAAGTAAAGGAGGCATCTCCCCTTTTCTCAGGAAAACAAATATTACCAGTAGTCCAATTACCGCAAACACAACGACAGCGAAAATAACGACATATATATATATATATATATATATATATATATATATATATATATATATATATATATATATATTTATATATAATGGTAATAATCCAGGTAAAAAATATCCACAGGGTGGTAACCCAGAGAATTTTAACCGGGTTTATATAAAGTGCTTAATATCAAAATAGAGCTTTCTATATGATAATTTTATTTACACATACATGTACAAAATCTCCGACACTGGCATGTCGATGTTATCGATCAACATAGTAACTGTTGATCGATAACATCGACATGCCAGTGTCGCAGATTTTGTACATGTCTGTGTAAATAAAATTATCATATATATATATATATATATATATATATATATATATATAGAGAGAGAGAGAGAGAGAGAGAGAGAGAGAGAGAGAGAAAGAGAAAGATTCATGAGTGCTGTTGATAATCTCTCTATCTTTTTATATATATGAATGTATATATATATATATATATATATATATATATATATATATATATATGTTTGTGTGTGTGAATGTTGGTAAAGATTAAGCAAATATATTATGCATCTAAATGAGATGGTTGAATGCCATGTGTGAAATGGTACGTGTTTGTACGGAAAGTTCGAAAGTCCTGTTAATAAACAATTCACAAGTTTTCCAGAATCGCTATTGAGGTAGGAGGGGGAGCGACACAGCTGGAGGCAAAACACCTGTTTCTTTATCTAATATGTGTCAAAGTTTCCGATATCTGAAGACTCTAATTGAATTGCGACCATCTTGTTTTGAGATGCAGACAATAGCGCTTATTTAATCTGATGTCGAAAATGAATCCCAACCTACATTTTTTTGTCTTTTCTTTCCGGCTTTTTACCTTGTTGACATCTGCACTTTTACTTTCTTTCGTTTCCGATTTTCTGGCTTTCCTGTAGAATAGTGTGACGTTAATCTTGCCTTTTTTCTGCTACTCCTGTTTTCCTTTCTTTTCATGGTTTCTTGAATCAAAAATCATAAATATATATATATATATATATATATATATTCATTAATTTATAATACATATATATACATATATACATATATATATATAACAATGAAATAAATTATGTATATATATGCGTTGCCTTTATCTTGCCTTTTTCTGAACCTCTTGTTTTCCTTTCATTTCGTGGTTTCTTGAATTAAATATCATATATATATATATAATATATGTATGTGTGTGTGTATATATCTAATATATGTATATAACAATGAAATAAATTATATCTTTAATTTAGATAGAACATTTTGCGCCGTCAAGTTAGGTAGCACTGTGAGTGTAAATTGATAATAAAAAAAAACAGGGGACCTTAACGTGATTTGAAGAATCGCGTCGAGCGTGAAACCAACTGGCATAAAGTCTAAATAAACCACATGATTCATTTAATAGATACAACGCCTTGTTTTAAATTTTTTAGTCAGTTTTGAAAGGCGATCTTCATAAACTCTCTCCCCCTCTCTCTCTCTCTCTCTCTCTCTCTCTCTCTCTCTCTATATATATATATATATATATATATATATATATATATATATATATATATATAACGTGTATGTTCTGTTGGGAAGAAATATATATATATATATATATTTATATTTAACTTTACACATATATATATACACATATATATATATACATATATATATATATATATATATATATATATATATATATATATATATATATATATATATTAATTGAAATCGCTTCAGACAAGGCATAAAGCAACCTAATGTACAGAGTTTGAAGAATTCTACGACAAGGTCAAATACTAGCCAACGATACCTTTTATATGTACAGATTCTGACAAAGAAAACAGTTCTTTCCAGTTTATCAATGGAATGTGAAGACTAAATTAAAAAATAAAGGGAAGCAAGTGTTACACAAGAAACACCGTCTACTCTCCACAATATATATATATATATATATATATATATATATATATATATATATATATGTATATATATATATCTTAATATAAACACATATATATTAAGATATATATATATATATATGTATATATATATATATATATCTTAATATAAATACATATATATTAAGATATATACATATACAAATATATATATATATACATATATATATATATATACAAATATATATATATATATATACATATATATGTATATATACATATATATGTATATATATGTATATGTATATATATACATATATTTATATATATATATATATATATATATATATATATATATATATATTTGTGTTTATCTATATACGTATACGTTTCATCATTTCGGAAATACGCCGGTGTAGAGATGATTATTTGACACCCCGGAACACGAAGTTTTTGAAAACTCAAATTCCGACGCTTTAGCCTCCACGGCCCCGATAAACAACCTGATAAGTAAACGAGAGATTGAACTTATTAAAGGCAGTCGTCATCAAGATTGTTCAACTGCTGTAAGAACATCCATTAAAGCTACAATGACGGCTGTGTTTATACAACTCATTATAGTGCCCAGCCTGAAGGACAGTCTGGCAGCGAATGATTAATTATATTCTCGTCTTGACGTGAGCTGAGCACCTTGCTAAAGGAAATTTCCGACAGTTATTAGTGATAAGGAAAGGCTCTTCGTATAGAGCGGAGAATCATTGGAATGAGCGTATCAATTAAGATAGATAATGTGTTTATGAATAAAGTTGAATTAATCCTAAAATTTGTTATTTTATTAGTTAGGCCCGGTACTTATTCAATGATGTGTTATCACAAGTTACTTGAAAAAAAAACAACAATAAAGTGATAACACTCTACGTCAGCGCTCGTTCCGAGAATGTGCTTATGAAGTCATCCACATATAGCCTGTTTCGCTGTATCACATATCTTCAGTGCGGCTAGACTAGCGCCACTCCCAAGCCAGGAACCGAACCGTTAACCATCAAGTTGATAGTTGGGAGCCTTTAACACTGACCATATATATATATATATATATATATTACTTAATATCATATATCTTCCCTTATATATACACAATATTGTGATAAATATAATTAAAGTCTTATCCACATACACATGTGTTTCATCCTTTTTCTGGGAAACATCAGTGTGGAGGATGATTCCTGTACTGGTCACACCATTTGAAACCTTCAGACACAAGTCAACATTTTAACTTCTTTCTGAACGCTTAGAACGATGCAAGCAACAAACCATCCACACTGAAGAAAGGGAATTAAGATCTATTTATGTCTATGCAAGCCGACATCTTAAATACTCTCATCAACAGACAGTGTTCAGAGACACGTCAGGCCGGAACTTAAAATTATATATATATATATATATATATATATATATATATATATATATATATATATATGAATTGATAAATGCGAAAGTTTTTTCCATCTATCCTAACTATATTAGCATCAAAATACGTTAGGATTATTTAATTCTCATAATATAAAGAGTATATTGAAATACCCTATATATAGGCATCTGCAACTCACTCAAACAAATCTCGATTTTGCTCACTTGCATATTTATTTATTTTGAAGTTTTTAATAAATTAATATTCTGTAATATACCTTTCTACTTTGTATTGTCAAATGTTCTTCTACATACGCAATCGTTTTAGCGATAGTACAATTATTATAATTATGAATAAAATAAGATAAAGACATTTATAAAAAAATGATGGCGTTTAAAAATATTTTTAGAATTTCATTTTCAAGGGAGATAATTTACTTCCGGCTTTAGTAAAGTGTCAAATATCGCTGAGATGTTGAGAACAGATACTACACTTTGATCTTAGCCAAAAGGGCACGGAACGATGAAACAAATTTTTTTTGTAAGTAGGAACTTATAAATTAAAAGAAAAAAAAATGATTAAATTAGAATATTTTTAATGGACGGTGTAGTGTAGTATCAGTTCTGTCCTCCCAGGAATTACCTCCTCCGTTTTTAAGGGTGTGTAGGGGGGGGGTGCTCCCAGAATGAAAACAAAACCCAAAACTCGATTTAATCAGAATATTTTTTTAGGGGTGTTAGTGTAGTATCGGTTCTGTTCTCATAACACCGTCCACAGAAGAATTACTTTTTTCCTTTTTGGGTGGAGGGAAGTCGTGTTCGTTCATCATCATATTATCCTTTGTCAGTAGGGGTAGTGTAGTATATGTTGGTTAATAATACAAGCTAAGGAAGAGCAATAACTAAAGTTTATAATAAACATTATTTTAAATTAGAAAATTATTAAAGTTATCGTTCTTCCTTAGTCAGCATATCCATCTTTGTTTATAAAGATGGCGACTATATTTTTCCAGACAATTTTTATTTAGGCATTTCACGTTGACAATGAAACTTGTCATATTTTTAATGTTATCTAAAATACATGCAAAAGTTTTTCCACCTATATTGACATCAAAACGGTTTGTGCTTATTTAATTCTTAGTAGTATATTTTCATATATGAAATATGAATGATACATTCCTCCTAGGCATTACCCCCAATTCGGGGGGAAGGTCGTTCACTATACATTCGTTTCCTCAGGATTACCAGTTTTGTGTGTGGAGGGGGAGTTAGTGTACCATATATTCTGTTGTCATGATATCATCCTCTCAGGCATTCACCCTTCCTTTGGGGGAGGGGGTCAGTGTATGTAGTTCGTTCATCATGATACAATCCTCTTAGCCTCTCATTTGCATATTTATTTTTAAGTTTCTAATGAATTAATATTTTCTAATCTGTTAATAATTAAATGCATGCGCTTATTATCTTTTAAATAAATGTGTTGTTGTTGTTGTTGCTGTTCCTATTTACTTCCTCACACGAGAGCAGAGTAAAGGACAATGTCAATATTTAATGTGGGGAGAACCCAGCTCCTCAAGAAATGGGCACTCTGAATTGAAACAAAATTTTAAATTGCCTCTGTCTAAAAGGATTTCTCATTTACTGACAGAGAACATAAAAACTAAATGCAGATTCAGTAGAGATACTTCATTTTGCTCCTAGCCAAAAGGCCAAGGAGATAACATGTTGGTGGTGGTGATGATGATGATGATGATGATGATGATGATGATGATGATGATGATGATTTACACATTTGTCATAGAAAAGAAATAACCCTCTTCTAATCTTTCTAAATTACAATAAAAGTATTTTCTTTAATATTCTCTACGTATATTTTCTGTCTTTTATAATAAAGGTAAAAAGTACAAATCAGTAATATAAAGGTAAAGTCAACGTTCCACTCTTATGTTTATTCATTTCATTATATAACCCGTTTTAATGGGGAATTTCTTTTAATTTTTATTCTGAACAAAATAAAATTTATCGACGTTGAATATCTTTAATACCATATCAATTAACGTTTTTGTTATTTTTTCCTAAAAACACAAGTTAATGATGTTCATGCACAGTATATTTCTCCCATATTGGAATATATCAAATAACACTACGACACTCATCATTCTTTAAAATTTCCTCTAAATTACCAAAATGTAAAATTAAAATTACTTCTTTGTTTCTGTAGAAAAAAACTACGGCGTTAGTAATTGCTACTATATATATATATATATATATATATATATATATATATATATATATATATATATATATATATATATATATATATCTACTTGGTCTATTACAACCCAATTACATGATCAATTTGCGTTCCAAGTATTCCACATAATAGCATATTGTGTACGATCGTTTCTGAGACCATGTATTTTTTAATTATTAATATCATGTCTCATCGTCAGCATAGGGTATTGACACTAAAGTAAAAACATAGAAAGCATCAATAGAATATATATAAAAGGAGAGATAGATAGATAGATAGATAGATAGAGAAATATACATTTTATAGAAGGCTAAAAACGCTATATTTCTGCATTTTTATTACTTTTTATGAATTGTCTACATCAATAAAAATAAGTTTATATATTTATATATCTCTTGATAATTAGTATCAGCGCGCGTGAGAGAAATAGAGATATAAGAAGGACATAGACACAGAGAGTATTGCTCTACTAATAACTAATAAAAACATGACAGCTACGCCGTAAATAGACACATCTAAACATACCGTTTTAATCTTGGGAAATTCAAAATGACAATACCGAAAAGAAGAAAGAGACAAATAAGTAGAGAACAAATAATTATTTCACTCTTCCATCCCCAACATTCTATAGACGGACAAACGTTATTTTGATGAGAAAGTCCTCTTCAAAAATATATCTGGCGCTAGATATTCTACATAGTTCCTCGCTGCACGTGTTCCAAGTATTCGTATATTTATGTTAATAACAAAGTCGTTGTATGTTTCTGAATCTTTGAGATGAGGATTGTTAATTTGAATAATTTTGACCCGTGGCGCAGTGAATATAGTACTAAGTAAAATTCAGTTCGAAGTGATAGTCAGCTGAAGGTTCAATTCTCGGTGCGGGCGATACAAATAATTGCGAATTACTGAAGATTTCTCCCAGTCATGACTGACGGAACGAGAGCCTGCAAACACGTGGATTAAATAACGGGTTCCGTTCGAAATTTTGTCCAGATTCCCGAGTTCGACAGAAATATTTCCAAGTTCGAAAAGATATGCATGAAGAAGGACGGAAGTTACAGCGGCGGAAACGTTGTGATTATAACACTCAAGATGAGGACAGTAGTCGGAACAGTATAAATCATACACAGTCGTTCTACTTAGTGCAACAGAGGTCGACTTCTCCCCTCTTAATCTGCTGAAAGTGAAAGTAACAAAACTAGAGAAAATTAAATTAGTTCAAAACTAATGAATTTTACCCGTTTTCCATCAAGGAAAATTAATGGAGAATTGCACGTGAGTTCCTCTCCGTTTTCTGTCTATCTCGGTATTATGTTGAATTTCTTTCTTTTTCTTCGAATTTCAAATACTTGTGTATCAGTAGTGAAGGGGGTGTCATGTTATATATTTGCCAGTACAAACGCATGGAATGAGTTGGGGGACATAATTGAATATTTATTAAGTAAAAATTACCTGTACAACTAAAAAAAAGAGGAAGAAAAAGAAAATGAAGCTATCGAGTGAAAGATTAAAAAAAAACGAAGAAACCAACCAAAAAATTTGTATCGTGCAGAACTCTATGAGCTGTCAATAGTAATCGCGATTTCGGTTTCTATCAGACGAAATAATTCAAATTAATTTCAAGCTCGTGTCTGTTCATTAATATATACGAAACAGGCAAGTGATTAAGTCGAGGTTAATTAAGTTGTATATTGCCGGGTATGGATGTTTGTGTGTGTGTGGGGGGCGAAGACTTATATAAAGGCGAAGAGGACATATCAGAAAGAAACGAATAGAAAAGATGACATATAATAGTTGAAGATATTCTCAATCAGAATTCTTTTGTAAGAAGGTAGATTAATAACCCTCCGTTTACCTATCTATAGATCTATGCACATGTCTATTTTTACGTCTTAAACATTATGTACAATTATGTTTACGTGTCTGTTCGTAGTTCTTCATATCTACTTACCTACTTAGTTATGTTCCCACCTACCCACCTACGAACCTATCTATCTACTTGCCTATTTACCAACATAACAATCTATCTATATACTTTCATACATAGTCACAAACCTACCTATCTACAAATCAAGATAGCTACCTATACACATACCTAGCAATCAAACGATCTACCTACTTACCTACCAATATACTTATTCATCAATCTATTTACATACCTACCCACTAATCTACCTATCTACCTACATAACACTATCCATACCTACCAATATATCTACATATCAACACATCAATTTGTCTATGTACAACTCTACTTATTTACCTACATATCTATCTACCAATCTACCTATTTATTTATCTACTTATATGCTGACATGCCAATCGACTTATATATCTATCTATATGACTAACTACCAATCTACATATGTATCAATCTATCTACTTAGTAACCTATTAATCTACTAACCTACCTATACAATGT
>OY744524.1:79929667-79969667 GCA_963556195.1 Sepiola atlantica | reverse complement strand
TAGAATAAATGTAAAACTAAAAGCAACCAAAAAAATACTGTTTCTTTTTTTCTCTTTTAAAGATTCATATCTTTTTGCACTCGTTTGAAAGAATGACTTGACGAAGTTTTAATTAAAATATGACGCTTTTGTTCTGTTTTACTAGTCTATTTAAATAGCGTCATTTTCAGAAATAAAATACAACCCCCCCCCCCTCCGCTTAACGTACGACATAATTATTTTGACACCGGTGTTCGTTAGTTAAGCGGCGGTCAGTATTAGATGGGTGGCCATTTGGGAATCAGGCGAATGAGCGGACGGCGTCAACTTCATGAGAAACATAAAAACTGAAAAAGATAACGTCGTCAAAATCATCTAACATGACTGAGGTACAAATGCGACTAAAGACGGCGTATGAATTAAATAGTCCCTAGTAACTTCCTTCTAAGGAGGAAGCCGGCTCAAATCGCTCAAAGTGAATATTGCACCATGACCAGGACCAGGACCAGGAAGCATTCCTTAATGTTTTAGTCGTAGTTGTAGTTGTAGTAGTAGTAGTAGTAGGAGTAGTAGTATTTCCTGTTCTCTTAGCTCTTGCGCTCATCCCCGTTCTTATAGCGTGAAACGGAAGAAATAGACTGATCCATCCTCGTGACAGGACCTTACTCTGTCGTCGAATAAATGTTCATAGCAATGCTAGTACCCATGTACACACAGGAGTGGGGCGTTCGCATACAGCATCAGCTATACCGGTCTGAGTATCACCAGGCTAAACTACGTCTCACTTTGGTGCCTCAAATTTGTTCGGGGCAGTTGTCATACCAGCCAATGTCATTTTCTGCACCTTATGGCAACCTAGGGTCTTTTGAACAACTAACCATTATGTGTCCGAATGAGCTATGGTCCGGATCGGTCCTCGAAGTTACACCCTCCCAGGCTTTACTTCTTATTTGGAAGTGGGGGTTAGTTTACTGCCGATCGCATGAGACACCCTAAGCAGGGAATTCCTAAAGGTAATTTCTTTGCTATTTTTGTACCCGGCAAAACTATATTCCACATTGGCACCTTACGATCCTGTACTACATCTTGATCATATTTTTATTTTCGCTGCGTTTAGAAACAAAACATTTCCTCCTGAAAATAAAAACAGAAAATCATCCATAACCAGGAAAAAACACATATATCCTTACAAAAACAAACAAAAACAAATAGATCAAATAATAGTCACATATAGCAGTCCAATGTTCAAACAGTCTGGGAGCGTGAACGCCATATAATCTATTCATCACATCAAGAGGTAATTGTATTCGTATACGACTTTTCCCTTGATCCATGGGCGAAGGGATGGGGTCTATGAATTACTCTTTTTATTATACCAAAGCTTAACATAATTCTTTTTGCTATTTATTGAGATTAATTTAATTTAACTATCTTACAATGAATTTAATAAAAATGGATGCTTGATAGTTTTGAGTATTTATTTTATTATCTAATACCATATTTAAAATTAAAAAATGATTCCAAAGGTTCGTATAATCGGCTTTCTATAAACTCTTCGTTCTGAAATGATATGCTTTATTAAATCTACACGTACGCATACACACATACACCCACATAGCTGAATAGATAGATAAAGTTAAATATGTGTATATGTTTATATATTTGTATGTGCAAGATTCACTCCTGAACAGATTTACCGACCATTACATAACCGCGTAAGATGGTCAAAATGTGAGCAATATTTAATTAATTCTGCTTATTCAAATATGAACAAAGAGTAAAAGCCCTTCACGAAAATTCAGATACTTCCAATTTTCGTGAAATTTTAACAATACTTATTAGACATCAAGTAATAAATATTCTCAAAATTTCAATTTCTTTACAGTATTTTAAAGGATTTTAAGAAACAACCACTTAAAAATCCAAATATATCAAATTTGGATTGAATTTGAGACAAACCTTTTAGGAATCAATGAAACAGTATTCCCTGAATTTTTACTTTTTTCTAGTAAACCTTTAAGCTTAAGCTTTGATTTTTTTTACATTTTATAAAATCGAAATCATGTAAACAATTTCGATCAAATTTAGAATAAAAATTCTAGGCATATGGTTTAGTATCGCTATACTTTGATTTTAATATTCATAATGGAACATAAAAACCGTGTTAATTTTTTTTCTTCGTGGAATTTATTTTACCCATCGTGATACAGGTATTTTTCTAATATATATATATATATATATATATATATATATATATATATAAATTTTACATAGTACATAACAGAAATATGCAGATTAAATTATCTCCAATATATTATTCAAATTTCAAGTTGCCTTTAACCTTTGTTATTTTACCGTTATTTCTAAATAGATGCAGTGTATTTATTACTGTTTATTTATTCGTGTCATTTCTAACATTATTAGGTAATTTATTCGAAAAATATATTACTCAATTATGAAAAATAATCTCGTAAAATATTAAGATTTTTGAAATCATGAAATATCTAGGATTTTCTTTAATCCCACCGATATTATAATCTGACGATATCAACCTCGAACTCAAATGAGATTTGATAATGCCACGTAAAAGGTTAGTGATGGCCGCAAATGAACAGAGCAAACGGATTATGTTAAAAAATAATGAAATAATAAGAGTCGAAAATAGAAAAGTAAAAGTGAATTTAATCAAATAAATTATTTACTTTTTTCTTTTTTATAGATTGGTGATTTTTTTCACTCGTTTCAAATAATGACTTGACGAAATTTTAATTAAAATATTACGCCTTTTAAAAGGAAATTGCGTGTTTCAAAAGTCATATCTTAATACACTAACAAAAAGCAAGCCTGATGCTGAAAGTAATACTGTTACTTCTAATTGGAACGTGATTTATATCATGATTATTTTCGTTAGAGAGCGAGCGGGTAATCGATCATAACAGCCTCTGATTGGTCGAGCCTGATCATGTGGTAAGTCAGATGTTCACATTTGAAACAGACAGTAGTTTAGTACTTTTCTAGTGAAGAAGGTCACCTTTGAAGTTGATCATGGCCGACCTAGAAAAGGAAATAGTAATGCAATATTCCTTCTTCTTTGCGTGTCTTTGAAGCATGTGATCGCACGACAATTTCACACTCTTTTACGGGGTCCTTTGCATTATTGTTCCTTCAAGCTGCATTGATTCGGCAGGATAAAACAGGCAAGCTGGTGTTGAATCGTATGGTCTTCCACTCCACATTTGCAGATAGTTGGGTCAGTTGTGTAACCTCATATAGTCATAGCAACTTTCAATCGACTCATTCCCGTTCTCAGGCTCACTGAACCCAGGGGTTTTCTGAACATTTAGAAAGGGCATCAGATGGGGGATTACCATGTTAGCTCTACAGGTCCATTCTATAGCTATCTTGTTGACAGCTGTAATCTGGACCCTTCCTGATATGTTGGCTGAGGAAGCTTCTCCTTGACTTCAGTCAATGGACAGTTTGTTCACGTCCATGAAAGATGGCGTCCATCACTGGTAGACTTTATGATCTCTCCTCGGCTGGCAACTTCCTGTCTGACACGTGACTGGCTAATACCGTAAAGGAGATGCAAGCGGTTTAAGTTAGTAGACTAAATGGATCCATCAGATCGATCAATGAAATGGCAATATAGCAATGTTCTAGTTCTAGAATCAGTAATTACGCTTATTAAAGTCCGGTTGTAGTTAAGTCGTCATTTCACTGTTAATCCATCTACAATTGACACAAACGTGTGAAATATAGAATCATGAAACTATCAAAGTATAAATATAACACTATATTAGACTAAGTTATTTATAATGTATCGGCAGGCATATATTAAGAATAGCAAACATTGCGAGATATTAAACTATATCTTTTGGGGAAAACTTTTAATGTTAAAGTGTTAGGCAACCAGAAAGTAAGGAAAATAAATAGAAAGAAATAGGTGACTGGAATATTTAAAAAGGTGGAAAGCAAAATACGATGAATGCATTTTTTCAAATAGAGAAATTAGAATTCGACTGTTTAAGTATATGTTAATTGAAGGGAAAACGAAGGCAGATTTTAAAATTTATCTATCAGTTACAACACAATAAAGCATTTTTATGTTACCCGATACATACATTCGAATATACCGTTAGCGTGTGGGTGTATGATGTGGTTCACACAAAAGATAAATAATTACTCCAAAAAGTATTTCAATCCTGACCACATCCCCTATCTGCATAGTAGTCAAATGCGTCTTAATATGGAGTACTGTTGCCATATCTGGGAGGTGCCGTTCAGATACCTTTTTCTAGTTTGAGAGAGTACAAAAGCGACTTCTAAATCTAGTGGCAACTGTATTGTTCTCTTCTCTTACGGCCTCTTACCATAGGTTGCTATACTTTCTTTAATCTATCGTTATTTTCATGGTAGGTATTGGATAGAGCTTCAATTTATAGTAAAACTGTCAAAGAAAATGCTAGTCTCACTCCAGCCACTGTAAATAATTTTCTGCTTTTCCTCTGCGTACCTATAAGAAAACAGAATTTCTATGATCAGTTTCTTTCCAAGAACTACACGTCTGTAGAACACAATATGACGGTACATCTTCCTATCTGACAAAAAATAGTGTTTTTCAAGTCAAATACTAACAAAATCTTGTTTAGCCTTCCTCTTAAACAATCAAATTCTGCCCAGTTTCAACCATCGTTGTCTCGCCGTTCACCTGACAAACTCATTAACACTTATCTTCGAGTGGCGTTTGGGCGTTGATTTACGCTGACTCGTTATTATATAAAAATGTACTGCCATTTCGAATAAGGAAAAAATGTAAAAAACAAAGATGCTAAATAAGAAGAGTCCTATTTTTGAAATAGCCGAACCATCTATTTTTGAAAAGTAGAATTGAGTAAATTCGGCTATTTCTAAAATCTCATAATTAACACTATATCATTTCACAACTTCAGTTTTAAATCTCAACATTTACATACAATTTTTAATTAAATATGTATATTTATTTTTCATTGCTTAAAAAGAAATTGCGATGTGATTTTAGTAGATCTACTGAATTTTCAAAATGTGTTTCATTAATATAGACAATCGTCCGGGTGAGGGTGCCACATTTTTCCCTTCCTTAGCCATGCATTTTCCAATAATTAAATCTTATCGTCAGAGAAAGACAGACAAGTAAGTTGGTAGGAGAATTACCAAAAGTCATAATTGGAAAAAATACAAATATAATATAAAATAAAGACAAATATAAAATAAATGTCCAATGCAAAGAGAAGAGATTGAAAATATATGAAAAAGTTCACCGTTGAAGACGTCATTAAAATTGTAGCAGCAGGTTCAAAGACGGTAAATCAAGGAACGGTTGGCATAAAAAATGATAACATCCGTTGAATTTCTGGAGAAGCTAAACCATTAAAAGGCCAAAGTAATCCAGTTGGAAATGGTTCTAATGTAAAAGTTTAGGATGTAAGTTGTGTATTAAAAGCCATTGGAGGGACTTCCATGGGGTTTCCAGATATAGTTAAGTCATGGCTAAAGGAAGAAAAAATAAATTCTTTTTAAATGAAACACCTTGTTTTGAGCAACTGATGACGTAATAGATATTGAATTTTTACAATCTCTTGTCTATATATCATAATTGCTCTATCTCGTATATCGATCATCAATTCTTTCATGATGAGTTCTATTTTAAAGGTATGCATTATATCTTTATTTTCCCTTTTCTTTTATATATATATATATACATATATATATTAATTTAATATTCATATAAAAATAATCCATGGACACGTGTGTCTCGCTAACAGCCATAATAAGCATGACTAACTTAGACAAGGATCGAATCTTCAATATTGATGTATATAGTCTGGCGTTTTACTTCCGGACCATAGCGCCTTGCCTGAAAATATGTACGGTTTTAATCACCTAAATATTTAATGTATTTCATGTAATTGTTTTTTATTGGTGATGTTAGCGTTTGTTAAATTTGCTTACAACTATTATAATTGTCCACGTCTTAAGTAATACATATTAATGCAGAAGATTGCATTATTAATCGGACGTAACATTATAAGACGAATTGTTCGCTATTATATATATTTTTATTAATCTTATACGTACATACAAATCATCCATTGACACGTGTTTCTGGCTTACAGCCGCCATCAGCATAGCTAACCTTACACATGTTCATGGATTACTTTTATGCACGTATAACATTAATAACAAAATATATATTAACGAAAAATACGCCCTATAAACTTAAGGGCGACTAATAATGCAATCTTCTGCATTAATCTGTACTGTATTTTTTCCTCCATTCATTAATTTCTTTTATTTTTAAGTATGTTGCTTGAGTAAATAGAATTTTTTTTAAAAATCCCCTTGTTTTCAATCTGAATGAAACAGATTCTTGATCACCTCTACCTGTTTTTTATTATTTGTTTTAGTTATAAAATTCTGGCTGTTCTTAGCAGTTATGGCTACTTCGCCAATCTTACTAAAGTTTATGTTGAAATTTTATTACCCCCCCCCCCACACACATATATATATATATATATATATATATATATATTAGTAGTAAGTTTTTAAAAGGCTGTGGGCAATGCAATTCCGGGTAAGATGCAAGTTGAAAGGAAAGGAACAAAAACAATAACAATAAATCGAATACGATATAAGACTTACTATTTATTTTTCCTTTTTTTTTTTTTTCTTTTTTCTTACATAACAGCAAGAGTGTTTTAGCTGTTCGTGTGATGTCCGGGTGATTAAAAATCACTATTTGATATTTCGGGAAAAGACATCCCTTTGTCAAAAATAATTAGACCAGAAGAAGAATATTTTTCTTCTCCGACTGTGTAGAGAATAATACAAAACACAATGACTGCCAGATATAGACCGCAGCAAATAAAGCAGTTTCGCAGGGAATATAAATTAAATTAAGTTTTATTTTAATATTATGTTAAATATCTGATTTGGTGTTTAAAATATTTGTGTAATGTTGGTTAGGTGTATGGTGTTCGATAAACTGTTTATCGAAAAAGAAAAGAAAAAAAAAAAGGAAAAATAAATAGTAAGTCTTATATCGTATTCGATTTATTGTTATTGTTTTTGTTCCTTTCCTTTCAACTTGCATCTTACCCGGAATTGCATTGCCCACAGCCTTTCAAAAACTTACTACTACTATACCCAGCAATGCTTCAAGCAAACTACCATTCTCTATTATATATATATATATATATATATTATTACAGAAGTTCAGATCAACATCGTACTTCAGATTTCAAGTTGAGACAGCGGACCCAGATAAACAAATACAGCGTTGTTTTTAGTTTAACTTATATTTATAGACCACTCACCCCAGCTCTCTTTAGCCATATTTTATGAATAGGTAAATGCTTATTCTTATGGGAGAAATTCGCTGTTTTGTAATATAGTTATTCTCTCTTCTGGTGGTTGACTGTGGGTGTTTTTTCACAAAAAAATAACCTAAAAAGGGGTCGGAAAAAATAAAAATTATGGAAAAAAAACCCAAAAAGGCTAAAATAGAAACAAAAAAGCGCCGGTGAGCGGTTCATAAATATAAGTAAAACTAACAAAACACTGTACGCTACAAGCGTGATAGTTGTCCAGTTGATAATATGCAGCCAACCTTTCACTAACGATTTACTTTCAGGAAAGATTTTAACGGTGTATTTTTTCATATATATATTCTTAAAAGTTGGTTATTAAAAACTTTTTTTTAAAGATTTTCAGATATTAATGACAAATAGAAAAGTAAGCGTTGTTAGGTAAACACCTTCATTCTTGACGACCGCCAGTCTCGTACGTTATCTACTAAGCGAAAAACGCGCCTTTGTCCTCTACATCACAACTATGCATTATTTCGGCCTGCGTAAATGATGTTGTAAGGGATGGGTTGTGGCTATTCAACCAATTGACCACTCAACTTCAGCCTTTCATAGATTGAAATCAGTTACAAGATGGTCATTGTCCGCCCGCGGAATCCGACCAAGAGCTGTCTTTTACGGACATTGTTTCACCGTGATACGCACTTCGAATATTGGTTTTCGATTGCTACAAGGCTTCGCCAAATATCGACCCATATAATTACTTTAATTTGCATTTCATTGTGGCCAAACTAAACGTAAACATAAAACCACACGCCCCCCCACACACACATATATATATATATATATATATATATATATATATATATATATATATATAGTTTCGAAATAGACAAACTCATGACATATTCAATTATATCCGTTCCAAGAATTCAACATCAATAATAGTTAGGGGTACAATCGTTTCTGAGACGAAATGGACATTTATTGATAAGTCTTCTATCAGCAGTGTTTATAGATACTAGAAGTTAAAATATATACACACACACACACACACACACATATATATATATATATATATATATATATATATATGTAAGTAAATTTCGTGTACAACAGAATGGTAGGATTAATTTTAGAGGAAGCATTATTAAAATCAATGAAACAGACGAGTGGGGGGGAAAAAAGGAAAATTGTTAAAATTACCTTAAGGCCTTGTCGTCTGACCCTCTGAGAGGAAACGTCAGAATGGTAAATTAAAAACTAAAAGTCGAATGAGAAATGAAGGGGAAAAAAAAAAAAAAAACTTATTTCAGTTGGAGGAAACGATTGAGAAGGGGAAAAAAAAAAAAAAAAAAAAGTAAATCTCTCAACGTTATGGTGGCTTTGAATCATTAAATATCTCCAACTGATGTTTCAAAATCTTTTGTCTACACAGGCTAGGTCGATAGTTGTTAATGACTAACGCCTCAAGAATATTGAGATGGTAGTTCGACCTGGCACTGTGTAAAACAGAAAACCACCCATCGGAATACCTGTCAGAACAACTATTTGTACTAACGAGGTGATTACCGATGGCTGATTCCTGTGCCTGGAAGTTCCCGGATGATCTCGAAACCTTGTGTAGGCGAATATCACGTGGTATGTGTTGGGATATTCTAAATTCTAATCTTTGGGATGTCTTGCCAACGTAGTTTATAAATTCATGTGTCAGTGTGGAGCTCACTACGTAGGCAAGACATCCCAAAGATTAGAATTTAGAATATCCCAACACATACCACGTGATATTCGCCTACACAAGGTTTTTTTTTTTTTTTTTCCCCTTCATTTCTCATTCGACTTTTAGTTTTTAATTTACCATTCTGACGTTTCCTCTCAGAGGGTCAGACGACAAGGCCTTAAGGTAATTTTAACAATTTTCCTTTTTTTTTTTCCCCCACTCGTCTGTTTCATTGATTTTAATAATGCTTCCTCTAAAATATATATATATATATATATATATATATACTTCATTTTACTTCAGTCGAAGTTCACAGAAATCAAGGGGCCCCTTCATGGAGCTAACACTTGATCACTATATGAAATACATAGATATTCGAATATTCAATTAAACTTCTCCTTTACGAGGATGTTGTGGAATGGGAAAGGGGCGAGGCAAGTTTATTTCGAGCTGAGTTACCTTCGAAAATAAAAAATATTCTTCCAAAAAGTAAACAAAAGAGCTCCCGCGTGGCCCTTCTTTCTTTCTCCCCAATCGATCAGTTAACTATGTTATAGTATATCTTTCTTGTGGTGTCTTGGTCTTACCGGATTCCAGGACAAGTATACATCTAGTCTAGTGGAGTATCTAGCTAAGGGTTGTTACTTGAAGTTACATCACTTGGAGTAGGTGCATCATTCCTCGTATAATCCGCTGTATAATCGTATCGAGGGGATATTATTTTGGCTTCGAATACAATGTTATTTTGAATATTTGGTCAGGGTTTACGGGTAAGAGGAAGTATCCTCATATCAGATTGTCTTGACAAATCCTTGTACACACATACCCAAGACACTCGAGGATGGTGTCTAGTAGATAATTTAAACTTTCCAGTAAGTAATTCAAACTTTCCAGTAGGTAATCCAAACTCCCCATCACTATATATGTATATGTAAATATATGTTCTATGCTTATATGTAAATATATTTTTTTTATTTTCTATTATTATACAAGAGTTGTCATATAATTTACACACGTGTCATATAATTTGCTTACGTGTGGATGTACAAAGACGTATTTAAATTAGATGGCAAAATAATACGTGTATTTAATTTTATCTATATCTATTTTATTGCCTATATATATATATATATATATATATATATATATATATATATATATATATATATATATATATATATATATATGTTACACCGGCCGTTCTTACACAGGAGAAACTGCACCGGTTGGCACTATAAAGAGTTCGAGTCACCAGAGACACAGAAAAGACAAAGCACAGTCTTGTAACTGTCTAGCCAAGTGCTAGTCACTTTCTTACTTTGTTAATACACTTGTTAAACCAACCCTCGACTTGACTTTCTTTTATTTGTTATTTACTGTTGGACAACTTCACAACTATATATATGTATCTTTACCTCAGTCATCCTTCACAAAGTTCTAACCAATTCCCTATGATACTTAAAGATATTTTAGTTTTTGTGTCTGGTAACAGCAGTGTGAGTAAAATATGATCTTTGAGAAATACGATGCAATGCCGGTTATAGACAGCGGGGGCATCTCCATCGTTATAAGCTATTTACTTCAACGAATTGGCGCCTGAACAACAGCGGATAAGTCTGCTAGTGTATCACGAAAAGTTGGAAGTATTTTTTTAATCTCATATTTCGCTTAATAGATCCAGTGTCACTCCGCACGTATGCGCGTAAACAAGATCTTGAAGATCTTCTTTGAGGAAGAAGGGCCACGCGGGAGCCATTTTGTTTACTTTTTGAAAGAACATTTTTTTTTATTTTCGAAGGTAACTCAGCTCGAAATAAACTTGCCTCGCCCCTTTCCCATCCCACTACATCATCACCTTTGAAACCAGCAAGCCACTAAAGAAACAAACAAAACATCATAGATTTGATAAGGAGAAAGAAAGATGGGAAAGAAGATAGAAAGAAAGAAAGAGTAGATCAACCAAAGAGAATGCGAGTGAGAAGGAGACGGAGATAGAACATAGAACGTCTACAGGGATGACTAAAGTATTTCGGTTTGTTTTTTCGTTTCCTGCCCCCCCCCCCACCCCAACTAATTTGGCTTTTATTATTTTTTGAAAAAGTATTTTTCACCTTTGAAAAAAAAGAGGGGGTATATTTGCTGTTTGAAGTCGACAGGCCTCATTCCCATGGCAGATCTATTCAGTTTATTAGCTAAATGATGGTTTAAAATGGTTGATGTAAAGAAATAAAACCACAACGGAAAAGAGAAAAAAATCTAAAGCGAAAAGAAATGCCCCGCCAGTGCTTTCTTCATCTAATTTTCTATTTTCTACTTTCTAGTTATTACATTCAAGTAGCACTTATAATAATGATGATAATAATAATAATAATAATAATAATAATGATAATGATAATAATAATAACAACAATAATAATCATAATAATGATAATAATAATAATTATTATAATAATAATGATAATAGTAATAATAATAATAATAACAATAACAACAACAGCAATAATAATCATAATAATCATAATAATAATAATAATAATAATAATAATAATAATAATAATCCCCCAAAACATGGAGAAAAGACTAGGAGAAATAGGAATCAAAGGGATAACTGAGACCATACAAAGGACAATAATGATCAAAACAGCTACAATCCTGAGAAATGTCCTCGAATGCGGAAACCAACCCACATAAGCAACGAATGGAGAACAAACACATGGAAGCACAAGAAAACAGAACCAGGGAGAATACAACCGCACGAGAAAGGCGCAAGCATAGGCTGACACCACGAAAATTATGGACAGAGGGTCGAGGAGGGAAAGCGCAAACCAGACCTCCACTGGAAGAGCGCGGACAGCTCTGGGACCTTGGGGAGGCTTGTTGCCACTCGGGCCCCAGAGGGGACCAATGGCCCTTATCAGCGGGAAATCGGTGGTAGATGGCTGTTGTGATAACGCAAGGTCATCAGCGGTGATAAACGAAAAGAGGTGGAGCATACTGGAAGTCTGAGGAGACTTGTTGTCACTCAGACTCCAGGGAATACTACAGGTTGTTGGCAGAGGGCGATCACTGACGATGACCAGTGTGATAACTCCTAGTAAATAATAATGATGATAATAATAATGATGCTGTTGGAATGATGATGATAGTGATGATGGTAGTAGTGGTGGTGATCATGGTAGCGGTGTTGGTGTTTGTGTTGCTGGTGATGACAATGATGATATTAGGGATGATAATGTAATATTAGTGATGATGATGATGATGATGATGATGATAGTGGTGGTGATGGCGGCGGCGCCGGTGGCGGTCATGATGACTGAGATGATGATGATGATGATGATGATGATGCGAAGAAGAAAAAGCAAATGAAGAGGAATAATAATAATTAAAAGAATAACATTTCTTCTCACTATTATGTTTTTGTTTGTTATATGTAATTGCACCTATTAGCACATGAACACCATTGATATATTACAAGTATGCAATTACTTGTGTTGGTCCGTCGAAAAATAACAATACACCATATTTGGTACAAAAATCCGCACCTAATTCAAATAAAATGAAATAAAAGAGAATGTATATAGAAGATCTCCATATATTGTCACCAAACTATCAACAGAATTCGTTAAATATTTTTCTCTTGATAAAAAGAAAAGAAAAACACAATTATGTTATGATTTGAAGTGGGAAAAATGTTCGTATATTAATTCAATTTTTGGGGCCAGTTTTAAGGCACTTTACTAAATTGTTTTTGTTATGGGAGTTAAATCCGCTGCATTTTTTTGAAGGGGGCCGCTACTTTTTTAGGAGATTACGTGTGGTTTTATAACCCAGCCACTCGGACTTAGGGTTAGTGGTAAAAAATTGTTGTTAAGTTCCCTAGAAAAATACAATGACCCGGAAATATGGGAACATGTTATGTTAAATATATATACAACTGATCCCTCACTCTAAATTCTAAAATATTTGTTTTTCTTGCTTTCCGTTTCTCATGGTGTTAACACATAATCCCCTAAAAAAGTAGAATGTCATTTTTTTCGGGGTGGTGGGGTATTAACGGAGGATATTAATCTGCAAATTTATTCATATTTAATTTTTTTTTAATCTTGTATTTTTATTTTACAGTACGTCCCTTTTTATTTTAATTTTCATCAATTTATTTTAGATCTGTTTATGTTTCCGGTGAAAATTAAATAAATAACTTTAAGATAGTCTAACTAATTAAATATCTTATTTTTATGGCATAGAAAAAATATTGAAAGTTTGGATATTGTAGATTAACACGAATGAGAAATCCTTTTAAGCTGAAGCAATTTTTACTTTTGTTCCAATACAAAGTCACCTTTTTTAGCGAGCTGGATTTTCGTCACGTTAACAAACGTACTTATGTCTAGGTCCGTCTTCTGTGGGGAGGCAACAACTAAATAGGAAGAACAAGTAAAAGACAGTGAACATTGGGATCGAATGAAATAATTAAAAACATGACGAAAAAAAAACAGTTGGAAAAGAGAAAGGATCATCGCCCGTGCTGTGTAATGAATTGGTACGAAATAAGGAAAGAAAGGAGAAAGAGGCGTGAAATCACTACTTTTTAATGACATCACCGTCACCATCCGTTTCAGTAGAAAGACAGAAGGAACAATTAAAGAAAGAAGTAGACGCTATGTTGTGACTCGGGATATTTAATCAGGTAGAATAAAGAAGAATTGAAGACAACCAAGATCGAATATAAGACAACGAAAATAAGTCAAGAGTGTTAATGTATCTATATATCAAGAGTGTTAATGTATCTATATATATCTATATAAGATTAGTGTGAGAGAATACCATAAGCGTGATTGATTATCAAATAAACATAAAAATACAAGCGTAATATTTATTAATGTTTGTATTACAGAAGATAAGAAAACATCGGTACCATCGGTTTTAAATCCTTACAAAGGTGACCTACAAATGCCCTTTCACCAGACTCTGTTTATGTCTGTCTTACTAACAGAGGCTGAAGAGAGTCCGATAAAGAGGCATTTATTGGAACCCTTTGTTAGAATTTGAAACTGACGGTACCGATATTGTTCTAATCTTCTATAATACACACATTAATATATATATATATATATATATATATATATATATATATATATATATATAAATGTTGAATTAAATTAAATATACATATATATATATATATATTCTTGGCAGCAAAGCTTACACGCCTGCGTTAGAGAGAGAGAGAGAGAGAGAGAGAGAGAGAGACAGACAGATAGAGACAGACAGACAGACAGACAGACAGAAAGGGGGATGTGAAAGAAGGGCATTTTCGTCTCGTTCTTTGCATTAGAAGAAAGGATAAAGCCAGAAAGAATAGTATCGGCATTAAAGAGAGAGACGAAATAAGGACGCCCTCTATCGTTTAGCATTCAAAGCAATGACATGGAAAGTACACTATGTACATTGATAAAGATCAAAGTCGAGCGTCATACATTATATCGGCTTCTTCTACTTCTTTTTCGTCTTCCCTTTCTTTTTCTCCTCCTTTTATTCTTTTTCAATTGTCTTATTGTTCTTCAAATTCTTTCTTGTTCTTCTTCTACTTGGTTATCTTTTCCTTTTCTCTCTGCTTTTTTTCTTGTTCTTACTCTTTTTTCTTCTTTTTCTCTTTTCTTCTTCTTCTTCTTCTTCTTCTTCTTCGTGTCTTTGTTTAGTTATTCATTCTTTCTTCTTGTTCGTGTTCTTGCATTGTCTTATTTCTTGTTGTTTCTTCGTTTACCTCTCCCTTCTTTTGTTGTTGATTTTGCTTTCTCTTCTTCGTCTTCTTCTTCTTCTTCTTCTTCTTCTTCTTCTTTTTTCGTCTTCTACTTCTTCATCTTCATTTTCTTCGTCTTCTTTTTCTTTTTCTTCTTCTTCTTCACTTTCTGATTCTTGTTCTTATTGTTTTTCAAATGTTCTTCTTTTTCTTTTTCCTCTTTTTCTTCCCCCTACTCTTGTTGTTATTGTTTTTTGTTTTTGTTCTTCTCCTTCTTAGTCTTCTTCTTCTTATTATTATTTTTTATTCTTGCATTCCTTGTTCTTTCGTATTCCTCTTTTCCCCCGGTAGCTCTTTTCCTTCATCCCAACTTTTTATTTATTCAGTTGTTTTTCTCCAAAATCTCAAACAAGATGAATTAAAGGAAATACATGCCCATCTACTCCTCTGAGATAAATTACTCAAATCCATATCTTTTTATGTTAATTTACTGCCCGTTTTATTTCTAATTCCTCTTCTCGACAGTTTTTCTATGTTAATTTCTATTGTTATTTAAAGTCGTTTCCATACGTTTTGTCTCGCAATTCGAAATAGCTTTTCGCAGAAGAAAAGCAGTAAAAGTTGTCGCAGACTCACAGAGTTAGAATGGAGGGAAGTGGGGGAGAATCTGCTGAGAATAGAGAATTAATACAATAAACGCTATTTTTATATTTTATTTTATTTTCATTTTAAAAATTAAATAAAAAACGTGCTTTCGAAATTGAATCTTAAAGAAGTTTAGGCTGCTGATACTTTAGTTTAAGATTGTCACAGTCTAAAGAAATAGTTACAAAATTTAAAAACAGCTAACATTATACAATTCTTCTCTTCGTAACAATGCCATTTTTTCACTTTAATTCCATGTCAGAAAATAACACGTGCACGACTCTTAAAAGAGGATATTTGTACAATGCAATATGCATGCCTATGCAGAGATATATTCTTTTCTTTTATGTTGATTATAAAATCTATCAGAAATGTCTATCTATCTACCGACCAGCGATGTGACAATCTATCTATCAATACATCTATCTATCTATTTATTAACATATATATATATATATATATATATATATATATATATTAGTTATTTCTGTTAGATGGATAGAAATCCAATATATCTATCTATTTATCTATCTATTTATTTGTTCGTTCTGTTAAGTGGGTAGAAATCTAATGGAGGTCTCGATGATTTTACGGAAGTTGAGATATCATGGTACCAAAGGTTTCGCGACACAAACGAAGCCTGAAAAATATTGCTGTGTATTATCAGTTCTCTTGCTTGTCAGTCATATATCAGAAATTGCTGAAAAACGATAGAACAGATTACACCCAGCAATTGTTTTCTATGCTTCCTGAGAACATAGCAACCTATTTACGAAAAAGAAATATCGTAAGTGCAATAGTGAACAAACAAAGACATTCATTATAATGTTAAGTTAAACATTCAACCCCAAACAGAACCAAATCAAAATAATAGCAGACCTCCTAACATCTTACTAATTCCCATCAATTAAAAACCAAATTATACTTCAAAATGTATAATAAATTCAGAAAGCACATCTAACGGCCATGTGAAGCACTGTCTTAGTGGCTGACAAGTTTATAACATTTCTGAAATATCACTTACTACCAACGCCCGCCTCGTAGTTAAATGGTTAGAATTGTTGGCTATCAACTAGACGGTTGTAGAGTCAATCACGGCTTGGTCGTCTAGCCGCACCGAAGAGCTGTGGTACAGAAAAACAGCCTGTCAGTGGATGACTATATGAATATATATGTAGTCTTTGTAATTTATTTTAACTTCCTAAGCGGTAAATAATATTGTATTAAGTCGGCGTTTTGAATAGGACGTGTTATTATGTTGTTATTTTATATATATATATATATATATATATATAAATATATATATATATATATATATATATATATATTTAGTAGATAATTGTTTACGTACTTTTATATGTAAGTAAAATTAATTAATAAATAGATAAGTATATATTTAGTATTAATAGCCAGACTTTCAAGATTCAAGCTCAATGGCTGTTAATGTTTAACATCAGAGCATATATAAATAAACAATATAAAGTTAGATTTCAGTTAGCATATATTTTTGCTAGCTCTGTAGCATGAAATATGGCGTCCATAGAATAAATAGAATCTTATTATCCTAATTGAACACACATATACTAATTCTTTAATAATATAAGTTTTATTTTTGTTGTTTTTTTTACTTTTTGATATTTTAGGACACTGTATTTTCGACTTTTCTCTTTGCCGAGTCGCACTTATAGAAACTCCAAGATATATTCCTATGTATGTTGCTTGTCTACGTGTCGACGAAACGGTCCGTAAGAATTTGGATCATTTTAAAATGAATAAAAATATCGTTAATGGAATTTAGGTGTTCGATTGTTCATATATATATATATATATACATATATATATATATATATATATAGTGTATGTGTGTATACAAGTTATGAAAAATAAGAATAAAAATCGTATATATACAATAGCTATTATAACATCACACGTTCAAAGCAAGGAGTTTCATATCCTTAATCCATTGATTTTAAAAGACAAACTCTAATGAAAAGAGTTTGTCTTTGAAAATTCATGGATTAAGGATATCAAACTCCTTGCTTTGAACGTCTGATGTTTTAATAAATAGAGTATTGATACAATTTTTTATTCTCATCTTTTATCTCTTGAATTGATTGCTTTATTCAATATATTTAGCTTTATATTATCACGATAGATTATTATTAAACGAGACATCGCTAATCTTTAATTTTACATTAATATTATATATATATATATATATATATATATATATATATATATATATATATATATATATATATATATATATATAACATGAATAGGATATATGAGCGTTTTATAAATATCTTAGTGGTTAGCCGAACAAATCTATGCTGAAAATAAAAACAGTTTTTTTGTGGAAATTGTGTGAATCTGTATTTCCTTACATTTCACGTGGTTTAAATTAAATAAAAATATGTTATACCATAGCTCTAGTCTTACACTATTAAGTTATTACAATTGCTTTATGTTATAAAATGTTAATTGTCAATATAAAACTCTTTAATATAAATATACATATATATCGATATATAGCTTCTTTTGTAAGATGGTAGGAAAACTCCCAGCAGAGTATTCAATTAATTGAGGAAATCTAAATTAAGAGCATGATATTTATTTATCATTTTCTACAGAAAATCAGTACACGATCAATACCATCGGTTTCAAGCTCAGAAGGTGTTAACTCCCGGCTATCCTCAGCTTTTTTGTCATTTGGTGGAGAAAATGAAGGGTCTCGTATAAGCCCATTTGCATACGTTATTTGCTTTGAAGCGTTAAATTCGTTCTGTCTAAATTTTGTGTTAGAGAAATATATGTGAGATTAAAAAGCTTAATAAAGTCTCAAAAAGAAGGCGATGAAACAAAAGAAAATAATTAGGTTCAGAATTTAAAAATATTATTTGAAAAATATCCGTGAGTCAGTTTTGCTAACTGCTATTTTTATCTGGGGCGTTATTTGTATTTTAAGGGTTAAATTAGTTTCGTTTAAAGTATGTGTTAAAGAAAGATATGTGAGGTTAAAGTTTAATCGATAAAGAATTGAAAGTAAAAAAAATAAATTTAAAATTTAAATTTAATTTTAAAATTTAAAATACGAAAATTAAAAAATGTTTTATTATTTAAAAAAAAAAATTCATTGGTTAGTTATCGCTAACGGTAAACAACGGTCCAAGGAAGTCAACTCTACAAATCCTTAATTAAATTTAATTTTTAAAGGTATAATATGAAAACTTAAATCATAGTTTATAATATAGTACGAATTTATTATCAAATTAATAATTAATGATGTGGGTGTTTACGCCTGTTTTAGAGTTAATAATTTTGGAAGTAAATAAGTCTGTTGAGGAAATAACCAATTGGTAAGCCTACTGTATTAGTATCATGAAAAAGAAGGTCTGTTCTCTTAACGACCGAAAATAATTTTGACAATTTTGTGATATAATTTACTGGTTTTAAGTGTAGTTATTTAGATGAGATATATTAAGTTGACCATATGATGGAACGATGATAGTTGCTAAAAACATTTCGGAGGAAATGATCACGAGAAGTTAAAGGCGCGAATATAAAGGCAAATCTGATATTGAATACGGCTGTTTTGAGGTGATGTTTTTTGCAGGGGTATTATCGAAGATACTCTATGTATACCGGTTAGTCCAGTTTATAAGAAGTGCTTGTCTCCTATGGTTACGTCCTTTAAAAATTCCGTCCCTAATGTTTAAACAGTTTGTATTTGGGGTAATAATTGCCCTTAAAATGTAATATTTTTCTGCCTCACATTAGGGCACCTATTTATGGTTTGAGAGTATGATGGTCTTCTATCGATTACTTTCCATTTGATGGTGAAGGGTGTCTTCATATATATATATATACATATATATATATATATATATATATATATATATATATATATATATATATATATATATATATATATACATGACTCTCCCTAATTAATTTTTGTGAACCTCTTTTCCGTTTTTTCTTTAAAAACACTGTATATTATTATTATTATTATTATTATTATTATTATTATTATTATTATTATTATTATTATCATGTGTATTAGTATTAGTATTATTATTATTAGTGGTAGTAGTAGTAGTAGTTGTAGTAGCAGTAGGCAATAACGAGGTACGTTTGTGCGTTCGTTATTTTCTCCGTAGGTGCTTATTACTTATTTATCTTAATTTTTTTTGTTTTCTTATTTTCTGTTTCTCTGGCTGAGTCATTTACACCAAGGAAGTTGTCAACATTCCAGAAATCCATCATTTTGAAATGGTGAATAAAAGGGAGACAAACACGTCAGCTTATTAGCACAAGTTGATCTGATTTGGAAGATCATCACGAACATTTTTTTGAGAAGGAAGAATAAATTCACCGACGACTCAAAGAAATACAAAATGGATAGGCATATAAAAGTGTTGTTTACGCACACACACACACACACACACACACACATATATATATATATATATATATATATATATATATATATATATATATATATATATAATTTTATGTATCCGCATAAAATGTTATAAAGAGATATAATATTTTATGTATTGATTTTCAGCATTTACTTCAACAGTGCTAGGTTGTAAGTTATAAAATATATTAATGGCAATTTAGCTTGACGATTTCCTACGGAGATGAAACGCGGAAGCCCCTGTGTAGCTTAATTGCCATACCTATTTTTTTATAACTTACTATATATATATATATATATATATATACTGACCCCCAAAGTGTTTCGTTGTATCACTGCTCTTCAGTGCCGTTAGACATGAAACTGCCCCAAGCTGGGATCGAAACTCGACTGACAGTCGGCGCTTGTCACTATTTAGGCATCATCTGGCTTATGTTGAGAGTAATCGAAATAACAATGATAAACATTGTCGAATGCCGAAAGATCTATTTGTTTACGCAAAGAGTATTGCGTTATTAACTAGAGGCAGTTGGCGATTTTACTTATACTAGACCCAATGGAAGACAGAGAGCATATTTACTCATCCACAGATAAACTGTTTCGATGTATCATAGCTCTTGAATGCAGTTAGACAAGCAACTGCCTCATTATATATATATATATATTTATATATATATATATATATATCTTTGATTATAGGCTTTTGAAACCGACTCAAAATGTAAGCTTTATATATATATATATATATATATATATATATATATATATATATATATATATATATATATATATATATATATATATGGTACTTGATGCCTTCTCAGACAGAACGTTACAGAAACTAAATAAATTGCCCATATTTTAATCGGTTATGACAAATGTATTAACACCCCGAGCGATCGGCACACAACCTAAAGCACAATCTTGTAGTTTCCTTGTGTTGTGTACTTCCGGTTTTCTGTAACCATTCCGCAGAAACTTACTGCTGGACACTGAAGGTATCCTATTCCGTAGCTAGGAGTTTTAGTTATCTGATTAATCTTAAACAATACCTTATTTACTCGTCTACTATTTTTAGCCATTCTTTGTAGTTTAATACTATTTTAAACATTTGTGATTAATTACTCAATTCACATGTTCTGTTATTGTGTTTGTGTCGAATTCTTGTTGGATTACTTGCCGTCTAATTGCTTGTTTTTATTTTTGCTAGAAAATGGGGGAATAATTTTTACTTTACTATTTTTATTTTTATATCATTTACTAAATGTTTATTCACCAACATGCAGTTTTTTACTGTGTTTTATATACAACATTTATATTTAGTAGTTTGAGCAATTGTATTTCATTCTTCAATTATTTTAATTTTACTATTCATTTCAATTTCTTACTTTTATTTATTAAACTTTAACTAGCAAAATATTTTGGCGTGTCGACATTTCCATGCACTTTTGTGCTTGTTAATGTTAAAAAGTACAAAGTTAGTTTGGTAGTATATATATGGTGATTTGGATTCGCAAGCTAACGTTTACACGTCACAAGAAATCGGGGTAATGAGGTCAGCGAGTATGCACTCAAATGTAACTTCAACCTGCTGTAGTTAGAAGCGGACGTTACGTCACGGCCTAGAAAGAGGAGAGATAGGAGAGAGAAAGGTAGGCTAGTGCGTTGTGTGGCTTTGGAGCGAACATCTTGTGAAATCGATTTAAAAAGCCATGATGCCAAGAGTCACAGATGTACGCAGCTCGTAACCTCCTCCGCCGCTAGCAGAAGATAAGGCAAAGTAAACATCTTAATAAATGTATCTCTTCAAACGTAGACATTTTATTTGTTGTTGTGAAATTTAAATTTTAGAGCTAGACCAATTTAGATTATCGGAAACAAAGTGTTGTCTCGGGGTAATATTTGTGTTGTTATGATTTGTTTTTATTTTATTTAATAACAGCGTATGTTGAGTTTTACACCAGACATCAAACCTCTTCTTGAGGTGGAGGTATATGTAATACTAATGCGGTTTTTGTTTGTAGTTCTAGAATGTAATCGGGTTACGGGCAGATGAAGTATTGATTTACATGTCTGCATTTATCGATGAGATCATGTTTCTTTAGTAATTTATACGTTTTTAGCACATTATCTCGTGTATCAGGGTAATAATATAGTAGGTGTACTTTGAATGCGTTTTCGGTAGAACCTTTGTACACCTCTTTTTATTATTAATATTGTTGCGCACTGTTGCTTTGTATACACTATTATTTTCTAAGAAGTTATTTATCAAGGAGTAGTTGCCCTTGATTATAAAATTTCTGATGTTATTATTGTTATTACTTTTGTCTTGGTAGATTTCGTATTCGATGCCTTACTGATTACGTTATAACTCTTACTATTTTTATATTATGTTTCTTTATCATAGATTGCATGTTATCCATGCAACAGTAACTTATTTTAACATTGCTCTTATTGATATCTTTGGAAATGATAGCGATTTTAGAGAAATTTGTATTCATGAATTTAACGAATAATTTACATATTGGTGTAATTACTTAACTATTGTAGGGTGGTGTAAACCAAATGATGTTGCGATTTCTATTGTGTTTTAGGATAACGTGTAATATAAATTCTTTTGTACTGATACACTCCTCCCAGTAATTACCTTATTCTTTTTAGGGTGTGGGTGTTATTTTAGCATTTGTCAAAAAGGCGTGATACGACCACTTTAAGGCATTCACCTATCGATGAAAAAGATGCCCCACTGCAAACAGTTATCCAAAACGCCAAAATCAATAACGCACAAAACTACTCAGGGCCAATTAATCACTGACACTCTCTACCCTTCTCCCACAAGTCAAGTCAAACTGATATTTCCAATCCCGGCACAATAAAGGTATTGCAACTAACAAAACCTTTAACATCACTGTTGTCACGAAACACTTTCTTCATAAAAAGGTCTTAATTTGCGTCACAGTCAACACGAGTATAGCGTTCATTATCGGCCTGCATTGGTTGAGCTGGTAACTTTATATTGGTTATCGGCTCTTACTTCAATTACATTTGTATGAAAAGAAGTCACGACAACTAAAGTTGGCAGTGGATAAACATTTTAATAAGAGCACAGATATTGAGTGAACAAACGGTATTCGAGATGACGTGAGACGCTGTCACTTAAAGTAGTTAATATTATGTTATGTCAGTTTGATATCCTGCGTTCGTCGGGGTCAAAAACTCAAACTTCAAAAGTTTAGGTTATTATCTTAGTACATATTCCTTACTTAAAATGTGGTGTGGATAGGTCAGCTCGACAGAAAAATGACAATTGGTCACCACGTGAGCCCTCGAGTCTCAGTCAAACATCGGAAATTCAACAGAAATATAGCTAATAGCTGTCATTAATTGGGCGAAAATATTAATGTTTAAACAGACTGTATATTTTGTTAGCTGTATTTTTGTTTATTTAGCTGTATTTTCGTTTAATTTAAGATTTTGGGGCGATGCTCGACGCCTCACATGTTGACAATTTCGGCATCTTTTTTATCATCCCAACATCATTTCTTCGACACTATTTTCATTAACATACAAAACACTTAAAAATAAGTTATAACATACAACACTTATCCACGTAGGTAAATGCGTAACTTATATTGCCTTTTCTAATATTTATTTGTGTCATATTCTTTTCTTGCCCGCTTGTTTGGTCTGCTGACTTCAGTAAATAATTCCATAGATACGTTTTAACATGAACTACTGCTGTCGTATCCGTAGAGAACCTTTCAGAGTACATTTGCCTTTAAACACTACAAACATCCTTTCGCAATCTAGTATGGGGATGATTTATTCTGTTTTCTACATCCTCTTTTTAAGAAAATGTCTTTGTTAGTCTTTATCTACTCTATCGTTATTTCCATGGAAGGTTTCAAACTAAGCTGATTCCTCCTTCTACAGAATTCACAAAAAGAACTTGTCTTTCTACTGCAACGTTATAACATCAAACTTCATTTCCACGAACTTTTAATCTGTGTAACAGATTACAAAATGATTGCTTCCCCGCTGACTACAATATGGTAGTCTTCAAGCTCAATCTCAACAAATATTTGTCATAAATCGCCCTTATCAGTAACCAAATTTTGTTAATTGTATTCCTCTCATAATATTTATTATCCATCTACTGTCAATCTACCAATCTCAGATACGCTTGTCCTTGATTCGCTTTAGCCTTGATCACTCGCAACTCATTAGTCGATAAACCATACTCTTCATGTACTCTTTGGGGGATGGCATTAAATCAACGTCAACATTTTAAACTGAAAATTTTATTCATTCTACGCATATATAAATTCTCATTTTGATTTACATATAGTGTAAATGTGTGTGAGTTATGCCCCTTTGCGCTTGGCCGTTATAAATTCACAAAGGGGATATCTATCTTCCGCACCGCTTTCTTTCGGTACTAATGTTTTAGAGGAACTTTCTACCGGGACACCGTCCTTTACAAACGACCTACTTGTTGGATAGCTAGTTTTTTTTTCGTCCGTTCAGATATCTAAGCAAAAAATTAAATTAATCCATATTTAACTGAAATTATTATTGGTTTGTTTTAGAAATGCTTCTGGGAGTATATTTGTTTTTTGATTTTTTAGTTTAAACGTACAATGATTATCTTGCGTTAATATTGACCACGTGCTTTCGATAAATATTCTGTCATCAGTTTGAACTCGTGTTCCTCAGCTTTTAAGCCCAAGTTGCTATCTTTACACATTGTATTCCTAGTAACATCGCTTAAGCCGAGCCCAGCGATTGAACTGAAGACAGTGAATTTAAAAGAAGTAAACAGGATATTACCGGTTGTTCATTAGAGAAATGAAGAACGTGACTTGACATGTAAGTCGTGTATCTTTGTCAGACACATCTGTCAAGTGCGACGATCTATCAAGCACTTTTATAGCAGACATTTCTCTGCCTTTATAGGTGTTTATGACAGTTTCAAAGTTTTTAATCTGAAGCAATGTAGCGTGATTTCGTTATCAACGGTAACTCAAAACATTTTATGGCAACTGTCTGTCGACCACGGACACCAATTTGGGAGATTGCGTAAATCTTGAAACGGACGGAAAATGAGATTTCAATTATAGAATAACCTCTCTGATCCGGACCTCATACTACAAGTCACGTGTAAGATTTTGAGACCGTTATCATTTTAAGTTGAGTGGTGTTATGTTCTTTGGAATCATATATGAGAACACAGCATTACTCGCTAAATTTATACAAATACTAATATATTAGTATAAATTCCCTTATTTATTTACGCTCTCAATTCAGTCACCCACACACATGTTATCACTACATTCGAATGGCTCTATTAAACGCCTATCATGTTACCATATAACCAAGGTTAAAATATATTTTATTACACAGGTTTTGTTTACGATAGTTGATTCTAGCGTATTTCCAAACCGGTGCCTTTCATCTCAGGCCACCCTACCTTTTCCAGCATTCGGTTAAAGGATGTGACCGTTTATGTCCGAAATGTGCGGGACAAACTTATACACGCACACACGACCATATACATATATACAAATACATATACATACATAGATGCTCATTGAATGACTGAATTGAGAGCGTAAGGGTTTAACTCGTCCGATATTCTTTCTTTATTCCTCCCCTTCCCCCAAATTAAAATGATGTACAAGAATGCCCGTGTCTTAACTTCAGTTTAGATTGTAAGATGGCTTAGTGAAGTTGGATTCCGAAAGAGATCGCAACCGAAACATATACGCACATATGTAGCCAGAAATGCTTGTATAAATAAAATAATTTATACAAAAATACAGATGTACTTTTTATTGAGCACTATTGTATAAAAACTAGTTTCATTGCATTAACATCTAGGGAACAACAAACACACGATTACTACAAATACTAATATGTATATAAATATATATTTATATATATTTATATATATATGATATAATGAAACATATATATGGCAAGTGTGGCCTGATGTGATCGCCTAGATTCACGCTAAAATAAATCATCACAAGACAAATGTTCGTATATCTTGATTGAGTTTGGGAGGTGTGCTTTTTCTGTCCGCGCGAAAATAGGCACCCCAGTCGTGGTTGTCGATATCTCTCTGGTCAGTTGTCGGTCCGATCTGTCCCGATCCGCTCTCTGTCCAAGTTCGATCCTAACTGCTCGTTTTCTCTCTGAAACCTAAACTCGTCAACTTTTTGTCATAAACCTTACTGTCGTCAACTGTCGTAAAACTAACCCACCTTACTGTAGTCAAGTGTCGTAAAACACTGTCACTCCTAAAAGTGTCCAGTATTCTTTTCTTGGTGACCTGTCCTGAACAATGGACATTGACCACTCCCAAATTGTCTTGTGTCTCTTTCGATGAGTCATTTCCTATCCCGTATTTTCTTTTGTCTTTGTCGATTAGTCACTTCCTATTCATGACCGGGCCCCGACGTTGCGGCAGCCATAGTGTCACACAAGTTAGCTACACAGAAACGTTTAAGTTTCAAATTCCTCTTAGAATCACCATACTAAATGCGTTGAGATAGTATTCGCGACTGCTTATATATCTAAGTAGTGCTTTAACTAGTAAACTAACCAATCCGATTCATTGGTATTAGTACTCTTCCTTGAGCTTTACTTTTCATTGGCTAATAAAAAAAATTCTCTTTAAAAAGTTTTGACAGCTTCTTTTTAAACAGACTATTGGTTTATGATCATTTTCGCGGTCCACACTTTTCAGCGTGTGACCTTAATCTAACTAAATAGTTTATCAGTTCTATTTATTTTGTTATCTGTATTTATTTTGTCTACAGTTAGTTGCTATTTCGCTTCTACAATTTAGTAAGTTTTTGAGATCTTTAAAATTGATCATGTCTATCTTCTTCATGAAACATAATCTACACAGGTCGTATAAATATCTGCGTTTCCTGGCCCATCGTAATACTTTCTACATAATTATTGGCGAGAACAGAGAGCATTAAGAAATACAAGTGAACGATCAACATTTTTTATTTGTTCTTCAAAGTATATATGCACACGCATAAACCCCTCCATCTCGACTTCCAGTGTAAGAGTAACCGCACTCTCTTAGTCTCTGGTTGTTCGAACGAAGGAGCACGATTCTTTCTACCAATTTGCCACATCCGCTTATTATACCCGTGATGTCACAGCCAGGACACGTAGCCTTCCTCTAATTTTACTTGGAAACTTCCACTCTACCTAAATTTCACCGTACGTGAAAATTTACCATATTACGTATATTCTAACGCATCCGTCTCAAATATTATACATTCCTAAAAGAATTGAGAGCTCCGGGTGTCTGGTATGTAAACATTTATATATTACAATTCCCTATAATTCCTAATATTTTACGTACGCGAATGCCGCCAGCAAAAGCTGTACGTCAATTGGTATATTCTCTTCTATTCTAGAATGTGGGAAATGTATACGAAATAGCAGGCAGAAAAGTTGAGATAATGTTGTCTTGAAATCCTAATAAATAGAGAATAGTCTTTGTTTCAGGTGTGAGAATAGGAGAAGAAAATGTTCAAGGAAAAATAAAATAAAAAGACATGAATAGTCGCAGAAATGGCTTGCTGATTACGAATAACGGTCAATGCATTTGACATTGAATTTTTTTATTCCTCGAATAAAGTCAGACCGATGGGACGGATGAAAGTCAAATTAATGGAGCGTTCCTTATTTATATTTAAAATATAGCGTTGTGTGTAAGCAATAGTAATAACTAAAAAAAAACAATAACAGTGATTTATACGACAGTAAATATATCAAGGATATTCCCCGGTGAATCTGAAGGACGTGGGAGAAGTTCATTGCTGCACAGTGAAAATGTTTAGCACCCTCTTTGTGGAATACGTAGTTAGCAGAATCAGCTATCCCGGAATAAATGAAATAAATTTAGAAAGCAAACGAAATGCAATCATATTTTCTGGAAACACGCATTAGGAAATGCTTCAAGTGATTAATAAAAACAGATTAGCATATAAAGCTATTGGTTAAAAATCTGTAATAGCCAAAGCGGCAGGGGAAAATTGACTTGACTTTCTTATATAGATATAAACAGTATATTCTAGATGTATACAATTGTATTTATTCATATTTCCCAGGAGTTTAGACACAAATTCAGGTGTGGTTATGAAAAGTCAGCACATCAGGAGTAGCGCACTCTGATCTTCAAAATAGGCATGAGCAGCCACGTCGGCATTCCCCGGTATGGGCCCTTCAATCGATTAGTACTAAACTTACCCTTTCTCAAAAAGAATTAAAAACTTAAGAAGGTTGACCTCCGAGGTCTGAGCAGAAACGTAGCTCGACAGCAACAGAGCCACTTTCGAACTAAATATCGAGGATGTATCCCTAACTTGTATGAACAACACTTGCTCAAGCTGTGCCAGGTAAGTTATTCGGTCTGCCTCTTTATTTGTTTTTTTGGGGAGAGATAGTTCCCCATGAGCATGTCAAATCTGAAACTACATTACTTTTAACAAGGCAACAGATTAATGTGTGGATTGCGTTCGCGCTGGAAACCCTTTAAAAGAAAATATGACCTGATATTTATTTATGTTTTGAAAAGTATAGAAATTAAATAATCAGGGTTAAAATGATAATAAGATTTTCAGGGTTTGAAGCAGGAGTGGCCAGGGTCCTCATTAATTCCCAGGAATCGACAGATGTGCACCGAGGGGAGTTAATGGCTATAAGTTTACCGAAAATTATTTCAATTTAAATTAATTTCATTATAATCCATTCGAACCAATAAACATTAAGGATTTCATTGACTCCTCTCTAACATTTGAGCGTCATTAAATGTAAAATAAGAATAAAAAAGGAATATGATGTATATGGGTAGGCGCTAATATCATGTTATTGTAATATGGTGTGATGGTATTATGGTGCGTTATGGTGTGTATATGGTGTGTTATGTGGTAATATGGTAATATGGTGTGTTATGGTGTGTATATCTTGTGGTAATATGGTAATATGGTGCGTTATGGTGTGTATAGTGTGTGTTATGTGGTAATATGGTAATATGGTGTGTTATGGTGTGTATATGTTGTGTATTGGGGTAATATGGTAAAATGGTGTGATGGTAATATGATGTTATTGGCTGGGCGCAAAAAGACAGAGTTTCTCATTTAATCTCGAGTAATTTGTTGGTAATTTAATAAAAGGTTTCATTTTATTAACTAATTGGTCACCACTTATCAAGGCCCAGCAACCACTTGAGGATAAACGTTAAATAGATCGTCAGTTAGACGATGATTGCTTCCACGTGAGGACCGGAAACAATGGGTGGGATGGGCAAATTATTTAAAACAAATTGATTATCAAAGAGGACGGCTAAACAGGTGTTCGGTCAGATTTGACTTGAAGCTGTAGTCGCTTGGGAAGCAGACTCCTGGTATCTTGTTTCAGAGATGGAATGGTATGGGGAAGAAACTTTGTTCATGGATGTTTTTATTGGGTTTTTGTAAAGAGAGAGCGAGAGAAATGAAAGACATTTGCTGTGGTTTTAACGAGACATGGTGTAGCAGAGATTAGAGCTCCGTCGAACACCTACGGTGCACATAACGATACAGTAGAAAGAGACTAGCAACATCTCTTCTGTGTAAAAGAGGCTTTATGGACAGGAAGAGAACATTCGAATATTAATTAGATTTGTCTGGATCATGATTATTAAAAATTAATCGGTTACAACTGACACAGCTATAAGACGACGTATATCCGCAGCATGGTCCATCTTCAGGCAGCTATTTACAATTTTACACATCTCAGTATGCGAGAGAGACAGCGAATAGCACACATGTCTGACTTGTACTCCTGTATGGCTGCGAGAAAATTTCACTGTAAAGTAAGTCTTCCATTAGAAATTGCGCCGCACAATGACATCTCAATTGGTACGGCCACGTCACTAGGCATGAGTCATTCAACGCTCCAACGTTATGTCGATGGTCTAAAAAGGTATGACGCTTAAGATATGGAAAGGATCTAGTAATGACGACCTGCTCTTTGCGAAATGGCAGCAGGCAGCAGAAGTTAAAAGTAATTCACAAAACATCTAACCTCAGCATGAAACACGCAGATGTTAAATAAAAATAATAATGCAATGAGATATTTAGTTTCCGTATTATCAAATCACCCAAGAGGATTGATATACAACAAAAAAGGAACTCTCAGTGATTCTATTTGTTGATACTCTTTTTAAGAACGCCCGCGTTTCCGTGACTTCACGTCGTCAAGGTTCGGGCAAGCCTCGGAAGCGCCCGAGAGTTGACAAAACTATTAACCAATCAGGTTGTAGCAGGCATTAGACAATAAGGTTGCAAGCAAGCAAACTTTTAGAAGAAATGCATTTTTACGATCTGCAACGTATTAAAAAATGGAATTTCTACGATCTGTGTCTGCGCGTTGAATCTCCCGAAGGACTCATTGAATTCTGTCAGCAACAGCCACTTCTAGCGAAGGAGTCACCCTAAACCCTTAAAATACACCTAAACCCTTACCCAAAGCATTAACCCCAACCCCAACCCCTAACCTAACTTTAAACCCAAAACCCTAAACCCTAACCCAGAAACCAAAAAAGAAATTGGTTAAAAACAGTGGTTTCGTTGTTTACTATACCAAAAAAAAATCATTATTTTAAACTTTTCGGTGCACAAAAATAAACATTTTATTTAAAAACATTTGAATTACAACGGTTCGTTTGACTAAAAAAAAATATACAGCTAACTAATAACAGTTGTTTAGCTATGGTTTGGTCGTTCCTTATTTTTATATATGTATTTTACTTTGATTTTTTCGTCTGAATTTATCGTCTGCCAGTCTTCAATTTATCGTTTGGCAGTTTTCGCCTCGTCAACTCTCATGCGCTTCCGAGACCTTCCCGAACGTTGACGACGCGAAATCACGGAAACGTGGTGCGTTTTCTATAAGAGTACCTATTTTTTTAAAATCCCGACACGGCAAAATATCAATCCATTTAAATACATTTGTTTACATTCTTAGATACTATAAATAGAGTAATAAATATTTGGCAAGACAGACCATTTGCCATAATGGTTCGGGTATTCGCTAATGGGCCAAGAGACGGGTTCCATTCTCGGTCGATTCATAATAAATACTAGGACAATACTACTTGATGCCTTCTTGCTAAACACAGCATCATAAGATTAGAATGATGGCTAAATGGAGCAGACACAGAAAGCAGTAGTGCCTACTACCTCTCAGAGCAGTAGCCCATTAAAAGGGAGTGTTCGTATCAGCTCGGATTACCATAGACCAATTTATATTTTTATTTTATTTATAAATATAGCGTGTTTTATAACCTTCATATACTTGGTAATTTATGAAAATGGTTTACATTTAATATATATATATATATATTATTAAATTCTGACTTTATTTTATAACTACAAAGTGTAAGATGTTTATTTTTCGTTAGAACATCCTAAAATTTCGTCTGACTTTAGGGATTGTAGATTTAAAAAAAAACACCTGAACAAAAAGCATTTTCATGACGTGTTGATGGTAAATGCATTTTTATTGTATATACTATTTTATAACTTAGACGTACACGTTTAATTTTTTTAAAAATCCTGATTGAACATTTTATAACTTACGAGCAAGAAGCCTTTGTGTTGCTCAAGATATAATGAGGAACACTATGTCTTTTTACTTTCGTTTTTTAGTTTACTCGCCCGGTTTGGTTTTCTAACATAGTAGAAAGAAGCTGAAATTTGGAAAATTCTCTACATTAGTGTCTTATACATATAGTTTCAATTTAATTCAAATCGGAACTGTGTTTTTGAAGTTTCAAAACGGTTCTGTCCCATAGCCTCCCTAGGGGAGCACGTAGTGATTCGGCACGTTGGTTCGTATCGAATCGGGACGACTTCCATTGTCTTCCTCGCAGAGTTTTATATATTTGATATAAATTTCATCAAAATAATGTATATTTGAAGTTTTAAGGGAGGTCAAGCCCATAGCTCCTTTATAAGTCACGTGCAGGTTTGGGACCATTTCTGTTGCCTTCTCGGGATAATTTCATATATATGATATAAATTTCATCGAAGTAGAATATATTTGAAATTTTGAGGGAGTTATAACGACGTTGCCCCCTTAGGGATGCATTTAGAGATTGGGAATACTTCCATTGTCTTCCCCGGAAAATTATACATATGAAAACGCTTTTAGTATTGTATACACATTCTTTCACTGTTCTCTCTATAGGAAACACACACATAAACCATGACATTTTTATATATAGACTACTAAAAATCTTAATTGGAGCCTTTTTCATCATTTGGATCAAACACTGTTTTTCATTAGCATAGCTGCACCGTTCTACTTCGTGGCAGCAGGTTTTAAATCAATGCCTAAAATCTATCTTCTTTTTTGACCACCGATACTTAAGAAATCTGCTCAGGCCTAAAATCGAAATAACGCTGAACAGATAGAACATTGAACAATCATTACTCACCTCCAACACGCCCCTTTCTGTCTGTTTATTGATCTTCATGATATTTATAACCCTAATTAACTCCACGTTATTCACCTGACCCAAATGACACGAATAAAAGCAAAAAATCTTATTGACGGTCGCCATTTTAATGACGACATTAGATCAGATAACCACTGTAATTCAGTAGAGGGTTGTTTGTTTCTTAAAATGCAGTTGCGTTTTGAAGCCTACTTAAAGTAATATCAGCTATTTTCAAGCCAGATGTTTCTCCCATTTCTAAAACACTCTCCTTTTCATCCTCGCTCTATCCATCCTCTCTCTCTCTTTCTCTCTCTCTCTCTCTCTTTCTCTCACTGTATATATATATATATAAGTATATATATATAAGTATATATATATATATATATATATATATATACATATATATATATACAAGTATATATATAAGTATCTATATATATAAGCATATATCTATATACAAGTATATGTATACATATATATATATATATAAGTACATATATACACAAGTATATATATATATATGTATATATCTACATATATCTATATAAGTATATATATGTATATTCATATGTATGTATATATATTATATGTATAGTTATATGTATATATATATATGTATATATGTATATATGTATGTATATATATATATATATATATATATATATATATATATGTGTATATTTATATGTATTTAGGTGCAATCAATCAACGGAAAATCATAAGAAGACAAGTGGAAGAACACATCATAATCAAAACTAAAAACAATGAATAAACAAATAAACGTGCAACTTACAATTTTCTAGTTTATTGGACGATTTTAGAACCAAAGAACATCCTAATTTCAGTTTTTGTTTTGTTTAGTGTTCGGATACTCTAATATATATATATATATATATATATATATATATATATATATATATATATATATATATAGAGAGAGAGAGAGAGAGAGAGCGAGAGTAAGAGAGAGTTTATCTCCGGACTCGACAAGGTTCTATGGGCCGAAATAATTATTGTTTGTAATGTGATTGAGGATGTCACCTAATAATCTTAAACATTTGCGCCGTACGTTAAATACATTGAGTTGTCTGTTTTATATTTTGCTGTTTGTACATTTCCAGTTCATCTTTTCCATCCATTGTGTCGGATTTATATCCTTATATATCCATACACATCCTTATTCTGTTCATATAGTAGTACTCAATAATAAATACAGTTGTATATTTAGTTGGCATGAATCTTTTTATCTATTATAACATTTTTGGCTACACATTTACAAACATTTATTTATTTGTAGTAGGGAATTAGCAGAACTTCGTAAGGTCACGTTTTTTTGTAGAAAGGCGGAAATGAAAATGAAAAAAAATTATCTCCGTCTTTCATATTAAAAATCTGGCAAGACGAAGTTCGGCTTACTCACAGCTAAAGCCGAATCATGTCTGCAAATGTGTAACCAAATGTGTAGCCAAACTATTTATATAATTAAAAAAATATACCATGTCTATATATATATATATATATATATATATATATATATATTGCTAGTTCCGCTCGAGCGTTGAACACTATAGATACCAATGACACTTCCCCTGCTTCCTTGGAAAGTGTATCTTAATTTCAATTACTGTATGTGCCGATTTCTTGTGGCCGCGTGGTTCTGATCGTTTTTCTCGCGATACTAGCCTGAATTTACGACCTGCGTTCGAGCCCACACGACCTCCTGCAACCGCCACTCTACACTGATGATGGTAAGAGAGCCCGAAACGACGTCGTCTGTAAGTGAAAAACACTTTAATATAAAAAAAAACAACAACATATATATATATATATTTATATATATATATATATTGTCTGTGTGCACGTTAATTAATTTTAGTAAAGTCACGAACTTCAAATTTTGTACGAGTGATATCATACCTCTGCAGAATGTCTTAGGATTGTCATGTTTAATGCTTTTTTTTAAAATAGGTTACCCAGGAATCACTTACATGCATTGAATCACTAACTTTTTCAAAGTTAAACCATTACCCAACATTAAATATATTATTTTCATATGAGAACATTTTATGATTTTAAAACTGACTGATAAGGCCGAAGTTTCTAAAATCAACACATTTCTAAGCTCCTATTCTTTGACTGAGTTCTATTCTCGCAATTTTACTACATCAACACGTGTTTTCTTTCATAGAATTATAGTGGCAGTACGTATTCATGTTATATGTGAGTGTGTTCATTATGAAATTCCTACTAATATATAAATCGATCGATTAATATGTACATCTGTAGCAATATTTACATGTGTGTGGGTGAAATAATTGTTTAAAACGTTATTTTACATACAAGGTAGCACATGGTCGGTTATAATAGTAGAGTAGTGAGGAATTGTATTAGAAACGAAAACTTTAGAATTAGAACTACGCACCAGGATATTACGTTAGACGGGAAGTCGCCAGAAAAAATAGCAGATCATCTGAGAAAATTTTCCTCTCATGTGTCTGTGTCTCGCGAGGGACATAGTGCTCATGTTTTAGAGAAGTTCCTCCTATTTCCCTATAAGAATCTGTTTAGTATATTATGTATATATATATACACATGATACCCCTTAGAGTATTGTTACGCTATCATGATTTCGTGTCGTCACCATTTGCAACCGCTTCTATTAATTAACCCGTATGCCGACAGAACAAACACAACAAAGGGGGACAAGACTAAATGCTGCTACGTTTTATCTAAACAAAGAGACTCTAGCTGCCTACGTGTTAAACCGCCGTTAGGATAATCTGTTGGGATCAAATGACAGCCCACGTTGTGCTACACATCTCACTACTACTTTTGAAACAAAAACAATATTGAAAAGTGTTGAACGAAATTATCAATGAAGAACTCTTGACAGGGATAGTGCATCATGTGATAGTTACAATTTTACACTAATGCTATTGGTACTACTACTACCACCACTACTACTACTACTACTACTACTACTACTACTACCACCACTACTACTAATACTACTAGTACTAGGTGTAACAGTTATGCGTTAAAATTTTTGATCAAATTGGCTTGAAATGAAAATCAAGAAAGCAATGACTATTCTTAAATCAACCCCAGGAGATACTTTTTAGCCCTTGTTTGCATGGAAGTTGCCCGACTGAGCTCTAGTCTATGATTTGAAATTGTAAGATATTCACAGCATGAAAATGTCTTCCTACTACAATTGCAAAGCACTTTCTTTTCTTCTTCCTTATTTTCAAACATCAAACAGAATTTCCATGAAAAGAATTGCTTTTCAATAACATTTCATCTGCGGAACGCGTTACTACGGGATTGCTTCCCTGTAGGGTACAATATTTTCGTCTTCAAATCGAATTCATCAACAAATACTTGTCAGAAACCGTCCTCATAAGTAATTAACTATAGTTCATTGTATTAATTATTTTAACATCTCTTATGATATTGTTCATTATGCAACTTCCAATTGTTCCATCACAATAACCCTTACCATTGAGCAGATTCCCCTGTGGATAAGTAGTGGCTCATCATGAAATTACAAAAGACAACAATTAACAGGAAGACAAGACTAGTAGAAGCTAGAATCATGTCCACAATTTATGCTTATTATATTAAACCAAGTACCAATGAGAAACTGACTAATTTAAATTTGAATACTGATAAGCAACATCGCATATTCTATATTTAAAAAATATACATTTGCAGCAGTATGAGCGTGTCTGATATTGTGTGTCTGCCTGCTGACAGTGGATTTGCTTATAGCAATGAACTATTTAATGATATTTACACTTATGTCTAATCTTGTCCATTTGAAGACATATGTTGAGACGAAATTGTATTGGTTATATTGTCGTGTCAAGTGGCAAAATGTAAGCTACAGGATTCCAGGGCATTCGCGATTCTGTATTTGTGAGCGTTCCAAACTCTTCTCCAAAGAGTTGCGAGATACCAAAAGCTTCGATTAGTGGATTAGTAACACCTGTTAGGTAAGATTACTATTTAGAAATAGTCAGCAGTGTATTAGTAACTTGGGAAATGAAGCGTAAATATTATGTTTTCCTATGACGTTCATTTCATGGCTAATAAAACAAATGCTCAATAGACGATAGCTAGGAATTTATGATGCAACTAACCCGGCTGGGTGTGACAATTTAAAAAAATGAATAAATTGAGATCATAAACAGTCATGGTCAATTAAGCTTCAGCCTTCCGGCGAGAAGATTAGATGGTAGACAGGTTCACAATGTCGAGGTTCTACATACCAGATAAATAGCTGAAACTCTAACTGGCACAGAATGTTTGGATGCATATATTTACATTACGCAACGTTTTAACTGTCTTCAATTTCATCGATCCCTAAAACAGTAACCTCACAATCAATAAATATACGCACGAAGCTGAAGGTATCATGAGATAAAAAAATACATACACTTTATAAACAGGTAATATCCTCTAAATATTGTTATCCCGGCGTCAAACCTACAACTGTAGTGATCGAATAGAACTCTGGAAGCAAGTAATATTTACTCATAAAAAAGCAATGAAAATAATAAATAAATCTTGTTATTTAATATTTATTTTCCCTTTTTGCAACCCAGTATATTCCCGCATCGTTATAGACTTCTATAAATTATGTATATATTCTATATATTTTTTGTAGCCCGTACTATAGATCGCAATACATGTATCTATATATTATTTAGATTATTCGGACTACTATTCTCATCTCCCTTTGTATGTTCAATATAGTTCAACAAATGTAACCTCTGAGCTTCACATGAACATGTTGTGCAATGGATAAATTCATTGGTAAACAATAACTCCCAACTTCTGGATGTCAAGGGTTTATTTCTTATTACAGGCGTTTATAATTAAGAATACCATAATAATTAATTAACATGTCACTCCAGTCAGGGCTGAGGAAACGAGAAAAATCTACCCTGTTTATTAAATAAAAAGTTTAAGATCGAAATTCCGTATAGGTTGTCGAGTGTGACAGAAACATTCCTAAATTCAGAAAGATACACTTGAAGAATGTTGCGGGTGATATTGGCCGAAACGTTGTAAAAATAACAACCAATTGCACAAATTATTAATCCTCATCTAAACAATTCAGAATGATAACATGTATCTATGTATTTCCAATCTGGTTTGAAGTTTCCGTGGTCCCAGAAAAGAACCTGAACAACCTTGGGGATACTACGATTGATCTAGCATAGCGGACACAATGGTTTCATAAATCAGAAGATCTAGAAAGGAACTGGAAATCTTAACTTCATAGGAAATTTCGTGATTAATCCAATTTTCGAAAAATTATGACGTTCCACTTTGATATTGAAACAACTTTCATTTAGTTAGCGCATTGAGAAAACGATACAACATATTGCGCCGTGACTTCAAACATTCATTGAGCAGCGAATATATTCATGGCTAGCAGGACCTGTGGAAATTTCACGGTTACTATCTCCATCTATTTAGATAATTTATTCTTAATAATGATATTTCACTTGAAATCTTAAATGTGCGCAAGTTTTCATTATATAATTTAAAGAAATCGTTTCTACTTCCGTAAAAATAATTGTCACGCCATCATTTTTAAATAAATAGACATTTTAACATTTAATTTCTTTTATTATAACAATGCAAATATGTTTAACTAAACTATCTCTTTCTTTTTACACTGAAAGTAGTCGTAAGATAAATAACAAAAACCAATGTCACATTCTTAATTCATTTATATTAAATTGTAACACTTACATTTTCATTAAAACTACATTAAAATAAATAAAGAAAATAATGCAAAGCGTAGGTATGTAAAGCTGGTTATGTCAACATAATTGTATTTTAAACAACTCATTTTAAAATGTGTAAAAGACGAACATCTTTGTACGTTAGTAAATTTTAAATCGCGTAACATTTGACGATCGGATTATCTTATTATTAATGGGTGTGGATGGTGATAGCATACGTACGAACACGAAATACATTAGCGTATTATTGTATACATGATATTTTATTTCAGATTTATTTTAGCCCATGTTCGTATAACATTCTTCTTCTCAGACTATTATTATACCTGCTGCAATAGATTCTCTGATTTTCATTTATTCTGAAAGATTATAACTAAAATAGATGAAGACATTATTAGTCAACATTGAGTGAACTGTATAAAGCATACTCGTATACCTATATAAGAGTCAGATATGCTCTAAGATGGAGTACGATTGCTGCATTTGGGGAGGTACCGTTCAAAGTACTCCTTGCCTTGACAGAATACAAAATCGACTTCGCGATATTGTAGAAAGAAAGGAAACATTTTTGGCAGTGGTTGGAATTAGACGATTTCATGCTGTGAATGTTTTACAGGGAGAGAAGAGATTAGGGTTCGTTCAGGTGCATACCATTGAATTATCAATAGAGTAGATAAATGCAAGCAACTTCGTTTTTGCAATCTAGTAGAGAAACGTTGCTTACCTCTTCTTACTTGCGCCTTTTATATCAACTCGTCTAGCTACCACCACTGCAAAACATTCTCTTTCTTTCTCTGTGTACCTAAAACCAAACGGAATTCCATGAACATATTTTCTTTCCACAAACTTTCATCTGTTGAACACACTATTACGCAGCTGCTTCCCGGTTGATTACATGTTCCTCTTCAAATCAAATGTCAACAAATATCTGCCAAGCACTCCCCTTGGAATTTTGGCGAAGATCAGAGTGTAGTATCTGTTTTGATTTATGTCACACTCTGTAGACCGGCACCGTCTTGGCTTTCGGGCCTTGATTCAGTCGGTCTGAGATATTGTATTGTGCAGTTCTGAAATGCCCCCACATCCAGGGGTTGCCTTCTCACACTTTGAGAAAGGGTTAGTTTATTGCTAATTGCATATGACACCCCTACCGGGAAATAGCGACGGGGTAGCCCAGCCATTTTTTGTAGGCCAGGGTGCTCTACCTCTTAGGTGCTGGTTTTCAATCCGACTTTTCAGATGTTCTGTCACATCTTACCGCTATGGGAGGTAGATAATTACTAAGTAACCATATTTTTCAATTTCCACACATCGTTCGCAATACTCTCGTCGTATTGTTCATCACCAAACTGACAATCTCATTAACCCTGTCTATTAGTATAGAAAAATTATGTCTTAGTAATTTCCTCCTTCTTTTTCCCTTATTTTTCAGTCTAATTTCTTCCTTTTTCTCCATTTTTCTTTCCGTCTTGTTATATTTTTAGTTTTCGCCTTGGATTTCTTCCTGTCTTCCCATCCTTCAATTTTATGCCTTCTTTTTATTCTTTTTTATTTAAAAACTTATATTCTATATTTTTTTCTTTTGCTTTCAGAGTTATATTACAAATTTAATATCAAACTAAATTTCAAAATTCAATTTCTATATTTTACTTTTGGCGCATTGTAGCATTTAACTTTATTTGAATATCAATTAAAAAAAAAGTTTTTTATTAATGTCTTATCAAGGTCAAAGGTCACTCGAGCATTGTAGAGGTGTAACAATTATTAGTTGAAAGATGGAGAATATTATGAGAGGATTTAAAAATGATTAATGGACAGAACTAAGTTTTTATTACTTATGGAGACGGGTAATGATAAGTATTTGTTGACTT
>OY744524.1:79892167-79924667 GCA_963556195.1 Sepiola atlantica | reverse complement strand
ATCTTACAATATATATATATATATATATATATATATATATATATATATATATATATATATATATATATATGTGTGTGTGTGTGTTAAAAAATCCCAGCATAGTGCTCAATTAATTTAGAAATTAAGACAGCGTAATATTTATTTATTATTCGGTACAGAAAATAAGTACAGCATCAGTGCCTTTGGTTTCAAGCTCAGAATGTGTAACCTCGCGGCTATCTTCAGATTTGTTGTCACTTGGTTGAGAAAATGAAGGGTCTCATATAAGCCACGTTTGGATACGTTATTTGCTTTGAAGCGTTAAATTAGTATCGTCGAAAGTTTGTGTTAGAGAAAGATATGTTATGTTAAAAAGCTTAATAAAGTCCCAAAACGAAGGCGATGAAATAAACAAAAATAGGTTTAAAATTTAAAAATATTTTTTTCTAACTACTATTTGAAGGGTTGGATTAGTTTCGTCTAAATTCTGTGTTAAAGAAACATATGTTTTTTTTCTCCAATTATCATCTTACTATTAACACAGTAAACTTAATATGTTCCATTTCAATACCAAAACTTAAAACTAGTAAATTATATGACGAAAACATAAAAATAAATTTCGCTTTTAACAACCTCTTTTTCATGGTACTTAAATAGTAGGCTTAACAATGTCTAATTCGTAAAAAGACTTATTTTACTTCCTAAATCTTATGTTTAACTCTAGGCTTCATCATCCGCCCCATTTATTATTAATTTCATAATTAATTGATACTCTATCATAAATTTATATTTTAAATTTTCATATTATACGTTAAATATAAAATTAATAACGATTTGTAGAGTTGCTTCTCTTAGACTGATGTTACCGTTAGTGATAACTGATTTACGAGAATTTAAAATTAATTTTTATAATAAAACGTTAAAAAAAATTTAAATTTAAATTTTGAATTTTAATTTTAAATTTGAGTTCTTGATTTTTAATTTCTAATAAATTTAATTCTTAACCTCACATATTTTACTTTAACACATAATTTAAACGAAACTAATTTATCCGTTCCAAACAAATAACAGCTCAGATAAAAACAGCAGTTAGCAAAATCTGATTCGCGGGATTTAAAAAATATTTTTTAATTTTAAATCTTAATTTTAAAGTTTTATCCACATTTTTTGGACTTTATTAAGCTTTTAAATTTCACATATCTTTCTCTAACACAAAATTTCGACGATACAAATTTAACACTTTAAAGCAAATAACGTATCCGTGTGTGGCTTACATGAAACCCTCCATTTTCTCTACCAAGTGACAACAAAGCTGAAGATAGCCGGGAGTTTAACACCTTCTGTTTTTGAAACGAATGCTACTGATTTTGTACTGAATTTCTGTATCTAATAATATATATATATATATATATATATATATATATATATATATATATATATATATATATATATATATATAGATAGATAGATATAGATAGATAGATATATCATGCGTTTTTGAGTACAAACTATTATTATCGCAAGCGTTCGTGATTAAAAGTTAATCCTTAAAACAAAAAGCCAGCCGACCGGTTTGGCCCTCTCTTAACAAAGTCTGTATCGATATATATATATATATATATATATATATATATATATATATATATGTGTGTGTGTGTGTGTGTCTGTGTGTCTGTGTGCATGTGTGTGTGCGTGTGTCTGTTTTTTTATAGGGTATTTGTCTTTAATTTAATTTCTTTATATTTGATAAATAGAAATAGCATATAGGAACATAAAAACATTACATTATATATTAGTATTAATTAATTTTGAAGGTTTCGGATGATCGTACATCCTTTAAACAAGTATATTTTTAGATAGAAAATGGTGGAATATGAAACTTTTATGAAACATTTTTTACATTGTACAACGTTCATTACAAATGTCATTTACTACCCCTTCTGTGTTTTCTCTTGCGCGAGATTGTACTTTCCACCGCAAAGATACATTCTTCCTTTTTATTAATATATTATCTTCAACCTACGCGCGTTTTTTTAATCCTTATTACCGGAAATACGAATCAAAAAGTATTGTTTATCAAAACGAGATGTTTCCCAGTCTTTAAAAACTCATACATATTAACAGCACAAATATCGAAGCTCAGACAATAAAATGTTTAAATTAAATATCTATTTTAATTCGTATTGTCTGCTGTATATTAAAATATATTTTATGTAACCTAGTGCTATGTTACTGTCCCTAAAACTTTTCCATTCACAATAAATACTAGAATAATATTCTTCTCAGCCCGTTCAGTCTCTCAGCAACTTCGGTTGATTGAGGACATCGGGATGGGGTAATGCCAGTCGAGGATTGGTTCTCGTTAAACAGTCCTGCAGGAACTGGGCCATTATTTGTCAGGCTGATTTATACTGTCCTGTGTTGTCCTAGAAGGTGCACCCTCCCAGGCCTTGGCTCCCCTCTTTGGGGTGGAGTAAGTTCATTGCTTACTGCCTGAGGCGCCCTGACCGGGGAATGCCGACGAGGGTGCCCAGGCTATTTTCGCTAGACCAGACTGCTCCTTCTTTAGGGGCGCTGGCTTGACTCCTCTCCCACTTTCCGACTGTGTCACATATTGCTGCGGTGGGAAGCAAGTAAATACCTGAGGAAACCCCAGCCTCTTCAGTCTCTCAGCAACTGCGGTTGATTGAGGACTTGGGGATGGGGTAATACCAGTTGAGGAGTCGTTCTCTACAATTTTCGGTTGTTATTATATAATGATTTTGTCGCCACCTGGATGACCTCATTGAGATTGCACTCGGTGACAGCTTGAACTTTATTTGACACTTCCAAAATCGTCCATCTTTTCCTGGCATGACACAACCGCAACTGGCAATATGATCTTTAACCTTTCCGACATCTCTGTTTTTTCTGACATCACTGTTTAAGTGATTCTTGCAGGTGCATCCTTTTTTTGTCGGAAGAAACTTGTCTTTTGACAATCGATCATATGTTGCCTCTTCCTGTGCAGGTGTTTATCTGGCTGTGCGTTTTTTATTTTATTTTCAAATAACTTTTTGGTCATCCGGCAATTATCTTATCAACTGACAATCGCCAGGTGCATCTATTTTATCAACAACCTCCGTGCACTGACTCGGATATGTAACAATTTTTCCTAGTACTATGTTTGTAGTTATCACATCTGAATCTACCAACTAAGCTTGTTTTGCATATGTATCCGCTAAAAAATAAAATTAATGTATAGTATGTTTTTAAATAATATATATACTAGCAGAGGTACCCGGTATTGCCCAGGGCGAATAAAAAGTAGTAGAAATTAAATAGTGTGTTTAACATCTATATATAATAACTTACATGTCTCTTCCTCTCTATAGCCGTCTCTCTATCCTTCTCTCTTTCCCTCGTCCCCATTATTTCCCTCCCTCCCTCAACCCTCTATTTCCTCTCTTCCCATCTCATTGCTCTCTTATTTTAATGTGTTAAAAACTGATGATAATGTAATTCATATCCCCGGAGCCATCTGTTTCAAATTTAATAGTTCGATCTTACACTTATTGCTCTGGGATATAAAGAAATAGAAGGTAAATAGCATGTGAAACATTTCTATGTTAAAACTTATATCTCTCTTCTTCTCTCCCATTCTCTTTCTCTCTCTCAAGTCGTCTCTATATCTTTCTCTCTTTTTCTTTTAATAATGTAATGGAAGTAAGGAGGCTGTCAGAGAACTGGCAAAAGTACCATTAAAATCAAAGTATGAAGAAAAATAATGTTGATAATGATTATTGATCCCGGACAATGCTGAGTAAGCCAAATAGTCCCTGTCTATACCTAATTTCTTGCCCCCCCCATTTCAGAATAATATTAACATAACTGATGTTAATGAAGACAATAGTCAGAAGAGATGTAATATATACCAGTTACCAGAAGTAATACGGTATCTTACAATTTTTGATCCCAGACAACACAAAGTAGACAAAATGGTTCTGCCAATACCTGATGGCTTACCCCACTTAATTGTAACATATTAAGAAAATACGTAATGTTGATGAAGCTTGACAGCGTTTTTCATAGGTGACCTAATCTGTAGAAGCACATGAAAAGCGTATTCATTTGTGACGTAAAATGCAGAAGCACCAGAAAAGCGTTTTCCATAGGAGGGCGTATCTGCACACGCCCCCAAAAAAGCGTTTTCCATAAGCGAGCTAAACTGCACAAACCCCCGAAAAGCGTTTAGCATAGGGTGTGTGTGTGGGTGGGTGGGGGGGTAAACTTCATAAGACCTGAAAAGCGTTTACCATAGCGGGGCGAAACGTCACAAGACCCCGAAAAGAATCAAAAGTTTAGAGACGCGCCTCTGTTGTACAAATAAAGCGAAAGGTTACAGATTGTCAAAGTACTATGTATATCAATCAGATTTTTAATTTCTTCCTCCCAATACCGTCATTTTTGGATTAGTTGCAGGAATGATACGAGTATCAAGGTAAAGCCTGGGAAAGTTGACCTCCTCTTTCCTAGAACTCGACTCAGACCAAATCAAATACGCGTCTATTAATTTTAATCACACCTCCGCGGCCTCCTTCTGTCATTTTCGGTTTCATTTAAGAGAATTACTTGCAGGTGTTTTACAAATTACTACATAATATAATTGTTTTCTTTTAAAATTAATACATAATTAAATTGAAATTAAACTGATAAAAGCTGAAATAATCGATCCACCGGACGAAATCTGCACTATAGCCTCCTTGGGTGTGCATTTAAAGATTCAGGAATACTTCCAGCATCTTGCTCGGTTAATTTTACATATGAATACACTTCTTTGTCTAGATTCTCTCATTTTTTTCACACACATATATATATATATACAGCCACTGAGTTATATATAGTAGATTTGACATGCGATATGATATGTATAATTATTTCCACAATCAGAAAACCCCGCAGCCCACAACCCATGAAAGCCAACAACCGGAAGTCCTAGACTCGAGATTCGCGCTCCTTTGGGCCTATCAGTAGAACATATCCGAACTTAGAATTCGAAACTCGAGTCACTAACATGCGAGCCGAGTACTCTGCCACCGAGCTAACTCGTCACATACAAGAAAGTCTATTAACTTACACAGATTAAGCAAAACGCGGAGAAGACCGACTGTGGAATGTACCTACTCTTCTCAACAAGGGGTGTAGTCATCCAACTACTGATCACCCAGACAGATATCTCACAAGTAAGATTTTATCAAATTCTGAGTTCGGATATTGTCTACTGATGAGTCCGAAGGAGGGCGAAACTCGAGTCTAGGAATTCTTATTGGCTCTCATGGGATGTGGATTGCGGCGTTGTCTGATTGTGGAAATAATTAAATATATTATCTCACATTCAAAAATCTAATATTTATTTGCTCGCTTGGTTAGCTTGTTGGATGACATCGTCCTAGCGAGTATAAAATTCTATTTGTGAGACATCGGCCTGGGTTCTTAATAGTTGGATGACTACACCCCTTATTGAGAAGGGTAGGTACATTCCACAGTCGGCCCTAGCCGCGGTTTGCTTAATCTGTGTAAGTTCATAGACTGTATTGGATGTGACGAGTTAGCTTAGTGAAAGAGTGGAAATAATTATATATATATATATATATATATATATATATATATATATATATATATATATTTACATAACCGGTAAAAGGTAATATTTATATTACCGATTGTTATCCTCTGAGGAAAATAATTTTTGTTTGAAAATTAATAGATTATGGATAATAAGACTCCTTGCTCTTGAACTTTTGATATTTTAATAGATATTGTATCTGTACAACTTTTAATCTTCATCATTTATCTTATTAATTTATTGCTCTCTTCACTATATTGAGCTTTCTATTATCACGATAGATTATCATTTAAGGATACGTAATTAATCTTTAAATTCGTATTCAATAGTATATATATATATATATATATATATATATATATATATATATATATATATTATAATATAAAATGAAGTAATAAAATAAGGTGTCGATCAAATTTTATTAGAATTCAAAGTTCAAGCAAAGTATCCTTAAGTCCTTAGCTCATGAGTCGACATGGAAGGAAATTCAAATATGCAATATGGAAACCACCACAAGTCTTGTCGTAGCTGTTTGGGCGAGCAATGAAACCGGGGGTGTCCAGTCTTCGAGATGGGTCCTTTTTAATCTTCTTTGCCTAAAGGATTTAGACTCTGAGGTTGTAAAAGTTTATACACCTAAATTTTCAGTTTCTAAATATCTTTACAATATCTTTACAACCTCTTAATTAGGAAATATTAAACCTTAAATATATTCACAACTTCTTAATTAGGAAAAATTAAACCCTAATTTAGATTAAACTTCTTGATTGGGCAAACCAAACCTTAAATTAAACTTCCTAATCTGATAAAATTAAATCTTAAATTAAACTATTAAATTATTAAGTTCTAATTATTTTGATAACTTCGTAATTGGGAAAATTAAATTATAATTGGGAAAAATTAAACCTTAAGGCAAGTTAAACTTTTTAATTGGGGAAAGTTAAACCTTGAGTTGGAATTCCTGGGCTGATAGGATTGAATCTTAAATTAAACTATTAAACACTTTAATAATTTCTAACCTGATAAAATTAAATCTTAAATTAAACTATAAAATTATTGGAATTTAATAACTTCGTAATTTTTAATTTCATAAATATTCTAAATTATTTGATAGGGCGAGATTTGTGAAATCGGTTTTTACTGTAAGTTAGATTTTAAGTAATAATTTTGGATGTGTACGTGATTACACGATCTGACCTATATTTCCTAACTCCCTTCTCTTTTTCTTTTTCTTTTAACTTCTTAACACCTTCCCCTTTGACATAGAATATTCTCAGTCGACCCAGACAGGGAACATCTAATCTGGGTGGGGTGGATGGCGGGGTTGTATGTTGCTTTCTTTGTTGAGCCCATCAAGCGGGCTTTAACAGGAAGTAACACAGACATAATTTCAGATCTATTAAAGTCATTGTGAGATGTAGACAATTTAATATCGCCTTCTGTTCGTTAGGGATTTGTCATGCCTGGTTGAATCGCTGGGGAGAGAAGATTACTTATTTTTTTCGCTCTGCTGGCAAGATGCGACCGGGATTCAGTCTTATTTTGCTCAATTCGGATTTAACGGGTTTTCTAATTAAACAACGAACTTTGATTTGACTTGGGTTGCACATGTCGGGATTTTGGAACTTTGATTGGACTTTTCGTATTATTTTATTTATTTATCATAAACATTGAATATTGACACATTTCGCGACTGGATTACTTTGCCGGCCCCTTCAATTTCACGTATATGGACTGCTGTTTATAACTTGGAGTAATGTCTTTCCTGATTATGCTTCTCAATTTGTATGACCTAGATTGACTGAATGGATTCAACAAAAAGTATGTTTTTGTGTTGATATGTTTGATGTTATGTATTTTTATGTATTTGTGTATATAATTTTATATATTTTCAAAGCGTAATTTTATTACCTGTAGTAGTATAACTGCGGTAATGGTGCTCTGAAGAGAAGAATTATCTTTGAAAACTCATGAGCTAAGGACTTAAGGATACTTTGCTTGAACTTTGAATTCTAATAAAATTTGATTGACACCTTATTTTATTACTTCATTTTATATTATAATATTAATGCTCTATCCAGTACATTGAGCTTCAGTTTTTTTATCCGGATGTTGCACTAATTATAAGATATTAGTTGACGCTTATATCTTTTGTTGGATTGCTTCATATATATATATATATATATATATATATATATATATATATATATATATATATACACTATTGAATATATATATATATATATATATATATATATGAAAGGTCATTATATGATATGTCTATATATTTCCTTCATGTGGTTAGTATACTGTGCATGTATGTGTTATTCTCAATACCCACTAACGTAACTAAACCTAACACATTTATAATATAGTCCGTGTTATATTTCAAGAAGCATGGTCTTCATATTTAGACTCTTGCCTTTTTCTAACTCGGCACAAATATAACAGAAACACACACAAAGGTGTTTTCTCAAAGCCGAACGCACACTCGCACACATATTGAAACTAAAACACGCACCCACACACATATAAAGTAATCTCACACTAAAAACATCGAACGCACAACCACGTCTATACTTAGACACACAAGAGTAAACAGACGCGCGAATACACACAGAAAAATAAACCCACGCACAAATTACAGCCAGACGGAAAGTTTCACATAAATACTTCGATTCACTCAAGCAGTAATATTTGTTGGCGTTACGATAAAAGAGGCGACGACGTCGTGTACGTGAACAAGAAATTAAACAGGCTATTACGAGAGCGCATGCGCCCACATACTCCTTCCGGTCATCATGAAAATTATATTTCCTAATTGAAGCCATAACTTTCGTAAACGTTAACGCTCATATCCCGAAGTCAGCTGTTTTTCTCGTTCTCACCCTTCCTTCACTCTTTCCAATATCGCTCACTCTACCCCCATCCCTTTCTCCAGGGAAACAGGTAACCTGAAAGACACAGAAAATTGCTCCGCCCGTAGCCCCAATTATACCAGCTCGTTCGTATTTCTCTTGTCGGGTCTCAGGTGGTCGTAAGAGGTTTTTGCCCTAATAAATAACTTTCAACACAACAAAAACGTTTTTTTCTTTTCTTTTCTTTTTTCTATCCTTCTTTCTTTCGTTCGTTTTTTGCTTGTTTCTTTCGTTTTTTATTGATTTCATGCCCAGATAAGACCGTGCTTTGGTATATTATTCTTTTTTAAAAACAAGTTAGTTTTTAATGATCCAAACACATCATAACTAAAGTCTGAAATATATCTAAATACTGGTTTTCCCGTACCGGCGTTGCGCGGGATGGAGTAACATCAGTGGAGTTTTGAGTTTTAGATGGGTTGCACTTTGATAAACACATACATAAAGAGAAATACAATCTTAGTTGTAAAGTATGTAACTCTTTATATTCTTATGATTAAAGACACCGTTTACTAATGATGCATCACGTGACATGTTTCGATACTGAAATATAAAAGCTGTTAGATATTATTTATTTATTTCCACGACATATGTTCGGATTTGCAGTGCCATGTTGTAAACACTAACACATTTTTATTAATGTTTAAACTAGTATGACATATGAACTTAAATCTATCGGAATTCTATCAAAGTTTTGATTTTATTACTGATGCCCGCTTATTTTAATTTTAGGTTATTATTTAAAAAATGGTTCATGTTACGAGTCGTCCGTGCCGGACTAATACATTTTCTAGAGAATAATGTTATTATATTACAAATATAACAATAGTAAAAAATAATAAAAAATAGGCTCGTCAAAAAGAAACTTTTGATTTGTAAGCTTACATGCTATTTCGACGAAACTTTTAAAATCTGATGATATAACTTCATTTGTTACATATCAAAAACTATTTTAATTTTTAATATTGTTTTGATCAATTTAAATATACTATTTTTAAGATCTAAATGGTATGATTCCTAAATTCAAATCTTAATATCAATGTTTGTTTCAAGCATCTCGAACTGGTTTTATATTTACTATTATTCAGTTATTTATTGAATTTAAAAATAGTGTAATATAAAACACGATGTTGAACATTTTATTTCAAGATAATTTAATTACAAAAATACAATCCACCATTATACCTTTAAGTTTCTCCGTGTACAATTACTATTAAAATATTTATTACACTTGATGTATAGTCGGTGGTATTTGTGAGCTATAAGACGAATATATAACAGAATTATATAAACCCCTGTATAAATTAAGGGTTAAGATTTATTCTCCATTTACAAGTAAAGAAAATAATTACTTCTTAATCTAAAACTTCTTACTCGAAGAAGACTGTAACGCCTGTTAATCCAAGATTGTCTCAATCTGAAATGTACAAGGGGACATAACTCAACTTGCACAATATCTTTGAAGCAAGCGAGATCACAAAGGCAACGAGTTACTCCCTTTTAATATGTTCTCTAGATAGAAATAGGTTCATCAAACCTTATTGAATAAATATGTTAATTTTAATGTTTTTACTATGAAAATAAAATGCATTATGGTGGAGTTAATTACGTAATTAAACGTCTATTTTGTTTAGTTTTGCTTCGGTGATATGTACTGAAAATAAAAAAACTTTTTCTCAAGTATTTAATGCAATCTATTAGGTTCAGTTAATTGAACAAAAGTTTTATTTTTAAAAACTTAAATATAAGTTATGCACATGAGTTTGATTGAAATTGATTGTATTGTACTATTATTCACTATCAACTGTCGGATTTCATCCATATTATTTTCTACATATACACTTATATATAAATAAATAGCTTTATTTATATAATAGTAAAACGTACCATATATATATATATATATATATATATATATATATATATATATATATATATACATTTTTCACTTATAAAATAGATCATTCAGTGAAGACCGGAGTTGTTCCAATAAAAAAAAGCTCGAGAGTACAGAGCATTAATATGTGATTTTATGAAGGCTTACCAAAGCATTCCTTTCAGGACACCAATGATCACCATTAAATATATTTTTTCTTACAAATATTATTTATTCAAATTAAATGTTTTTTCCTACACGTGTTTCACTACCAAGCAGGTACTTGCTTGGCAGATCATCAGGGAAATAAAATGTCTGGAATAAGAGTTTCAACTGCCGACAATACACAATGTGGCGTTGCAATAGTTGAGGTCACTTAAGAAGAGAAGAGGAAAAAAAATAAAAATAAAAGTTATAATTAAAAGACAAGAAAGAACAACGATAAAAAAGAAAGTCCTAGAAAATGTCTTTGAAAAGTAGCTCGTGCATTATTTCTGCCATCAAGCCAACAAGCAAATAATCAGTCCCAAATGCATACCCCCCCCCCAAAAAAAAAAAAACGGAACAATGTGCGATAATACACTTTCACGTCGGGCGGCACAATGATGAAGAAATCCCCCCCCCCCCAAAAAAAAACTAAACCATTCAAGATACCGCTCACAAGTTACCATTCCAATCCAATGATAGTTTGGGAATTCTAAATCTAATTCATCACAAGGAAAAGCAACATAAATGTTCGTCCGGAATGCCAGCGGTCAGACGAGCCTTATTTCAAGGGCTGACTTGTTCCCATTCGAAATAAACAGACGACGAGTTGAACGTCAATCTCGCAGAAACTCTCCTTTATTTTAAGAAAAAATCTTAATTAGTAGATAGAAACTATTTATTCAAAATACTGTTTCTAAAAAAAAACTATTATTAAAATTATTCTTTATAGAAATTAATAATCTAGTGTCTGGGACGTCATTTTACCTTTTGGGAAAATATCCTTCATTTAATCAACTGCCGAATTATTATCGTGTTGTTGTTTAACGAAGCGAAAGAAACCTATGCCGCAGAAATTATTTTAAAAAAATTATTCATATATCAAAAATAAAATGTAATTATAAAAAAGTTTTCTACAAAAATCTAGTCATTATTTTAAATAATTTAAAATATTTCCTATACAGCTGTGTCTGTTTGCTACTCTCTGGGGAGAATATTATTCTATATTCCATAAATAAATATTACTACGGAATATCGTTATCAGAAATCTATTTTATATTAAAAAAAAAAACATTTTTTAATGGACGGGGTTATTTTATGCCACTTTACGGGAAAATATCACTCTAACTCGTTAAATAACGGGAGACTTATTACTAATTTAAAAACCCTGTACAAAATACTTTTTATAAAAATCCAATTGCTTCTATTTTTAGAAATTAAGTCCGTGTCGGCATGCATGTTTTTTAATTATTTTTTCCTTAATTATTTTTTCCTCCATTCCTACCACCCATTGTTTTATTTAATTGAATCTAATTAAAAACTAATTTAATTTAATTTAACCTAATTTAATTAAATAGTTATAGCATCCAGGTTGTTATTTCTTATTTTTCACTTAAAATTACTTGAAATTCCCAATGCATTTCGTATAATATATCTATTTCTGATAATAATTGTGATTTATTATTTATTATTCCATTATCTTTTTATATGTTACAAAATCCCCCCCACCTCTATTCTGCTGAAGAAGTATTTACTATAGTTGACAATCAATGGGCCTTATTATCGGAATCGGTTTTTTTAATGCATTTTGGACCGATTATTTGGTGGCAGAAATAATGTACGAGTTACTTTTCTAAGACATTTTCTTTTTTATCGTTGTACTTTCTTGTTTTTTAATTATAACTTTTATTTTTATTTTTTTCCTCTTTTCTTAAGTGACCTCAACTATTGCAACGCCACATTGTGTATTGTCGGCAGTTGAGACCCTTATTCCAGACATTTAATTTCCCTGATGATCTGCCAAGCAAGTACCTGTTTGGTAGTGAAATACGTGTAGAAAAAAAACATTTAATTTTAATAAATAATATTTGTAAGAAAAAATATCTTTAATGGTGATCATTGACGTCCTGAGAGGAATGCTTTGGTAAGCATTCATAAAATCACACACACACACACACACACACACACACACACACACACACACACACACACACACACACACACACACATATATATATATATATGTATATATATATAAATATATATATATATATATATATATATATATATATATGTATATATGTATATATATATATATATGTATATATGTATATATATATATATGTATATATATATATATATATATATATATGGCAAAGTCGTTTGCCGGGGGTGATCTTGGGAACGATATGTGACGAAGGGACGATATGTGGCAACATGTGCACGTACGTGCAATGTCTCATCTTGTTATGGCCAGTTAGCAATCATCGTTTGACGATAGTCACTGTCCTCTGCTTCTGGTACTGGCTAGCCGGCAGTTTGGTCAGGAGCATCGTGCTGCAAATCAAACATTATGTAATAATGGAACACACTATTTTACTTTTAAATATAAAAATATAATTTATTTTCGCCGAAGAACATTTTTATATCTTGCAGACAGCGCGACAAGACGTGTGCGTCTCTTCCAGAATTCAAAACAGTCTCGTAATTGTAAATCCCTTTACCAGAGATAGAGAGTGAAAGAGAGAAGGAGATAGACACAGAGAGAGAGAGAGAGAGAGAGAGAGAGAGAGAGAGAGAGAGAGAAAGAAAGCGAGAGGGGATACTGCCGCCATCGTTCTATGCTTCGTCAAATGTTTTGTTTTGTGTTTGATAACTGATTTTCTCGATCGACGACAGTCTGATCTCTGAACCCATCACATGCACTTGTCATTGAATTAGTTTGACACCGACCTTCAGTCTTCAAAATACGACTGAGGCACAGGTGCACTCAGTGATCTCAAAACGCAGATAATTACTGTTTTTGAAATAAGTCTGGCATAAGGATTACGAATATAACGGGGATCACTTAGCTACCCAAAAGGTCACGCATTGCACCATATATATATATATATATATATATATATATATATATATGAGATAGATAGATGTGTGTGTGCAGGTACAAGTAATTTTATATTTATTAAAAATATTATAATAAGCCCCTTTAAGAAATTTAAGTCGATCATTCTCGGGGATATTAAAAATAGACTGTCATCAGCTTTAAAGCAAAGTTCTGAATACATTCGCCAAACACGCTCGACTAGTCTTTTGTCTGTGCCCGCTTCTAATTACATATAGATCTTAATTTCCCTTGATCACGTGACAGTGTCTGGTGGCCGAATGCATATGGCGACTGCATGCATATTCTGGGCTTAATCTGTCAACCAGGTTAGCGCCGCCCGACCGTCTGAAATTGTTACTTTCCTGCACTGCAATAAGCTTGACACGCTAGCATCTGTAGGTATAAATGATTTAAAATTTATTAATAAATATTATATATATATAAATGTGTATGTGTGTGTGATGTTTGTATGTTCCCTGTAGAGAGTCTACATAAAATTTAAAAGTGTATTCTTACGTACAATTTACTGGGTAAAACAATGATATTATTCTAGAATCTCTAAGTGCATCCTAAGGTGGCTATGCGGGCATAAGATCGTTTACACCCCAAATATATCCTACTTTTATGAAATTTAAATTATATTTATAACGTTTTTTAGGGTAGACAATGGAATTGGTCCTGGATCTCTAAGTGCCATCCTAACTAAAAGTATATATGGAGGCCGAACCTCCTTTAAACCTTGAAATATATCCTATTCTGATATAATTAATATCATATGTATAAAATTATTCGGGGAAGACAATGGAACTTGTCCCAAATCTCTACGTTATTTTCAATGTGTCGAATATCTACGTGCTCCTATCTCTAAATGACCCATTGAAACAGAACCCCCTTAAACTTCAAATATGTATATCCAATTTTATTTAAATGTAAACCATAGGTATGAGACAGTAATTCAGAGAGAATTCCAACATTTCATCTTCTTTCGACTTGATTAGAGGTTAAACGGAAGTAAAAACAAAGAAAGTAATATTGTGTTATGAGCATAGTAAAAAGTACATTGTAGTGGTCTTCATTCAATCCAGAGCAACGTCGGATCTTTTTGATTAGTTTTTTCTAGCGGTAACAGAATAAAATATTAAATAATAGAAGGTGCATAATTGTCTAATGCAGTACATCATAGACTATGCAATCAGGATTACAAAATAAATTACTAACTAATACTATTTGAAAACTTATGGATCCACAATTTATTTCCGACAAATTGTATCTCCTGTTGCGCTATTTGTATAGCCTTAGCCATTTACTGTAGTTCATGGTATTGTTTTTGGCATTATATCTTTTAATCATTTGAAGTCAATGTTTGTGTGTTATAGCAATGGATATGTTAACATATAGAATAATTTTTAAAAGGATTAAGTTTTTAACTGAATCAAAAGTAACGTGGAACTTTTGCTTCGAATCTATCTGGGCTCACGAAAAACAATTGCCCATAAAATACTGAAATATATAAGAACATAAAGAAACAACATTAATTTAAAATAGATTTTCATTCGTTTGATAAAACGAGAATAAAATTAAACAAATAATATGTCAGTGAAGAATGCATTTATGAAAAAAGTTTACACATTTAAATAATTATTTATTTTTGTATAAAGTTTAAAATAAATCAAATTCGCTTCAATACATTAAAGCTATTCACGTTTCACAGCTGTGTGTAAAAAAGCGTTAACAAGTTTTTTTTTATTAGTTAACCTCATATTGCAAATGATATTTACAATTTTTCTTTCTCAGGCAAACGTTGTAAACATGATTATATTTGAAATTATTTTCGAGCAGCAATATATCTCTACACGGCAACGCCAGGTGAATACCGCTAGTGTTTTGTATTTTACTCTCTCGATAATTGCATCAGGTCAAACGAGTCAGACAACCAGAAGCTCTAAGATTGTGGAGGTTACATTTTTTTGTACTTCTGAGTGATTTGTTTTTTCCCGGGGTTTTGACGTGTTAATTCCGTGTCGGGCGGATGTGAGGGCTTAACCAGGGTATTTATGTTTTGACTTGTTAATGCACCCAAGGACGCCCTGTAAAATAACCTAAAACAGAAAAGATTTGTGCAGGTGTCATTCGATTTTACTTGTCATGTTTTGTTTTTCTGACAGAACCGAGCCTGGTGTCAGAAGTCTCTCTAAATTCAGAAAATCTCTTTTCCTAAAGATAAGTGGTAGCTATGTGCTGAGCTGATATCTATGAAATATTTTGTTGCCATTCATGCAGTATAATAAACAATCAATAAAGCAATAAATATTAAAATATACGACAAATAACTTTTACCAAACGCAAGAAAATTTAAATATTTTACGGACGTGCATAGTTTTAAAAATCTGAGATTGTTTCAAAGATTTTTTATTTCAATATAAACTATCAATATCTGTCTTTTGGATGAAGCAAAAATCCAATATGGCTGACCCATGTGTTGTTGTTTGGTTTTTATTTGTATTTTATTCGTTACAAATAGTGTTAAAATAGCTTAACTTACAACTCACCCTAAATCCGACTGAACACATCTTGAACTTAGGGGTAGTAGTAAGTAAACCTTCTTTCTTTTCTATTTTAAGCCTGAAATTTTACTCTCATCAGTACAGGGAATTGATAATTTTCTGACGGTCATAAGGCACGCCCCCGTTTCACAGAGCCACTTTTTACTTCGCAGGCTCTATCCCCACAGCCGTAGGTAATTATCACGTGATACGGAGAAATTAAGCTATATTTGAGCCAATTACTGGGTAAACATAAAGACAAGCTAGAAGACTCAACGAACTTACTCGAAGGCTTGCTTTGCAGCTTAAGTGAATGTCTATTTTTAATACTTCTTAATTACGCAGAATATATATATATATATATATATATATATATATAGAGAGAGAGAGAGAGAGAGAGAGAGAGAGTGAGAGAGATTTTCTGAAAGGGGCTTTTAATATATATATATATATATATATATATATATATATATATATATATATTCTACGTAATACATACATCTAGGCCTCGCCTATTGAGTTCTCTAGACTGATTGCTGGATAGCCGCCGTATTTTTTTTTTTTTAGATGTTAATTTACTCACCATTTCTTGACCATGCGTGGTGGAGCATTTGTACACGCCCCGGCTACTGAGTCAAACATGACTTTCGTATCGGTGTTCGAATCGTGTGACCGGCAAGGATTGTCTCATCCATACTGACGATTGCCGGTTTGGCATTACGCACATGTGTTTATGGGTTTATTTGAAAAAAAATATTCATTAATAATTATTCAAAGCTCTCGCATGATAGAGCATTTTAAGTAAAGTTGACAAAAAGCCGTCATCCTTCGTAATGCATAACTCAGGCCATGCCTATTGAGTGCTCTCGACTGCTAGCTGGATAGCCACCGTATTTGCTATTTAGATGTAAATTTACTTACCATTTCTAGACATTGCGTGGTAGAGCATTGGTACCCGGATACCGAGTCAAAAATGAATTTCGTATCGGGTTTCGAACCGTCTGACCGGTAGGGATTGTCTCCTCTAATCATGATGATTGCAGGTGTGGCATGAAACACATGTGTATATGGGTTTATTTAGAAAATAGTATGTTTTATAAATAATTATATATATATATATATATATATATACATATATATATATGCATATACCTTGGTAAGATTGGTAGAAAGACATTCAAAAGAGTGCTTGATTATGAAAATAATTTTTTTCAAAAATTTCAATTCAAAATGAGAGCAAAATATATATTTATATATGTTGTTACAGAAGTCAAAATAGTTTGATACCGACGGTTTCAAATCAGCGATTTTTCAAAAAATAGCTGATTATCTCCAGTCAAATTGAGACACAGTGAATGTTTGTTTTTGTGTTATAGAAACTGATATGTTCCTATTCAGAATATTCAAATACATTTCAGTAAAGATTACATTTTTCGCAGAATCTAAAGACACCGATGAAAGTTTCCCTCAATTCCACCAGGGATCACTAGAGGTAATTATCGGTAAGGTCTGAAGGATAACTGAACTATATTAGAACTAAAAGAAACGAAATTCATATTTTAAGAGAGATTTTCTTTGTTTCGTAAAAAACAAATAGCATTAAGCAAAACGCATTTTACCAAATAATGCATTTGAAAAGTTTTAAACATTTAAATAATACTTTTTTATTGGTATTTTTTAGATTGGCAGTAAACGAATTTGTTTCGATTAATTTAAGACATTTGCCGGTTTAAAGCTGTCTGTAAGCAGAAGTTCTTTTATTTTTGAAAACACCACCGAGCTAACAGTTGTTTTATTACTGTACCTCTGATAGAGAATCTTATTTTTAACTTTTTTTTCAATGAAAATAAATCGTTATTATATATATATATATATATATATATATATATATATATATATATAAATATATATATATATATATATATATATATATATATATATATATATATATATATACATTCTAATGACCAATGGAACAATAAATCCATTACCATCATTTTTCTTCTTTAGTTTTTCTGAATTTTCAGTTTTCCGACTTCGACGAATACCTGTATTTTTTTCGTTCGTTTTACGAACGGAATTCATACTTATTTTTCTCCAATTTAAAAATGTTGTTCATGTCTTACGCGCGTTTAATAGCTTCGTCAGGAAAAGCATATAGTTTTTATTGTAACACCGCTGATGATCAGAGAATTTGTACACTAAATAGTCATGAAAGCATATATCAATCCAAAACAGAAAAAAAGGAAGATGAGAAAAGACAAATGAGAAGGCTTGGTAAAAACAATTGCAGATTAAAAAACACGAAAAAACTCACATAAAATGTTGGCATATATCTCGAAGCCCCCTCAAAAGCATTCCATCCGACACCTGAAACGATTTCCACCTCTCTCTGCTGTATATATACAGGGTGATTCATAAGTCACTTCACTTATTATTTAAAATGATTACAATATGAAGCACAAACATACTATGACTTTTGATAATTGTTATCTTACTCTCTAATTACTGCTATTTGTTATTTAAAATTTGTTCGTTTATATATTTGTTTCTATATATATTTATTTCATAATCAATCAAATATGCTACAAAGAGTCGTAAATTCCTTTAAAAAAAGAATAGAGCTATGCATGCAGAACGAAGGTAGAAATTTTGAGAATTTGCTGTAATTTTTAACTCCCATAAATGAATTTGGTGAATAAACTTTCTGTTTTGTATTACCGTATTTTTTAACTTAAGAATTTCAACAATAAATAGCTAAGTGACTTATGAATCACCCTGTATATATATATATATATATATATATATATATATATATATATATATATAAAATTATTTAAAAAATATATATTTTACCTGTAATCAGCGCAGACGGTCACAAGGCGCGTCCTGGTCTACAGAGACACCTGTAATCTGTAGGCGTTTATCTAGTCCTATTAAGCCGCAAGAGCTTTCCACATGATATATACATATTATCATGTAACTATATATATATATATATATATATATATATATATATATATATATATATATATATATATATATATATATATATATATTATATAAGCGCTCGATGAATGGGCAACGACAAAACGCTAGGTGCCATACGCCACCGGTAAACATCTGAGAACCGCAAAATTGCACGCCGCGTCGAGAGATTGACACGGAAGATTGTGAAAAATGACAGCGCCGTGGTCTTCAATAAAGCCTGCATTAACAACCACTTGCTTCCGAACTATACGTATATGGTTACAAATATATACATATTTGTGTTTATATATATATATATATATATATATATATATATATATATATATATATATATATATACATTCAGGCATTCGTGTGATTATATGTATGGCTTTATGTACATAATATGAATAAATATGAGTCTGTGTGTAAATAGTGATTGCTATGTGCTCAATAGGCTTGTTAGTATCTTTATATATTAATGCGTTCATATATATATTTATATATATATATATATTTATATATAAATACATATATTTATACATATATATATATATATATATATATATATATATATATATATATATGTATATATATATATAATCAGTATGCTTTAATTACTTATCTACCTACACAGGTGTTTCACCCTGTTAAAGAATCATACATGTGGAGGATGATTAGTTTACCTGTCACACGTTCTGAACCTTATCCCAAAGTCAAAATTGTAGTTTTAATCTGAACTCCTAGACCCATACGGCTAATCTAACAACCACGATGAAAGGGAGATAAGTATGGTCTATTTATTTCTTTACAAGCGGACATACTTAGTAGACCATAAACAATGTTCACCGACGAGGTCGTACGGTACTATATACATATATATATATATATATATATAGTATACATTTTTATTTATATAAACATTATTGGTTACATATGGCATACCTGTTTCAGTTGACTCTCTATTGTAGAGGACAACTGAAACATGTATGCACATATGTAACCAATATGTTTGCATAAAAAACATTTATACTAAATACAGCACTATCTGTCATGCAGCACTTTTTACAAACACTGGAGTTTCAATGGCTTAACATCTAAAGAAACAAATAGAATACATGTACTTGAATATATATATATATATATATATATATATGGTACATATATATATATATATATATATATATATATATATATATATATATGGTATATATATATATATGGTATATATATATATGGTATATATATATATATATATATATGGTATATATATATATGTATACCATATATATATATATATATATATATATATATATATAAACGAAGGCAATGTTTAACATACATACACACAAAATATACACACATTTGTATATATGAAGTCATTCAAGGCAGCTACACATGTGCGAACAGAGTCGACATTTTAATGGAGAACTCTCTTACAAGCAATCAATTTTAATTTTATGCATTTCAATTATAATAAATTCTACTCAGGATAAATTCTCCCAACCTTCCCTGCTGGAAAAATATTCATTATTGAAATAAAACAGGCAAGACAAAAGAAAAGAAGAAAAAGGACGAATAATGGACGAAAATGGCACAAAAACAAAACGCAAACGAAAAAAGAACAAAAGTAAATGAAAAACCAAAAAAAAAAAGATTCATAATAAATTCACATAACAGTTTTATCACCGCCATTCTGTTTCGTTGCGCCTCTTTCATTTCGAAGTGAAATTTTTGCAACGTCATTTTTGTTTCGTTTTTCGTTTTCGTTTTTTGTTTTCCCGTTTTTCTTTTTTTAATTACACATTCTGATTTTCTTTTTTCACCTCTCTACCAGATTAATGAGGTGATTTAATTTGTTTTAAGAAAAAGGACAATGGTGAGATATTTATTAGCGGCTGGCATTTTGGCGTGATGTTAAAAGAGGGAGAGGAAATCAAAACGGAACGATGGATCTTGGCAGATAAATTGAGGTAAAACAACGACTTAAAGAAGAGAGAGAAAGAAAGAGATATGAGAGAGTGGGGAGAGAGAGAGAGAGTGGGGAGAGAGAAGAGAGAGAGGATGAATGAGGTGATGAGAAACAGAAATAGAGAGGGATAGCGAAAGAAAGCGATAGAGAATGAAACAATAATAGAGACAAAACGGCGAAAAGTGGAGTAAAAAATAAATATAACTGAAGGGAAACAAAGAGAAAATGAAAGAGAAAGCGAGAAAGAGAGTTAAAGGAATAGAGAAAGAAAGCGTGAGACGAAGGTAAAAAGAGAACAAATAGTGAGATGAAGACACATAGAAAGCGACAGAAACATAGTAATAGGGAGAGACAGAAAAAGGGTGAAATGGTGCAAACATACAGGAATGAAGACGAAAAAGCTAAAATGGTATATAAATAGATACGTAAACATAACAGAAGAAAAGGTGAGATAAAGCGTTATAGGAAACGATAAGAAAGTGGGAGAATGCGAGAAATAGAGGAGAAAGAGCGAGGAAATTTGGGAGAGAGCAAAAGAGAAAGATAAAGAAAGATGAAAATGATAGGGAAATAAAGTGAAATAGATAGAGTTATGAAATAAATAAAGAAAGAGAGAAAGAGAGTGGAAAGAGAGGGGAACATCAGAAAGAAGCGAGAGAAGGCGAGAGAAAGAAAGAGACAATTTTTGGAAAGAGAAAGGCAGAGGGAGATCACTATAAAGATAAAGAAATGTAACTATTAGTAAGAAGGGGTGAAATAGAGAGAAGGAGAGATAGAATGACAACAAGGTAAAGAGCAAGACAAGTGAAAGAAGAGTAAAACATATCGCCAGAGAAGAAGGAAATGACGTAGAGAGAAACACAGTGAAAAGAAAAAAAACAACAATCAGATGAATTTAAATGAACGACAAACGAAAAGAAGATTGAAAGGATTGGATAGAGATTGAGATGTAAGATAGAAGATTAGATGGAAGTAAGGAATAAAGCGGAGGATATGAATGGGAATCTTTGTTATAGCATCGATGGACAACACATAGTTCCACTGAATGGTAGGAGATCACGTGATCAGCAGTCGATGTCGTGGCGGGAGGGCGCGTGAGGAGGGGCGCGTGAGGAGGGGCGGCGCTTGGTGTGGGAATTATGCGATGCAACGAATTATTAAATAATAAAGACAAAGATAAAATTGTGAAGAGCAAAAAGTGCCAAATAGAGAGTTTGCAATGTCAGGACGAAAGAAATATAGAAAAATATATAAATACATAGAGAAAATTAAAGGTGTAATAACATATATATATATATATATATATATATATATATATATATATATATACAGTGTATTTGGTCAAGTCATATATATATATATATATATATATATATATATATATATATATATATTGGGTAAGGTACACGACAAATCATGAAAATGAAGTGTCGTGATGGACAAAATGTGTGAAAAGATGACAGACGGAAAACAAGTCAAAGTGCAGAAGAAAAACAAAAACAAGAGATTTTTTGACCGGTTTCGTTCGTGGAGAATGTCTTCAGAAAATGTTTTTGTTTTTCTCCTGCACTTTGACTTGTTTTCCGTCTGTCATCTTTTAACACACACACACACACACACACATATATATACATATATATATATATATATATATATATATATATATATATATATGCCCTACCCAAATACACTATAATTTGTTCCCTCTCACCTCAACTCTCGTCAAGTCTGATAATATACATTATATTAATTTATTGGTGAAAATCAGACCAAACAACTCACGACTAGACTAAATGAACTACTATTTCCTTCATCTCACCCCAGCACTCGTCCTGTGTAACACTATTTTTACAGCAATTTATTTGTAAAATATGACTTTTATACTTATGGCTTGAATATAATAACTGATTTTCATCATCTCAAATAAACACAAGTCTAACCTCATAATATTCCTTGTAGGCATTAATTTTTGTAAATCAGACTTTTATACATATGACTGGAATTATATAACTTTCATTTTCTCTATATAACCTAAGCACTAGTTTAATTTAATAATATTTCTTGTAAGAATTTATTTTTGTAAATCAGACTTTTATATTTATGACTCGACCAAAATAAGTATAATTGTTTCTATCTTACATTAACACTAGTCCCATCTAATAATATGCCTTATATGCATTCATTTCTGTAAATCAGTCTTTTATATTCATGACTTGATATTAAAATAAGTAATTTTCTTCATTTTACCTAAACACTAGTCCAATTTAATAATATTCATTGTAGACATTGATTTTTGTAAATATGTCTTTTATATTTATGAGGGAACTAAGGATAACTCTCATTTTTCTCCATCTCACCTAAATACTCGTTCAATCTACTAATATTAAGTGTAGGCAATTAATTTTGTAAATTAGACTTTGATACTTATGACTGGAGCAAAATAATTATCATTTTCTCAACATCGCCTAGTTCAATCTAGTAATATTTCTTGTAAGCATGTATTTCTGTAAATCAGATATTTATACTTATGACTGGAGCAAAATAATTATCATTTTCTCAACATCGCCTAGTTCAATCTAGTAATATTTCTTGTAAGCATTTATTTCTGTAAATCAGATATTTATACTTATGACTGGAGCAAAATAATTATCATTTTCTCAACATCGCCTAGTTCAATCTAGTAATATTTCTTGTAAGCATTTATTTCTGTAAATCAGATATTTATACTTGACCAAAATAAGAATCATTTTTTCTATTTCATCTCAACTCTAGTCCTATCTATATTGATATTTTTTACAGAAATGTACTTGTGAAAAATCACACTTCCATCTTTATCTCTTGGTCAAAATAATTAAGATTTCTATATCATACCACTATGGTAGTAAAGTTCAATAATAATAATAATAAAAATTGAGAAAATTAGACTTTTATAATTATGTCTTGACCAAATGATTTATCATGTTTTTCCTCACACATTACTTCTAAATAAGTTTAGTAATACACGTTAAACGTATGTATTTGTGAAAATCAGGCCTTTTTATTTATCGCTTCACCAACGTATCTATTACTTCATCCATCTCAACTCAACATTACTCCTGTTAAATATACCTGAAGAAAAAAAAGACTTTTATACTAATAGATTGGCTAGAATAACTATCCTTTTCTTCATCTGACTTATACAGTTGTACAAAATAATGATAATTGGTATGAAAAATAGTTTTCTAAATCAGACATTTATACTCATAGCTTGAGTAAATAAATCATTTTATCCATCTCACTTCAACCCTAGTCCAATCTAAAAAAAAATTGCTTATAGTGATGCATTTGTGAAAAATTAGACTTCTGTCCTTATATCTTGATCAGAATATCTACCATCTAACAATTTCACCGTAACAGTGGTGAAGTCTAACATGAATCTTTATAGGAATTTACTTGTGAAAATAAGATTCTTATGTTCATGCCTTGACCAAATAAACTATACTTTTATCCCTATCACCTCAAGTCTTGTCCAGTCTAATAATTTACGTTAGAGGCATTTATTTGTGAGAATCAGCTCATTTGACTTATGACTTGATTACTTCATCTTTCTTTTCATACATGTCATTGCAACACTACACCAGGATAATAATATTTGTATAGGAATTTACTTATGAAAATAAGACCTTATACCTATATCTTTCTGAAATAATTATCATTTTACCTCAATATTAGTTTAAGCAAATTATATTATTTATATGTATCTATTTGTGCATATCATATATATATATATATATATATATATATATATATATATATATATATAGGTTTATGAAAATATTTACTAATAAATATTAAATAATTTTTACTTACATACGCCTGCGTTTAGCTTTCGCTCTTATCAGTGTAGGATCATCAAAGCGCGAACTCGGTTCACAAAGCCAACTAAAACTCCGCACGCTGTCGCTCCATCTCCATGGCTATCGGTAATTATCATGTTATACAGAAGTAATTAATACGGCATACTTACTTTGACACACTGGTTCTCATAACATCACCGAAGTTAAGCGACATTGAGCCTGGTCAGTACTAAATGGCTGACGATTTGGGAATACCAGGTGCTGTATGTGCTCTATGCTTATATAGGCATTGTTTCCAGTCGTTCTGAACTTCACTTTGTCACTTAATTCGAGCAGTGTCGATTAAGGAGAGATGTGGTTGTGGATTACGCAACCGTTTCTTCATAATTACACGCGCAGCCACGCTTTCTCTCAAAAGGGAACGGAGGCGATGATGATCTAACCTTTATACTGAGCAAATATATCTTACATCAACACTACTCCAGTATCATAAGATAAGGGATTTTATTGTGAAAATCAGGCTTCATACTTATGTCTTAACAAAAAAAATATCATTTTATCTATTACACCGCAACACTAGTCCAGTCTAACAATATTCCGTACAGTCATTTAATGAACTATCACTTTCTTCGATCTCACATCATCTAGTGTAATGATAATCTTTTAAAGCATTTTATTGCGAAAATCAGACTTATATATATATATATATATATATATATATATATATATATATATATATATATATATATATATATGTGACTTGACCAAATACTCTGTCATTAGCTCATACTCACCTGACCTATTGTCTAGTCTAATTATGTACGTTATAGTCATTTATTTGTTGCACTTAGACATTTATAGTTGACGAATTAACTATTATTTTAACACTCTTACCTCGACACTATTAAGTTTAATAATATGTCTTATGGGAATGTACTTGTAAAAATCAGACTTTTATACTTATATCTTGATTACAATGACTTCTATTTCCTCCATCTAACCTAAAAACTGGTTCAATATAATAGGAGTGCTTTAACAGATAAGGGGCCACGATAACTTTGACCCCGTCGTTCGGTTCACGGTTAGTGTTAGAAAAAGGATAAACATAGGTTAAGAGTTAGCGGGGGCCCTAATCTCTGAAAGTACATTAATATGTTTCCTTATAGGCATTTACTTGTGGTAATCAGTGATTCTATTCTTGTTGCCGTACGATCTTTCGTATGTTTGAATAAAGTAGATGAAGAACATACCTAACTTTGTGTAATTTGCCGCCGGGCGATTTCCATCGTCGTCGATCATATTCATGGTAGACATTATATTACAGCTAGCAGGGATACCTGGCGTTGCTCGGGGTCATAACACACAAAATAGAAGAAAAATCGCGTGTGTAACATCCTTATATTCAAACTTCTATTTCTCCCAGCCGTTTCTTTATCTATCTACCTTTCTCTTCCCTGGTCGCCCCATTTCATCGCTACTTTCTCCATTTGCCTTTTGCAAAAACTGTCTCTTCCCCACCATTCCTCTTCCGTTGCCCAGGGCAAAAGTGACATATTTCTATTAAAAGTACCACCTCTGTCTGCCCCTTCTATAAAGGTACTTATCTCCACCGTGATGCGCATACTATATACGTATCTATCTTCGCCCCGGTGCGCATACTATATACGTACCTATCGCCATCCTGGTGCGAATGCTGTATATGCAGCTATCTGCGCCATGGTGCGCATACTATATACATGCCTATCGCCGCCCCGTTGCACATACTATATACGTAACTATCACCGCTCCGGTGCACATACTATATACGTACCTATCTCCGCCCCAGTGAGCATACTATATACGTACCTTTCGCCGCCCGGTACGCATACTATGTACGTATCGCAGCCTCAGTGCACATATTATATGCGTACCTTTCGCAGCCCCGGTGCAGATACTATATAAGTACATATCGCCGCCCCGGTGCACATACTACATAATCACCTATCAGAAAGAACGCTTTTGTTTGAGACATGGCCCTGCCAGGTTATTCCTTGGATTCTCCTGAGGTTGCGCAGGTGGAAGGTGTTTAGTCTGTTTTCTTGGCAGGAGTCGAGGGAACATTATTCACTGCTGTTAAGCAGCGTGCTGAGCACACAGGCTTGGTTCACCTTCATCTTGATATTGCTGGTCAGCGTCTTATTGTTCCAGACTTTGTCGCCAAGAGAGACATGGTTGTTTCCGCTACGTTTGTGTCAAGTTCTGCGCCCAGAGAGAGATTGCTAGAGATGGTGGAGCCAAAGTATGTGGAAGTCCTCGACAGCCTCAATTGTGTAGTCGCCAATAGTGATGTTTTGGGTACTGCTTACATTTTAACTTTTTTAGGCTGATATGCATGCCAAACGTTCTGCACGCGTGCTTGAGTCGCTGCAATATTTCTCTTGAGTGTGCCATCAGTGCTGTACTATCACGTATAAGTACGTTCTGCACTTTGGTCTTTTCTCGAATGCGGTCAAGATCGAAGAGGCTGCCACTGCTTCTGGTAACGAGGTACACTCAACTTCCCAGCTTGTTGAAGGCGTAGGACAACAGCAAAGATAGGAAAATGCCAAAAAGTATCGGGGCGAGTACGCACCCGTGTTTAACCCCGCTATTGATATGGAAAAGTCAGAAGAAGAACCATCGTACTTTACGGCACACTGCATGGCCTTATGAAAAGATGTCATACTTTTTAGGAGCCTGGGATCATCCAATCTTCTGCAGCAGAGTGAACAGTCTATTTCTGCGTACAAGGTCAACATCCTTGGTTAGGTCGGAAAAGGCGATGCAGAGCGGTTGTCTCTGTTCGTGGCATTTTTCCTGGATATTTCGTAGGGAGAAAATCATATCGATAGTTTGTCTTCCTGCTGTAAACCTTATCTGTGCCTCGATCTGTACACACTCTGCAAGCAAATACAGCCTGTTAATTACGACACGGGCAAATCCCTTCCCAACAACACTGAGGAGGGATATTCTACGGTAGTTGTTGAAGTCACCGCGATTACTCGTATTCTGGTACAGAGTGATGATGCCTGCGTGACGCATCTCCTGAGGCACTCTTTCATCGCCCCAGCATTGCCGCAGCAGCTGGTGCAGGTTATGGAATAGGGCTGCCTTCTTACCCACCTTCATGATTTTAGGTGGGATGGCATCTTTTCCTAGAGCTTTGGTGCAAGTTAAGGATTCGATGGCTATGTTAAGTTCTGCTTCAGAGGGTAGCAGCTCTTCTTTAACAGACAACCTGCTCGTGCTCTCGGTGGCTGCGTCCGTGACAACATATTCTACCGAGTAATGTTCCTGGTAGTGCTCAGCCCCCTCTCTATCTGCCTACATATATATATATATATATATATATATATATATATATATATTTTCTTTACTATTTTTATTCTTATTATATAGAATAATTTCAAACCCACCTCACTCTCTGCCCCAGATAACATTAATGTCACAATGACCCAGACACTTAATACCACCTAACCCAATTTCTTAAAATATCACCTGTTTGAATCCCCCCTCCCCCTTTCCTTTCCTTGCTATATGCGAACCCCGTCTCCACCCCCAATTTCCTGTTGTTGTTAAATTATACAAATCTGAGCAGTATGGTTCCAAGATGCCTGATGAATTAATGCTTATTTTAAGCGTTAATGAAACAGAATATATTTTGTAGCAAATGGAATAAACGATCAACTAAATATATATATATATATATATATATATATATATATATATATATATCACTCTCTCTCTATGTACCTCTCTATCTCTCTCTCTCTCTCTATATATATATATGCATATATATATATATATATATATACAAGTAACTTAATAAATATAACGATAGTATGGTTTGCTTTCAGACAGACGCATCACCCACTTATTTTCCCTCATAGTAAATACCAGCAATTTCATAGTCAATGGAATGCAAATTTAAAATATATATGCTCCGTATCTTGTAATACAACTATACGTTTAAAAAAAATATATTCTTTGTAAAAGCACATAATATTATATATATATATATATATATATATATATATATATATATATATATAATGTGTCCATGTAAATATTTCTTTAAAAAATGTAAACATTCAAAATATAAACTCCAGCTTGTACCTCTATCAATATATATTATATTTATCCGTAATTTCTACTGCACATAATTCTTATTGCTTATTATTTGGCAGTATATACTATCGAAGTAAATTGTAGATAGATTGAAAATTCTGGATGATTGACGGTTATATATTGAGGGGTTAGCTGTAACACTATAAACATGCATAGTGTAAACTACACATATTGTTAATTTGGAACTTCATTGATACTTTTTGTCTATTTGCTTGCGCTAGAACACAAGGCTTACTCTACGTAGCCAGTTTTATCCTCTCAGCATTCATCATATAATCAGCACACCTATTTTACCTGTCAATCTCATTGCTGATTTTATACCTCTTGCTTGTAGCTGCTTTGCTTATCATTACATGTTAAATATTAGGTGTCTATATGTGAATATATATATATATATATATATATATATATATATATATATATATATATATATATATATAAATATAATAACACGAAATCACATAATTGTCGATGCAATAATTTATTTCAACCGTTCGGTTTTTTCAAGCATCACTCAGACAATTACATTTTTGAGACTGATAGAAAATTGAATTTCCCTACCACAGTTCCAATACAATCATAGATGGTGGTAGTAGCAACCAATTTGATACATCTTTTATAGAGAGGGGGAAAATTTAAAACTTATATTTAACTATGGCGGGCGAAGGGGAGGGATCTTTAAGTTAATCAACTAAAAACTGCCATGTCAAAATTATGACACATACGACTTGGCGATATCAACCATATAGGCAATTTTACTCACGCGCATACACAAAACTAAATACGCACACATCATATGCGCACTCACATACATAATCTCACTCGCACATTATCATAACTAAACATAATCACATACGCAACTTTTATTCATCTCTAGCCAGAATGCGTCCGGCGAAACTCGTGTTCTCAAATTCGGTTAGAGAAAAGAAAGAAAGAAACAATTAACAGGCACAGAGAAGATATAGACAGACCGCGTGTCATAAATTCTCAGTCCGTCTGGGTTCCAAGAAAAAGAATCTAATTGAAATAAGATTACACGCACATACATATATGTATACATACAAATCCATACGCACATACACACACATATATACACATACACACCCACACATATACATATCTATACACATATACATATACACACATATATACATATATATATATATATATATATATATATATATATATATATATATATATACATACATGAATACACCTATATATATCTCTGAATCTATTTGAAATATTGACTAAATGCATACGCATGTAGTTGTTCACACATGTAAACATACATACACATACATACACACACACATATATACATATACGCACATATACACACATATACATACGCACACATACATATATATCCACACACCTACACACAATATTTACATAACACTCTATATTCTTACTGATGTAATATGAGTTCTAAAAATTAGTCTTACCTTATTTATATTTTAGATTAATTTGATAATCTATTATTATAAATATCATGCGGGGGGGGGGGGTTATCGTACCTAATGTTATTCAATTTGGTATCTTCACCGTTGTAATTCTAGAGGCCCATCGGATTACTAATTCAAGTCTAATAATGTCTATTGGTAATATTTGACATTTATACTTATATTAATTCAAAAACTAGTGTATTACCTGCAGAAAAAATTTTCATACCACTATCTTATTTTAAGTAAATAATAAATATCCGCGTACACACAAATACTATATATCACCAAGTCAGTAAATCTGTGTCTATCACAGATATTATTATAAATATTATGGGGGGGGGGTTTACCGTAAGTAATGTTATTCAATTTGGTATCCTCACCGTTATAAGTCTAGAGGTCCATCGGATTACTAATTCAAGTCTAATAATGTCTAGTGGTAATATTTGGCATTTATACTTATATTAATTCAATAACCGCAGAATTTTTTTAAAAACACTATCTTATTTTAAGTAAATTATCTGAATAAATAAATATTTCAAAATTTTGAAATATTTATTTATTCAGATAATTTACTTAAAATAAGATAGTGTTTTTAAAAAAATTCTGCGGTTATTGAATTAATATAAGTATAAATGCCAAATATTACCACTAGACATTATTAGACTTGAATTAGTAATCCGATGGACCTCTAGACTTATAACGGTGAAGATACCAAATTGAATAACATTACTTACGGTAAACCCCCCCCCCCATAATATTTATAATAATATCTGTGATAGACACAGATTTACTGACTTGGTGATATATAGTATTTGTGTGTACGCGGATATTTATTATTTACTTAAAATAAGATAGTGGTATGAAAATTTTTTCTGCAGGTAATACACTAGTTTTTGAATTAATATAAGTATAAATGTCAAATATTACCAATAGACATTATTAGACTTGAATTAGTAATCCGATGGGCCTCTAGAATTACAACGGTGAAGATACCAAATTGAATAACATTAGGTACGATAACCCCCCCCCCGCATGATATTTATAATAATAGATTATCAAATTAATCTAAAATATAAATAAGGTAAGACTAATTTTTAGAACTCATATTACATCAGTAAGAATATAGAGTGTTATGTAAATATTGTGTGTAGGTGTGTGGATATATATGTATGTGTGCGTATGTATATGTGTGTATATGTGCGTATATGTATATATGTGTGTGTGTATGTATGTGTATGTATGTTTACATGTGTGAACAACTACATGCGTATGCATTTAGTCAATATTTCAAATAGATTCAGAGATATATATAGGTGTATTCATGTATGTATATATATATATATATATATATATATATATATATATATATATATATGTATATATGTGTGTATATGTATATGTGTATAGATATGTATATGTGTGGGTGTGTATGTGTATATATGTGTGTGTATGTGCGTATGGATTTGTATGTATACATATATGTATGTGCGTGTAATCTTATTTCAATTAGATTCTTTTTCTTGGAACCCAGACGGACTGAGAATTTATGACACGCGGTCTGTCTATATCTTCTCTGTGCCTGTTAATTGTTTCTTTCTTTCTTTTCTCTAACCGAATTTGAGAACACGAGTTTCGCCGGACGCATTCTGGCTAGAGATGAATAAAAGTTGCGTATGTGATTATGTTTAGTTATGATAATGTGCGAGTGAGATTATGTATGTGAGTGCGCATATGATGTGTGCGTATTTAGTTTTGTGTATGCGCGTGAGTAAAATTGCCTATATGGTTGATATCGCCAAGTCGTATGTGTCATAATTTTGACATGGCAGTTTTTAGTTGATTAACTTAAAGATCCCTCCCCTTCGCCCGCCATAGTTAAATATAAGTTTTAAATTTTCCCCCTCTCTATAAAAGATGTATCAAATTGGTTGCTACTACCACCATCTATGATTGTATTGGAACTGTGGTAGGGAAATTCAATTTTCTATCAGTCTCAAAAATGTAATTGTCTGAGTGATGCTTGAAAAAACCGAACGGTTGAAATAAATTATTGCATCGACAATTATGTGATTTCGTGTTATTATATTTTATTATTGCTCTGTTTACTACATTGAGC
>OY744524.1:79884667-79889667 GCA_963556195.1 Sepiola atlantica | reverse complement strand
CAATTGTTTTTTTTAAAATTTTGTATCCATTCATTGTTTGTTTCTCAACATAACTAACTATCCTAGAAATCACTTTTGTTTAATTCTCACAATATTGTGTTCGCATTCCATCAATGCATACTCCCCTAAATTCCAAAACTTGATCTCACAAATTAAGTTTACTAATCAGTGTTCTACTGTATTGCGGAAGGCATCTATATTGTTGTCAAAAAGTAGTGTATCATTAACAACGTTCATTTAGCGGGAAATGTGTCCAATGATCTCACCATTTTTACATGTATATGCGTCGCCAGAGATACATGAAACGGCCCCGCTCCGTGATGATGTTATTTGAAGCCATCCAAACCGAACCTGTGAAAATTTATTTTTGTTAAGGACAATTCCGTTTTTTGCACAAGTGATGAGTACTCAAATGTATCTTGCTATGTCGGCAAATACGCCTATTAATGGCTGCTAGTCTTTCACTAATATTACGTTAAGGCAGCTTATAATGAATATAGGGCATTTATCTAATGCCTAGGCAGTTGCTGTTGCTTCAGATTAAATTGGGGCATATGGGTGCTCTGTGTCAGTGTAAAATATGCTGCCTTGAAATTTTAAATATTATTCCCACTACCGTGACCCGTAGAAATTCCACAGTTGTATCCTGCATATTTTGTATATTCCTGGCGTGCTTACAACTATTTCCTTTCTATGAATGTCCGGCGCAAACGAGACTCAACGATATTATTGTTCCAGCTTATTTCAAGCTTAAAAATACATATCTAACTACTCTGATTTATTTACTTTTACAATTTATCTGGTTATGGAGCATCTATCTTTAAAACAATTGTAGGATTGTGTGCCATATTTCTATTCTATGGACGTCCGACATGAACGTAAACCAAATATATTATTATATCATCTATGGACAGAACCGCAATGTCACATTGATCATAACCAGAAGGACAATAAAGTGTATTTTTGTTCGAGTCCCACGTTCGACACAGCAACGACATGATATTACATTTAAACGCATCATTTATTTTATTGTATCTTACAATTGATTTTGATTATTAGCGATGATTCGGCGAAAAATGACTAAAGGGTGATAACGTACGAACGAACATGAAATTACCTCAGCGTATTATTATATACGCTAAATTATATTCCAGAAAATCAATCTAGCAAAAGTAAACCACTGCGTTAATGCTAAAAAAAAATTCTTACCAATAGTATGGATTAAGGCAAGCCCGTTTTACTGCGGATATCATAACGGTCATACCTGAACGTACATACCATACACAGAATAAGGTTAGTGAGGCAAGGGTGGTACTGCTTGATAGTTTCAAAGCCTTTGAGAATGTTTTGTATGAAAGTCGTCTGATGAAAATTAATTCGTACTGTGTTATTGGACGTACATTTAATATTAGCAGATCCTTCTCAGCCAAAAGAAAGATCAAGGTTGTCCTCGATCGCCGTACATCTAAACAAAATGACATTAATCCGGCTGTTCCCCAGTGGTCAATCCTTGAACCTTTATTATTCCTGATTTTTATAAACAATCTCCCTGACGCAATTGTGATATTTGCTGATGTCATCACACTCTATTCTCGACATGTAGGCAAAACGAACGCACGCATATCCAAGGCGATGGCCAAATCCTTAGAAAAGGACCTCCTTTCCATAGTGCAATGGAGACATAAATGGATGGTAACATTATATGCTACTGGGGCACACCTTTTACCTTTAAAATTATTAGAAAACGTGTCAACAACCGATTGCTATAGCTAATAGGACCTAACCTAAGAATCGATCATTCAAACTCTTCGACCTATCATTCATAGGTAACAGGAATTGGAACAACAACATACTAGAAGTTTGCGGCAAAGAAAATGCTCTCTCTCTCTATTATGCTACAAAACCATCACGCCTGCTAGTATCTGATTTTTAATACAAATCACCATTCGTCCATGCATAGAGTATTGTTGTCACATTTCGGTTGGATCATCAACCACTTTTCTCTCCCTCTTAAACAAGACCCAACAAAGATCCTCTAATCTAATAGGTACCACATTGTCTAGCAAGATCCAACCCCTGTCCCATCACCGCAATGTTGTATCTTTATGATTGTTTTACAAGTACTTTAATTGAATGTGTTCCGACGAACTTGCGACACTGGTGCCTCATAGACGTAACACCCCTGACCAATCCGCTAATAATCAAAATACCACACGTTCACTGTATAGGAACCCAAATGCTGAAATGGTGTATTCGCTAATAGCTTCTTTACTTGAACAGCTAGACTTTGGAATTCCATTCCTGCTCACTGTTATCATGACTGTACTGACATTCAGAAATTTAAATGCAATGTGAACAATGATATCGCTCGATCTATTCCCGGTGTGTTCATTCTGTTTCAGTGGATGATGTCATCCCTTTGTGGTGTCTTCCATTTGTGACGTCATAGAGGTTCTGCCTGTTTCATGTTATTTATAAATGGAAGTGAACATCACGACAAACAGTAATACTATTTAATCTGTACTTGGAGTATAAAAGAGAGAATGCCACAGTATTATGTGAGAATACGAGACATTTTTTTGTCTTCTGTGATCTTTTCAAAGATCGTCATTATAAAATGGCTTTATACAGCTTCAACGACGCAAATATTAACAGAATATGTTTCGTTTCAAAACATACAAGATCACACGTTACCCGTTGATTTTACATTTGTTATATATATTATTAAATATTCGGAAATTCGAAAATGTTTACATAAATATTCAAAGTTAAGGTTGCTGCATCTTTCAAACTAACATACGCGTCGACATACTTTTATCATTATACTAGCCCGTCCGGGTCTGGGCGGTTTGCCAAGTATGTATATACATTCATTGTTAACATAGACGACCAGTGGCTCTTTGTGACGTCATAAAGTATCTGCTTTGCGTCTTCCGCTCGAATAGTTCCCCGACCCTTGATAAGCGGTGACACATTAGTAAAAAAAACGAAAAAAAAATACATACCAACATATTTGTTAGTATTGAGATTGAGTAATGTCTAAAAAAATCCATTTTAATTCTTGCAATTAGAAATAATTTGCAATTAATTCATCAAGTGACCCAACTCTTACTATAGTTCTGTCTATCACTCTTACACTACATTTCTCTATGTTGTTTGACTCCCTTACTTTATTTTATTCATCTACCATATGTTTATTATAGGTATATCACCCTCGCTTCCGTTACTTGTTCTTTCTATTAACAGTCAAAGGTAATAAACACAACTATAATACTTAAGATAGAAAATACATTATTTACCTTTAGAAAATGAAATATCGTCACACGTAATAATACTATTTAACCCGTATCCGGAAAGAGAGTAAAGGTAGACAGGGATATATAGCGAGCAAAAAGAGACTGATTTGGGGATTTTTGTACTCGAAAATGTAAGTGGCTTTAGAAACGATCCTTTCACCAATAACAAAAAACCAACGAAGTGGTATTAACCCTAGGCAGGTTGAACCGGCTTCCTCGAAAAGAAGAAGTTTCACGAGCATATCAAATCTCCACTCGCATATCAAATCTCCACTCGCATGTATATCCCGACCAGACGAGACGTCGGCGTTAGGATTTTACAGTTCTTGCAGGGAGGTGTCGAGGTCCTCTGACATACAGCTCCTGGTATTCCCAAATGGTTACCCATCTGATACTGACCAGGCTCAACGTCGCTTAACTTCGGTGATCAACGAGAACCAGTGCGTCAACGTGATTATGCCGTATTCTTTTGTAATCAAAACAATCTAATCCGAGTTTATGTTATTATTTGGTTCATTCGGAATACTATTCTTATCTTAGATGTAATTCTGACAACGTTTCCGCCGATGTAACCTCCGACTTTCTTCGGGTGCTTCTTGTCGAACTCGGGAATTTTTATGCAGAAATCGGGAATTTATGCTGTATTTCAAACTGAACTCTTTATTTAATCTATTGGGATGGATTATTCTCGATCCGTCAGCTATGACCGTCTAGAAGTCTTAAGTAATTTTTATTTCATTGTTAGCTATTACCGCCTATAGTGAGGATTGAACATTCAAATTCAAAAAACTATCACTTAGAACTGATTTAACCTAACAACTTTATCCGTTGCGCCTCGTGTCCATGTAAGAATAGCATTAGATGAAATTATCAATTGAAAATTATCAACTCTCATCTGAGAAATTCAGAAACCGATTTTATATGTTCTTAATGTATATAGGTAAACATACTTCAAGTACACAGACGCTGATACACTTAACCTTATATATATATATATATATATATATATATATATATATATATATATATATATATATATATATATATATATATATATCTTCCACAGCAACATTTTATGTTTAATGAGAACTTTCCTTTGTTACAATTAACCACGACTTGGCTATAGAACATTGTTATTTTTCTAGATTTAACGGTCGGCACGATATAAAAAATCACAAGTTTAAAAGTCATCGATCATCTGAACTGAAAAATGAATTTGGTGAAAATCAATCCTTTTAAATATGATGAAGTAGTAGAGAGATGAGGAGCGGATGGCGAGTGGAATCTCTGTGGAATTGGCACACCGGAGCCGAATTCACGTAACGCGTAATTAATCAATCTATTTACAACTTGAAATCTCAGGCGGATTGAACTTTCGGAGCTTTCAGTTCGCAACGACTTTCTCGACTTCAAGAATTTTTAATGTACACTTTCGAATTAGCAATCTGACGAATACGATGTACCCCAATATATAACATATATATATATATATATATATATATATATATATATATATATATATATATATATATATATATATATATATATATATATAATTGATCAAGTTTAAATATGTTAAAAAATGAACATAGAACCAGTATTTCTAAAAGTGCTCAATAACAAGAACAGCATTTATAAAATTACATAAACCATATTACAGTCTTACGTCAATCAACTAACGTTTCGATACTTTCACATCTGTTC
>OY744524.1:79852167-79879667 GCA_963556195.1 Sepiola atlantica | reverse complement strand
ATATGTTCTTTTTATATCTATTACATATGGAGATTAGATATCGTTCAGTATGAAGCCGAAACTAGACTATTTATTCTATTTAATTTTACTATTGCAGTATCTTTTAATGCTCAATTCAGTTTAATTAAATATTAGAGACTAATGTACTATATTTCAATACCAAAATCAGAGATGTATGGTGTATTATATGTTCTGCTATCATGAGACCATGCTCCCAGGCATGATCCCCTTATGGGTGTAATGTAGTATATGTTTGTTCGTTATTTTACCATTCTCCTAAGTATTACCTCCTCTTTCTTTAAGACGGGGGTAGTGTAGTATTTGTTCTTTGATCATGATACGACCCTTCCAAGCATAATCTCCTCTTTTTAGGATGAGGATAGTATCTGTTCTGTAGCCATGAAACCATACTCTCAGTCATTACCTCATCCTTTGTGGGTCAGTGGAGTATATGTTCGGTCGTCATGATACCATCCTTCCTGGCGAGCAAAAATATGCGAGCTGAGATAGTGTTAAATATTGGGCGAGTAAATCCACTAGTATATAAAAAAGAGTTAGTTGAGAAAATCAGGAAATGAAAGTGTAGTTGAGCTCAAGTTGCTGAAGTAGAAGTAAGGATTACTAGACTGTGGGAATTGATGGACACGGATATTACGCTATATGGTCAAACAGAGAGAGACTAAAAGAGAGAAACCGGTAGTTAATTGGAGCACGCAACGCGTGAACATGAGAGAGTACGATGCACTGAGAAAATATTATTAAACAGTGATTAAACAGTGATTATCAATCTCTGTCTTTTCAGCGATTTAGAACGAATATCAAGTCGTATAAATCTCCTCTGGCTTCCATCTGTTTTGTTTTGAATATATACATAAGGAGCTTTGATTTCAGGAGGAGAACCCCTTAGTATGTAGAATCACAGAGTGAACCGTACAAGAACAAACAGTTAACAAAGTTTGGATAGTAATTGTGAACCTCCATGTATTTTGTATAATAATGACGGTAATTTGGTTTTCTGCATGTATGACACATGGTTAAAATGGAACGGGAGCGTAAATTTGCTAGTATATATAATTGAATATATTCATGTGTATGCATACGTTTCCATCATTGCTTTTTTTAAACTGTAGACTGGATGCAATATTTTTCGCTAAAAACATTTATGACACATTTTATATTCTTTTCATGCAAATCTTCGTTTTTTCTCCCTTTACTTATATTTCTCGATGCATTTTATTATTTAGTTCATTTTTCTTTTCATTTTATTTCATATTTTATTCCTGTTTTCTGTTTCTTTAAATTCTCGTTTTTATGAGAACATTTTATGTGTGATTTTGTTTTGGAAAATTTCATGTTCCTTTTATTTTTTTCCGTTGTGTGTCGCCATTTTATCTTTATTTTACACTTAAATTTTTTTATTCTTTTTCTCTTACTTTTTCGGTCGTTTTTAGTGTTTAAAATGTGTTTCAGTTCCATTTAGTTTTTTTAATTTCTGTCTTGAGATTTCAACCATAGAATTATTTTTTAATAACTTTTTTTCTTTTTTAGTGATCAATAATGTTGCTTTATATTATCGCAAAACAACCCAGCGTTTCCCAAGAGTGGACAAATTCAGACGGTTTACTAATTATTCAATTTTAATATCCATAACATATATCATACCGTTGGGGAAATGCACTGACCTGCAATCACTCGGTTGCTATGTTACTCATATGAAATTAACTGTTTACACGATGTGTTATATTTAGAGATTAAATAATTTAAAATAAAACGGTGTATAGCCCATAAAACGGACACACTTAACTAACTGATGTTGCTAGTCTCAGTCTTATCTACAAATACTATTATGGCATGTGTTCTTCAGAATTATGCTTCGTTTATTCCAGCTCATTTGACTCGTTGGTCTAGTGGTCTCCATCAATTAGTTGTTTTGATACCTCATTGTAATACAGCTTGCTATTCCAGTAGGTTATTTCTAAGAACAAGGTTAGGGTTAGGGTTAGGGTTAGGCTTGTGGAACTCTCTTCCTGCTTACTTTTTTCGTCCTACCTATAGCCTTGGTCTTTCCAAGACTAAGGCAAAAAAGCATCTATTGTCTTTACGATAATCATATTTCGTTCTTGTTATCTCCTTACGTCAAATGGCGTCATGCCTTGTCTGAAGCGATTTCCATGAAACAATAAAAACAACACGCAATAGCATACACTTGATTTTGTACTAAGAGTCACCGACCATCAAGGAGCAAAGGTCACTTGAAGATAAGGATTAATGAGTTTGTCAGGTCAACCGCCATGCATGTGTAAGGCTTGGAACTTATTGAGTAATATGTTATACGAACAATTTACCGCCCATGGATTAAATACAGTTTTCAGTTTGAAATTCTGCATAGGTTCCCAAGATAAGAATTCGCACGTGCAAAACGTAGGTTTCCACGGCCGAAACGTTGAGATAAGAATAATAATAATACGAATAATCAATCTTCATCTCAACAATTCCGAAACATAAAACATTTTCAATAATCAAAATTTAAAGAATGGTAAGCAAGTTCCGGACATCCATATCGGTCCGAATACTCTACGGTATTAAATATATAATCGCACTATTTTCTGTTAAAATAATATCTCAAGGAGATATAATTTATCCATAATTGGTTAATGACTTAACGTCAACGAGTCATGTGACAAATGTGCATATATTCCAAGTAAGTGTACCCGTTCCTAAGTAGGTTCGTAACACTCAGACATCAGTGGCGTGATTAAACATATAAATACTGCCACGGCCTCTGAAATAGATTATGTCAAGTTTAAACACGATCACGTGTGTTGTGTTCGTTTACTGACTAATAAAGGTATTGGAAAAGGTATTAAACCGGAATTGTAACTCTCGGTATTTTATTACTGACTTTAACTCCAGATATAAAAACTGAAAGACGTATAGCCAATATGTTTAAAAATGGTTGGATCATTCTACCGCTCCAGAAAGTACCTGAGTCTTGATGCAATTCTCTACCAATATAAGAGTCAGATACGTGCTAAAGTAGAGTACTGCTTCCACATTTGGTGCCGCTCTGAGAACTCTTTACTCCCTTGATAGAGTAGAACATAGACTTCGAAATTTAGTGGGGAATGATTTATTTGGTTCCTTACCGCCTATTTTCAAAAAGACGAAAATTTGCTAGTAGTTCTCTCTTTCAAACGGTATGTCCAGGGAAGTTGCTCGACTGACTCCAACCTGGTTTCTCTTTGTAAGGCATTCACAGCCAGCACTCGTCTTCTTATTACATGGAAATAGTTCCTTTCTTTGGCGCCAGACGGAATTTCAATGAAGATAGCTTTTGTGCAACTCATTACAGGTGGACTGCCTTCATGTAGATAACAACATAATCGTCTTTAAATAGAATGTGAAGAAATACGAGTCATAAATCATCCCCAAAAGTAATCACACTTAGTTTATTCAATGAATTATTTTTAAATCCTCTCATAATATTCTTCATCTTTTAAATTTGACAATCATTCTATCTCATTGACCATTAGCTTTGAATGTATTTTTGCTTTGATAAAAGGGGGAATTTTTAGGATGAAAATAATATCGGATCGGATACAATGGATCAGATACAATATGTATTGCATTTCTGCATCTCGCAAAAAAGTTGGTTTTCATAAAACAGATAAACACAGCAAAATCTACCCAAACTCTGAGACTCCATTTGGGCGCTTTTATACGAACAACCGGATCGGACACCGTGTAAACTGTGGGAAAATATAACTATTTTTCATTCCTTCGTTTTTACATTTTACTCCACCCCTCCTCTGTTTTCTCCTTCTTTTACTTATGCATCATCATCATCATCATCATCATCATCATCATCATCATCATCATCATCATCATCATCATCATCATCATCGTCATCGTCATCGTCATCGTCATCGTCATCGTCATCGTCATCGTCGTCATCATCGTCGTCATCATCATCATCATCGTCATCATCATCATCATCATCATCATCATCATCATCATCATCATCATCATCATCATCATCATCATCATCATCATCATCATCGTTCTTCTTCTTCTTCTTCTTCTTCTTCTTATTTTCCTCGTATTCTTCTTCGATTCCTTGTCCTTTGTTTGCCCACCATTTTTCCAATAAATAATTCTACTTAACCGACACTTTTCTCATATGTCTCTTATTTCTCGCTTTCTCCCAAAACGCATGCACATACATCCAATGATACTACTATTACTACTTCTGCTACTACTGCTTTCCTTCTACAAGCCAGTAAGGGCCGATATGCCATAAAACAGACAACGCAACCCGGAGAAGCAAGCATCTTGGTATTCTTTACATTGCCAGCGAACGACATAGCCATACAAGTGATCCTTATGTGTTACTGGCGCTTCAGAAAGTAATAACGTCTTCTCTTGTTACCCGCCTTTTTTCCTTTCTCCTTATACGTAAACACTCTAATTTCAACGCACACAGACACAAACACAAACACAAACACATACACACAGACAAGCGCTGACACAATAACGAAAAGAAATTATGTGTGCATTTACAAGTGGTTTAAACCGCACCCCGCATCGTCCGTCCTCTCGAAGTTTGTCACACATACAAACAAGGTGATGCTTTTTGCCGCGTGTCGCACAACATTCCGCATCGATGAAGTGCGCGCTGAGTACGCTGAGATATCGAAGCATCGAAATACATAAAAATCAAGACCTCGCCGTACGAGAGTTCATTACTCTAGAGCCCCTAAAATACACAAGAGGCCATTACGCTAGAGAAACCTACCGCTGGCTTGAGGATCGTAATATCACTCGAGTTTCCGCTAAAGCCCTATAGAGAAGCCGATTCTCCCTAGCGTAAAGAGGTGATATTGCAAGAAGGAAAACGTTGAAGAGGAATAAGAAGCATGATGATGATGATGATGATGATGATGATGATGATGATGATGATGATGATGGAATAGGCGTAAAAAAAGTAGAATTAAGTATGTAGTGGAAGAAGTGGAATTCATTTTACCGGCCTATGATAACTACTGCCCCCCCCCCCAAAAAAACAAAACAAAACAAAACAAAACCATAACAAATAATCAAAGTAACATTATACGAGATAAGATGTCGTTAACCAATGGGGCAGGTCATTCTAGTCTAGTGGTTAGAAATCTAGTCTACAAATATTAATACCGAAGGTTCGATCCGTGCCCGGCAAGGCAAGCTGATAACGGCTTATAGCCAGAAACGCGCGTCCATGCCCAACTATTGTACACGCAAATAATTAATTTGTTAATCTATATACTACTAAAACTCTATTGTCTTGTATGTTTGCAATCAGCTTTCAGCTTTCCGGTTTTCAACATCCGGTTGCGCATGCGTAAATAGCATCGTCTTCCAATCTGTTATTCCAATTCCGTTGAACTCTTATTATTAACGAACGCATGAAATTTTTCATTCTGGAAATGTTTATATCGCTTTAAATATAAAACAATTACATTTAATTTCATCAAATAGTTTTTTTGTTTTCTCCACGGCTAAAAACATTCAACGGCAGGACTTTGTAAAGTCTGTCGCAGTTTCAAAAAAGCTCCACCCTTTTAAAAAACAAAAACAAACAAACAAAACAACAACAATCATTATTAATATCAATAGCGGCGGTGAACGAAACCACCTCCCACTTTTCCTCTCACAGATTTCACCACTCCTACTCCCTCTGTTTTCGTTACGTACGCGAGACAGCCGGTTGTACCCCCTTCCTTTCTCACCTGTTAAGTGCATATTTACCTATAAGTATGGCCAACCACTTATAATTCAGTAACTATAATTAAAAAAACAAAACAATTATAATAAACAGAACGACGCATAGAAATCTATCTATATTCTTTTTTAAACAATTACATTTAATTTCATCAAATAGTTTTTTTGTTTTCTCCACAAGTGTCCCGCACATACATGAATTCCATAGCTAATATAACAAACTGACCCAACGGGTCACGGGTGGTCTAGTTAATTATAAATTGGTTTATAAATTAATTAATTAATTAAACAAATATCTCTCTCTTCTCTCTCTCACTCTCTCAATCTTTCTCTATATATAATTATGTATAGATAAATATTATTTAAAAAAATAACTATATACGCATGTGTTTTATGCAAAACTTGCAATCGTCAGTATGGAAGGAGACACTCCCTGCCAGTTACATGGTTCGAACCCGATACTCAGTATCCGAGGTGCGTACCAATGATCCACCACGCATTGTCTAGAAATAGGAAGTAAATTAACATCTAAATAGCAAGCATGGCGGTGATCCAGCAATCAGTCGAGTAAGAACTCAATAGGCGAGGCTCAGAGTTATACATTACGCAGAATGACGGCTTGTTGTAAACTTAACTTAAAGTGGTCTATCTTGCGAAAGCTTTGAACAATTATTTATAAATAAATATTATATATATATGAATTATTAGGAATAGCAACTACATAATCAAATAAATACATTTACGATGTTGTTTTTGTAATTATCATATTTTACTCTAATATTTCGAGCAGTTCTCCGTTCTTTGTAAAAAAAATGGTACTGTTTTAGATATTGACCCTAATTTCCGTGACTGCCCGGCAGCAGCAAGCCGACAGCTAACGGAAGCGTCCGAGACCTGCCGAAATCGAAAACGAGGCTGGCGTCCGACGCTTGGCACTTGTTGACAATGAATTTTGAAGTGTTGTGTAGTTCAATTGCCTCTCCGGAGCAGTGCATTAACTTTTGCCAGCAGAAAGCTCTGCTGGCAAAAGATATGCGATGTATGCGATGCGGCGGCGGCCGACTTTGCCGGCTAGTACCGCGAAAGACAGTTACTGAAAAATATGCCTGGAGATGCCCCACCCAGGAATGCCGGGCTTGGATTTCGTTGCGATCGGGGACGTTTTTTTCGCGGTCCTCCTCTTCTGCCTGTATTTCGCTAAGCCCCCCTTCAAAAACGAAAAACAAGCCCTTACCCCTCCAGCTAAAATAATGGAAAAAAACAATGCGTAATTGCAAAAAAAAAAATGGTTTAAAAAGTTATTATTTTCGCGTTCTAAAGTTTATAAAAACAGTTTATTTCAGTTACAAAAAAAATGGTTTAAAATGTTAGCGTTTATAAAAAATTTTCTTACATAAAATGGTTAAATATTAATTAAAAAAAAGTTTATTCATTTCAGCTATGGGTTTGTTCATTTATTTCATTTTTTGTATAAAAATATATGCATTTCTTTTTCTTTACGTATATTCATCGTCTTACATTGTTGTCGTCTGCCGACTCGGCAGGTCTCGGACGCTTCCGTTAGCTGTCGGCTCGCTGCTGCCGGACAGTCACGGAAATTAGGGTCAATATCTGAAACAGTACCAAAAAAATGATACGAAATGAAGAAAATCAAGAAAATTGAAACTGTTGAGAAAACTGGAACTTTCAAAAGCGTGCAGCGTTCATTCCTTGTTTCAGCTTTCAAGTCACTTCACGTGAAAATCTTGCTGCCAAAGTTTTAAAAAATTCGTTGTCGTTTTTTTTTAAAAAAAGGAACGCGTTTGCGTCCGGACCGTTATGCATTACTATTCTGGGCAAGAAGAGAAACGAAACCAAATTAAATAATAATAAAAATAACAAATAAAAATATAAAAAATATAATAAAGGGCAAAAAGAAAGTAAATGAATGGAAATATAATAAATAGATTAATATACTGTAGATAATCTTACTAAATTAATCCCTGAGATTGAAGATCAAGGAGATAGAAAAACGAATTAAATACACGGAACTCGTCAAGGAACTGAAAAAAGATATGGAGCATGAAGAAAAGCATTATATAATATATAAAGGACAAAAATGATCAAAAAGGCTGCAATCTTAAGGAACATCCTCGAATGCGGAAACAAACCCGCATAAATGACGAACGGTAACCAGTCACATGGGAATTGCAATATGGAGGCAAACAAAACCACAGGAAGAACACCACTGCACGAACCAAGGAACAGAAATTGCAAGAAATATCATACGCAGGCCCCGGCACCCCCCCCCCCCAAAAAAAAAAAAGATACCACCGGCCGCGGCTGACACTCCACAAAATTGCCGTAGAGGATCAAGGAGGATTGGAAGACCGATGAGAAAGAGCACTAACCAGACCTCCACTAGTTCTTGCCAGCGTGAAATCAATAGTAGGTGGCTGTTCGATACAGCAAATTCATTTGAGGTGGTGATCGAAAAAAGGTGGAGAGTACTGGAAATCTAGAGAAGTTTGTTGTCACTCAGCCTTCATGAAAACACCATGTGTTTTGTTGGTGATCATTCACGGACGATCACTTGTGTGATACCTCTTAGTGACTAGAGATAAAATAATAATAATAATAATAATAATAATAATAATAATAATAATAATAATAATAATAATAATAATAACACCAAAAACAACAATAACAATAAAAATAATAATTATCTTAGTAAGGGAACAATAAAATAATTATACCAATATTTATAGTAATAGTAATAGCTACAATGGTAGCTATATCAGTGTTTACAGTGATTATATCAATAAGAATAGTAATTATAATTTTATATATATATATATATATATATAAGTTGTGCTACCAATTGATGATGATTGTATTTTAACAATCGAAATATTTTGGTAGAACTAATCAATATGTGTTTTTGAGGTATTTTGCTAGTTGTTGATTTGCTTATCCTTTATTCAATTTTTATTTTTGTCTGAAACAGTGTTTCTTTTATTCCTCATATATATATATATATATATATAGTCTCGGAAGTTTCTCAACCATTAAAACTATATAAAAAAAAACCAAAACAAAAAAAAAAAACTTATAGTCTCAAGTCTTCCAGTGGAAAATCACTCATGTAAGTCAATTTATTTTTTACAGTTATTATATTAGTTAGTTTCTAACACTATTTTAAGGGATCATCAGTTGTTTACCATGAAAAACTGTTTCGGGAATTTAAAAACAAGACAGTATTTAATTTCATGGCTTCCCAGCAGAGTTGATCAGACCCCACTTCCCTTAAAAGACAAAAACATAAACGTTCCTTGTATTAAATCTACGTTTTGTTCCATATAAATGTTTTGCTAACTTATATTAGTTGTTTAAGACACACAAAAAAAAAATAAATAAATAAATTTCTTTACCTGCGCTGTTCGTCTGTCTAATAAAATTTATCCGTTACTTACAAAAATGTTGCTGCATTTTAAAGTGTTTGGACGAATCCATGACACTATTATTTAAGTGATTAATGTATTATTTTTAGTTTTATATTATAAATATAAAAAACATCAACACATCAAAAAATAAAAGATAAATAAATAAATATGTATATACATATATATATATATATATATATATATATATATATATATATATATATATATATATATATATATATAAATATATATATATATACATACACACATACATATATATACCTATAGTTCCTCCTTTTCTCCCTCGTCCTACTTTGTTGTCCATCTCCCCGTTGTTGTCAACCGCAAATAAATATTAATCTTCCTTGTTCACTATAGTTTTTCTAATCTGCGTTCACAACTGTCGACTTTTTTCTTTTCTAATTGTTTCAAATCTGCGTCTATAAGTTAACCGTTAATTTGTTCTCTTTTTCTTCTTCTTCTTTGCCAACTCCCGGTGTTTAAAATGGGCGTTCATAACTGTCGGTTTTCTTCTTCTTCTTCTTCTTTTTTAACATTTCTTTCTTTCTTTCTACTGTATTTTTATTGTTTTTCTTATTATAATTAGCAGATGTGTTATATATACGTTTATTCATATTATATTATTTCTATTTATATATACTATGATTTGTTCTATCAGTTTATTTTGATTAATTTGATAAGATTTAAAAGCATCAGGATGGCGAGCAATTGCCTTATTTAATTGTCCAAATATTTTATTTTGATCGCCACCTTGGTTAATCATTCTTATTATTAGATCAGAAATTGGGGGCATGAAATCTACTAATTTTAAGGTAACACGAGCAATTCTCAGAAATTCAGACATAATACTCCCGTAAAATATATACACAGGGCTAGTACTATTTTTATATGGCATTCGCACGATACGAAAAGGGAATGAATTTCTTTTATCAAACAGTTTATAGATAAATATTTTATCTTCAATTTTTATATCCAAATCAAGAAAAGTAGCTTGTGTTCCCTTATGTTCACAGTTTAATTTTAACTCTTTAGGATATATTAAATGTTTAGTATTTGCAAACTCTTCGCTATCATTAATGCAAACAAGGTCGTCAATATATCGCCTACATCCATGATAACTATACGCTCTAGATATATCATTTTTTATTAGTGATGACATATATATATATTCCAGTCTATGTAAATATAGATCTGCCCAAAATGGAGACGGATCCAAACCCATTGGAATACCTATTGTTTGGAGCAATAATTTATTCCCTATTTGAAAGTAACTCTCTTTTATAAGGTGACTTATAAGCATTATCAGACCAGTTTTGGATACACTCGTCTTACCATTTTTATTTTTACACCAAAAGGCTTTAGATTTTGCAAAGTCTATGTATTTACCTTTTCCTCCTGCAAAAGCTAAATCTACAGTATTACCTAATTCTTTAATAAGTTCTTTATGAGGTATTTTTGTATATAATGTACTAAAATCGTATGTCGAGATTGATTTAGCCTGTTTACGAGAATTAATACGATCTAATTTTTCTTTTACTAGATCGGAATTATTTACCACCCTAAATAGGTTTATATTACTATAGAATTTACTTTTTTTATGGACATTATTTATTTGATTTATAATTAATTTAAAGATTTTAGACACAGCCTTACTTAAAGGTTTAGTGATGCACATTTTTGAGGCAACAATGTATATATATATATATATCATTAAGGTCAATTCACCAACGTTCGTTTTTTGTAAGTTTTTGTTCCTATATTTATATATATATATATATATATATATATATATATATATATATATATATAGAGAGAGAGAGAGAGAGAGATACTGTTTTCCTGGATGTTACAACACAATAGTCTTCAAATCCAATGTAAAAAGATTCCTTTTATAAACCGTCCCCACTTATAATTCGAACCTGATCCATGCAATAAATATTTCGCAATCATCTCATAAGGTTCTTCATATCTCAATTGAAAACATGAATGAACATTCACACTAACTCTACATACTTCGAGGTCCGGGCTGATGGAAGTCAGTGTTGACATCATGGGTTAATGAGAAGAAATAGTAGCACTACTGGGAGCACAGGACCGAGGTCTGGGCTGAGGGAAGTCAGTGGCACTGACTTCTCTCCGCCCGAACCTCGGTCCTGTGCTCCCAGTAGTGGCTACTACTTCTTATAGACCCATCATGTTAGCCTAATATTTTCATGTACTTGCATCACATTTTTCTTAAAATTATCATCCTGGGGAAGTCTTACAAATAAAGACGAATCGTTGATGAATACATAAAAAAACATCTTTTGGCTGTTCCTTTTTCATTTCCCATTACGTCGGATTACTTCCCTTCTCATATATAAATATATATATATATATATATATATGTGTATGAATGTATATATATATATATATATATATATATATATATATATTAGAAAGAAGGAGGGGAGCTGATGTGACTAACTAAGACATCTTGATAGCTAGGAGCGTTGAGAAGTTAGTGACCGTTGTGTGGTTTAAGCTTACGAATTAGACGAAAGCCAAATAAAAGCAGTTCTGTTAATCAAAGACTTCAATCAAATAACCTTTATTTCTTTGCATAAAAAATAAGAAAAAAAAACGAACAAAACATGATTCTTTGCCAATGTCTCTTATAAACCGTCCTGTTTTTGGTTGAAATTTTCCCTTACAAAACATAATATGATATTATTCGAAGTTTGGCATCGTCACGACCGCTTTTGGCGCCTGTCCACTGGCAAGATGTTCCGGATTCCTTGTGAGTTAGTGGCCCTGCTTGTAACATCCGATGTCATTTCCAAGTTCGCTTTGAAGTCATTTAATGCGATAGATTAAATTGGTTATCTTCCGTACACAGTTCCCCAAAAAAGGAATCATAGAAATTCCCAGACGTCTACTTTATAATTATCTCTAAAGCTTACTCTATCTTTCGAGAAAGGATCTGTAATCCCAACTTAATTAATGTGAAGAACAGTATACATATATATATATATATATATATATATATATATATATATATATATATATATATATATATATATATATATATATATATATACTGTTCTGCACATTAATTTGGGATTACAGTATATATATATATATACATATATATATATATATATATATAACTATTAACGTGTTTTCCAACTATATCGTGTCGTTTTGTTACACTCATCAGTTGCAGGTGGTTGAATGGGCTCAAACGCCGTTCGCTCATTACCACACGGCTGCGAGAAATTGACAGAGACAGTAATTGAAATTAAGGTACCCTTACCCGAGAGGCGGGGGAAGTGTCTTGTCATCTACAGTCTTCGACGCCAAATTTCAAACAAGACTATCTTTTTAAGACTATTACATCTTGAAAGGGGCTTTTAAATATAAATATTAAAGTGTTTTCACCTACAGACGATATCGTTTCGTTTTTTTCTAAAGTAGTTATAGGTGAAGCAAATAGAAGGTATATATATATATATATATATATATATATATATATATATATATATATATATATATATATATATATATACGTTAATTTTAAGACATTAATATCCGACACCATCTGTAGGTATGGATAAGAAAACAGAAATTAAACAAATAACACATCATATAGATCAAGAAATAATTTCACATAATTCGATATTTCGTTTTAGTTATGAAACGTTGTCAAGGATAGCATTTATTCATTAGTGTTGGATGAGATATACAAACTATTGGACGTCGTAGTGACAGATCAACCAAAAAGGCCTGGTCGTTTAAGTAAAAGAGTGTGTTAGCGTGAGAGAGGGTGTGCCTTTAATTGTAGGCAGACTGTCGATTGTGCGATTAAAGATGATTTGTTGAAGAGATATTGTCTATTGTAAAAATGGAGTGTGCAACATTTTGTTAGATAAAACGGAAATAAAACGAATGTTATAGTTAGATAGTATGTTTAATTTAGGATTATGCGACCATATTTTTGAATAAGCAAAGGATGTTAAGACAGTGGGAACCAGAAAGTAAGTGCGAAGATAGAAGCACAGAAAAAGCAATAGAAGTGAAACCGAAACTCTTGAGGGGAGTTAAAGTAACAGGAATAAACATTTGGGATGTTGTTAATATGACAGAATATGTAGAAGTTCTTTTTAAATTAGGGAACAGGAATTTTATACATCAGCAAAGTTTATATTTATTCTTTTATCATATTTTTCGCTAAGGATTGTAAGATATAAAATAATTAATGTCTTAAGATATTTTTTAAATTCGTTTATGAGGCTAGCTTCTAATAATTATCTAAGTTTTATATCATGTATATGTTTGATTATTGAAGACATGTGGATATTACATTTCTGGATGAAAGTTAATATGTATCAAACCAACGCATTTCAAGTGTCGCCCATTATGATATAAATATACTGAATATGATAAGGTTGCCGAATTATTAATCAAACTTAACAATAAATATCTTTTTAAATCAAGTGTGTTTTAATATTGCACATACTCAAACTCGCTTTAAGATTGGGCTTATCTTTTCTGGAAGATTTTCCTTTTTTGCAAACCACACAATTATTCTTTTCATTTTGTTAATTCATTTTCAGTTGTGCACAGCCTCTCATTGTAGATAATTGATTTGAACAAAATGCGTATCTAACTGCTATGTCACTGTTACAGAACGTATTATATTATATGCAGCAGACACTATCAACAACAATATTCATACCCTTGATGGATATGGCACCTTTCATTGGATGGGTATGGTTGCCATATTAACACAAATTAAATTTGTCACGCATGTGATTTCCCAGCATGAAGTAGCGACTAATGAGATCCTTAGGCTGCGACAAGTAACAATTCATTATTACCATTATCACAAAGATAATCTATATCATTTTGGTGAATTTACCCATCTTAAGCCTTGTGATCATTTCCCTAAATCCCCATATTAACTTCATATTCTGTTGACCGTTTTCCCATTTCCGCAATGGCCAAGTACAATGTTGTCAGAATTGATGCAAATGGTATACAATGGGAAATCATCCGGATGGGGAAACTGTTGTGATTTTGCCTTTCATTGACTTTACTCCATCAAATATGTCACGTATCTATTCTACATTGATATTCCTGGTTGAACAAGTAGAATTATAAGAAAACAACTCCTGTTACCACATTTGACTATTCCACTGTATCGGAAGGGTCAAACTATTATAGTTACTAATCCATCTAGTAGCCGTCTAAATATGTAGTGCTTAGAATTAGAGGATCACACATGGAGATAAGCTTTATTGGGGGTATAGTCAATATAATAGAAAAAGCATGATTATCAGTGTCAAATATGCTTAGTGGAAATGCTCTTGCTAGAGTATGAAGAAACATATAATATAATTAAAAAGAAATAATATAATTGAAGAGACATTCAATTAGGAGGTACTAATTTAGCAAAAAGTTGGATAATGTCAGCGAAAAATATTTGCAAAACTCATTGCTTATCGAGATACTATGATATCTATGATATCAGCTATGACTATCCATGGAGAGTTGGATCAGAAAAAAAGGAAAATTTGCTAATCGTACTTGCTGCTTGTGAAATGAAAATGCAAGATATTTCGAAGCATTTTCTCTGGGCTGAAAGAACAGGAAATTGGAGTCTTCATCTACCTTCATTGTATGACATCCTACCATTGCAGGTCACAATTTGTATGCTAAGACAATATTTTTTATATCTTCAACAAATGGTTACTTTATCAAGAGACCATCCTGATTTCTATTCGGTTTTTAAAAATAGTTTACATGTTGTTTGCCGTAGTGATACTGGACAGGAATTTCCACTGATCTTATTGTTTATGCGAACTATCAAATCCATTGGCAGGCTGACAAGGGATAGAAAAACAGTTTGTTTTAACTAAATCAAGTTATGCAGCAGTTTAATGGTCTCAATTATAAAATTAGGAAACAGAACAGCAAAGTAACTGAAACCCAACAAAAGAGAGACTGCGCAGATACAAAAAGCATATCAGCTTTTTGAAAACCAGAAATTCGTTTACTAAATCTGATGTCACTGCACAGCATTATATCTGTGTTGTTATATAGGATTCAGTAAATTTAGATCAAACATAAAATGTTGACTATAAGATTCGTCAATCCATGGAAGGCAATAATATATCTAACAATTCATTCAAGTGAAAATAAACCGGCACTTACTCTAAAATCAGAAACACATGTGATTATAGACAAAAAAGCAGTGCATATGCATTCACACGCACTGTTAAAACGCCTAACATTAGTTGCAACAAAATAAAACTTTAATACCCAGGGCCCCTTTTAATATGACCATGTCGTTAATAAACATCTATTTTTGATTACATTGCTTCTCCCAGATCTGCAAGCAAGCAAATTCTAGAAAGTGCCCTATGGAGCCAGCTGCGATGCCAGGAATGCAAACTTCCAACTGGTAGACACTTTGTTTTGGATAAAGGGGTATTACTACATCGGATTATTTCGTATTATGGTCTTACATTTAGATAAATATATTATGTATATATTAAATACGTACTGTGCAAATATGACAAATGCGTCATTATATTTGATGGTTACAGTAAACAACTTTCATTTAAAAATACTACATCTGTACACTGTACACGAAAAAATATATTTTCCTCGCAAGTAAATCTAATAAACATAGACTTATCCATATGTTTCCTGAATGTTTGTATCGAACAGGGTGTCGGTGTATCTACGCCAATGATGATGCTGTCTTATTTACAAACTGCTGTTAAAATATACACTGTTCGAAATCTGACTTCGGCCCCTGCATATGCTTACATGTGCCATTTCTTCATGCCTTACTTGGATGTAACACAACTTCACACTTATCTAATAAAGGCAAAGCAGTTGCTATTAAAATAATACAAAAAGACTTACAGCATTGTGACACTACTTCATGCTTATCTAATGCAGTAAAACAGTTGCTATTAGAATATAAAAGACTTACAGCATTGTGCGGAGGTCTTCTTTCAGTGTGAGGCATCAAAAGAAAGCATTATTGCATCTGAGAAACGCCAGAGAGGAACGTCAACAAATGACGCTACAATCGGTTTTCCCTAAAGATAAATAAAAACATAATCACAGTGGATTAAATATCTTGCCTCCAACAACAGCTGCCGCAAAATCATATTCTATGCATTATACTAATAAGTACATATATGGTTAGTAACTAGTTTTCTAAGTCTCATCAATTGGGGATGGTAGGGGATCAATGATGTTATCATACCAGAAATGACTATATTCTACCAGCGCCAGAAAGTCTTCTTAACTTGAGTCGGTTCAACTGCAAAAGTATTGCAATACAGCACGGTGTACATGTAAAAAGTATGGACTTAATTGTTCAACACACAGTTGGAGAGTGTTGTGGTACAGCCTGTCCTAACTTGTCAGTGCCTGAAGATAACATTGAGTAAGATGATTGCAACATAATTGAATAACAAAAGCACCCGGAGAGCACAACCCTCCACCAATGTTTATTATGTTACCAACTGTGAAGGTAAAATGTTGTAATGTTTTTGAAAATGAGACACTATATAAACATAAGAAAATTTACAACGATTGATTGAGAAATGCCAGATTGACGGAGATTGATATGAAGTTGTTAAATGGGATAGTCTATGTTAAAATGAAAACTGCTGCCAACTATTGAACCTGTTTTACATCTAGGTGAAATTTAATCTGGTGATATGTAATAGTTTCTGGTACCCATGTTTCAAATTTAAAAAGGAATAGACAAGAAATTGACTGAGATGTGATTTTTTAAAAACTTTGATAATGATGAAAAATAGGGTTTTCCGAATTTACAAAAAGAAATTGCATTCAGATACTGAACTGGATCAGATTCAGAATTTATTATGGGACTTCCCTGGGCCAATATACAACTTTGGTACGAGAGCCATTGAAATCTGGTGATTATTTTTTTAATAAATTTCTAAGAAACAAACAAATAAACTAACAAACAGATAAATAAACGATGGTTAAAACATAACCTCCTTGTGTGTACGGGGGTAATTTATAATGCATTCTTTATTTTTTTAAATTAACACATAATGATGTAGAAGTATATCTAATGAAATAATTCCCTGAAATATCCCAATAATTTTATAATGGGAGAATATTCGTTGAATGCATACGATAAAACGGTGTATTTTAACAAAAGAAATGCGTCAAAACTTAAGATTTATCCTAAAACACATTTTATATAAATTAATTTTTGCTATGAGATTAAAGAAGCATTATATATACATATTTTTTATCCTAATGTGTTCTTATGAATTTCAAATGATGCCTTGCTGCGATTGATAGCATACATCATGTTCACTAAAAAATACAGATCACCTGCTGATAAAAATACCAATATTGCCTATTTAGCATCAGTAGATTTTTATAGACTTTTAGTATATTAAAACAAGACATTATAAAAATGCATTCTGCAAAAAAAAAAAAAAACGTGTGTTGCAATTAGTTTGTACCTTTTGCCAAATTTAGACTTATGTGACTGGACTAATACCCCTTCGTTAAAATTATGATATTTCCAATTTTGTGAAATCTTTAGCAATAGCTTTTACACAGCGATAAAAATATTTCCAATATTTCAGTTTCTTTATAGTATCAGAGAGCTTTTAAGGGAATGCTATGATGATAAGATAGTATTACACAATTAAAATAATTCAGATTTACATAAAATTTTATGCCTAGTAATTACAAAGCAATGAAGCAAAATTCCTTTAATTTAAATTACTTTTTAATACCCCTTATGCTTAAACAGCAAAGTTTAGATATTTCTTAGAATCAAAATAATGTAGTGATTTTTTATCAAAATTGGAATAATGGTTCTAGACATATGGTTTAGTAGCGTCAAATCTTGATACAAACGTAATATAAAATATTTTGTTCGGGGAAATAATTTTACCCGTCCTAGGACAAGTATTTTTTTAGTACTTAAAAATAAATATTGTTTATTACTTTCCTACAGACACTAGTGTAGCTTGCTTTCGCAGTCATCAGTATAGGAAATATGATAATTACTGCTGGACGAGCGACTCGATCTCGGTCACAAAGTCACCCCTTACTCTGCACATACATACGTGTATACGTATGTATTTATATATATATATATATATATATATATATATATATATATATATATATATATATATATATATAGTGAGAGAGAGAGATAAGGTTTGAATTGAATAGGAGAGTTTGAATTACCTGCTGGATACCACCATCACGGGTCTTCGGCCTCTCTCTACAAGGGTTTGTCAGAACAATCTAGCATGAGTAGACTTCACCCTAGATCGAAACTCTGACCAAATATTCAAAATAACATAGTATTCGAAGCACAAATAAGATCCCCTAAAAACGGCTATACACTTCTTCATACGAGTAATGGTGAGTCTTCTCCAAGTGATGTTACCTCAAGTAACATCACTTAGCTGAGTACTACATGAGACTAGATGGACTCCTGTCCTAGAATATGGTAAGACCAAAAGACTTCAAGAAAAAAATACTATAACATAGTTTACTAGTTAATTTGAGAGAGGAACATGTATGTTTTAACGTCTTTACTGAGTAAACGTTCGAGAAAGAAAGGAGAACTTAATAGAATGTCAGAATATCAATGTATCTCATATAGTGATTCAGTTTTTGCTCCAGGAAGGGGCCCCTTGATTCCTGAGAATTTCGACGGAACTAAAATGAAACAGGATAGAATATATATATATATATATATATATAGATATATGTACATATATATATATATATATTTAGATATATGTATATATATGTATATATATGTTTATATGTATATATATATGTATATATGTATATATATATGCGTATACATGCATATATATATCTATGTATATATATACAAGTGTATATATAAGTATATATATATGTATAATTATATACATATATATATTTATATATATATATATGTATATATATACAAGTGTATATATAAGTATATATATATGTATAATTATATACATATATATATATATATATATATATATATGTATAATTATATACATATACATATATATATATATGTATAATTATATAAATACATGTATATACATATTTACGTATATACGTGTGTGTATGTGAATGCGTGATTGCATCTGAATGTCTGAATGGGTGTGTGCATATAAGTCAATTCCAAAGATATTATTCATTCAATTTTCTATGGAGTCTAGCGCACGGAGTTTACCGGAGAAATTGCCCGAAGACAGATGAAAATAGAGAAGAAGTTGGAATCTGGCTTGAGGCGGTGTCGGGTGCAGTCAGGAGGGAATCTGCAAAGCACATGAGTGGATAAGAATAATTTATTATTTATTTTTTATGCTCTCTCTCTATATTTTGTATTCGTTACATCTCTTTCTATTCTTTAGCTAAGAACTGTAAAAGCCTCCTCAGCAGTAAATAAATGTTTACTCGGTCTTCTTTAACAAACAGCCACCAAGGAAATAAAGGCCAACAGTTCTTTATAAATAAACGGAAATTGAATGAATACATTCAACTTTTTTGCTTTATTTATAGTGCGAAATAAAACATCTTTTTTCAAATAAATCAATATTCTATTCGGCCTGCTTTGTTAGTTGCAAAGAAAAGGGGAAAAGAATAAAAGTCTTGGTAAAGACTGTTGCCGAATTTTTTGTATTTTCAAAAGGAACAGTCATATATATATATATATATATATATATATATATATATATATATATATATATATATATATATATATATATATGTGTGTCTGTAAAAATTGATAATTAGTTCATGGAATAGTGGATAGAAACAAGACATGCGAGTCGATTTAAGTACACAAACACATCAATAATGCTGGAGCATCATATTTCGATCGATATGTTCGACCATATTTATTTATTTGTTTTTACCAAATAAATATGCTTGAACGAATCGACCGAAATATATAGATGGTGTGCCTGGGGCCCTTTCTTTGCTAGCATGTTGCATAGCTTATTCACCTTCCAATAAACTAATTTTCTATTTTGTCTTAAATGTTCATTTCATATTTACTCCCGCATATATATATATATACATATATATATATATATATATATATATATATATATATATATATATATATATATATATATATATATATAGGGTAACGTACACGATAAGTCATGAAAATGAAATGTCGTGGTAGACAAAATGTGTTAAACAGGACAAACGGAAAACAGGTTAAAGTGCAGGAGAAATACATAAACAAGAGATTTGACCGGTTTCGTTCGTGTTAGCTAACATTTGACAAAAACATAACTCGGAAAACTCATGTTGGTTAAGTCATGTTTCATATAACATTCACACACTCACACACACACTCACACACACACACACACACACACACACCCTCACACACACACACACACACGTTTAGAACTTGGATTTTATCCGGAATAGCAGATTACGTTTCAGTTCCTATTTTCGAGCGGTTAGCATCATGCGTTTTATGTACATACAAATATCGGAAATCGTCGGAGAAACAGTTTATCCGTTAATTTCGTCGCTTACTTGTATTGTGTAGAAACATCAGAACTTGATTTGACTTTATCCGGAAAATCGAATCTGCTTACGTAACGACTAGAAAATACTTGCATACCTATTCCTTAAAAGCACGAAAAAAATTACCCCTCCCTCCATCTACACACAATGATCCCTGGGTAACACCAGGACACGGGTCCTGTTAGTATATATAACAAATTGAAGTTTCCCACCTCCACATAGAGAAAGGCCACTAAAAGCATATACTCCGAAAAAATTGTAGTCAACCGAATATTAAGCGAAACAAAACATATGTTCGCTAAAACTCATAGAAAATTCAGAAAATAAATAAGAAATTCGAACAAGTAAATTTGAATTTAACATATTTAGGCATGTTTACGAAGAGGAAATCTGGATAAAGAATTCTATGTTGAAGAGAATGCAACATGTTAATCTTATAATATAAAAAATATTAAAACAGTAAAACATACAGTAGGAATATTCGGGGTAATAACGAGATGATATTGACGAAAACATTCATATAATACAAGTTTATAAAAATTAAAGTCTTTCTTTATTCGTTGAATTTTACTCATATGACATTAAGATCGTTCGAATATTATTTATGAATTATTTTTTTTTATTTAGTTCACTCTAAACAAGGCAAGTTGCCACTGTAGAAGTAAGAGGCTACTAGGAATTAGGGTGAAAGTTTAGACGGTCATCCTTAATTGGAATCTGTGTAGCGAGACACTTGTTAACATTAATACTAAATTTATGCATGTTGATACAGTCGGGAAAACACATAGCAGGGAGGGAGTTCCAAATACCGGTAGCTCGAGGAAAGAAGCTATTGGAGTAGAAAGTTATCCGGCATCTGGGGACCTCCACAGCGAATGGATGAGATATGACTAATTGTCTGGTTATTCGAGTCGGTACCATAGCAGCAAGTTCATCGGATCACATTCCATTGAAGTACTTTTAAAACAAGCACAAGAATCCAACATTGCGGCTATGGGACAGGGGCTGGAGCTTGATGTAAAGTGAGGGACCTATTAGATTAGATACTCTTTGTTGGACCTTGTCTAAGATGGAGAGAATGGTTAATGGTGCACCAGCCCAGATGTGACAACAATACTCCATATGTGAGCGCGTGTTGGCTTTGTAGAGCTATAGGATACCGTCAAGTGTGAGAAGTTTTCTAGCACGGTAGTATCGGCTCAGTCGTTTGTTTAATAGAACCTTTCTTTGGTGCCGTCGTTCCATTATTTATGTACGCACTTAACTTAATTACACATATTCTCTTCTGATTTGCAAACCATCGGAAAAACAGTGGTTTATTTCTCAACTAACAGGGAAACATATTTTGACTTGTATTAAACAATTCGTCATTCGGACTAAACCTAGTCTTACACAAAGTGAATAATCTTTTCCGATACGAAATCTGACGATAAACGGCATCCGGTAGAGTGCTTCCATTTTAGAAGTTTTAAAGAGGGTTTATTCACGACTTAGTTACCATGAATAACAATTAAATGCCAGCAACCACTGGTAGACCCTGTTCGTTGACTTAAATAGAATATTCCTGAGTAAGACACGAAACATCCTCAGCCATATTTAGGCAAAGTGTTCTACTCCATTCCAAACTATTGCACCAACATTTGTCTACCGTATTTCTAAACCCTATCAACTACTGAAGCTTTCCCTACTCCTAACAGTCCTTTGGCGTCACATCCTATTTATAACACTACTCCTCTCTCCACTCTGACACGGAGTAATAGTACCTGTCAATGCCCCTATCTATTATAATACATCATTTGCAAACTATTAGTTTACAAAATATATGTCTACACAAAAAATTAATTTTGGAAATATATAGTTACATTAACTTTGAAAGGAATCAATATTATGTCTATGTAGCGTTTGGCTGAATTAACTCCCTTTGATTTGGCTCATGTGTATTGACAGCGAAATTGTCGTGCTATATAAGGGAGAGAATTATTTCATATATTATTTGAGAGATTAACTCCCTCTTGTATACCAGTGAATGTTACACGAAATTACAGTTGTGAAAGTAGTAGTAGTAGTAGTAGTAGTAGTAATAGTAATAGTAATAGTAATAGTAGTAGTGATGATAATACTTCGCTGTTTCATTATAATAATAACTCTTAGTTTCTTTTGTCGAACTTTTTACAAACTCGAAGACATTAAATGTATTTTACTGTTAACTAACCTTTCTGTTTAATATTTATTCATATTTGTCTTTACATAATTTGATATTTCGTTAGGCTTGTAATTTGTACTGCTAAACAATGAGAATTGGAATCATCTCCTTCGTTAAACAATCATGAAGCATTTTGAATTTTAGTTAGAAAAAGAAGAGCAAATTAGTCCGCTTTATCCGGGACACACAGGCTCCGAGAATTTAAATGCGTTTTTAGTACAAAATTGATTCCTCAGGTGGAAAGCATTTGTTGTTTGATTTTCACTTGGTTTTGCTATTAACGCATTTTCGATCTATACTTTAATTCATAATAATATCGTTCTTAAACGTAAAATGTTCTCTGAAACGTACAAAAACATACATAAAAGAAAACAATCCGAAACAAAAGACGAGAACCTACCTCTATCGATATTTTTTGGTAAATAATATTCGCCTTGAGAAAAAAAATATTAAGAAAAAGTGAAGAAATAAGGGAACAGACTTATAGATTCTATGTATTGAATTAAAACTACTTCATATATATATATATTTATATATATATATATATATATATATATATATATATAGAGAGAGAGAGAGAGAGAGAGAGAGGAAGAGAGAGAGAGAGAGTAGATGATAGTGCAGCACCCGTGCACTTCCAACGAGAGGAATATGCATATTTAAAGAAGAAAGGCTACCAACATTTGTAAATTTGAAAAAACACTTTTTTTTAAAATTGTTTATTATTTTATTATTTCTATGATTTTATATAATTATAATTTTATAACGCGTTTAAAGCATCTAGGCTGTCTTCTTCAGCTATTATTTAAAATTTACAAATGTTGGTAGTCTCTGTTCTTTATATATATATATATATATATATATATATATATATATATATATATATATATATTAGTTTTGATCTTACTAACTATACGTTTTATCCTTACGGAAATCGCTAAGAATTATTCACACCGGTCGCCAGACTCGAACCCCGGAACGCGAGCAATGTTTTTTTAACTCAAATTCCGATGTCTTAGCCCTCACGGCCGTCATCAACAACCCGGTAAATCAGCGATAGTTTAAGCCTATTTAAAGGCAGTATTCTACTATTTACTGGAACATGAACTGAAACCACGAAAACAGCCGTGTTAATACTACTCACTATACAGTCCAGTCTATGTTTTTGTGGCGACAAATAATTATAAATATCTACCTCCCTATACGTTTCATGTTTGAAGATATAAATGAGTCAATAAAATACCTACATTTTTGAGTATACCTGCATCCATTATGAGATGACATGACACACTATGACTATTTAGATAATATACAATTGTAGTTGTAAGAAAACTAATTAAAAATGATTGTGGATATGAATCGAACTAAGTAAAAAGACTGTGCACAACATTAGTTGATATCCAAAATATTTATATTTTATTTATTTTATATAAGCACCCGCACTTTATCAAGGAGTTTCCTCGTGGAAAAGCGAGCAACTAAGAACTCAACACCCTATATAGACTGGAATTTATAATGTTAGGTATTCATATTATAAAAGAGTCTATTAAGTGTACATAGCTTTGATTGGGTCCTTTGTATCTTATTGATAGAATATTGTATCTTATTGTAGAATATTGCTAACTTTGTGCAGTTAGAGAATATGCCATCAACTTATAAATAATAATTCTTTATTTGTAGCAGCACTTTTACTTTTAAAAATAGAGGTTATCTCCCTTTCCCAGATCAGAGAATTTATTTTTCTAGATGATATTTGAAATGCAGCTGACTAGTCTCCTTAAGTATTACTCTCAATGAGATTAGGTGTTTATCTCCTTTGTATTTAGAGTTTATAAGAAAGTGAAGCCATATGTCTGAGGTTAATTTAACAGTTAGAATGACAATATCAAAGACAAGTCAGTAATAGTAACTCGACAATGAAACTTTTTGGGGAATTCTTGTAAAAATAGGTATGTATGATATGACTATTTATTTACTTCAGTTTTGTTTATTATGAAAATCGATTGAAAACTTTGAGTATAATATATACTATTCTATACTTGATCTAACCAAAGAATGTGTTGATGACTTTCATATTTTGCCTACACTTATTATTAACAAAAATATTTTATTTGGTTTCACTATTTGTACAGTGTTTTGGTCTCGAAATCTTTGCTTATTTATCTAATGTATGTTATGTGAATTGTAATAGATGACGTCAATATGCTGATAAAGAAAATCATGTAAGTTTTTTAAGCTTTACATTGAGGGCATAGTGAAAATAAAATGTTCTTTTAGAAATGCGCGTACATATGGATTAACATTAATTGTTGCTATTCGGAGGTTTATTTTGATATTTAAAATTGTAATTAATCATGTCATAGATTTTATAATCTACCAGCTTATAATATATATATATATATATATATATATATATATATATATATATATATATATATATATATATATATATATATATATATAAAGCGAGTTCCGCTCGAGCGTTGAACACTGTGGACAGTAATCACGCATCTCCCTGCCACTCCGGGTAAGTGTATCTTAATTTCAATTACTGTCTGTGATGAGTGCCGGTAGCCGTGTGGTCCTGAGTGTTTGTCTCGGAATACTAGCCTGAATCTACGAACTGCGTTCGATCCCATGTGACTGTCTGTAACTGATGAGGCTAAAAAGCCCGAAACGATATCGTTTGTAGGTATACATCACTTTAATATTTAATAATATATATATATATATATATATATATATATATATTGGGATAAAATACACGATATGTTATGAAATATATGTGTGAGTGTGTACTCGTGTGCTGTCAAAAATGGCGTAAACAAGTAAGCTCCATCACTGTGTGCACTCGCTATTTATCTATATATATTATTAAAATATTCTAATAAAATCATATATTCGCGTGAGTAATTTACTTTTTCACATATAAATTATGATTATAATTTCTGATAACTTAAGAAATAAGTACAAAAATCTGTTTTTTTAATTATATAGTGGAGAAATTAATACCGCATCAATTTCAGAGGTCGGTGTAAGTCTGACGTGGTGGTCTTACTTGTTATTTGCTTCATGACTTTACGTCACAACTACAAAAAAACGCACGTGTTTTATTCACTAAGTTTTTGGTGACCGGATTGAACTACACATATTTATTAGTATACCCTAGGAAATATGTTCCGTCTAGTCGCATATTATTAGCTAGTGTATACGTAATAACAACATAGACTACACTACTCACTCTTACAATAGTGACATACCGCCTGGGAACAGAAGCTCATGACCACAGAAATTATACTATACAACAACCTCAAAGGAGGATATAATGTGTGGGAGAATGGTAACATGATAACAGAAAAAGTTACTACACTACCCACACTTACAAAAAAGAAAAAAATAGAAGCTAATACTTGGGAGGGTGTTATCATGACCAAATAACAAGTACTAACTTTCCTCCCCATCAAAAAACTGAGGAGATAATACATGGAGAGATGGTTTCATGACGAACAGATATATACTACCCCCCCCCCCCCCAAAAAAAAAGAAAAGAAAAGGAGAACAAAAACGTGGGGCTAATTCCTGTAAGGATGAAAACAGAACAAATACTACACTATCCCCACAGAAATAGGAGGTAATGCCTGAGAGGATGCTATCATGACAATAGAACATATACTAGACTACAATCCTAAATTGAACACTGGATGGTGGTAATAGTATTATTTTACCTTCAGACAGACATATAAGAAATTTTCATTAGTAATATATATATATATATATATATATATATATATATATATATATATATATATATATATATATATATACATACAAACAAATACACATTGTCATTTATTATAGAGTGGACAATTCGGGTTTTTTTTCACAGTATATGTAGATGGTTTATATAGGCATTTTCAATTAAATCTAGCGTCTAAATTATGAAGACATTAAGCTTATCTTAATGTCAGCTATTAACTTGCCAACACACACGCTTCTATGCAGACATCAGCTCGTCCTTTAAGATGACCAAATTTGTAATTCTTTTTTTTTCTCCTCTGTCCGTTTTTCATTTCCTCTCTTTCTTAGCCGGTGTACATTATTCCCAAGGGGACCAAACCAGCAAATGAAATCTCTACGTGCCCTCTTACCCTCACTAGACCTTGGAGTTCTTTTCTACCTTTCTTGCCTTTCTGTTCAATCCTGTTTCCGACTGAATGGGTCTTTTCTTTAAATCGCCAGTATCCACCGGGAGTTCTTATTACCAGCTTAATCCTGGTAGAAGAACACAGAAATCACCGCATACATCCCGATGGGTTTGACTGGACTGGCTACCTAGGTCAACATCCGTGCCAGCAAGCATTAATGTCATCGTTTTTTGCTGTCATTTCTCTAATTCTTTGGCTTTTATTTGGCTAACGATCTGATTCCAAATATGGCATACAGAATAGAGCAAAACAAAGACAATACTGTCAGTGAACGTCAATCGCTGTCGACAGAATATATATATGTGTATATATATATATATA
>OY744524.1:79827167-79849667 GCA_963556195.1 Sepiola atlantica | reverse complement strand
TTTGTTTAGTTTTTATACACGTATTTCAATGAACGTATCTGTATGCGTGTACATACGTGCGCGTTTGTGTATGTGCGTGTAAGTTTGTGTGAGTACGGTGTCCCGTAAGGAATAATAAAGTCTGACATTGTCGGCCGCATCATTTAATCTTCTTAGCCTTCTTACGAACGATTGATTGATATCTCTGCCAGCCACATTCGAAATAATTAATTGAAAAGTTCTTTAATAATTTTTGCCTCGCAAACAAAGACCATTCAATATCGCAGACTTTCTTCTGCCTCATTTCGAAAAGTAGAACCGAAGAACTGACTGTCCTCTTACTTCGGGGCGAGCCATTTTTTCTTCATTAGACGCGTATTAAAAAGTCGTTTCAGGGGCTTATTTGTACTCGGGGCTTTCGTGAATCTTTTGAAAGAAATCAACAATTACCTGCCCGTTTTATATTGAGTTGGCAGCCATTTCCATCCGCCATTACCCTCCCCGCGGTTCGATAGGATTTACATTTAATCTCTCTAAGCTACTATGTTATTTATTAATTTAATTAAATTTGAGTCTATCTCCTTGAGAAATATTCCCATTCAAATAAGATAGTCTAGACGATGTGGCAGGTTTCCGGATGATATTTACTTGCTTAAATCCATAGTAATATAAACTGTCTAAGAACGAAATTATGTGACAATAACACACATAGGACTCAAATACTTTCTTAAATTGATCTTTATATATATATATATATATATATATATATATATATATATATATATATATATAGAGAGAGAGAGAGAGAGAGAGAGAGAGAGAGAAAGAGAAAGAGAGAGAGAGAGAGAAAGAGAGAGAGAGAGAGAGAGTTATAAAAAATATTTGTGGCAATTAAGCTACACAGAGACTTCCGCGTTTCTATCCCGGCCGGGGGGGGGGTAGAGATATAAAAAATAATCTTATTGATTAACTAGCTAGACTAACCACCACGTCTCTCTCTCTCTCTCTCTCTCTCTCTCTCTCTATATATATATATATATATATATATATATATATACATATGTGTGTGTGTGTGTTTGAGGTTTCGTTTGAGACGAAACATAGTTAACAAATCAAATCACAATATTGAAGAATTCAATGACTTTCAATAAAATATCTATTTACGAACGCAATGTGTCGAACCAGGAGTATGGATGGTGTCATATTCTTCAAGTTTTTTAGGTAAATCACCTTTCAAGAAAGGCATTACAACTCAATCGGTGTGCGTTATCGCCTGGAAGTGGTGAAATAATGTGATGCCAATTTCGATAGTCGCGCAGAAATTATTTTTAACATTAAGTTATTGTTTAAATGTTAGTTGATATTTCGCGTTTGATTATTATCAAATTATTGTTATATTATATTATTACGTGTTTTATTAAAATGTATATTTTTATTTATTGATTTATGTTTCTATTTAACCATTTGCGTTTATTTAATTCAAACTTATACGTATACATCGTAATGAAGGAGGAATAACTCGATCAATGGTGATACTGACTTCCTTTTTAGTATTCGGGGTTTGAACCATTTGTACCGCATTCTGTTTAGTACTGCACAAGCGTCAGATGCGAGGAGATGTACACATCTAATACCATGTCAACAGTAAAGCACATATGTATATATATATATATGTATATATATATACATATGTATGTATATATATACATATGTATGAATATATATATATACATATGTATGTATATATATATATTATTAGTTCTGTTTGCTTAATATTGTTTGCTATTAATCAGTTTATCTCATGTGTATTTATTGTGTCTATCGTATATCATTCAACCTAAAAAATTGCAATTTAGTTCAACTCTGTAATTTATATTGAGATTAGGTTTTCTTTTCAATACTGATTCCTTAATTGTCAAGTTATGAACGTCCACTTCGGTAGCTAGTATTTTTACTCGGATAGTGTTTTGCGATATGTGTTTCTTAAATGAGGTCGTCTTTGTTATAATGTGGTCCTTATGCGTGTATGCAATGATCTCTCTGTAATTCCGATGTAGAATCGATTGCATATCGCACATTTTATTTCGTATACCGTATATCTGTGGTTGCACAAGACTGTTTTGTTGATGCGGCAATTTGGTAAAGTGAATGGGTTAAAGTTTCTAGATTTGAATAGTTGTTACCTCGGTGTTTGTGCGGAGTGTGTAAGTTGGGTGTCTAAATATTCTTTGCGGATGCCTAACCTGATTCTATCGTTAAAGTGTGGTTACCTTAGGAAGCAAGTGCTAACGAGTGTGCACTGTGGTTGTTTTCTAGATGTCTTAAATAGTGTTTGGTGTTTACAGGGTATCCATTTCGCTCGAGCACTTGTCAGAAATGTTTAATAGAAGTGGGTTTCATTATTTTTTTAGTGCATTTATTACGGATGCGGTTAATCTATTTCATAGCATATCCTATTTTAGCTTTGGCAGACGGGGCTGATATCTTTGCAGGTTGTTTTTCTGTAGAAGTTGGTATGTGTGAATCCTTCTCCTGTTATGTGGAGGTTAACGTCTAATAGTGATATGTTTGCAGACGTTTCGTAGTGCTAAGTAGTGCATTGTATGTTAGAGTCTGTGATTTTAAAGTAATATACATTTTGGTGACTTCATCGTGAGATGATGTTTCGATGAGAATGTCGTCCACATATATCGTGAACAAGATGCTGGAAAGGCATGGTGTTCTAGTCTGTCCATGTATGTGATGGCGAGTAGTCCTGAGTTGGCTGGATCCCATGGGAAGACCTGTTATTTGTTTGTAGGTGTGTTGTTTATATGTGAAGGGAGTGTTGTCGACTATTATGCATACTAGTAATGTATGTGGATTGCAGTGAGTCCAAAACCCTCGGGTTTGTCAGAAGAGATGCAGTCTGTGATGAATTCAACAGCTGGAGGTGTAGAGGGAGACAATGTCGAGACTGAATGCGTATCTGTTCATCTGTTAGCGTTGGGGTTGTAGTGAGTGTAGTGTGTGGGAAACATCATCTGGGCCGCCGATGTGTCTTCAATAGTTGGGAGTAAGGGATTAACTAGGGAGGGTAGCCAGAAGATTTTGTAAATAATTTTCTCTATGCTTGAGATTAGAGGTTTGATTTGTGTGATGGGGTTGGTTTTGGATGAATTAATGAAGTGATCGAATGTAAGAAGCATTCTGTTTCTTGTAGTTAGGTTTCGTTTGTATTTGTTTAGGCGGTTCTTACTCCTAGGCTGTGTTGATATAATTTTCTATTTTTGTGGGATGTTTGTGGTGGGTGTATGAAGTGAGTCTTTGCTAAGGTGTTCGAGTTCGAGGTTGTCGTGCGTATATTGAGAGAAAACGCATATATTCTTGCCTTTGTCGAAGAGTAGAGATTTTAGATTTTATCCGTTATGTTTTGTAAGTCGATGTGTACTTGTAAGGTTGGAAGAGATATCAGATGTTTGTCGCTGTATTACGGATTGTATGTTGAGTTTGAGTCTTGTAAGTTGAAGTCTAAATATGTGTTGTCGGGAAAGGATTTAGAGAATGGTCCAGTTAATATGTAGAGAATGCGGTATTGATTAAGCTTTCGTTGTAGAAAAAATTTGTCAGGCGAGACTGTCTCATAGCTTTTTTCTTCTTCTCTTCTTCCTGATTTTCATGGTATTAAACCCGAGGGGTAGAATCACGATATAAGTAGAAGAGCACGCCAAGTTCTACGTTAGGATAAGTAAGAGTCCAGTCGATGTTATGCGATGTTATATATATATATATATATATATATATATATATATATATATATATATATATATATATATATATATATTAAAATAAACATAGTTGGAGTATCCAGCATTCGTTTCAGAACCTGCTCGGCTCTTCTTCAGGGATGTACTGGTGAGCTAAAATAATATCCGCTAATGCACAATCATAAGAAAGAAAGAATATGATTGTGTATTAGCGGATATTATCTCACCAGGACATCCCTGAAGAAGAGCCGAGCAGGTTCTGAAACGATTGTCGGATACTCCAACTATGTTTATTTTAATATAAAAGCTCTAATATATATTGAGCACTTTCGAAAAGTAATGATTTTGTTCATTTAGTTAATATTTGAACTTAATTAATTAATATATATATATATATATATATATATATATATATATATATATATATATATATATGCACAATTTTTTCACGCAAACTATAACATTCTTTTTTCATTAAACCTCAGCGTAGAGTAAATTTAATTTTAATCCTTTATCATAGGTTTTATTTATGTGTATCTAGAATTAACCGCTTAATCTGTATGCCCTGTACTTGGATAGATTGTTCGTCTTCTTACTGCATCGGTTTCATTTTAGCGTATTTTATTTCGTTGTTTTCGTCGGTGGTACCCGTATGGTAGGTCCCTGTATTAATACTAGAAATTTAAACACAGAGAATAAGGATAGTCAGAAAGGATGCATGATGCAAAATGCTGAGATGGGGATCGTTATCATCTCCTGCAGATAAGCAGTATGATAGATGTAAAATAAATAAAAATGAGATATATTAACATATATATATAAATTTTGCAGAATAAATATCGGTAAGATTACCCCTAAATTCATAGCCCCTGAAATTGGCACGTATAGTGGGAACCGTAAGTATATAAAAAAAAGTTAAGTAAATGTACGCCTTGAAGGGGACGCATAATATGATGTATGAGTTAACATTGTTTAATTCGACAAAATAGTTAATATGAAAAAGTATATACATATATATTAGTAACGAAATGATACAAATGTGTATACGTATCAATATGAATAAATGCTGTAAGTTTGATGGTAAGAATGTGTGTATATATATGTATATAGATATAGTAAATACATGCGTATGTGGGTGTGTATGTGCGAATATGTATTTGTGTGTATATATATATATACGTATATATATACGTATATATATACGTATATATAAACGTATATATATGCGTACCTGGGATATATATGTATAGGTATGTGATTGTGTATGTACATGGGTCTATGGTTACAAGAGTGATGGCAAATGTGTTCGTATATATGTGTAGATCAGTTTTCTTATATTATATATATATATATATGTTTATATGTGTTGATGTGGACGCATTTGCGTGTCTATATGCATGTACATGTCTATATATTTGTACACATATGTATATGTATATATATATACATATATATGTGTGTGTATGTATATGATATACATATGTGATGTTTATAACAAGATGTATGAATATATAAGTAATTAATATGTATATATGCATATATGCATGTATGTGGGTATGTGTGTCTGTGTAGTTGTGTATATACGTATATACGTGTTAAAACACGTAGAGGGTATATGTATAAACCGTGTGTTCAGTGAATTAATTCGATGCTCGTTATACTATAGGATAGGAATAAGTGAATTGACTATTATCAATGTATGTATATATATATATATGTGTGTGTGTGTCTGTGTGTGTATATATATATGTGTGTGTGCATGTAGGTAGTTGTGTTTTATATAGATATGTGTGTATATGTATATGTAGAGGTGTGAATATGTAAATATAGATAGGTTTATATATACATATGCCGCGTATTATGTAGCGAGATGTGTGGGCAATGTAATGTATGTATATAAGTATGGCTTTTTATATATAGGTCAGATTCGGAATAACTGAACTCCCCTAAACCGTTTTATGATAAGAAGAATCTTAAGTGGTAATAAATAAGGAAATATAAACGGAGTCGTAATCGCGAGATTAACCAAATAATAGAAGCCAAAAGAAGGGTAAGTTTAATTTGATACGAGGCTTGACCGCTGAATCAGGAAGCCATCGCACCATGAGGGATATACGGAATAAGTGACGTCCGCAGCCTCTTATTTTAATTTCTATTTCGGTCTGAAAAAATTGAGTCTCTATTGTAGAGGACACTGAACCATGAATGCACATATGTAACGCATAATGTTTGTATGAATAAAAACTTATACTAAATAGAGCTCTACTTGTTATTGGGCACTTTTTATACACACTGGAGTTTCAATGGATTAAGATGTATAGAAACAAATAAAATACATATACTAATATATATATATATAATATATATATATATATTTATATATATATATATATATATATAATTTGAAACACGACTTGTTGGGGTCCTACCCCCTCCCCTCTCATGTCCCATGTCGCTGTTATAGACAAAGCCCCAACTCTGTCCCCCTCCCCCTCCAATGTATTTTCAATTTTCAATCTCCCGTTAAAGTGAAGTTAAAATTTTATGCCATTTGAATTCCTTTCGCCGGCCCGATGAGTTGGTCGCTATTAGCACCAATGAAACAAAACTTGTTTTGTCGCAACTAATGGAATAAAATCAAATATATATATATATATATATATATATATAAATATATATATATATATATATATATATATAAATATATATATATATATATATATATATATATATATATATATATATATATATATATATATATATATATATACACTAGGATAACGTTACTTATGGGTCAACTAGTGAGCCTGGGTGTGATTGCTGCAATCTGGAAAAAGTGTATCGCAAAGCTAGCTGAATATAACAAGTAAACATCCTAAATGACTTTTTCTGTTCGCTATATATCCCGCTTCATATTCTTTCCTTTTTTGTTTAAATAGTACGAATACGTGTGATTGTATATCCTATTGTTTATAAAGCAATATTACAATCTTCTTATTGAGAGTTTCATTCACTAGAAATAATTCACCAACAGTTCGCAATACATGGATAGATATTAGTACTAGTATTCAAAATACTTGCTAGCAAGAAAGCTACGCTAAACTGCTGTGTTGCATGTACTAGTATTAATGCAGAAGGGTAACTACTTTTGAAATAATACCATTACATTTACGGGAAAATATATTTTGATATTGGACTTTTACTGCTAACAGATATGAGTTTATTGTTTATTTAAAAGTTTACACTCATCTTTACTCAAACCATAATCTGATCCACATGCATTTAACTTACAGCTATTGACTTTATATTCTCATATAAAACACTCAGAAACATCTTCACCCACTCCACCTGGCCACTAACGTTTAATTTAGTCTAATACTTAAAAGATTTTATTGCCTCTAGAGAACCCTCACAACAGCTCCCTGTTGACTATTTTGCCTCTCGTTCACATGTAAGTTCATCTGGCTATGGTAATGTGTCACTCAATAAGTTCCGGACCTGTGACATGATGAGGCTTCTTATATAAATTCCATATTATTATTATTATAAAATACCATTATTATAAAGTACTACCCTTCAAATGACACGCGTGAAAATTTGAGTCTAACCAGATTATTAGTTTACATAATCTCAGTTATTTAATTGATGTTACTTTTGCAAATTTTCAAAACAGTGAAAAACATCTTATTTTCGTCTGTCGATAACACATTACTTTCTGATGAGAAACATACGATACTAACGAAGCAATTGATTATTAAAGATCATTCAGACTTTGTTACTCCGTAAACAATGTTTAAGAGTCTGTATATTGCTATTAAAAACGTGGTTGAACAGACACAAATGATGCTGCACGCGCAGCTCGCCCAAATTCAGCGGTCGTCCAGGAAATATTTAAAGGCACACAAACTCGTTTTGACTGATCGTTAGTTGAAGTTGCGTAAGAAAGAAGAGAGGTTGACTAGATTGAAAAGCAGTGTGTTGACCACTTTGCATGAAGAGTTGACAATCAGAAAGCTGTGTTCAAAGTGAGTACCGCGTTTGCTCACAGTCGACCAAACTTACTTATTTTAGATTCCTTTTGTTATCTTTAATGTTTTTGCCCGATTATATTTTTATTAACTAGCTACTCCATAGTAAAGTTAATCCGTATGAGACTGGTCTAAAAGTCTACCGAAAGATGGTGTTTTGTTTTTTAGCTATCCGAAAAGTTTATTCTATGTGTACAATTTTTATCAAGCTCGCTTCTTTAGTTTAGAAGATTTTTACGTGTCATACATAAGTAATAAGGTGAGCATTATAGAGAGACGAGGGAAGCAAAGCAACAATGTTGCACCGAGACTTTATCTATTCGAAGACTAATGCTTTTACATCTAATGCTAATTAATAAGTTTTACGTTACATATTAATTACAGGAAATTTAATAGTTTCTAAATATTTAAAAAAAATGTCATTTTAAATCAAGTAATTGAACTCCACGAAATGAAAACAAAAACACATACAACGGGTATTTTCTAAATGCGTCCCGTAAATCTTAATATTTTGCGATTAGAATGATATTTTAAACTTAAACGTTGCCGGACACACAACAATTAAACCTGATTGACATAATGACAGCGAAACACTTTTGTAGAAATTGATGATATCGCCTTAATTTTGCGATTTTAGCGATCAAAATTATATGGCGTTTGAGAAACAGAGTTTATCATAAGTATGTGAAGTCGCATTAGTCTGTCTCTCGCTATATATATATAGTATGAAAATATATCTATGACAAGTAAGTTATATAATGTCGTCTATGTTTCATTACAGCAGAAAATCACAAGGTTAAATGCGCGGATTTATTGTTTTTGTTGGATTTTATATATAAGTTGTATTTTCTCAAACTAACCAACCACTCGTATTCGTTATTATTATTACATTCTCTCGAGCTTTTATTTTCATTTGCCAATGGCGGAACTCTTCTTAAACAAATGCCTGACTACCCTTTATTTGACACCATTTTATTTGTGGGGAAGTAAATATGGACGCCTGTGCGTAGCTTACCTGCCATATATAAGATACTAGTACTAAACTCTTCTTACGTTTAGAACACTGTTGAAGTTAATACTGAAAATATCTATAAACAGTATATTATAGCACCTTATAATATTATATCTGTATTTAGGTGAAATATTAAATATACACGTATATCTAAATAGATAACCGAAAGTGTTTCAACCTATTTATTAACATCAAAACAGATTGTGCTTTTTAATTCTATTATACAATGGTATACATTGAAAGGCGGCATAGATAGCATTCTTCAAACATTAATAAACATCTTTATATTTTTAAAATTTGCATATTTATTTTTTCAACAGTTTATAATGAATAAATATTATGTAATATACATTTGTAATTTTCGTTTTTATATTTTCTCATATATACGCAATATTTTCCTCGATAGTAAAATGTCTGATGTGTCTCGAATGCTGAAAACAGATACTACACATTGATCTGAGCCAAAAACCAATGAACTATAAAAATAATGTTTTTAAGACTAAGTATTTTAAATGAATGATTATGTGTCATCTTTTAATGGCTGTTGGTAGTGTAGTATCAGTTCTGTAGTCATAAGCTCGTCATTCCATGTATTACCCATACTCTGTTAAGTTTGCGAGGTTAATTCTCCCCGATATTATATCCTCCTTGTAGTATCTGTTGTCATGAGACCATTTTCACAGTGACTATGCTCTACTTTTTTTAGAATGATAGGGGGTAGTGTTATATCTATTCTGTTGTCATGATATCATCCCCCTAGACATTATCCTGGTGTTACCAGATCAGGCTGTCCGAAGGTATAGACTTCCTGACCCAAAATGCACCTAACGTTGATTTTTTTTCTCCCTTGTCTTTGCAAAACTCAATCATGTTCTGCAAAGCCAAACACAAAAACAACATTTCACCTTCTTTTTCTCTCACTCTATCCTTTTTTTTCACACCCCCTAACGGGGCCCCCAGTTTGCCGTGGGTGGCAACCGGTGATGCTTAAGGGCGAGATCCTGGTGACTGAGCAGTTCATAACCCGGGAAAGTAGTGGATTTGTACACTGCAACACTTCACTTAGCCCCTTACCTGATCTAGACGGGTAGTTGGAGAGGCCCGATCCAATCAATCGGCTGGTTACGTCAAGCCTCACCATATAAGACCCACACTAATCTACTCACTACAATTAACATTCTTATTCCAAACCCCACTAACATCTACTAATAAATACCCCCAAATATGGTGTAAAGCGGTGGCTGAGGGTCAATTAGTTATGGCGAATATAACATTCAGATGGCTACAACATCCCTGATATTTTTCTTAAAAGCCCCAAAAACAAAATTAAATAAATACAGGTGCTCATTGTTTCACCAAAATCAAGTATATCATCCCTGAATCTCTGTTGTGCCAGGGCGAATGGGTTTCCCCTTGACACTTCCTACAAAGGGCTCCGAGGCGGGTGGGAGCAAGGGTGATGAAAATAAAAACAAAAAAACACATGGATCCTTTTCCGTCCAAAACTCTAAACAGATACTTCTCCGATGTCTCGGATATCTCAAGCTCGAAGGACGAAAAAATATCCAACCTTCCAAAAATCATCTCTCCCACAAATTACCCAAGATTTCTAGTAATAAAATTTCTAGAAACAAAAAAAATGAGCGAATTATCGCCATTTTAATTGAAAAAGTACTCACGGGTAAGAGCAATCTAAAGTCTATTAAAAATCTTTGAAATGGAAATCTTCTTGTCGAAGTGAATAGTAATAAAGATGCCAACACTTATTAAAAATGTATGCTCTCTATAATTATAAATGCAAAGTTTTTCCACATGGGAAACTAAACACCTCTAAGGGAGTTATAAGAAACCAAGAATTATCCTTGGCGACGACAGATGAAATAAGAACGGCTTACAAAATCAAGGCGTATTTGACCACAAACGTATAACCATCAAAAGAAATGGTCAAACCATACAAACTAATACCTATATATTGACTTTTGACACCCCTACAATTCCAAAAGAACTAAACATTGGCTACCTCATTGAAAAAGTAGAGCAATACACCCAACACCCCCAAGATTCCACAAATGCCATAAATATGGGCACCACCAGGATGTATGTAGAGGAATGGAAATATGTGGGAAGTGTAGTGAAAAGACCCCAACCATACAGAAGATGAATGCCAGAACAACGAGAAATGTCCAAACTGTAATGAAAGCCACCCAGCCTACTCCAACACTTGTAAAATTTACCAAAAAGAAAAGGAAATTACAGAGGTAAAACATAACAGAAATATATCATACCCAGAAGCAAGGAAGATTGTGGAATCATACTTGAAAAGCAACACATATGCAGAAGCAACCCAAAAAACAAAATGAAACAAATGACCAATATCGAAAATTTACCGAAAAACTAGTCAAACTAGACCAAAACGAATGGCCAAAATTCCAAGAAAATCTAAAAATACTATATTCAAATATGAATAATAAATCAAAACAAACAACAAAACCAAATACAAAAGGACAAAACATGCCTGAAACAGAAATAAAAAAGAAAATAGCGCCAATTCAAGTATACGAAGATACGAAGAAAGCAACTAAAGAAAAATTATCAAACAAAGAAGCTGCTGAAAAACAAGAAACTCCACCAATAACTACGCAAAACAGATTCCAAACCCTTGAAAAGGGGAAACTGAAAATACAACGGCTGAGACCAATGAAACTACAATCAAGAAAACAAAAGAAAATAATCAAGACAAAAAATAGAAAAGACCCCAAAATAACAACAGTACAACCACAACTCAATCGATCTCAAGGAAGAACCCAACCTCCAACAAGACACGCAACTACAAACTCCTCAGAGATGGAGATAGATGAAAGATAAAGAATAAAGCTCAGAAACTCTTAAACAAAATAAACAAAAGATAAAAATAAAAACCTCATGGCAAACAAAATATTACAATGAAACATAAGAGGTACACAAATACATTTTGAAGAAATAATACTCCTCATCAAAACTTTCTGTCCTGCAAGAAACTCACCTAAAAGAGAATAACACAATCAATATAAAACATTACTCATCATAAAACTACATCAACAAAAAATCAAACATAGCCACTGGTGGATCATCATTATATATCAATAAAAATATTCCACACAGCAAAATAAACTTGAAAACAAATATGCAAGCAGTTGCAATAACTGCAACACTACACAAAGAAATAACCTTTTTATATATATCACCAAAAGAAACCATGGATGACACAGAACTAAACGCTTTAATTCAACAACTACCAAAACCTTTCATACTAATGGGGGATTTTAACAGTCATAACGAGTTATGGAGTAGTAAAAACAACAACAAAAGAGGTATAATTATTGAAACAATATTAAACGAAAACCACTTATGTTTGCTGAATAATAAAGAGAACACATACCTACATTCAGCAACAGATACTCTCTCAGCAATAGACTTAACAATATGCGACCAAACCGTTTACGTGGATTATAGCTGGAGGACCCATGACGACATATGTGGAAGCGATCACTTCCCTATTATACTGGAAAACAAGAATCCAAAACAAGATGACAAAATACCCTGTTGGAACCTTTAAAAAGAAAACTGGGAACAATTCCAAAACTCTTGCCAATATAGATTAATACCAGAAGCTAACACCGACACTGAAGAGCATATTGCATATTTCCCAATACTCTCCTTGCCATTGGAAAGGAGAACGTACCAAAAAGCTCTACTTTCTCAAACTTAAACAAACCCTAGTTTAATAAAGAATACCAAAAGACGTAAGAACACGATGAGCTAACCTAAGAAAATTTAAAAAGAACCCAACAAAGGAAAACGTGGACAGCAGAGCAAAAGCACAACAAATTATCAAAGAATCAACACCTAACACATGGAAAAACTATGTATCAAAAATAAATGTGAACACCAGCACCAAAAAAGTATAGAAGATGGTCAAGAACATATCAGGTAAGAACAACAAGAACCCTTGATCATCTTATCTGCAAAAACATAAAGATCCCCAACAAGGAAAAATTGCAAACAAACTAGCTGAACGATTTTCAACAAATTCCTCATCAAAAAATCGAAATTCAAATAATAAAACAAAATGAAGAAAAGAAAAAAAATAACTTTAAGTAAAAAAATGAAGAAAAGTACAACCAACCATTCAACAGAGCAGAATTAAAAGAAGCAATACATAAATCTCATGATATAGCTGTTGACCCTGACAACATCCATTATCAGTTTCTTAAAGTTCTATCAAAACCATCCCATAACTACCTATTACAAATCTATAATGAAATATGGAGAAATAACAGCATTCCAAAAAACTGACAACAAGCTATAGTGATCCCAATACCCAAACCCCAAAAAGACTATACAGATCCAATAAATTATCGACCCATTCCCCTTACTAGTTGCCTGTGTAAGACTTTCGGAAGAATAGTTAATGACAGACTATCACGGTATTTGGACACAAAAAACTAAAAATATCAATCAGGCTTCAGGAAAAGTAGAAGCTCTATTGACCACCTAATTAGACTTGAAATACTCGTAAGGGAAGCATTTGTCAGGAAGGAGCATCTGATAGCAATCTTCTTCGACATTGAAAAAGCATACGACACTACGTGGAAATACGGCATTAAAAGAGACCTACATCAACTTGAACTTAAAGGCAGAATGCCAGAGTTCATCTGCAACTTTTTAAATGATATAAACTTCCAAGTGCGGATTGGCAACACACTTTCGTTCCCAAAAGAACAAGAAATTGGTGTACCCAAGGAAGCATCCTGTCTGTCACCCTTTTCAATATAAAGATTAATAACATCATTAAAAACGTTACTACTGGGATCGACTGCGCTCTATACGTAGATTATTTATTTATATGCTATCGATCAAAATGCATACCACCAACTGAACGCAACTCCAAATCTGTATGAATAAAATAAACACATTGACCATAGAAAACAGTTTTAAATTCTCAAAGGACAAAACAAAATGTATACATTTTTGTAAACTCCGAAAGATCCATCATGACCCCATACTGAAACTGGACCACAATAATATTCCAGTTGTTTATCACCACAAGTATATGGGCATCATACATTATAAAAATTGTACTTTATACCCCACATAAAATATCTAAAATCAAAATGCCACAAGGCCATGCAATTAATACAAGTTCTGACGCGCACCGACTGGGGTGCTGACAAAACTACACTACTAAAACTCTACCGATCCTTAGTTAGATCCAAGCTCAACTATGGATGCTATATATATAGCGAGCAGCAAGAAAGTCGTATATAAAATAACTAAATGCAGTACACTACCAAGGATTAAGATTGGCTTTAGGACCGTCAACTTCTCCCCGGTAGAAAGCTTGTATACATATTAAGACAAAAAAAACTAGAACTACAATACTACTTAAAACTATCATCATGCCTATCAAATCCTGCATACCAATGTGTTTTCCATCCACAATACGCAAACTTATTTAACGAAAGAGAAAATACTATCGAACCATGCAACCTTCCCATTAAAAAAAAACCTTCACAGAAGCCCGAATAGACACAACAAAAATCCATGAATCCATTAAATCAAAATCCCCACCTTGGATGATTAAACAACCATCCATAATATTAAAACTACGTAAGCACTCTAAAACCAACCCCCATCCTTCAACTTTCCATGAAAGACTGCTAAACATTCAAAATAGATACAAAGAACACCTACAAATATATACTGATGGATCAAAAGATGGAGACAGGGTAGGATGCTCGGCCATCAATAAAAAAATAAATTAAAAAAAAAACTCCCGGATGGGGCTTCCGTGTATAGCACAGAAGTATCTGTCATCGACTTGGCACTAAATATCATAGAATCCCAAGAACACCAAAAATACAACATACTTACAGACCCTTTATCAGTGCTCATACCAATAAAGGAAAAAATGGCAAACCCGTTGATTACAAAGCTGCTGAATAGAATAAATGCTCTAACAGTAAATACAGAAATAAACTTCTGCTGGAGTTCAAGCCATATCGGTATCCACATGGATGAAAAAAGCTGATAAAGCTGCAAAAGAGTCATTACAACTAAACCCCGCAACAGAAAAAAACCTTATATGGACTTAAAACAAAAACTAATACATATATTCTCAAAAAGTGGCATGAATCATAGAACTTCTATATAAAAAATAAATCATACCAAGTGACACAGACCATCGGAATAAGAGACACCAATACAAGGATGTCGAGAAGAGAAGAGGTGACAATAACTAGACTCAGAATAGGACACACCTATGCCACCCACTCTTACTTGCTGAAAAGAGAAGCACCAATCTGCATATCGTGCCAAGAACCATACACAGTGCATTATATACTGGTCAGCTGTATAAACTTTAAACAGATCCGACTGATACCCTACCATAAACAATAACCTGAAGAAAATCTTCAACAAAGTTGATACGAATATTTTTTTAAATTCCTAAGAGCAACGAAGCTATATAACAAGATATAGTCGAAATGCTCCTCTGAAACGTTTGTAGCATTCAACTCTCATACTATAACTTATGTTTCAGCATTACATGATCCATAAGAGGTTGATATGCCGTAAAACAAACCAATATCTATCAATCCTAGACATTATCACACTTATTTCTTTTGGGGGGTGGGTAGTTTTCGTTCGGGATCGTACCATTCTCTCAGTATATACATACTCATTTGGGGGTCAGTGTATTATGTGTTCGGTCATCATGATATCATTTCCCAGACTAGCAAAAATATGCGCCCGGAGGAGCATCTTTTTGCTAGTATATATATATATATATATATATATATATATATATATATATATATATATATAATACAAATACTCAGATCGACTCGGCATTCTTATCTGTTACTTGTTCCATATAAACTAGTATTACCTGTTTCATGGTCAAGTTGTAGGCGAATGGAGTGTTACCTTCATCAGGCATAACTTACCATCTCCGGATGAGGTTGTTTTGTGTACACCCATGAATATAAAAAAGAACAGCTATCACAAAAGCGTATGATCTTTATGGTAACCAACAACCATCGACACTGATGGAGAGCAGAAAGTGATTCTTGATTTTACTTACGGCAGCCTCGTAACATTTGATTCCAGCATATTTTGTCGTTTAGTCCTCACATTTCATGAGAACTTTTCTTAAAAAGGCTGACAATTTACTGTTTTTTGAGTAAACTGGTTTCATGAGCGAAGATTTGCAATCTCTTCATATCATTCAACAGTCAATCCTTTCATCAAATTAACGCGTATCATCGGGTATTTCTAGCCCCGATACTTAATGCCACATTAGTAAAAAATATTAATGAAATAAATAAAGTAAAGTGTGTCCATACTTATAATATTCCCTCCTCCGATTTTCTTTCAACTAAAATCCGTTATGTTATTTCTCTGACAATCATTAGTTGAAAGTAAAGTTAAAATATAGAGTATACCTTTTAATTTATTGGAGGTATTCTTAGAAATAAAAACGCTCTTTCTAAATGACATATGTGTCGCTTACATCATTAAAATAATATTTAGTTCGGCTAATTATGGTAAATGTGCACGTAGGGTTTAAAATGAGATAGAGTAGAAGTTAAACCCGGAAGAGATATGTGTCTCACAGCGACGTTACTTAGCCTACATGAAGAATGAGTACACGAGATATTTTTCTTTCTTTTTCGACTGTACCGGTAGACAGAGAGCAGTTGCGATTTTGGATTGCTGATTCCCCTGCCATGCGTAGAAGGGGTATGTCGTGTTTATGTCCTTACTCTGAAGGAATAATAAAACCCGAAAAGATTTTGAAAAACTAATTGTATTTGTTTTTTAATTAATAACAATTACATTAGAGAGAAAAAACAGATGGGAACTTCGCTGCCATCTCGCCACTGTGACTACACAAATTCGATAAGAACGGTCCGGTTTAAAGAACACCCGGCAAAACACTACATAATTACAGCTTTAAAATGATTTGTATTTACCCAATTTTCATGTTAGTCAAATAATTCTGATAAATAGAATTGTTTATATGCTTGCTAAAATAAATTGTAAAAAATAAAACATAAGCTAATTTTTGCCGTTTGGGTAATAATTGAAAAATGTCTTCATTTGGCGAATCCACCGAGTCTAAATACGTATATTAAAATAAATATAGCGAAATATTTTTTCTTGCAAAGAATATATCATTAAAATAATATATATAAAATTGGCTAGCAGAAATAAATATCGATTGGTAAACTACATTGTTGTTTACGTCGAATTTGGAAAATTTAATATGTAAGTGACTTTTTAATTAAAATATTCTAAGCATTTTCGTCGTGTATATTCTATTTTTCACCGAACAACTATGATTTTGATATTTAAACATAACAGGAGTATGACACGTTTGTAATTTAATTCTGCTAAGAAAAAGCTCCTTTCCTTCAACAACTACAAGACACTCTTTCAACCACCGATTGTCATGGTAAATAGCACACTGCCTGTGAGTCCAACGTTCAAGCTCGTCGGCCTATCATTCACAGGTAACATAAATTGGAAAAAAATACATAGAAAACATTGCCAAGGCTGCTGCAAAGAAAGTGGGATCCATCTACCGTGTTAGAAATCTTCTCACACCTGACAATATCCTATATCTCAACAGAGCCACCATCTGCCTATGCATTGAGTATTGTTGTCACATCTGGGCTGGTGCACCGTCCACCAGTCCCTCCTTCTTAGACAATGTCAAAAAAAGAGTCGCTAATCTAATACGCCCTAACTATCCACCAAGCTCCAGTCCCTGTTCCATCGCCGCAATATTTCATCCTTGTGCTTGTTTTACAAGTACTTCAATGGAATGTGCTCTGATGAACTTGCTGCTCTGGTGCCCCCCCCCTCGATGTAAACACACACGCCCAACTCGACAATCAGCTAAATCTCATCGGTTTACTGTAGAGGTCTCCAGATGCTGGAAAGCCTTTTACTTCCATAGCTTATTTCCTCATGCTACCAAGTTTTGGAACTCTCTCCCCGCTCCCTGTTTCACCGACTGCACCGATATGCATACATTTTAAACTAATGTGAACAAGTATCTCGCTGCACAGCAACCATTGTAGGATGACTCCCCAACACTTTTACCCTCGTTCTCAGTAGCCTCTTACGTCTACAATGACAACTTGCCTTGTTTCGGGTAAACTATGTTAAACAAAAAAACATTAATGATCTAAGATTGTCTGAGTAAGTCAGACCTGTTATGGGGTGGATAATGCAAATATTAATAAACATAGATTAATACTAACTTTACTAAGTGTCTGTATAGGGATGTAAATTATGCCATTTTTAGTGGATTCATTTTACAATCTATAACCCGACGTAGACGGTTATTTCAGCTAGTGTTGCAGATTGTAAATACCTTGAGTATGAAACGTAAAAAGAAGGGAAGAATCAGTACAATTCCTGATTCCTGCCCACGGCCCTCCATTCATCTTATCAATGACGATGTATGCACGAGGTGCCGGTAGGGACTTTGGCTAGCTAATCCAGTTTTAAGAATTCAGATAATTCTTAAACCGAATTAAGGTATCTTGCCTTATCTCGTCTTTAAGGCACCGAGTGGGTTGGAATGGGTGATAGGATTATTTATTGTTTGAGGAAGAATGAGAACGCGGCTGCCGAGTGATTGCTATTCTGAATAATTCCAAACTCCAAATTTGGAAATAATCTGACTTCGAGTTGGAAAGAGAGATAGAGATAGAGATGGAGAGAGGGGCGAGAGAGATATCGTTCATCTTTCTGATTTTCGATGGAGGGTCGCGACCAGGCCAGGCTTACTGAAACACTCCCATTTTATCAGGCATGTCTTATCCGCAGCCCGAAGTTAGGATATCTTCAGATTATATCTCATCGGTTCTTTGCATCCACAAGTATAAACGTCGCAATGATTGTCATCGATATAAAAAAAAACACGCACACATATACATATATTTAACCATTTCAATTATTTAAAAATTATATTCGAAATTAAGTTAGTAAAATTGAAAGATAGAAGAAAATAATACCTTATTATCTGCCAAAGAAAAGTGACTGCGTGAGTATAAGTGTATATGCAAATACGCATCTTGATTGGCTACTATAGGTAATATTGAAAATATAATGACACACAAAAAAACTAATTTAAAACTATTCTGTTAAACATCTTGTTTTTATCGTTTTCATCTCTCTTTATAAGTTAGAAGAAAGAGTCAGGTTTCTTTGATCTAAAAACCGATGACTACCAGTTTTCCGAAATATAGAGCACACTGAAATCTTTCCACTCTCTTCGGTGATACAAAATATACACTTTGATGTGAAAATAATATATTTTACTGAGATAATTGACAATGAATCTATTCTAGAGACATTACGTTTGTTTTGATTACGATTGAACATTTTACGAACATTGTTGTTATTTCCTGGATATATAAGATATGCCGTTCTAATAAGATACGCTTTGAATTTTTTAGGTTGCATTGAATGACTAAAAATAAACATCGTCTGGAAACAGGTGTAAACAAATTTAATAACTTTGTGTGTGATTTTTATTGGAATCTAATTTGGAAATGACTAAAATCGTTTGAGTAAATATATATATATATATATATATATATATATATATATTTTGATTTTATTCCATTAGTTGCGACAAAACAGGTTTTGTTTCATTGGTGCGGATAGCTACCAATTCATCGGGCCGGCGAAAGGAATTCATTCGCCGGCCCGATGAATTGGTAGCTATCCGCACCAATGAAACAAAACCTGTTTTGTCGCAACTAATGGAATAAAATCAAAAAATATATATTTTGCTCTGAATTTTCATTGAGCACTCTCATAAACCCGGTTTCAACTTCCTTCGGATTCATACCCCCTGGATATTTGTAACAAGTTAATTATATATATATATATATATATATATATATATATATATATATATATATATATATATATATATATATATATATATATATACGCTCAGCTGTATCTCACTAAATATCGAGCTATCGGTGTTTACGTTGTGATGATTAGCCTTTATAGTTAATTAAAAAAAGGGTGGTTTAATTTATTTAAATTGAATATGTATAGGTATATATATGGAATTCTTTAATACATATACATATATACATATATTAATTGGTTTTAGTTGCTACATACTTGCAAACGTGTTTCAATTTCAAACAAATTCCATAAGCATACTGTGTAGTTATTATAAACTTTATCTTATATTGGGCACTTTGAAAATAATATTGAAATTAAAAAAAAAATTTATAATATACATAAATATGTGTCAAATATAATATATATATATATATTCACTTTTGTGTTCATTATACTTCAGTCGAAGTTCGCAGAAATTAATTAAGTGGACCCTTCCTTGGGCTAACACTTGATCTCTATATAAAATACATATATATATGAATATTCCATTACAGTTCTCCATTACTTGTCAAATGTTTAGTAAGTAAAGAAGTTAAACACATTCATTTTCATCTCTCTAATTGACCAGTAAACTATGTTATATCATTCCTTTATTTGGGTTACTTGATCTTACCGGATTTGAGGACAACAATTCATCTTGTCTGGTTAAGTATCCAGCTAACTGCTGTTACTTGAGTAAACATTACTAAAAAAGGTGCATCATTCATCGTATGAACAAGTGTATTGCCGTGTCGAGCGAATATTAAGTGGGATTTAAATACTATGTTATTGTGAATATTCGGTCAAGGTTTACTTGTAGGGGGAAGTATCCTCATGTCAGGTTGTCCTGACAGACACTTGTACATACACAGACTGAATACACTTGAGGATGATGCTTAGTAGATTAGTCAAACTTTCCTATATATATATATATATATATATTTATATATATATATATATATATATATATATATATATATATATATATATATATATATATATATATATATATGTTTTTTTGAATTTGTATGACTAGGTTTCTTTCCTCTTATCTAATTGGCTATTTGGTACCTAAGGTACTTAAGCTGTCATCTTTTTTATGCATCTTTATTCCTATATATATTGATACCCTTACTACCATATCTTAGAACATTTCTTTAGGGTGATGTTTTAATAGTAGTATTATACTAATTATTATTATTATTATTATTATTATTATTATTATTATTATTATTATTATTATTATTTATTTACTTGTTTATATATATCATGTATTTGCTATTTTTTATATTTTGATATATTTTCATATATTATTGAAATAATGACTGCACTCTGTGTACATTTGGTTATTGCGAAAGTTGTATTTTGATCATTAATACTGGAGAGCAATGAATGTAATAGCTGTTCTGTTTTTAACTCTCCGAAACAGTTACAGGGTAAACAGATGATGATCCCGTTTTCTATTTCAGAATTTAAGTTAAGGTCCCTTGTTAATCTTTCACTGCTTTATAGTTTAAGCCCCTTTTGTATTTATAGATTTTCCAGCGGTAAGTTGGTATGTGCAGGTGCTAAGTCTACAATATATCAAACGTAATTAAGATTTTAAATTGCATTATTTTCTTCGGTTATTAATTACTCAAAGCTTCTTTTATATATATATATATATATATATATATATATATATATATATATATATATATATATATATATATATATATATGAGCTAAAACAGAAAAACGAGAAGACCTGAAACTCAAATTTCGCTCAAAGGTTACATGAGTGTTTACAAATGTGAAAGCTAACATATAGAAAACGAGCTGAACTGTGCCCCGGTGCTGCCCTTCTATATCATATAATACGTAATTTTCCTTTTTATAGTGCTTATGCAGTATACGGACTGGGCTTACTAACCTCCACACAACAGGACAGTTAGGCACAAAGTTGTTTTTTATGTGGGAAAAAATACATCTCCCAAAACAAGGAGCACTCTGGATTCAGACTAAAATGAAAATTGCTGCAGTCTAGAAGGGTTACCTCTTCACTGACAGAGAAGAGAGAAGATTATGTATAGTATATCATAGATTTATATAAATATACATATACATTTATATATATTTACATTTATATATATATATATATATTTATGAAATAAAAAATGGAAAAAGCAAGATATATGTGAGCTCAACGTTTCGCTAAACTCTTACATGAGCTTCATCAATAAACGTGAAGCTCACAGATCTTCTGCTTTTTTTTTACTTTTAATGTAATACCGTCGAGTTTATTCTTTCAGCTTTCTCTCTCTTTCTCTCTCTCTCTCCCTCTCTCTCTGTATGTATATATATATATATATATATATATATATATATATATATATATATATATATATATATACACACATATGATGGATTCTCCACTCGATTTCGAGGTATGAGTGCCCCGCCAAGGGCTGTCCGCGCGTGTAATTATAAATGCAGGGGTTGCGCAATTCCGATATATATATATATATATATATATATATATATATATATATATATATATATATATATATATATGAAATCAGCTTTCGTGGCCTAAAAACTTAGTGAGCGCTTACAGATGCAAGGTGTCTCTTTTAGCCAAGTTCGCGCTCTGTCACCGTACTTGTTATTTCCCTGCGTAGATGAAAGCCGTAGGCTCAAAACGACTTCGTACGTAGGTAAAATATTAAGAAAAATATAGTTTAATATTATCAAAAAGCCCCTTTAAAGTAAACATTGAAAGTAGAGCACTATTG
>OY744524.1:79812167-79824667 GCA_963556195.1 Sepiola atlantica | reverse complement strand
TTCTTACTAATCTTTATACTATTAAAAAACTTATAGTGTTTCTGGAGTTCTTCTGTTTTTAAGGAAATAAGAAAATTATTATTAGTTGCCCAAAAGGAAAAGGCGGAGTAGTGATTACGAAGGAAGTAGTTTTACGATATCAATACCAGAGTTCGAATCTCAGGTAAGTATACATTTTTTTTAGCTGAATACGTGTTTTATGGATTTAAAGAAATTTTGATTACATAATAAGAGGAAAACATTAAAAAAAGGTTTTAAAGACTAAGTGTCTGATTTGAAAACCCGTAAAAAGGTATTAATAAAATGTATTCAAAATTATTTCCAAGCGGATTAGGTTTGCTTAAAAACATAATTACTAATTTGTTTGCCAATCAAAATCATACGCAAATCATAAGCAAATATTATGTAGCTTATTCTCCTTACAAAATTTAACAAATATTTATTTTCTTACTAGCTACAAGGAAGTAAAAGCTAGGTAAACATTTAAATTTACTTATCCAATCACTGTCAAACGCCGTATATATTTATATAGAAATGTATGTAAAACTAAACAATCCATGTAAGAGAGTAATACATTCATATCGATCGACAAACGTGCGTTCTTCAGGATATTTTATTTTTGTATTATGCAGAATGAATGGGATACTGCCAGGTGTTTGTATGATGAGAAACTAAATTGGAAAATTCAGATTTTAAATAGTGCCATCTTGAAGATAATTCAGAATTAAATTGGAAAGTAGACGTGAAATTTCTATTCATTTTTAATGTGAAAATATATGACTCTTAAAATAGTTTACTGCTATGGCATGGATTCCCTGTCTGCTTAATTCTCAACGAAGTGTCGTTATAAATCACACATATATTGACCATCTTTAATTCCCGAGAGACAATTGATACCTCCAGTAAGTGCACCTGCGAGTAATCTTATAATAAAGCTACGGGTTTCTCAAACATCAACCACAATTTTCCCATTGCTCAAACCCAGTATTAAAGAGAAGTTAAAGATGATTGGAAACCATTACGAGATAATCAGTTTTCCATCTCTTAAACTAGTTACACAAGCAAGGCTAGTCGACACTACTCGTTGATCCATAGTTGGAATAAATAACATGTATTTATTTGATCCATAGTTGAACTTATGTATTTCTTTGATCCATAGTTGGAATAAATAACATGTATTTATTTGATCCATAGTTTAACTTATGTATTTATTTAGTCCATAGTTGGAATAAAGAAATCATGTATTTATTTGATCCATAGTTGAAGTTATGTATTTATTTGATCCATAGTTGGAATAAATAATTTATGTATTTATTTGACCCCTAGTTGAACTTATGTATTTATTTGATCCATAGTTGAACTTATGTATTTATTTGATCCATAGTTGGAATAAAGAATTTATGTATTTATTTGATCCATAGTTGAACTTATGTATTTATTTGATCCATAGTTGAACTCATGTATTTATATTTGATCCATAGTTGAACTCATGTATTTATTTGATCCATAGTTAGAATAAATAACTTATGTATTTATACCTAAGTTTTAGTGAAAATGACACAGTGACTTCGAGAAAACTCGAACCTGTCATACTGAATACACGGACAAAATTAGAGCATGCTAGCCTCGTGGCTTAAATAAAATGTTATCTTCTGAAATTCGGTACAGATTCCCGAATTTAACAGGATACAACTGAAGAAAGTCGGAGGTTACATCGGCCACAACTGTAAACACTACTCCAAACTACATCCATCCACCTGCGAATTCATCCATATATATCAAAGCATAGAATATTTAAATCTAATCCACACAAATGATGCCCACATATAAATACGTACATGCATGTATGTCAAATTATGTAAGTTGATGATATACTTACACATGTCTACGATACCCCAAAAGTCTTTAATTTTATATCCGTTATAAACTAAAAAAAAATCTTAAATATTTATGATTATGGTTTTAAAATAGTTTAACATTTGTAATTTATGAGTAAAAAGAAAAGTCCTTATGAGCTATTGAACCAGGGTTGAATATATTTTGAGTCAACATTCTGTCACTGCCCGCACTTTTAAAAATCGATATCTAATTAAGTTCTTATAATTAACTACTTATAATAGTTTAATATTTAAGAAAACGTATATATTTTGATTTCAAATGTTATCAGTTGCAACAATATTTTTTAGTAAAACTTGCCTATTTTGTATTTGCTAAAAATAATAACTAGTTCATAACTTTTACAAGTGCAATAATTTGTCCGTTTTTTATAATCTAAAAATATTGTAATGGCTGCATAGATTTTCAATACTATAGAAATAGAGAAATTAGAAATCTTAAAACACAAGAATAATTGTAATCCTCTCAGAAAATAAAGAGAGTTGATCTAGTAAATATAGGTTATAGCTAAAGTATATAGAGTGAAACGTTTACGCTTAGCAAAATATCAACTTATAACTTTTAAGAAGTTGAAATATGTTTACCCTATTGTCTGAAAATGTAAGATATTTATTAGGCTGTTACCTTAAAGTTTTCTTTTTCTTTTACATATGTATTAATTAATGATTTATGAATCATACCCCAATGATTTTAACCATTCTGGAATTATTAAGGATTATAGGATTTTTGTATTCTAATTAAGGAATTAATTATACCTCTGAAGTAAGTCAATATATTGGATAGAACGTTTCCACACATTTATATTAACACTCATTCATAAGTATATATATATATATATATATATATATATATATATATATATATATATAAAGACAGGCTTCATTAAAATCCACGGAGTTCTACTTTTTTTAGATTTTCTTGGTTAGTCGTTCGACTCTTCGAGCGATTTTACGATCGTGTGGTAGTAGCTGGTGCAGTATAGCACCTATCGTTATGGTTTGGGTCAAATCTCGAGCGCTTTCGGACGGCTCGTCCATCTTCAGGAGGTTGATTTTAGCTAATATGGGTCGTTTTCCGCTTCCATTTTTATAGCTTTTTTTCTTCGTCATTCTTTAATTTATTTATGTTTTATAGATTTACATATAGCGCTCGCGATTTGACCCAAACCATAACGATGGGGGCTATCCTGCACCAGCTACTACCACACGATCGAAAAATCGCATCGAACGACTAACCAAGAAAATCTCAAAAAAGATGAACTCCGTGGATTTTAATGAAGCCTGTCTTAATAACAATTTGCTGCCAAACTATACGTATATATATATATATATATATATATATATATATATATATATATATATATATATATATATATATATATATATATATGTGTGTGTGTGTGTGTGTGTGTTTATATATGAATTATATAAATAATCTAAAAACTTAATTCAAGATTGTCTAGGTAATCCTGCTGGATGTAATCTCAAAAACTTATCAGTTCCACAAGGTATAGCTATTATGTAATTATATATGTATTTAAAATATGTTTAAATCAAGTATTAGAACGAAAATATCGTACAAGACTTATTACATGTGTTTTACACATTTTATTCAGGTTGGCACAATGCTTATAGAAGGGTACCTTTACATGCGGAGAGACGTTGACACTGCAATGTCGATTTCAAATGAAAAATATTAATTTGGATTTTAAAATCGAAATCAAAACGAATTCATTGGAAAAAAAAGAAAGGGAAAACGCCCACCCCTCGTGCGCATGTATTTTGTACGTGTGTGTGTATAACAGAGAGAGTGGGAGAAGAGTAAGGTATGGGGGAGGGGAGTAAAGAACAACGAAAGTAGCGTGGCTTGAACTGAAATTTAGCTGATTGTCCTTTACTTCTTTTTCGTTACTAAAACTAGTAATGACTTCAGGGAAGTAAGAGGGGTAGAAGACGAGTAGTGATGTTATAAAGTTGAAGAAAACAAACGAGAAAAAGAAAGGGAAATAAGAAGGATTTAGCAGCCGACTCTTAATTTCTGCAGTGATTGTTTTTTTTTGTTTTTGTTTACGTACAGTCGAGCTATGGAATGTGGAGAAGTGGAATCGAAAATGTTGAGTTTAAGAGAAGTAGTGAGTCTGATGAGAAATACTGAATCTGGGAAAAATGAGAAACAATAACGGTAAGAAATGGTAGAATCAGCAAAACATGTATCCGGTCGTGAAAGGGAGTAAATATGTATTGAGTAAGTGAATCTTAAAAACTATTGAGGTATCGGCAGTGATAATGGCAAAAATGAATACCCGTGGCTTCGAACCTCTTCCCAATTCAACCTATTCGCTTGAATTGTCACCTTCCAACTCCTCTCAGCAAACACAGAGAACTATCTGTTAGGACGTCGCTTCATTACATATGAAGAGGGTGTAAACATCGACCAACATACACAATTGTCAGAGTGATACAATCAAATGTTAAACTCTCTTCAAATTTCGGTTTCTGGAGTTTATATATATATATATATATATATATATATATATATATATATATATATATATATATATATATATATATTAGAGGTGAAAAATGGGAGCAAAGAATTGTAAAGGTACAATATTTATTAAAACATCAAAAGTTCAGAGCAAGGAGCCTCATATCTTTAATTAATGGTATAAGGCTCCTTGCTCTGAACTTTTGATGTTTTAATAAATAGTGTACCTTTACAATTCTTTATTCCCATCTTTCACTTCTAAAATGAATTGCTCTATTAAATATATTGAGCTTTACACTATCACGATAGATTATTATTATTAAACGATAATTCAATTATCGTTATTTAATTCAACATTTAAATATATATATATATATATATATATATATATATATATATATATATATCAGGCAAGGTAAACGCCCACAGGATAACAATTCAAAGAATTTAAACTGGGCTTATAAAAAGTGTTCAATATCAAATAGAGCTTATATATATATATAATTATCTTTATTCATAAAGGCCTTTAACAATTCTGCGACTCTGGCATGTCGATGTTATCAATCAACAGCCGTTATAAACTGAGATCTCATCAGACAGAGTTAGAATCCTATCTTAACCTCAGATCATATTTGGGAAGAATTAATTCATAATAGCTGTTGATTGATAACATTTACATGCCAGAGTCGCAGGTTTTGGTACATGTCTGCATAAATAAAAAATAATCATATATATATATATATATATATGTATGTATTTATGATTTATATAAATACTTGAACAACTTAATTCAAAATCGTCTAGGAAATCCTGCTTAACAGTTATCTACGTGAATACATCAACATCTTCAAATTGATGTAATCTCAATAACTTATCAGTTCTCTAGGGTATAGCTTTTATGTAATTATATATGTATTTAGAATATATTTAATTCAAGTTTCAGAAAGAACGAGTAGTACAAAACTTATTAGACGTGTGTCGAACCACTTATTCAGGTTGGCATAATGCTTATTGATAGGTACCCTTGCACTTGTTTAGACCCCATCAGAATTTTTCAACTTTTAAACCACAAAACCAAACGGATAGAACGAAATAAATGGTAGCAATTAAGCATAACTTTAACGTTTAGATTCGGTTCTAATCGATGCGTCGTACATTTTATTCACATATACTGTATTGTGTAAATTGGTCACATTCCTATTCAAATTGACTATGTTCTCTAATATGTGAAAAGGAACTCGGCACTCGCGGAGAAATCGCCGAAATATTTCCTTCTCAGAGTTTTCCTGTCCACACTTTTACTATACCACTTTTTCTTTTTCCAAATATATAACCAACTCTGGTCATTAATAAAAGTTATTTCTGTAATTTCTTTAAATACATTCCACTTCTCTAGAGATTCATCATCCGTGCACTAATTCTTTTCAAATGATAGCTTAATGGTTACCCGAAGGGTGAAACGTTTAGTACTCAAAGAAATATCAGACTGGCTAAAAGTTACGCCATTATTACTGATTCTTTACAACTGTTTTGCTTAAGGTCTTACTTGCTGCAAAAATCCACCGTTGTAATACTCTTAATAACTTGTTTCAGAAAAAAAATTAACACAACTATTGGATGTTCTAGGAGACATCTGAATTCTCTCCGATGAGTCAAGGTAGAAACGGCTGATTCTAAAGATGATTCACACACCTGTTCTCAACATCCGAAATATCGTTATCCGTATAAAAATTAGAAATGAAAGCGCGTCCAGCGGACAATATCAGAAAACGAAGAGCAAGAGATCGAATTAAGTGCGCCACATTATTTTATTTTTTACGACCCAATATATAACATTCTTAATAGACTTTACCCTTTTTAAACCGGAAACGTCCAGTTTTTACTGGGTGAAGATAAACGAAAATACATGTAGGGCGTAAAAGAAAAAAACAACAAACAGCAAAATAAGAAAGACATGTTTATTATGAAGCTAATGTGTTTGTTTCGTTGCTACAGAAAACCAGGACGATGGTAACATTTTTTTAGGCGAAATGAGATATTTTTCATTTGTTCAGATCTACCGTTCATTATTCATGGCGTCATCAGTTGTCACATAAACACTTTAGTATATGCTTTTACGAAAATATAATTCATTCAACAAAAATAATAGTCAATCATATTTTAAAACCGATATTCAAATAGAATGAAATTTCATCGGATGTCCTGCAGACTCGGCATGCCAAGAGCAGACTCAAGGCGTTTCCTCGAATAGTGGTAATGAAAAGGCGCTGGTAAAGAAAAGTCAATTAATAATGATCCGCGGTGTAGCGCGTCATTAACAGACGAAGGCTTTCGAGGAAGTCCGGCGTAGTGTGCCTTAACGTTTCCCTTGTTTCCACGGCAATCGGTTGGAAAACAAATCTGTCGAAAAGACCGGTGTATTTCGTTTCCGTTAGGTTCTCTGCTGCCGCTGCTACATGTGCATAGGCTTGTCACTGGTTCTGTGAATGAGGAGGGTACATAAGAATTAATACAAGTCGCAACCAATACAAGTTACTTGCTGTTTGTAAAATGAAACACCGTCAGGACATCGTGTCTTTTTCTATGCCACGAGTCCAACTTGTTCAAGTATCGGCGTGACGCCAGCGATTTCTAGGGCCCGTCATACCATATCTTTGAGAGCGCTGTGTATAGGGAATCCACCGGCATTCCTTGTACATGAAAGGGTGAACAGTCCATCAACGTCGACCGGCTGATCACAGCGGCAACACTAGGTTCTGCACTATCTCGAATCTGTGAGCAAGACGACGGGGAATCTTAGGATAATTAACGTACTCCCCACGTTCTTACTGAAATATAAACCATTTGTTGTTAATTGTTTATTATGGATAAGTGTACACGTACTTCTAATAAAATGGCCAAACATTTAACGTAGGTAAATTTTGGAATCAGAAATTGACGGGTCATAAATATTTGCTGAACAATTTATAACATCATATATCCAATTTAAAAATGAAAATCTTGAGGTACACAAGAATGTATGCACGTTACAGGAAAGTTTATCATGTTCATAATTGATCGACCATTTAACTAAAAATAAATTCAATTAATTCCCTATCTTCAGAAATTGGTGTCAGTTTTCTTTTGGAGTTGTAATGAAAATATTTCAAGAGTTAAACAAATGTTAAAGCATGATTGTAAAGATATATAATAACTATTACACACATAATATACATAAATAATGATAATAAAGAATGATCTCCATTAGTCATATTTTTATTTAAACAAAGGCAGTTAATACAATTTAATAATGCCACTATTTATTCTTGTTATATGAATGGTACGGTGATGGTTTTACCAATACACATAACCACCGTGCTATTATTATAACCGGCAGATTTGTAGTATTCTACGTGCTTTGTAGTCACAAATTTATCTTAGTCAGACTCCCAGCTACGATAAAAAAGTATGGCTGCACATTTAGTAGTACAAAATATAAACATGAAATCACTAGACGCCACACCGAACAAGTAGTGAACAAAAAAATTATTAATTTAATATTCACTTAAGCTATATAATAAAAGTGAAGTTGTGAATTTCTACAAACCTCAGTTGCAAACCTTTTAGCTGGCGAAGAGAGGTACTTCAGTTGTAGAAAATAAATACATAATGAGTACCGGAGAAGCAACGAGTGTAATCTGGAATACAAGCAGATTATTTCCAAATAAATCATATTTGACATTTTATTTTATGCTAACTGGATTACCCGTCCACTTATCCTTTCTTTAATAAGTGCAACGGGACTGAGTTCGAAAGGATATCACAAAGCAAACAATATGTACTTCTCTGATGAAAATTTGGATAACATAACGGAAATTATTTACTTTAAGTTGTATTTCTTATTCAAAAATAACTGAAATTTGCTGAATATTTCCGACATATCTAAAATCTTTTAGAATTCTTGCTTGTAGTTTGTATTTAATTAAGATTAAGGGTAAACGCTTTTACTAAGATTAGAATTACAGGAGTACAAACTTGAAACCTTTGTTTTAGACCGAATCATATTCTATCTGATTCTTCTAGTGTTTTATACATATATTTGTTAGTTAAACTGAATTGGTTTTCAATTACAATATTTCTTCAAATACTTGGGTACATTCGATTTTCATAATTTCGAGGACAGAAATTAGAAAATGCTGACTGTTTGTATAGGGTAGTTATGACATTTTTGTTGCTTCGATCAATACATGAGTCTCTTTGTTTTGTTTTACAGCGTACCAATCATGTTCGGGTTATTTAGTACCGGATCAAACTATGTTCAAATATCTATACATAGTATTTAATTTAAATCGTTATTAATGGTATGAATTATGTGTATACCACCAGACATGTCTCAAGTTCTCCTATGGTAAGATTATATTAAGTCATCTTTAATAATTTTGAAGTATTACATAAGTTGTTTCAGAACTACATCAATTAATCTATCTATCTATCTATCTATCTATCAATCATCATCAGCAGCAACAGCATCGTAATCATCATCGTCACCATCATCATGAGCATCATGATGATCATCATCATGATCATCATCATCACCATAAAGAATAGGAAGATTCAAATGATGCGAAGATTTAAAATGAGAAGTCTTCTCAACTAGCTCTTTAAGTTTATTAATTTCAATAAGATTGATTGTCATATACAACTATTACGTGCATTCTGGGTTCTTGTATTTGGTAAGTTAATAAAGAAAGGAAAAAATGGAAAGGTTGGAATATTCCATCATAAACCAAAGGGAACACCACTAGAAAAAAGTGATATTAATTAACCGTCAGCTTTAAAGAGAAAGCGCGAGGTTGATATAGAGAGGCGGTATAATTTGGCAAGCGGAAAAAGAGACTAATATTGATCATTGTCTTTCATTTTTTAGGGAAAGCATGGCGTTTAGTATACGGAAGCAATGGCAATGTTGTTTTATAGTTCAATAACTGCGATTTTGGTTCAAACAATCTAATCCGAGCCAAATCGATTAACCAAAGAGTCACACTAGTTTTTACCCAAGGATGATTTTGCTTTTTTATATTTTATATAAAGCTGGGTTTGGAAACTCACTTTTACCTGGTTCAAGCAGTCTAATTAGAGCGGAAGGGGTGATCCAACGGGTTTCACATTTATAGTTTCAACCGAATGTGACCGACATAGCGAGAGACATGGCCTGTCATAGGCAGTAGGACGCATCTCGATAAATGCGCTCCTTTCAATGAGTGTGCACTTGTATTTCTGATAAGCGAGATAGAGGAACAGGCAAATAATATCTGATTAAACAGCCGCGTATTTCTAAAGCAAGCGAAGGAGAAGAAAAAATAACGCAAACCAATAATTTATGTTTCTTCTTAGTCCAATTTATTCGAACTAACATCAATTATAGTTTGATTCTCTGTTTTCTAAGAGTATTGAAGAGGTTGATTTTAGCAATACGCAGTCCAAAATTGCATTTTATTGATAGGACTGAAAAAAAAATGAAATAAAAAGGCGTCCTCGAAGATGGGACGTCGTTTGTTAAGTCAGGCCGGACGGAAGACGTTTTAATTTTCATTTTCTACTCTTGAGGTGTCGACAGATGAGAAATATTATTTCCTTCGTTTTCTTGTGACACAAATAAAAGAAAAAATATTTGAAGAAAGCAATCAACATATTTTATTCTTTCAAAGGTTGGACACTTTTATATTCGTTCTGCTGGCGCAATGGTTGAGGGTGTTTTCTAAGTTTTAATTGCAGTTAAGGGAATGACAGTGTTTTTAATAGCGTTTCGTAATTTCCATAAGTTATTGGTAATCGTTTTTATTCGTCTCGTCGGAAAAGACCCTAATGACAAGTATTAAAAAGGGCCCAGAAAACAACAGAAAAAAAATAGAATCTTATTATACACAATTAAATGACTAAGATTTAGACGAAACATGTTTAACTAATAAACTAACGAGAAACGTTTTGTCTGATTAACAACTATCAATCTCCTGATTAAAAATATCTGATAAAGTATATATCAATCTCGCTTGCAAATCTCTCATCTCGTTATTTGTGTAAGGTAATAAAAAAGGAAAGAATAAAAAGTTGGAACTGTTCTTTATAAACAAAAGGGAATATAATCAGGCGTAGTAATATTTTTTATCCAAAAATATGTAAATAGATTGACAGAAAAAGACTTATGTCTTATGTTGTTTTTTAAATTTTTATTTAAAAATACCTTCGCAAACTAACATTTTCCTGGTTCAAACAATCAAATGCGAGCTCAATTTGTGATCCTACCGGTCACATTAATTTTTTTAGTTTTAACCGAATGTGATCGACATACAGAGTGACAACGTCTGCCCTAAGACTTAGAAAGCATCTAAGTACATTTATTTGTCTCGTCGGAAAATACCCTAATGAGAAGTATCAAAAAGGGCACAGAAAACAACAGAAAAAGAAAACATAGTTATACATCACAAAATCAATTAACAAATTTAGATGGAAACATCCTCCGTTCTATTATAAAGACGAATGTGTACTCATATGTATATCAACATATATATATATATATATATATATATATATATATATATATATATATATATATATATATATAATAATATATATATATATATATATATATATATATATATATATATATAATTATATATATAGAAAGAGAGAGAGAGGGGGAGAGAGAGAGACAGACAGAGAGACAGAGAAATAATGTGATAAAAAATAGAACTAATATTCCAACGTAATGGAAAATGAAAATAAAAGGAAAACCAAAAATATTAGTCATGTATCTATCAACGTTTTGTCTTTATTTCAAGACTTCCTCAGAATGATTGGTCTGAAGAAAATTAAGCACAAAATACAAATATTCGAAACAATGGTTTCAAATATTTGTACTTTGTGAATTATTTTCTTCAGACCAATCATCCTGGGTAAGTTTGATGAATACATAAACTTTGTCACATAATATTTAGCGAGTAAAAAAAATGTATGAAACGAATTAAAGTGTTTAGAGGAAGAGAAAAGCAAATATCAATTCAAAAATACACCCGTTTCCTAAAATAAATTCGGAAAAAAATATTTACACTTTCTCTTTTCCTTTAATACTTGTTTCTTTTGGCTTTTTACACTTTCCAGTTTGAGACGTTTTCATTGTGTCATTATTAATCCTTTATTAAATTCACCGACTTAGACGCTACTTTATATGAATATGAATATTACCGGCACCACTAGCGAAGCATAATATTTAATGTCATTCTGATGGAAGGTAAACAGTCGTGTTTTTATAATAAACTAACGAGGAGCGTGTTATTTTATCAACAACTGTAAACCTCTTAATGAAAATGTTATACTTATTTAACTTTCCCCGCCTCTAAGAAGATATGCATTGTTTATTTATTAATGGCTTTACCATTTATTAAGGCTAAAAGTCACTGGATGATAGGGCTTTATGCTATGCATAGATTGTAAATTGAGCGATCAATAATCTTTTGAGAGGATTTAAAATAATGAATGTAATAAACAAAACTTAATTACTCATTAGGGATATTCATAACAAGTATTTATTGTCATTGGATTTGAATATGATTATGTAGTCTGCAGGTAAGCAATATCGTGATAACGTGTTGCACAAATGGGAAACTGATGAGAAGAAAAAATAAATTAGAGCTTAGTCGAGAAATTTTCATGGAAATAGCCATGGAGTCGAGAAAAAATAGGGGCGTCTCTTCTGTGGTAAAGAAGTTGTGAAGAACCGAAGATATGTGTATAAAACAGAACAAAAACTCAAATGTTAGATGAGTGGTTCATTGTGCTTCCTGCGGGCAGCTGCACAACGACGTAGACGGTCTATATAACATTTAGTGGGTCATTGGACAACTTCAAACGAGATATTTTTTACACTGAATTTGAAGATTACCATTTTGTAGCCGGCAAAAAACAAATCCGGCAAAAAACAAATGTGGTGTTCCAATGGTGAGACGTTCTAGGAAATAAACGCTGTTCAAAGGAATCCCGTTAAATTTTAGGCACGCGGAAGAAGAAAGGATAGTTCTTTACAGAGGCGGTAGGAAGATCGATTCTTCCTGTGAAGTCTTACAAGACGGAAACATAGGTTG
>OY744524.1:79774667-79807167 GCA_963556195.1 Sepiola atlantica | reverse complement strand
GTACTACAAAATTAATACCCATGCACAATGCAGATCACCACCAGGAAACTACTGACCCAATCTATGCAAAAATTAAAGAATGGAAAAGAGGACATGTTAGTATTTAAGACGATACAAGAAATAGACACAAAAGTAATAACAATACTAAAGGTTAGTTTCCGCCGCCCAAAGCACAACTAATGAGAAAGATACATAGAGCCGGAAAACAGAGGAACAAAAATGCCGTGAAAAGTAAAATGTGATGAACATGGATGATTTATAAGATTGTCCAAAAATATAGAAATGTCTACGAAAAGAGCAACCGCCAAAAAAGGTGATCGGAGCGAACTCCACAAACACAAAGATAGGACACATATAGGAAAAGAATTAATATAGACTCTGAGAACAAAAAAGACGAAATACTAAGCCACGTAATAAGGGAATGAAATAAACTAACCAAATGAAATACAAAAACACACATGACTTGATTGGAAAATGTGTCCAGTGGTAACTATGCACACAAATGGGCATTGACCATAACATACATAAACCGGTGTTAGTATTGGAAACTGAACGAAATAAAATGCTAACAGACATGGAAATACAAATAGATAAACTCATCCAAGCAAGAATACCGGACGTGATGATAGTCAACCAGAAAGAAAAACGTGCAAAATTGTATAGTTCGCCGTTTCAGATTATCAATGATGGCAAAATATACACGGAGATTGCCAGAAAATGAAAACAACTAATAATTGTAGGAGCACTAGGAACAGTTCCGACAAAATAAAAAACATCAATTGAGAAATTGTAAACAAAGGGAGTTGTGGTTTGTATCATACATAACACCGCACTAATGAAAATAGCTAAACATTCAGACCATCATCAAATGCGGAAACCAACACACATAGAAAATGCCGATCAATGACAAGTTAACTAAAATAAAATAACACTGCATAAACACAACTAAAAACATAAAAAGATCATCAACCGAAACTAAAGGAGTTTAATTGTCAATGTAGAATGAAATATAGGTCACTAAAGGTTAGGCTAGATGGAAAACACAAGTAAGATAAGTACCATTCAGACTTCCACTGCATCGACCCATATATTACTGTGATTCTAAGGAGGCTTATTGCAACTCATGTACTATAGAACACCAATGACCGTCATCAATTGAAATAGCTGATGAGAGAACATAAAATTATTTGCATTGACTATCGAAAAAAACAGAGTGCTCTAACTATGTGAAGACTTGTTGTCACTCATATTACAGAAAAAAACTAGCTGTTTTTCCAGTGATTATGATTCATGTTAATACTTATAGTGAATAATAAAAATAATAATAATAATAATAATAATAATAATGATAATAATAATAATAATAATAATAATAATAATAATGATAATAATAATAATAATAATAATAATGATAATAATAATAATAATGATAATAATAATAATAATAATAATAATAATAATAATAATAATGATAATAATAATAATAATAATAATAATAATGATAATAATAATAATAATAATAATAATAATAATAATAATGATAATAATAATAATAATGATAATAATAATAATAATAATAATAATAATAATGATAATAATAATAATAATGATAATAATAATAATAATAATAATAATAATAATAATAATGATAATAATAATGATAATGATAATAATAATAATAATAATAATAATAATAATAATGATAATAATAATAATAATAATAATAATAATAATGATAATAATAATAATAATAATAATAATAATAATAATAATAATAATGATAATAATAATAATAATAATAATAATAATAATAATAATAATAATAATAATAATAATAATAATAATCGGAAATAAAACTTTCAAGGAAAGACTAAATTTAACACATGAAGAACTAAAACAAAAGATAGCAGCAATAGAGGAAGACTGAGACGATATAGATACAAATCAAAAAGCACAAAAAGAACAGGACCTTTGTAAACAATGAAAGCCAGTTTTACAACAACCTAAACGCACAATGAACAACAAAAAAAGAACAACCACACCTGAAAGAGAAAAAATACTTCCGGTGCAAGATATGTGAAACACCTAAAAACTCAACAAAAATGCCAAATGGTTGAAAAACATGAAAGATGAACTACAGGAACTTGAGCAGAAACATACATTAATGAAGAAACCATTAATACAACTCTTGGGAAAATGGAAAACTGGAAAGCACCAATCCACGATGGAATACATGCATAGTGGTTTGAATAATTCACAACCCTACATGAAAGGCTAGCGCAGTAACTGAGAGGATGTATCCGCAAAACAGACGTACCAGAGTGGATGGCGAAACGAAGGATAACGCTAATACAAAAAGATGCAAAAAAAAACAGAACGATATCAAGCAACTACAGGCCAATAACCTGTGGATAATACTAACGGGACAACTGAGAGAACAAAATCTACCACTCCCTAAACAATCGTAGACTGCTCCGCGAAGAACAAAAAGGACAGGGCAAAAGAGGGACGCATGATCTGCTATATATAGATCAAAAGATCCTTAAAGAGGTAAAAAGCAAATTAAATAACATATCTATGGCATATATTGACAACAAGCAAGTCTGCGATAGAATGCCCCCAAGCAGTGATAATTGAATGCTTAAAAATATAAAATATACTCGACAGGCTTATTAATCTTATAATAAAGCAATGGACACATGGCGAATAGAACTGAAAGCTGGAGGACAACACCTGAGTGAGTAGCAAATACGGTGAGGCATTTTCACAGGAGACTCATGTGATGCCTGATACAAGTCTACAAACACAGAATAATGAGTAACATACTTCATCTATATAGACGACCTGAAACTATTTGCAAAACTCAAACATTAACTGGAAAGGCTGACTCTTTAGCCAGAAGATTCAAATGGAATTCGGAATGGAAAAGTGTGTACTGCAAGAGATGAAAAGAGGAAAACTGGAGACGACAGAGGGCATGAAACTGTTCAACAAAGAGGAGAACAGGATAGCTATAAATAATTGAGTGTTCTGGAAGCAAACACCATCCAATCTACAGAAATAAAAGAGAAGATAAGAAAATAATATTTGCGAAGAACAAAGAATGTCTTAGAAATAAATTATATAGGGGAAATCATAGGCTGCATTCAAGAAGAACTCCGACGCCTTAACCAGAAGACTAGAAAAGTAATGACCATGCACAACGCACTACACCCAAAAGACGATACGGACATACTCTACTTGAAAAGAAACAATAGAGGACTGGTAAGTATAGAAGACTGTGTGGAAGATGCAAAGAGCTAGAGAAATACATAACCCATAATACAGAAAGGCTAATCACCACAGCAAGTGTCACCGTCTTAACGAACAACTCAAGAAGCACCGAAACCAGGAGAAGAAAGACAAGAATAGAAAATAGGCTTATTGCGACCTCAATCCGAAAGGAAACCAATGGTCGTTGCCAGCGAAAAATCAACGTTAGGCGGTTGTTGCGATACCGCAAAGTCATTTGCGGTGGTTATCGAAAAGAGGTAAAGAGTACTGGCGATCTAGTAAGAATTGTTGTCACTCAGACTCCACGGAACACTATCAGTTGGTTTCTCTGAGCAATCACTGAAAATAACTTGTGTGATAACTTCTAGAAACGAAGGGGGGGGGGGAAGACTTGTGAGTATAGTAGCCTGTGTCAAAGACACAAACAAAGAGCTGGAGAAATACATAATCAAGAACACACAAAAGCTAATTACCGCAGCAAAAGACACCGTCCCAATGAACAACTCTGGAATCACTGAAACCAGAAACAAAAAGATAAAAAGTGGGAAGAGAACATCTACATGGACATTCCATAAGAATGTCAAGAGAATAGACCTACCAACAATCGTGGGCATGGCTAAGAAAAGAGATAATTTAACAGAGAAACGGAATCTCTACTGACAGCTGCACAGAAAAAATCGATTAGGACAAACGATATTATAGCTGAAAAAGATAAAACCCAGGAAAACATTAAAGGCATACTGTGTGGACAAAGAGACGAAACAGTAAACCACATAAAAAATGAATGTAGCAAACTCCCCGCAAAAAAGAATACAAGAACATACACGAATGCGAGGGGAAAGCAGTACACTGAGAACGATGTAAATGACTGCATTTCGAACAAATGCTACAAACATAAACTAGAGACAGTACTGGAAAACGAAAATCACAAAATCCTCTGAGACTAGGAGGTGCAAACGGATAAGCTCATACAAGATAGGTGACCGGATGTCATCATAATTAACAAGAAGAAAAAAACTTGCCAAGTTTTAGATTTTGACGTTCCAACAGACCACAGAATGACGCTCAAGGAGACGAAAAAACGAAGAAAATATACCACTTACCAGAGAATTGAAAGGGATGTGGCGCATTAGGAATGTCAATATAATACCAATAACCGTAGGACAACCAGGAACAGTCCCGAAAACTGGAAAAAAAGAGGGTAAAAATTAGTATTGAAGCGATAACTGAGGCTATACGAAAGACAGCAATGATAAAAAGAACGGCTACGTTAAGGAAAATCTTCAAATGCGGAAACTAACTTGCATAATCTACGAACGTTAACCAGTCACATGGATGTTACAACAAGAAGAAAACCGAACCACAGGAAGAACACTACCACATCTACCCAAGGAACATAAACTGCACCCAACCCCGCCAAAAAGACCAGCCTCGGATGATACCCCACAAAATAGTCGTAAAGTGTCAAGGAGGATGAGAAGACGAGGATGGAGAGCAGTAACCAGACCTCCACTGGAAGAGTGCGTAAAGTGCTGGGATCTACGGGAAGCTTATTTCCACTCCAATCTAAGAGTAGTTACCAGCGGGAAATCAAGATCTTTGTCAATTGTTATCGAAAAGAGGTAGAGAGTACTGGAAATCTTTGATGGTTTGTTGTCACGCAGACTCCAGGGACACCGCCTGTAATTTTTAGTAAGCAATCAATTACGATGACTTGTGTAAGAACTCTTAGTGAGTGCAAATGATAATAATAATAATAATTATAATAATAATAATAATAATAATACTACTACTACTAATAATAATAATAATAATAATAAAAAGAAGAACAAGAACAACAACAAAAAAAAAGGCGAAGAAGGAGCACTAGACACAACCAACCTCAAAAACTGCAAAAAAAACTAGGATTGATTGTTATCAAAGTAAAGATTGAGGCCACACAACGGACAACAATGATTTAGAAAGCCGAAGAATAAATTTAGATTACGGAGACCAACCTACATTAACGACGGACGCTAACAAGCCATAAAAGATTAAAATATAAATAAAACGAACTTATAAAAACAACATCCAAGCCCAAGTGAACTGAATCAACCAGAACCCCCTGTAACCCCTTCGTAAAAAGGTTGCACCAGACTGAGGGGATACCACACAAAATAATCGTAAGGGTCAAAGAGGAAACACACAGGGAGAGAGCACCAAAGTTTCTACTGGAATTGTGTAAGAGTACTAGAGTCTTGGGAAGGATTTTTGTCAGTCAGACCTCGAATCGATCACCGCTTGTTATTGACAGTAAGTAATCATTGTTAATCACTGTATGAACACTCTTAGTGAGTTACTACTACTACTACTACTACTACTACTAATAATAATACAATTTCTACTAATACTACTACTAATAATAATATTACTACTACTAATAATAATACCTATGCCTTTAAAATGATATAAAAATATAAAGGATGTAATTCTTTAGAATAGTGTTCTCATCATTCACGCAACTGGGACGGATGCATCAGCTAGAATGATCTATTTATACATTGTGGGTTTTGTGGGTTTTGTTTTGTGTTCGCACATAGAAAGCATCAAAGGTAAGTATTTTTATTGCTTCTTTTACATACTTGAAAAGAAAAAGAAACGCCTGCTCTATATTTAATACATTCATCATCGTCATATTGCCATCTGATTCACGCACGAACCCCCTAAAGCAACGTGACAGCATAATGATGAATACAGATGATTGGAGGCCTACACACACCCACACCCACCCAACCACACACACACACACACACACACACACACACACACACATATATATATATATATATATATATATATATTCCAATATTATAATATATATATTCCATATATATATATATATATATATATATATATATATATATATATATATATATATATATATATATATATATATATACTCCATCTAGATGTATGCATTTATTCGATGCTATTTAAGAAAAAGATGGCAGGCCATACTTCTATAGTACCGTTAACATTTCTTATGTTTATATACGGATACACATCTTGTCTATCAAACATACTTGCACTATATATGCATATGTATGTAAAACACATACACCGTGCATATATATGAGTGTGTGTGTGAGAGAGAGAGGGAAAACGGTATATGTGCGCTTTCGTTGATTCAATATACATAAACTTATTTTCATGTAAGTATATTAGCATATAGCAATGTACTGAGTACGCACACATACGCCCGCGGACACACACAAACATTTATATATATATATATATATATATATATATATATATATATATATGTATGTATTATATATATATATGTGTGTATTTTTTATTTTGTAACATAAAGGACTCATTATAGCTCAATAGTTAAAAGCTAGAGCTATATTCAGTATTGGTATGTAGATCAATACCACATCAATTTAACAGAGGACAGATTCACCTATTTTTTTACAACTTATTTTTTATGACGCAGACAATTGTTTCGGCTAACACTAAGATATTTGCAAAATGCTCTTATGAATTTATTTATTTCTTGGTATTGTTATCTTCAGTGCAAATTGTACAAACAAATTAAAAAAACTTTAAAACGATGCAAAAACTTGGCGATTATAAGCCGAATTACAGTCAATACTCATTATATATATATATATATATATATATATATATATATATATATAAATTTCGGGTACAACAAAATCGTAGGATAAATTTCAGAGAAAACATTTTTTTAATCAATGAACCGGCCGGGTGGAAAAAAAGAAAATTGCTAAAATGTTCCTTAAGGCCTTATCGTCTGACCCTCTAAGAGGAAACGTCAGAATGATGAATTAAAAACTAAGCAGAGAAAAAGGTTCGAGTCGTTTAAACTACTCTCAGCATTCATGAACAAATTTTCGTTGAATTGATGGAACTTGCTACTAAATCAGTTTCCTTCAGTTTCAATAATATAATGTATCGCACCATTGCACGCAAAGTTGCTATATTTAATAGTGGTAAATTTATTGGCCCGTCACGTTGGCCTATTTATTTGAAACTCCCATGGTTAGGTTCTTACGGTCTTGACATTGTCAACAGGATTTCTTCTACTCAACGTTGTTTTCCAGCAACCATGCTGAGAGTAGTTTACACGACTCGAACCTTTTTCTCTTCTTTTCGTAAAGATGTTTTGCCAGCCATTCAAAAGAATGTTTATAAATTCATGTGTCAGTGAGGAGCTGACTACGTTGGCAAGACATCTCAAAGATTAGAATTTAGAATATCCCAACACATACCACGTGATATTCGCTTACACAAGGTTTCGAGATCATTCGGGAACTTTCAGGCACAGGAATCAGCCATTGGTAATCACCTCGTTAGTACAAATAGTTGTTCTGACAAATATTCCGATGGGTGGTTTTCTGTTTTACACAGTGCAAATTACAAACTATCATCTCAATATTATTGAGGCGTTAGTTATTAACAATTCTCGACCTAGCCTGTGTAGACAAAAGATTTTGAAGCATCAGTTGCAGATCTTTAATGATTCCAATCCACCATAACGTTGAGAGATTTACCTTCTTTTTTTCTCTCTCAATCGTTTTCTCCAACTGAAACAATTTTTCCCCTCGTATCTCATTTGATTTTTTAGTTTTTAATTTATCATTCTGACGTTTCCTCTTAGAGGGTAAGGTGATAAGGCCTTAAGGAAAATTTTAACAATCTTCTTTTTTTCCACCGGCCTGTTTCATTGATTAAAAAAATGTTTTCTGTGAAATATAGATATATATATATATATATATATACATATATATATATATATATATATATATATACATATATATGTATATATATATACACACACACATATATATATGTATATATATATATATATATATATATATATATATATATATATATATATGTATATATATATTATCATGGAATTATGGCCCCTTTACATATTTTTAAATAACCTGTACGTATCTTATCTTTTTATATTTTGAATCATTCATCATCAGCTATAACTATTCAAAAAATTAAAGTATATATTTTTACTGACAGTTTTGTTATTTTCGTCCAGTTATTTTCTTTTTTCTTTAGTTTTTTGGTTATCATTTTCCTTTTTTCATTTTGTTATCCTTTTTTATATATGATATATATATATATATATATATATATATATATATATAATATTCAAATGTTGATTTAAATAACGATAGTTGAATTATCGTTTAATAATAATAATCCGTCGTGATAATGTAAAGCTCAATATATAGAATAGAGCAATCAATTTTAGAGGTGAAAGATGAAAATAAAGAATTGTAAAGATACAATATTTATTAAAACATCAAAAAGTCTAGAGCAAGGAGCTATATGAAGCTCCTTGCTGTGAACTTTTTGATGTTTTCATAAATATTGTATCTTTACAATTCGTTATTCTCATCTTTCACCTCTAATATATATATATATATATATATATATATATATATATATATATATATATATATATATATATATATATATATATAAACTCCAGAAACCGAAATTTGAAGAAATTTTAACATTTGATTGTATCACTCTGAATATTCTGTATGTAGGTCGATGTTTACAGAAATGGGGGAGATAAGGAGATAGTATTGAGTTTGAACATTTGAGATTTTAGATTCAATCAGAATGGAAAAGTTTCGAGCTGATATCAAATTATATATTAATACCAGACTATAGAGCTCAGTGCATTTAGCTCACCGGGCAAATATTAAAGTGTTTATGGCAAATCTCTCAAAGACATTACAGACAATAATTCATACAGAACCTGTTAAGTTTAGACATCAGATTATTGTCTGTAATGTGTCACATTAAAACCATGTATATAAATATATTTATTTACCTTTAAGAGCTCTTTTGGTTTACGGAGAGTTACAATGTTTCACCTTATTGATAACGACCTTATATATATATATATATATATATATATATATATATATATATATATATATTCAGTAAATATTAATTACTATTACCTACAGTCATCGATCTTTCATGCTTACGCAATTTTCAGTGTAGGGATGTTAATTCATGTCGGTTGACACTGACTAGTAATCCGGTGTCTTTCCTCTCGGCCGCCACTAATTAGCATGGAAATTAAGAGAAATTAAACGGCGATACAGTAAACAGAAGAACAGTATTCAACAACAACAGCAAAGGGGTTGGAATATCGCATTGAAACCGTAGTAAAACTGCTTACAATTAAATTCTCTCAAAGTTCACTAGTCCTTGTAAAGGGGGTTATAAGAATATTTTCATAGTAAATATTAATTATTATTACTTACCAACTTCAATGTTTCAGGCTTACGCAATCTTCAGTGCAGGGATGTCAATTCATGTCGGTCGGAGGGCTCGAACCCGGTTTCTAAGTCGTAACTGAATCGTAGTCCGGTGTCTTTCCCCTCGACCGCAACCAATCAGCATAACAGATTATGAGAAATTAAACTCTTTAAACGCAAAATCAGCGGGCGATACAGTAAACTGAAGAACAGTATTCAACAACAATTACAACAATATATATATATATATATATATATATATATATATATATATATATATATATATATATATATAGAGAGAGAGAGAGAGAGAGAGAGAGAGAGAGACATGTGATGAACAGCGTATACTGGCGAGTAGTTTTCTAACCGCTCCAAGAACACAAATCGATAGATACTAGTCACCATACGCCATTGACTACCTGTTTACAAAATGCTCAATCATGACTAAATAGTGAAGGAAGGATAACGCAATAACGAATCGTCCTTTCAAATGAAAAAAAAAACACTGCTTAATTTCTTAGCAAAGAGAAGTCCAAAACTGAAAATAATGCTGGAATAAGCGGGGAATGTCTGTCGTTATTTCGGAGTTTATATTTTCATAGATTAGTTTAGTATACCCTGCTTTTTTTTATAATCGGCGCATATATGTATTAATACCTATCCTATATAACCTACTAAACTGTCATAGTTTTGCTTAATAAATATAAATGTATAATTATCAAGTTTTTATAAGTTTGTCACTCAACAATTCAATTCTTTTTTTACGAATATAATAAATAAAAAAATAAGAAATTAACAGAAATATAGAAACTTTCAATGTACGCGACGAATATAGACGAAATCTACACCGTTTTGTGTGTTTATTTAAATAATATGGGATACATTTTCCGAGTGAGTTCATCTTTGCACTTTACACAGAAGTTAAGCGACGTTAAGTTTTAATTTTATGGTAATGGATCTGTTTGACCACACGCATCTTTCATGCCTACCAAAATGAAATGGAAATAAAAAGGAATCCTTACTGTGTTGAGTAAGTGGTGTGTGGAGATTTTCAAGTCTTTTAGTTTTATTAAACGAGTAGGGTGAAGTATTACACTGTTTGAATACACCACTCGCTATCGTTTTGTGGTTTTAATATTTTTAGTGTATTTTTATTACACATCATTAACATTAAAAAGTGGTCGACTATAGTCGACGGCGACGTTAATTCTCCCTTTTTAATTAGCTCTTCAGCCGAGGTGTAGGAAAGGGCACCAATCCTGTCCCAGTATTACTTAACTTAGCTTTGATTATTTACCTTATAATGCTTAAATTGTATAGCATGAGGTCTTATAAAGAATTCAATATAGTACAATAACGATAGTAACGAATGGCCAGCAACGTACATGTATTTAATTGATTGTGACTTGTTAGACAGTAGAACTTCTCTCAGAAGAGATGGCACATTAATTTACTACTGCGATATATGTTTTAAAGAAAATGAATATAAGAAAGTTTTTAACATAATGTTTTATTTAGAATTCAACCAACATTAACCACCAGCTACTCAAGGTTATTGGCCTTTTGGCTAAGATCAAAGTGTAGTATCTGTTCCGATGGATACTGCACCCTATAGACTGGTATTGTCTTGGCCTTCGGGGCTTGATTTACGCTGGTCTATGGGACTGTCCTATGCAGTTCTAGGAGGTCCACCCTCCCAGGCTTCGCCTCCCCTCTTTGGGGAGGAGTGAGTTTATTGCTTACTGTCTGAGGCGCCCCTACCGGGGAATGCCTACGAGGCTGCCCAGGCAATTTTTAAACCCCACTTTCCCGACCCGACCGTGAGTCACATCTTACTTGTAGGAGTAAGATAAAAAACTGGCCTTGTGCCTAACTCCTGGAGAGGAGTAAATCAATACTCAAGACTCTTTGCAACTGCACCAACTGTTCTGTTTCGACTAACTCTGAACCTGATAAATCGCCTTCTTGTCATGCGAGGTCACGTGGTTCGTGATGCCGCCGAATCTGCTACTAAAAGCTTTGCTAGACTTTTAAATTCTTAGAGATATCTCAGATTTGAGGCATCCATCTCGAAAGAGAGTACTACCAAGATCTGCAAATACGTTAACTGCATTTAATCTAGTTCATTTGGCGTAGATATTGGTCTCTACATATTGGAGTCCTGGAGGAGTAGTGAGCATAACCAACGTTTACTTCAGATTGATGGTGAGTCCAAAGTGGTATATGCTCGAGAGAAGTGGTTCATTATCATCTGCATATCCTCCTCGGTGTGGGCAACGAAAACCGCATCATCAGCATAGATGAGCCCCCGTACGAGGGTTTTTAAGGTCTTGGACCTTGCATTAAATTTTGTTAGGTTGAAGACCCTACCAGTGGTTCGGGGAAATATGAGAAAATCGACGCTTCAGTTTTTAAAGGCGTGGGAGAGGGCCATTTCAAAATATATAGAAAACGACGTGAGTGCAACAATGTCACACTGTTAAACACCGTTCTAAATAGTTATTGGTTAAAAGAGTGACCCACCGAAGTGGATGCGTTCCTTCATGTCCTGGTGAACTTTTAAAACTATTTTTACGAATCCTGGTGGGCATCCACTTTTTTAAAGGTGTCGAAAGCTTTTGTCAGGTTCATGAACACGTGATAGAATGCTACCCTTTATTCGATGGCCTTTTGCTGAAGTTGTCAATAAGAGAAGCTCATATCCATCGTGTCACAACCTAATCTAAAGTCGCTTTGGAACTCCGAAATAACAGTGAGGGTCACCCACAAAGTATGCCGGTTAAGCAAGATCTTTCAAAATACCTTATCCACCGCTTCAAGAAGGCTATATCTTTATAATTGCCACATACCGATCATTTGAAGTGGCCACGAGGTATGAACGCATTTTAAAAAAAAATACTGAACACTTTTTGTATCTGCCGTGTGTAAGAGCGGGGAATTTCATTATTAGAGGATTATAGGAGTTGGAATTACAGTGCATGCGAATTTTCGCTATTATATTTTTTCTTTGTTGAAAGGAATTAAGTAGATTGGGTACGTGTCGGCTGCTGCTATAACTTTATATGATAACCCATCTTTAAAAAAGTAGATGCCCGTATTTTCAAAGACAAATTGACTATTATATAAACAGATGGATCTTTTTTACGAAGCGGTTAACTAAAAACATTTCAAAGATGAAAAACACTACGATTAATTCGCCGCACCTGTGTCGAATAGACGGCTTCTCAGGTTGGTGCTGTCTAAATTCACGACTGAGAATCTTATAGTTCGCGAATGTCGAAATAGTACTAATGCTTTTGTTGGTGATTTTTTTTATATCAGGAACCGCATTAAAAGGGCCTCGACGTCGGTACTTGTCGGATGTTTACGTAAAACGCCGGATAGTGCCGAATGAAAAATCCGTTGACTTACCTGCGTCCAAAAAAGCACAAACGAGGAAGGATTTACAAGCAGAGACAAAACAAACAAAGAATTACAGCAAAAAATTATGTATGAAGTAAACATTTATTTTGTTAACGAAGAAACAAGTCATTCAAATAAGTGTTTAAATTAAAAAGTTAATCAAGTGCTTGTTTTTTTAATTTTAAGAAAATTATCATTTTTTTTTACTTATTACTGTTGCTTTCATTAGGGGAAAGGTTTGGGCAGGGTTAGCAATTAGGGTTAGGACAGGGCTAGGAATTAGGGTTAGGGCGGGGTTAGATTTTGGGCAGGGTTAACAATTAGGGTTAGGACAGGGTAAGCGTTAGGGTTTGGGTAGGGTTAGGAATTAAGGTTAGGGTTTTGGCAGGCTCGTTTGCAGACGTCAAATATTCAATTATCAAGTTTATATGTCGTCTGCTTATTCATTTCAATCAGTTATTAATTTTAACAGTTATTCATTGACTTACTGCTTCGGCGCTTTCCGGCGTTTTACGTAAAACGCTGGAAAGCACCGACGCCGCGGGACTTTTAGCGCGGACCCCAATCTTACAAAGCACCCTTTTATTTAACATGTATTTATCATATTTTATCCACAACGTGTAGGAACGGAACTTGAATGAAGTCTGTTAGTACTGGCTTTAAACTTGACGGTATATGTTTAGAGCAACCTCTGTTTTTAAAAGATAGTGTTGTTTCCCGTGGAATAATTCTGTAGTAGTGTAGTGGTGTGGTGAAGAAAAACTCCCATCCACCGGCTCCTCGGGTTGCGGATAGGGGAACGGCCTTTAAATATAAAGGTTAGCTGCGAATATCCAATAAGCAGTGCCGGACAAAATCGCGGGTTGCCCTTTGGCAAGGCATAGTACCCGGAAGCCACCCTGCCAGGGACACGGTGAATATTTTGTGTTGGATATGGAGGAGTGGTAGCACCTTTGGTGAAAGACAACCGCTGATACTTTGGTAACTGGTCAGCAGCCTCTGGTCCACACTGCATATCTAGCTCATGTATGGCTCCAAGAAGTCGCAATACATGCGATGGCTCCACTTCGGTACCAGGTTTCGGCTGACCTGACAAACTACATGAATGCCCACGTAGTGGGCTACAAAATTCCCTATGCCTTTAGGGGGAAGGTTCATTGCTGTCCAAGGACTAAAGGTAAAGTCATGGGAGCATGTGACTTTAAGGTTGAGGAGCAGCTGATGCATTTCTGTTAGCTATGGTCCCAACTCACAATGCTGGGCAGATGATCCACTTTGAGGGACAATGGCCGGGGTTACCAGCCTTACAAAGGCAATGCCTAGAGAGATAAACTCTATAAAAAACCTGCGTCCCTGTGTGACGAGCTGATGTCATTCCGTATGCCTCGCTTGTGTAATCACCGGGGAATAGAGGGGAATGCTGATAACTGGGCAGCATCTGCATTCCTATATATATATATATATATATATATATATATATATATATATAATTTTTTTTTTTTTGCCCTGGCAGCACTTGCACTGGAGGGAAGGACACTCCAGTCCATTAACTTCACCTCGGTGGAGCATAACACGGATGAAAAGCAGGTGCCATTCATGGTCGGACACGACCGACGAAGGCCTACTACTTATCAATTCTGTATCATGTAAACGAATAAAGACTCTTGACGGGCGTTAAATCTAAAGAAATCACAAAGGGAAAACTGAGATAGATACATGTACGAACCTTTTCTGATTCTATGTTTTTCTCTGTGTGGTTTGTTTATGTTCCAGTCATGTAGATAATCAGTATCCGTTTATACATTCTGGAATTTGTCTACATAAAATAAAGGTATTTGTTAGAGATATATATCTATCTATATTACAATCTATTAGTACTTATCTGTATCGGTCCAGGATGTTGACAAACTTATCAGGAAACTTGCTGCCAGCACAGCGACTGATCGTGACAAAATTTTAGTCAATGTTCTTAAAGATTTGCTACAGGAAGTTGTTCATGTTTTAATAAAAACATACAATCGTTACTTAAACAGGAAATGGATTCCATCTCTTTGGAAACCGCGCTGGTCTACCCCTGGTATTTAAAAATATATTCACCATCACAGTAAAGACAGATCATTTTATTGTGCTCCACGTGTACGTTGCGCAAATCTTTACTAAATCAAACAATTGTCGCCCAACTGAACACCAACAATCTACTTACTGACAATCAATACGTATTCCGTCATAATTAACTGCTGATGTGCTATCTGTAATATCGCATAGGATAAACGAATCTCTTGAAAGGCGCCTATTTTCAATAGTAATAGCTATCGACATAATAAAAGTCTTTAATGAATCTTGCAGTGAATGTTTCGCAACAATTGAATCTTTTTTCTCTGATACGTTTATAAAAGTATTTTTGATAGGCAAACGCTGAAACAGTATCAACACTGGTGTGCCTCAACGAATCTATCATGGAGAGAATCTTCTCCCGAAACTTCATTAATGATCTTCAAATCATATTTTGAGATCATTTGCTGACAACTACGCAAACGATACAACTGTCTATGGTAGCACTTCTAAGTGAACTAGTGATCAAGTTGTCACTGATTCTCTCCCTTTGAATCTAAGCAACAGGGGAAAAGCATCTTTCAATACGTTTAAAGCCAAGTTTTACCTCATTTTATTACCAACGCTTGCATGTTATTTTGATCAAGTTGAAATACATGGCTTGCTTCTTGTGAAAGTTCATTGCTTTGATAAGCTCTTAGGACACATTTCACTAAAGATTTAAAATGAAAAACGTACATCTGATGTGTTGCTATGTTTGATGGTAAAATAGTAAAATACTCCAGAAAGTAATTGGCACCCGATGCAATAGTTTACTAATATAAGAGTCACATACGCCAACAGATTATGTTCTTGTGCTTAACCAGAGCCCGACGCGAAGTTCCCGGAAACTGATCAATATTCGAGATCTGTACCCACATTACCATGGTACTGTTTCCCTGCAAATTACACCAGTGTCAATGTCAACAGATTCCTGTCAAAAACTGATGTTAAACGTAATCCATTCATTAACCAATCTTAATCCTCTCACATCTTTAAACTAACAATCAATCTTTTTCATTAACCTTTCGCCTCTATTAGCTTTGTGGCCTTGGTAAGAGGTGGCTTCTTAGTATATAACACATCCACTATGGAAGTCGCTTATTATATATATGAATATCAATAAGCTATCAGCCGTTTTCTATCTATCTTCCCCTTTCACTATATTTGTCTGCTTATTTTCTCTCTTCTTTCCTTTCCCCTTTCTAATCATATATTTCTCTCACCCGCTGTGCTTATCTAGATGTGTGCACGTCCTCCCCGTCGCTGACTTGCAGGTACAAGCCATAAAACGGCCATGAATAAAACATCAGCATTCAATTATCCTTGCAGGTGTATGGTTATAAATATTAATAGAACGGCCAAGTCGACGGCAGCGTTTGATTAAAATTCCTCGTCCTAAAAACAGAACGTTGTTCTTGGCGATGAAATTTTGTTTTCGAAATAGCAAATGAAATCGGCATCGAAATCGACGCATACTTTTACCCAATTTAACAGAAAGGGGCACGTCTTAAATGTGTGAATAATATTATTTCATTCTCGACCAGAATGTGAAAGGATGTTTTCATTTGAGAATTTCACAGATATTATTAAATGCAAACAAAATAATACTTGAATCCTCCTTTACTTCTCCAAAAAATATTTTCTGATATTATGTGATTATTCAAAATACTCTCATGGACATGTGGTGTAATTAATAAATATGTTAAGTATGTATCAGTTCTAAGTGATAGTTTTCCGGGGGTTAAATTTTCAATCCTTACTCCAGGCTTATTAGAAACTAATAATAACATACCTAATTAATACTTCTACCCGACGATGCCACACCGAACGAGAACAATCTTCCCCCGTTGATTAAAATGAAGGTTTCAGTTTGAAATTCCGTACAGATTCCCGAGTTCGATATGAATATTCTAAACTTCGACTATTTCATAAATCTTTTCAACGGACTACTATTCTCATCTTGGTTGTTATATTCACAAATTTTCGGCTGATGTAACCTCCGACAATTTTCAGGTTTGGGATTCTGTACAGGTTACAAAGCTCGACACAAATAGTTTTAAGTTCGAAAAAGCGCACCTGAAGAATCTCGAAGGCTGAATAGGCTGAACGTTGTGAAAATAACAATCAACATGAGAATATTGGTCCAAATAATACAAACACGATAACTACATCATGAATAATATTTTTAATGGTCTAATTATTGACGTGGCCATTACAATAGCCATTAACACTCGGTGCATGTTGTTATTAAAATTACAGCAGTATAAACTCTACTATTTTGACGTGTTGTGTCCATCGTGAAATTAATTTCCAATTGATTGGGTACCTTGACTTTAAATATGATAAGAGAGTTTTACCGTAATTGTTTTAGAATAGAAAGTCGAGATTTAGTTTACTTTCGTTCGATCTACCTACATTTTGTCATTTTGTCTGGACATTCCATGAGCGATGTTTCTGACAAAGGATAAAGTATTTTTGCTTTCTATATCAGCTGTTGTTGTGGATGTGTGATATGTGGACGACTTTTAATCCCATGATTATATCCATAATCATTCAACTGACAATCTATTTAAAACTGTAACCGTTACCTCGAGTGTATTTTAGCCTTGATAACTGATAACTCATTGAAGAAAAAATTAATACACAAACTATATAGCGACATCCGTAATGTCATTATACATTATGTAAGAAAAAACTACGTGTTTCTCACCCAAATTGCTTGATAGTCAGTGATAAGCTGTTTGAATATTGGAGTATTGATTTACTCCTCTCTAGGAGTTAGGCACAAGGCCAGTTTTTATCTTACTCCCACAAGTAAGATGTGACCCAAGGTCGGGTCGGGAAAGTGGGGTTTAAAAATTGCCTGGACAGCCCCGCTGGCATTCCCCGGTAGGGGCGCCTCAGGCAGTAAGCAATAAACTTACTCCTTACTAAAGAGGGGAGGCGAAGCCTGGGAGGGTGGACTTCCTAGAACTGCACAGGACATACCCATAGGCCGGCGTAAATCAAGCCCCGAAGGCCAAGACAGTACCAGTCTAAGGGGTGCAGTATCCATCGGAACAGATACTACACTTTGATCTTAGCCAAAAGGCGTAGGAGCCACGCCACAAACTGGACTATTCCAATAATAATAACATACTTTTTTTATAGCGGTGATATATTGTATATTGATGGGTCGTGAAGCTAGATACCGTGAAACAAGCAAATTAATGAGAAAGCTCTAAACCTTTTTTTTAATTTCACGTGGTGTGGACGTAACAGGTCGATTTAATATTCCTTTCAACACTAATTCTTATCCAGCCAAAGTGTGGCTTAGATACATGGAGAAATTGACACATCTCAATATAGAAAAACAATTTTAAAAGATTTTGAAAACTACAAATTCTAGCGTGTTTACAACCCAACTATGTGGGCCGACAATGTGAAGCACAAAATAAAAATATCCGACCACAGAAGTCAAGCACAATAATAAGACAAGAAACCTCATCTGATAAAAGATGTTCATAAAAATGCAAATGAGGACATGGAACTGCATTATATATACAGTATCGCGCAAAAGTATTCAACTATATAACTCTAATGCATTTTCAACATATTGCCTACTTGTAAAAGAATGTGTAATTTACTAAAAATGTAGTTGCCATAACTTAACATCATATCATGTTGCTCTTTCATATAAGATTAAATAGAATCCTGTGGTAAAACATACATTCAGTGGGATGTGTAGAATTAACATTATATTTAAATATATAAAAAGTAAAGTTAAATGTTTCCTATTTCCAGTACCAGTATAACTTTATTAACAAAAACCGCGGATATAATTCTACTTCCTCTGTACTTTAGTCCAATTATTCATGGGTGTTTTAAGAAATTATGATTTTGTTTCGTTCAGTATTCTTATCCGGTCGGCTATTTAATCTGCAATTACTAATTTTACCGTAGGAGTAGCGGTTACCACTACGCCAGTGCCAGTATGAATTATTTTTCTCTCGATTCTGCACATAGTAACATAGATACTGTATACATCTATTTAAGGGCACTTTTCGCACTACACCGTCTTCTTCACACGGCTATATCAATTACTACGCCAATTAGTGATTGAGAGTTTATTGGTTTGATTGTTTTCCTTTACGGCATAGCAAACAGTTTTCGTGTTATTTAATGCCGAATTCGGTAATTTTGGTAAAAGTGTTCATACTCAAAGTTCATTATATTTTCAAATATTTATTCGTAATAGTAAGTTTGGTTGTCTTGTTTTACGGCATATCAACTATTTTCGTGTCATTTAATGCTGAATTCGGTAACTTTCGTAAAAGTTCTTATCCTCCAAGTTATTTATATTTTCAAATATTTATTCACGGTGTTTAGTTTGGTGGTTTTGTAGAGGAAACTTGTTGTTTATTTTTTTGATTTGTAGAACATGATTGAGTTTTGCAAAAGAAAACGAAAAAATAATAACATCTATGATTGATGCATTTCTGGTCAGGAAGCCAATATCTCCAGACAGCTTGATCTGGTTGAACCAGGAGAGAGTCTATTAAAACAACGAATACTAAAATGTCGTTTTGTGATTATAAAATATACAAAGAAATTTAATAATATACTAATCCTTCCGGAATTGAGCATTGAAAATAAAGCACATTAGTCTGAAATAGTATAGTAAATTTAATTGAACATTCACAGATAATAATGTTATAGTTTCGGTTTCAGACATTATAGTAAAATTTCGGCTTCCAAAAAACAGATACCACATCTCCATTATAATAGATACATATCTACAAAAAAGTTGTTATATAGATACAGAGATTGATTGCGCAATTGATGCAGATCCAATTTGCTTTTGAAGGACTGAATACTCGCTAAACTGTAATTTATAGAAAGGTTTATTTTCAGCCATTGGCTCGAATTTATGGTTCACGTCTTGTGTCACCAGTAAATACTTTGTTTTGTATTGACAAGGTAAATAGAAACAATTACCTGATAGATTATTATGAAGTTGTGTAAACAACACTAGATAGTGTCTTTTCCCTTTGTTTTGTTCATGTGAAGGTGTTTATTTATTGTTTTTCGTTCCGTTGACACCCAGTATTTTCCAGCAGGAAGAGCAGATTAGTTTGGTAAAAGCGAGCAAATTTGGCCGAAAAAGGGGTAAGCGGGAAAATCAAAGGAAGTGAAATCGCTAGGGGAGAGAGGTTGATAGAAGTTCGAAGAGTTAAATTGTTATTTGCGTGGCAATGATAGAGAGAAGGGTTTTATGGATTAGAAATAAACAGCGAATCAACACGAGGAGAACGCAATAAAAGAGGGTTACTTCGAGGAAAGCGTAATGAAAAAAAACGAAGCTGATAGACTTAATTCCGTTGAAATGAAAACACACAACAAATAGAGATAATTCTCATGTATATATATATATATATATATATATATATATATATATATGTTTTCAAAATGGCTGTGCTAAAGTTTAATAGATATTAATTTAGATTTAGAGCATTTATAAATATACACTATACAAACACAGATTCCAACGGCGATATGTTTATTTGCTAGCAAAGTTGTTTATTTTAACGGTTGTTACTTCAATTGCCCAGACAATCAAGTTTACACACTATATATATGTATGTGTGTGTGTGTGTGAAACGGAAAAAAGGAAAGTCTTCAGCCACTTTTTTCTGAAGACGTTCGTTAATACGAACTAAACCAGTCAAATCTCTTGTTTTTACATTTCTCCTGCATTTAAAGCCGTTTTCCGTTTGTCTTTTTTTCACACATTTTGTCTACTACAGAATTTACTTTTCATGACTTATCGTGTACCTTACCCCATATCTATCTATCTCTATATATATATATATATATATATATATATATATATATATATATGTATATATATATATACTAGCAGAGCTACCCGGTGTTTCCCAAGTATGAGTGTAGAATGGCATCACGTGCATCATCACAATAGTTGAGAGTGTTTACTTTAACAGTAAATGCTGTCAGCTAGATATCGTACTCGCCGAACTATTCAGATATCTGTTAGTTCTCTAAAACTGACGCAAATAAATAGATTACTTTCATTGTGTTACATGTTTGAAAATTGTTATTTGCTTCTTTAAGTGGCAGCCAGAGACGCAAAAATACTTCCATTATGATCACATGCAAATTATGCATGTGAATACAATTATATTGAAAGTACACTTCCTAGTATGTCTTCCTTTTTAGGGTACATGCACAGAAAGAGAGGTGTTCTCTTTGATATATATATATATATATATATATATATATATATATATATATATATATATATATATATATATATATATATATATATATAATTTCGCGTACAACAAAATCGTAGAATAAATTTCAGAGGAAACATTTTTTTTAATCAATGAAACGGGCGGGTGGGGAGAAAAAGAAAATTGCTAAAGTTTTCCTTAAGGCCTTATCGTCTGACCCTCTAAGAGGAAAATTAGAATGATAAATTAAAAACTAAGAAAATCGAATGAAATATGAGGGGAAACATGTTTCAGTATATATATATATATATATATATATATATATATATATATATATATATATATATATATATATATATAATTTGAATCAAAGAGTAAACTTTTCAAGTAAAGTCGTTGTGCCCCCGATCGCCCTTTTAATATTATCAGACTTTGCTTAAATTTTGGGAATATACATCATTTTTGGTCATTTACCTATGGTTTAAATTTCATTTGAATCAAAGGGAAAACAGTTTTCAGTGAGGGTTGTGCCCCTATGACCTCCCCAGCGTTGAAGTGATATATTTCTTATATAGCCTATAAAGGTCTACTGAGAGGTCAGATCAGGCGGACACATACACACACAAAGTTAATATTTTTATATATAGATTAATATCTGACGATAAAAGCGTTATCTTTGAAAAACCATGGTTTAAGGGTCAACATTGATGTCTGTAGGTAATAAATAATTAATAATTAATATTATTCATAAATATTATATATATTAATATATATATATATATATATATATATATATAAATATATATATATATATATATATATATATATATATATATATATATATATATATATATATATTAATTAGGCATCTAGAAAGATTGAACTGATCCTTTCTAGATGCCCTATCAATTTTCGTGTCTCAGGGTGGACCTGGCAGATTAATTGGCCGTACTCATTGGGTTTTCTAGTATTTTTGGCTTCTTCCGGGGTCATTGTAAGAAGGTCGATTATCGAGTGAACAGCGTACATTTTTTAATATTTACTGATGTTTTGGTTGAGAATCCTGTGATTTGTTATACTATTAATAGAGTATGAGTATTAGTATTAATATTATTTTAGGATGTTTTCACAGTTATCGAAATTCATATTTGTAAGTGTTGGCTTACCTATCTAAGGTTTCTTATATATGTAGTCTCATTTTTTTTGTATGCTAATATAACTGTGTTTATTACAGGTGCGGCGAATTCACCAACCAGTTTCAACTTGAAACTTATAATAATATTTAACTAAATATGTCTTCGAGAAGAAATACTGCAGTATATATATATATGTATATATATATATATATATATATATATATATATATATATATATATATATATATATAGAGAGAGAGAGAGAGAGAGAGAGAGAGAGAGAGATAGAGAGAGAGAGAGAGAATATAGAAATAAGAATCCACATACAGACTGCAACTATCAGCATCTATAATTTATTTTGATTTCCTAGTCTCTTCAGAATGCTAACTTATTCCCCCCTTCACCCGTTCCAACGGTTCCTTCCTACTTCCTTGCCATTGATCCATTCCACAATTTAAATTCCTTTTAAAATTTCAAATCTCATTTCTAAACAATTTTTTTCCTAAGATATCCCTCTTTGATGGCACATATTATTATTATAATAATAACGGCCCACACGTGAATTTAAATTTAGAATTGAATAAAGAAAAACGAGAAAGAAAATTAGTAGATCATATAAAATAAAATATAATAACATTTATAATAATTAGTATATAAATAAACAAATGTTTATATTTTAACTTTAGTTGAATTATTTAATTAAATTTTGACATTTTCTGCGTTCCTACTTCCAATTGTCTGCTGCGGTATCTCAATGGTTTAACACCGTTTTTTCCCCGTTTTTTTCGACCCTCTCGGTCTTCTATTGTTGTCTTTTGAAAATGAAAGTTTTTTTTTCGAAAATTGAAGATTACCTTTTGCCGAACTTTTTATTTACCAGGCAGTATTTACTATTCTGGTATTTAATCAGTGTTTCGTAGAATTATTAATAAATCGTTTTGAGTTTCACTTTCTCTCATCGTTTATTTCTGTTCACTTTTCTCATCCCCCGGCAAATAGATCGCATTGCTATAGCCTCGGACTACTAATCTGCACTTATATATATAAATATATATATATATATATATATATATATATATATATATATATATATATATATATATATATATATATGATGAATACCTAAATAATATTCTTTCGTTTTCCTTTTTCAATTTCCATTACGTCGGAGTAATTTTTCCATTTTTTTCTCATATCTCTCTCTCTTTCTCGTTCTCTCTGTATATATATATATATATATATATATATATATATATATATATATATATATATATATATATATATATATATATATATATATATATATACATGGTACATGTATTCTTTTTTTTTTCCTAGATGTAAATCCAATGAAATTCTAGTGGTTATTAACAGAAATGTTTGTAGAAATAATAACAATTATACTATATGTCGGTACAGTCGAGGAAATAGGGAGCAGGTAGGGAATTCAAAATGTCGGCAGCTCGAGCACATAAGCTATTGGAGTAGATGCTCTTCGGCATTTGGCTACCTCCACAGTGAATGAATGAGATTTAGCTGATTGTTGATTTGGTCGAGTGTATTTATGTCGAAGAGGTACTAGAGCAGCAAGTTTATCAGAGCACATTCCATTGAAGTACTTGTAAAACTAGCACAAGGATGCAACATTACGGTGATAAGAGAGGGGATAGAGCTTGATAGATAGTGCGATACCTATCAGAGAGGCTATTACCAGAAAATAAAATTGATGAGTTAAATATCTGAAAATATTTTTCAGTCAACAATGATATAATTATTATTTACTTATAATGGATTATCGGAACATTTTACAAATTATAACAAGTTTACCTTTTTTGTAAATAGAGGTGGGTTTTAATGGCTAAAAATATAAGCGCTCACCACCAAATCAAACTGCTGATATCTTGAATTCAAAATGGCGCGATATTTACTATCAACGTAAACATTTCAACCTACATTTTTTATGAACCTGAAAGAACGGTGATTAGTATATCTGAGGTCAAATCTATTGACGTGAAAGTGCACTCGTCATATAACTCAATTTCTAGACTATTTGTGTTTGGTAATGATGTAAAAGAAAACTAAGAAGAGGCCAACAGTTTTCTGAATAGACGCTAGAATAGATAAGCGCAAGCACAACCATACCATACTTCTACTCCCTGTTGTATATGTTGTCTTCTGTCAGAGGATGATACATCCTTCTTTACTGGCGTACTTTTAATGTTGTCCAATCCGGAGAGCCCGTCTTTTTGGGAGCTGGATACACCCTTCATGAAAACCGACCATGTATCAAAAGTCATCCTCATGTGGACGGAGATAATAAACAGGAACCCTGCTAAACTTCGTTCATATTTCTCAAAAATAAATATTTCCAATTTGAAAAAATATTTCATGTTGAACACATTCTTATTCATGTTCAATAACAGATATTTTTCACGAAAAATGTTTTCTTTTTATTCTTGGGATATGACTGAGTTGTGTAGATGCGTGACCACATAACTACGAGATTCTTAGTCAGTCGAACCAGAGGACTGCCACCTCTCAGTTTCAAATAGCATTTATATCGAAAAACCCGCAGCGTGAATTGACACGTCTTCTCTTCATATAACATCACTTTTCCCTTGATCAGGTGTCAGCTATTTACTGCTATTACGCAAGCTCACTCCTGATTTCTCACTGTTCAGCGGGCCAACTATCTCAAAATTCCACTCTGTGCGGTCTTGTTTAATAAGTTCCTTTCAATCTACCTTCGCCGTCCAACTTTCCTTTAACTCGAGTTATCGATGCTTCTGCAACGGTTTATATCGGAGAATGATTGCTCTATATGACCATACCAACGTAACCGATTTATCCTAAGTATAATCTCTATACTGGGCAAATACAATGTTTTCCGCAACTCCTCTGAACTAATGTGTGTGTAGTTTGATCAGATTTCATAGTTCACATCAATCAAATCATGGATCTGTCAGGTGCAGTCCGGCGAGAGAGGGATCGACGAGGGATCCGGTTACAGCTACTACACAACTTACCTCGAGTGTAGAGTGGGATAGTTTGCAATCGTATCAGAGGCAAAAGCTCACAAGATTTCGGCCATGCTGTTTTTACCCTTGTGGTCAGACAAAGTTCACATCCACTACGCGTGCTCAGCATTTTTCCTAGGTAAAAGAAATAGTCTACTACTTCTAAGGTATTGTCATCTAGGTTCATCGCTTATTTGTAATTCGTCCTAGTTGGTCTGTGAGGTTTAAATTTGATATTTTATATTTTGTCCGTTTGTCACTCATATTATTTAATTATTTTAATCGCTAAATCCACACATTTGATAGACTCAGCAGAAGACGCGTTGTACTTTAACCTATCCTCTTTTTACAGGATAGATTTTTAATGCTTTATTATCCGTTTTATGTTTGATGCAAGGAATATTTGATGAAATAAATTTCAGAATATTATTTGTAAAATAATCAATATTTGGGATGTTATATGAGTTTAAACGTTATCCTTTTTTATTATGCAGAGTACTCTCGGTATATTACACACATGCACCTCTCTCTCTCTTTCTCTCTTTCTCTCTGTCTCTCGCTCTCTCTCTCTCTATATATATATATATAAATTAAAGGAAATAATTAAATAAAAATCAAAGTTAATTTGTTTTCTTTGTAATCATGCAAAAAACTGTTCCCGTTACATTTCTCACAGCATTAGTTTTGTAAAGTGAAATTTTACTTTTAAATGACATATTAAGATTCATTAGTAAAAAGTAATTATTTTCTAAGTATCCGTTTCAATTTTTACATTTTAACACAATAACTAACTAAACTAGTGAATCAGTATTATTTCATATTTTGAAAATAAGTAACTGAAACAAATAACAATTACTAAGAAATACTTGTATTTAGAAAGAAACATACGAAAAAAACAGAGCGAGATTGATCACACTTCACAAAGAACTAACATTTCTCGAGACTGAAAGAAAACTGGAAAGTATCGACCAACGAAGCGTCTCGGGCTAGTAAATTAAGTTTTAGTTATAGCACACAAATACTAGAAATTTTAAAAATAAATGTCTAGAATAGCTATCCTGTAGAATTCTCGGGGTAATCAAGGAAGAGGTTGAAATATGTTTTCAGAAAGAAAATGAAGTATTTTAAGCAATTACACAATCATTATTAATACATAGTGCAAACCCTGCGTCAAAAATAATGGAAAATATGCTTCGCAATTGTTCATACTTTATTTAAATATGTTACTGAACTATTCATATAAAATTATAGAATAATAATACTAATTTATATATAAAATATTTAAATAGTGGCGTAACCACTATTTAAATATTTTATACATAAATTAGTAGTATGTTATCTGGAGACCTAAATAATAAATACAACAAGCATTGACATTTAATTATTGAGTGGAATTTTGTTTTCCGAATTTATTTCAGGTGGTGGGGTAAGTGTGAGCTGTTTGTCTGACTTGTTATTTGCTTCTCTCTTTTTAAAAAAAATATTTTTGGGGGGAGTTAGCAAAAGGAATGTGTTTCATTCAGTACAGTTTTCGTGACCGAATTGAAGTACATCTATTTATTTATACACACATTAATACACACTTGTTTTATTTATATATTTTTTTTGAGAGGCTGCTAATGTTTGAGTATAAAACTGTTATTATAATTATGGTTTATTAGCTAAGGGATGGCTCCGTGCCTAATGGAGGATGGGGTGATCTTTATCAGTGAAAAAATGTCGTCCTAAGGCGTAACAAATCAAGCGGCTGTGCTATTATAGACTTGCTATCACCGTGGTGGTACCTGTATTAGGTCATGTGAGGTATTTGTACTTTAATTCTGTGGAATACTGTTCTGAAATCAGAAAATGAAAATTAAGGCACACACATTATTAAATCTTATTAATGATTTTGTATCAAATAGTTCCAAAGATATCGTACATCTGGAGCGTTGTCAACGGTTGACAACCATCATGGTTACGAGATTCTCTTCGTTTACATATGTTGAACGGCTTCAAAGACTAAATCTGTCAGCACTTGAGCAGCGTAGGATGCCAATTAACCTAATTCTAGCATGCAGAATAATCCACGTGAATGAAAACCTAACTTAAAAGAAGATGCTCACTCCGACATCTAAACGCAACCTTCGCGGTCCACCGCCGAAGATGTGCCATCGTTGTTTTCGTTTCAACAAAAGAAAGACCGCATTCTCCGTTCGTCTTTCTCCTCCGTGGAACAGCGATGGCCGTGAAGATGCCTACCGTATACAGATTTAATGTCGCCTTCGATAAAAACTCAGACGGTATATCAATGCAATATATTCTAATAGTATTGTTTGATGGCTTGCTACATTTTGCTTTTTTGGTCAATACAATTTATGTATTGAATCGTGTTAATAGTAGTAAGCAAAATCGTCACAAAATAGTTCTTAATAAATTTATTTTCTAAGTAATCCTTTCGAATAATATTCATCAGACGAGTATGGTCAGACTTCGACTGCAATTTGTAGATGGCAGTACCGTTATTCATCCAATTAAATACTCATTACATTATATTAGTTTATGCCAGTTCCTTGAGCGTTGTTGATACAGTACTTTGGTATGACACTTTCCATTGTTACCTAACTTATACCGCTTTAGAGGTAGAACGAAGAGCAATGTCTGTGAAATTTCGTTAAAAAATCTATGCTATTTAGCATTTATATCATAGAGTAAGTAACTACGATGAAGTATATAAGTATTATTTTATTGTCAAAACATAAGTAATCATGTTTCGAAGCAAAATATTTCGCTTTCAACTGATACTAAATACTCTTTATGTCTACTATTTGCAGATTGTAAAAATGTCACTTAATTAATAAAACTATGTAATATTTGTTTTTTTATTATGTTATGGTAATTTTTTTAAGTTTATAAAACACTTAACTAGTTTAAAAAGAATTCTTTAAACTTGCGTAAGATATTAACTCGGATATGAACACCGTAAAACTACTACCTTAGTAATGAGTACTCTGTCTATTTTTTTGTCGACCAATCTCTTGTTTATATTTACATACGCACAGAGAAACTCCAAAGAACACCATCACGTTTTAATAGTTTATAGATCGAGTGCTGAAATGAATTAACTTCTTTTAGCAATTTTTAAAAATTCTTAACTTGTCAACATTTAGTGACAAAATACTCATTAAAACTGGACTTATATTCAAAAACTGCTTACAAAACCACTAATATGACCCAAAACTGATCAACTTTTAGAAACACTTTGACTGTAAAACACTTCATATTATACATTATTGAAAGCCGCATGCTGAAGGTTCACTTTCTACCTAGATGCCGTGATGGACGCCTAAGGTGGCTTCTTAAAGTCAGCTGTATTCAGTACTTGACCTTCTAAGTATTTTGAATATTCAGAATACATCAATTATTAACCATGATATGATGTTTCATCCTTCCTTGCCGAAAAGTGTCAAATTTATTCCGAACACCATGTATTACGTCGATGTTATTCAGTTTTCTACAATATTGTACTAACGCATTCTGTTTTAATCACAGGGTAAATAAAACACACTTACATTTCATTTAGCTTTATATGTTATTTCTTAATTACTTTAACTTAATTGAATTGTTCGTTTTTGTAGTAGTAATTTTTCAATTTGCGATGACAGAATTTCCCCTCTCCAAAAATGTTCGAACGACTGTCTTATTCGCTTTCTTAGTTCGCACGTGGTCGATTTCAGTTTGAGAACACCGTGTATTCCGGCGACGAGAGCATGCACTTTTTTCTTTTTTTTAACATAGTTCACCCCAAACAAGACAGACCGCCACTGTAGACGTAAGGCGCTACTGCGAAGAAGGGTGAGAGTATTTTTTTTTGGGGGGGGGGCAACTTAAATTGGGAGCTGCTCAGCAAGATTTCTATTTACATTAGTTTTCAATCTCTGCATGTCAGTAACGTCAGGAAACAGGGAGCAGGGAGGGAGTTCCAGAGTCCAGCAGCACGAGGAAAGAAGCTTTTGGAGTAGAAAGCTCTTCGGCATCTGGGGACCACCACAGTGAATGGATGGGATTTGGCAGATTGTTGGGTTGGTCTAGTGACTTTAAGTCGTGGGGGTACCAGAGTAGCAAGCTCATCAGAGCACAATCCATAGAAATACTTGTAAAACAGGCACAAGTAAGCAACATCGGCAATGTATTACATGTAATTGATACATTAAGCAGTAAAGATTGATATACACCGCGTTTCCAGTATGGTTAAGTATACTTTGATGCAATTGCCTGTATGTGTTTAAAGTCATATGGTTAAGTCTGGTAAAGTGGCATATTACATAGGTTAAGTATATTTAACTACCACATGACATTGGTTTATGTATGCCATTAAGCAGACTATATGATTTGTTTATATTAAACGCAACCGGTTAACAGAGATCTATTCTAAGTAAAATAGCAATGATTTACGCTATTTTTAATGTCGTATTCTTTGTCAATTTAAAACAATAAAACATGATAATTTGAAGCTAGAGTTGATTGCAAAATATGAAAAAATAATTGTTTAAAATACTGTTTTTAAGATCAAAATTTCATTGCTTAAACCGGAGTTGAATCAGTTTCTTCCATGATTGCGTAAACTTTCTATAATTTTCCTCCATTATTTTTTCCCATGTTCACTCATATATCCGATATTGCATTGTCTTTTTTCACTTCTTCCACTATAAATTGTATAGTTTATACAGTTTTTATTTCAATCATATTTTATTTCGTTTTATTACATATTTTCCTATCCTCTTGAAAATGTACGTATTTTCCTATTAATTGTATTCGTTCAATTTATTTTGTGTTAAATCATGCGAACTGCCATTGCTTTCTTTCGTTCACCTTGTTAATCACGTTTTTTTTTCTCACATCCATTTTGAATTGTTCATACATTTCCTATTTATTTCGCGCGATTTTATTATTTTTTCGGACATTTTCTTTTAATTTAACACTCCAAATTCAGCGATTATTCAAAATGAAAACGATAGAAATCTCACGCAGTTGTAAATCTGAAAAATAAAACCGAAATATATATATATATATATATATATATATGGCTGTTGTCAAGATGTAGATATATTCTATACAGTTTCTGAGATGTTTTAAAAAATATCATGTAAACATGAAGACAAAGTAACACCCAAATATGCCCGTATAAATCTCTCTCACTCTCTTTTCTCTCTCTATCTATCTATTTATCTATCTCTCGCTCTCGCTCTCGCTCTCTCTCTCTCTCCCTCTCTCTCTCTCTCTCCCTATATATATATATATATATATATATATATATATATATATTTGTATGTCTCTCTACGTATCCATCTATAGAAAGCTCCTTTTAAGTAGAGAAATCTGGAAGTAAAATTTGAAAACTTTTAACTAAACCAGTATTGCAAAGTTCGCCCCACTTAAGGAGGCAGAACACGCTAGAGGTGTTTAATGTCCGTTTAAAAAAAGGAATATTTAACCTTCTAGTTTCTATAACTGTCACAGTGTCTGCCTGTGCACGGCCGTTGGATAAAAATCTTAAGTCCAGTTACCTACAACCGGTGTTTATTAAAACAGAACAAATATATATATATATATATATATATATATATATATATATATATATATATATATATAAGAGAGATTGAGAGAGTTATTCTGTTCGTTTTCATAATAACAATTGATTCAAGGTTCGCCGCTATTAAATCTGTAAGTGATTGTTTCTATTTTTATATGCAATGCGTTGAACTAACCATAAATTTCACTTGGTAGAAAAACATCGCTTTCGTAGATATCATTATCCACAAAGCCGACAACACACAATCAAGTCTACCGCAAAGCAACCAACAATCATTTTTACTTGCTGCAGCACAACCCCACGATAAAAACCTGCCTTATCATATGAATTTACTTCCGTGGCCTAATAATATATAGGCGCCAGTATTTGCCAACTGATATTTACATATTCGAAGCTTTACATAAAACCATAAAATACCGTAGACACATTATTCTCCGCGCTATAAGAATATGCCTGCACATTTTATAATACAAAAATAAATCCTCGAACCTATCACTCTCCTCAACACAAATACACTTGGTTAAGTAAAATTCGGTTTCAACAGTGTAAAATCAAATTCTCTCACAATCAACATTTTTCTCGACAAATACAAAATTGCTTGCACTACTCCTACTACACAAGCGGACATATATACCATACCATGTAGTGAATACAACAATCACTGCATCGATGAAACTCATTGCCCTCTTAGTACAATGATATATGAATATAACAGATACACTCAACTTGAGGATGCCAAAAACACTCTCGTGTCACACATGATTGAATTTAATCATAGTTGTAACTTTGTTAAAACTGGTATAGTAAACGAAGCACACAATATATACTACAGACCCTCATAGAGCCAGTTTTACTTGCACATTCAATTAATTTTATAAAGCAGTGTCCTGGTTACCTGCAAATTTACCTTGCTGTCGCAAAAAAAACATAAATATGGGAAATATGGAAAATGTTATTCAATTAGACATGTTATTGATGAAATACTACTTATAAAGATCCGAGGGATACTCGATAGACAAGGGTAAAAAAGATCCTCATTTAGACTATGAGGGGATTAGAAAACAATGGGTGGCATGGGCAAAAGGTAATTTTATAAGAATTGATTATCCAAGAGAACTTAATAACAAGTATTAGAATTGAACAAAGTTATGTTGTAGACGGACGGGGAGAATACTCGTGGTATCTTGTTCATGAAGGGTGTTTGTTTTTTAGTACAACGAGAAATATGCTAAAATATTGGCGATTATCTGACTAGCTCTTCTTAATATCCGTCTTATTATTAGTTCACATACTGTGAATGTCATCCGAAATGTGACCATGTCTCGTCTAATCTGTGACAGCACCAACATCCGACAGATCCAGGGAGATGCATTCATTACTGCCTCTGAAACGTGGGGCATTGGTTCCATACAAACAGAAATCGTTTCTTTTACAGTATATGTCACGAAACTGACAAAATGAT